>CM040120.1:151819854-152419854 GCA_022559845.1 Amorphophallus konjac | reverse complement strand
AGACAGCAAACCCAAGAGAGAATTATAAATGCAATTATCACCATTCTCATTACTCATTCACGGGATGGCCATGAGTTAGACACGTTGGAAGGGGCAGGCTATCAGCTCAAAAGGGAGGATTAATTAGCGGGCCGATGACAGCACTCAACTCCTAAGTGGAAAGCCAACAAGGGGAAGTACGCTGAAGCAAGGAGTCGACTCCTCAGACTTAGAGTTGACTCTATGGGAGGTAAGGCAATGAAAGGGGACATGGAAGTGGGAACGTATGTTGAAACGGCCTGTGGGTGTGAAGGGAAGCTAATCCGGTGCGGGTTTGAAGGGACGCTAATCTGGCGTGAGGGTGTGAGAGAGGAACTAACCCGGCACGGTGGTGTATACGAAGCTCTAATTCGGCGCGGGGTAGATGAAAGTTTAATCCGGCGCGGGGAAAATGAGTAGGGTTTAATCTGGCGCATGGTATGAAGGGTGCGCCGAATTATGCCTCACGCCGTTTCAAGGGGGATTGAGGAATTTGGAGTTTGGGAGAGGGGCTAACCCGGCGCGCCGGTTTAGGCGCCGGATTAGGCCACACCGGATTAAGAGATGGGTTCCTCTGAAAGACATTAGAACAGATCAAGCTGAGGCATTCTCTTATCAAAATTTCTGTGGCTCATTCAAACCTGTTAAACACCGGATTTTTATTAGGGTAAAAGTTGATTGATTTTGTTCTATGCGATGTTCATACTGAAGCACAAATTGTCCCAATTCGAGGCAGATCAGCAGACCAAGTGTTTGTTGATAGAGTTATGAACAACACATTAATTGTCATGGATGGCTTGATTGTTCCTTAATCATCAGCAAGATTAGCATACAAGTCTAAGAGTAAAATTGGGCAGCATCTCCCCATGTCCCGAAGGGTCACGGGAGAAAAAGTGGAGGCTTACCCACCGGATCTCTAGAGTAAGCTCCTAAATGTCGGGAGGCCAACACAGCGACTGGCGAACCCGAATGGACGAAAACCCCAGGGGCCAGCCTACGAGGGGCACCGATGCTCCGTGGGTTATCAAAAGATTCAAGGGACAATTCAGACGGGCCGGAGACCCCGAGGGCTAGCCTACGAGGGGTTCCATAAACCCATGGCCAGCACAATCCCAGATAGAGGACGTGGGTTTTATTTACTATTGGATCAAGAGATCCATTTATATTTTCCCTCACTGACCCGTTGGGCTCTGCGCCATGGGAAGGCGGGACCCTATGGCCTCTGAGCGATTTAGAGGAAAACTAATTGGTAGAAATGTTTCATGGGGAATGTTCCACCTCCACGGCAGGAAAATCGATATTACTGTAAGAAGCATGGTGCTCACAGTGGCACCCTCATATCACCTGTATAACAGAAAGGGGGAGATGGGTCATACTGACAGACATTCGCCTAATCCCTCTTAGGGTAGAGAAACATGATAATAGACCGTTCAATCATCAGTAAACTGCTAATAAGTTCAGCACATGGGAGTTAATTGGTCAGTATTTGGGGGGTTAATTATGAAGGCACATATAACTACGAAACTCATAGGGAGAGGGCAGCAAATAGATGGAACAACATAAGGCATATATCCGAGCACTTAACAAGCATGATATATATAAGCCAGATTCTGATGCTTAAACACACGATATCCGAACTATGGGATTAGCCATGCCCCGCCCAGATCATGATCCTGAGTAGAGGAGTGATGAGGGAGCCAGTTCCGGCATTAGACAAAGAGGCATATGCAACTCATGAGGATGGGGAAAAATAGGCAGTTCGATGCGATCAATCACCGAGAAGACCCTAGGGAGGGGGATGGATTTCATGTGGCCCTTGGGCAGCCCAGGGCGATTTCTGCACTAGAACCTAGAAGCCCGAAAGATGTCCGATAGTGAATATAGAGAATTGAAGCATAAGAAGAGCAATATTCAAATGCAACAGGAATATTCACATCACAATTGGGTTGCCAATGGAAGGCCACCCTGATATATATATTTACGAGCACGACCCGACATTGTCACCCGGAAGCCGGCCGTCAAGCATTACAACCCCGTAGTCACAGTGGAAGGCAGGGGGAGACAGAATTGACAAGAAAATGAATCAAACAAAAGGGGGAAACACTGGGCTCATATCATCGCCCTGTACATAGAAAATCACAGAGGGTTTGGGGGAAAAGAGGAGACGGGAAGATGACCAGACTCTCACGAACCCATCTATGCTTCTCTAGGCGAGAACAAAGTATCAGAAATGAGGCCTTCTCTTTTCGCTCCCAGGGGGCTTTCTTCTGTAGAAGTTTGGGACAGTTGCCGCTCTGTGGGCTCTCTCGCATGGGGTAGGTTTCTTTCTCTCCAATCCTCTTTGAAAAATTCTTTCTACTTTTTCTCCTGGCTTCTCTTTTTGTTCATCGAATTGGCTCCTTTAATAGGGGCATGCCCATGTGGCTTAATTCGATGTGGCAAAGACCACACCGGATTTGGCTTTCTTTTGCGCGTCGGAATCGGTGGCACCGGTTTTGTGCCGAGCATGCCGGTTTAAGTGGCGCCGGGTTGGCGTTGAGCGCGCCGTTTTAAACTCCACTTCTTGCCTTTTGTTTGGGTCGGGTTCGTTTATGGGTCCCGGACTGGCTTCGGAGGCTACTTTGATTCCCCAACTTACTCTGGCCTTGCTGGGCCATCATAAGAGGTATCGTGGAGGCCTTCAGGCTACTGATCGACCACTTCTGGCGCCAATAGTGCTCTTAAATCGGCCATTCGGGTTTTCCACTGACATGGCCTTCGACACTGTGATCTGTGCTACCAGGCTTGCTCTGTGCATATGCGCGGCACCCTCATCGAGTGGGTCACCACTCGGAGTACTTTCGCCCTGACTGGGTAGCTTTTTGGCAACTTACGGACCTTTCCGTTAAGAAGATGCACCCGAGTCGGGTCACTCAGGTTTTCCGCTGACATGGCCCTCGGCAGCTTATTCTGAGGGACCGTGGACGTCTCTTCACCTCGGGAGGGTTTCTTATCAGGTGGGGGACCACCAGGTGTATTCTCGTCCTGATCGGACGAAGTATGGGGTTCATGTTAGGGTGCTAATTCCGGATACAGAGGGGGGGTGAATGTATCCCCTTCAAAACTTATGCCCAAATAAAATCTCTAAAGCTCAGATATGCGGAATAAAAACTAATGAGCTGTCCAAGATGAGATGATAATTCAACAATTGATCAAACAGTTGGACTGCAACAATGCAGGCACCTGATCACACCAAAAACGTAGGCAGAGCTAAACAAACCAAACACACTTAGCAGAATATAATGCTCAAAATTTACTCCCAAGATAACACAACTAACCAAGCATGCACAACCTGTGAATGGGAGGTAGAAGGCAAGGAACAAACGCACAAAGTAAAACCACTGCACAGTAGATTTTTAGGTGGTTCGGTCACCAAGACCTACATCCACCCCTCACTCCCAACCGGAGAGAGGCTTCCACTAGTACACGCTAGAAACCTGTAGACTCAGTCTGCGAACAAGGTGCTGCCACATAGCTTGACTAGGGGAATAACCTCCCCTCGTCCTCCCAACCGGAGGGACACCCCAAGTGACTCCCAGCCACTTGGAAACCAGAGACCGAAGTCTCTCTTCTTCCAGACCAGGAGGGAACCCACCAGTGACTTCCAGTCACAAGCAAACAATAGGTCGAGGACCTCTCTTCCTCCAGACCAGGAGGGACCCCTGGACTTGCAACCCACAAGCCCAGAACCGGAGATCAGATCTCCCTTCTCCTGAGTCCACAGGAGGAACCCGACCTCAGTCCAGAGGATCGGAAGAACAATAGCAACCAGAGTATCAAAAGGAAAAATAAGAAAACATAAAAAGCACAGCAACAAAAGCTGGAGATGAAACACAAAAAATGTAGCTCTCAATGAGCATAGTCGTTCTGGATTTAATCCACGAACAGACTGAACTGATCTTTAATAGAGCTCTCTCCTCTCTTCCTTTCTTCTTCTTCTTTCTTCTTCACTCGTGCTCTCTTTCTCTCTTCTCTGCTCTCACTCTCTTTCTTCACTCTTCTGCTTCTTCTTCTTCTACTACTTCTCTGATTCTTTTCTCACTGTCCCGATCAGCCCCTTTCTTTTTTCTTCTTTTTGGCTCACTCTTCTTCTATTTCTTCTTCTTCTGCTCTCTGCTTCAGTCCTTCTACTTCGATCAGCCTCCTTCAGACAATGGAGTCTTTCTTATATAGTAGCTCGAGCAGGAGCAGCACTGGGCGCGTGTGTTCCACATTTCCCGCCCAAGATATTTGGCCACGTGTCAGCTTCCTGTCGGCCCTCGGATCACGTGCCCTTCATTAGCCTAAATCACCTATAGACAAAGACAAAAGGAATGTATCTACTTAGTTAGTTCAGGCTTTTAACACGAGTGTATATACTTCAGAAGCAGCAATGAATAAGTGTGTACACTGAGAGAGTGTATAGACTTGTAAGACTTTATGCGACCTCAGTGTATGTACTTGATGAAGAATGCATTATCATAACAGGAGGGAGTGTTTAGACTTCTGTGAAATGCATGAAGGAATCGAGTGTATAGACTTGATAACTCATACTGAAAAATGCAATGTATAGACTTTATAAGCAGCAAATGAGCAAGTGTGAACACTGAGTGAGTGTATAAACTTTGAGTCTTCATGCGAGCTCAGTGTATAGACTTGAGGAAATTCAAGCAATGCAACACAATGTATATACTTAGAATCAGTAAGTGAGTAAGTGTGCACACTGGGAGAGTGTATAGAGTTGAAGTTCTTCATGCGAGCTCTGTGTATGGACTTTCAGTTAAATGCATTAACATACCAAGGGAATGAGTGTATGGACTTAAAGCATCAGTTAACCAAGTGTGTAGAGTGTATACACTTGACTGCGTGCATGACAGACAATGTCTAGACTTGCTATTAACATGCATGAGAACCCAATGTACAGACATGCTGTCGCTTCAGCTGACGACCCCAGTGTATAGACTTACTGAGGGAGAGACTGTATAGACTTGAAGCAAAGCAAGGCAATCAAGTGTGTAGACTTCACGATGTGCAGACTTGCCAAAGAAACGGCTGTAGAGACTTTAGCTCAAGAGTGATGTATAGAGTTTTGAAAGCTTGAACAACGAAGCATGCTGTACAGACTTTGAGCGTTGTATAGACTTTGCGAAGCACATGCCTTGGCTGTACAGACTTCAGACTTGAACGTGTGTGCTGTGGACGATGTATACACTTGGAGGCCCTTGAAGGGTGTACACACTTGAAGAACCGAAGCCAATGTAGAGACTTGACGAATGGCTCAGCAATGTATAGACTTGACGAGCTTCAGAGCAGAATGTGCAGACTTTACCACTGTATAGACTTGAAGTTCTGAACGTAGGTAAAGGCTGGGATTGTATAGACTTGCACAGTGCTGCCAATGTATAGACTTCCAATGAATGCAACCGCTGTACAGATTTGCTCAAACAGACCGATGTATAGACTTGCCAACGAGAGGGCTGTACAGACTTGAACAATGCAAAGGCAATCGGATGTATAGACATGGGCTGTACATACTCGGAAGGCTTGAAGTCGATGTACAGACTTAGAAACCGATTGGCAAAGGCTGATGTATGGACTTGAAGGTTCACAGAATGTATAGACTTCAAATTCAACAGAAGACTCTGTCTGGACTTTGAAGATGGAAGCGTTGTACAGACTTGGGGTTCCTTGAAGGATGTATAGACTCTGAAGAAATGAGGCGATGTGCAGACTTGGCGTCTTGAAGGATGTATAGACTTCAGTTGAGCAAGCTACAGTGCCGTTGTATGGACTTGATCTTCAAGGAATGGCTGTACAGACTTTGAAGGCTTTGGCGGAGGATGTACAGACTTGGATATGAAAACCAATGTATGGACTTCAGGTGAAGACCAATGTACATACTTTGAATATGAAGATCAATGTATGGACTTGGAAGATGAAGGGCGATGTGCAGACTTTGGGGTTCAACTAGGTGTACAGACTTGGAAGATGGAAGGCGATGTGTAGACTCTGAAATGAATGGGAGAATGTATGGACATGACCCCTTGAAAGGATGTATAGACTTCAGATGCAAGCTTCAGTGTCGTTGTACGGACTTGAAAAATAAAGGGTGCGTCGACCCATCAGAAGGGAGCGTCGACCCATCACTGTCCAGACTATGCATGAGACGGTGAGCCATGTGCAGACTTTGAATATGAATACCAATGTATGGACTTCGAATATGGGACGCTGAAAGAGACGGTGGATGTACAGACTTCGACTTCAATGCATAGCCTTTGAATGCTTGAGAGACGATGCATGAGACGCAAATTAAGATAGTAGGCTATACAAACTTGAAGTAAAGCTTGCAGAAAGTGATGTATAGACTTGGATGCCCAACGCCAATGTACTGACTTTGAAGAGAAGACAAATGTATGGACTTTATGGCTTAACGAGTGTGCTGACAGTATGCTCAATGCAATTGTGCAGACTTCCACAAGCAGACATCCACAAGCAGAGTAAAGTAACGAATGCTTTATGCATCAAATAACATGACTGAACATCAATTATGCAATGCTTTAGACCTGTTAAACTAATCTGAGCAGCAAGATGACTGAACATTTGAAAGACTACATTATGATCAGAAAATGACTGAATAACAACATGATAACTCACACAGCAAGATGACTCACAGTGATTAACTCACAATAAAACCTGATGTGACACAAACCCCTTGGGGGTGGCAGCCACTTGACCAATGCACCTTGGACCTAGATTTGCAAGCAATCGAACCGATCGGCGAACCCACTCAAGCGGACTCACCCGTGTAGCGCACACTCGTGCCCGTAGGCACTCGACGATGGTGGAGAGGGTCCGGGATGGGACCTCGCTGTTCCAGGGTTTGGCTCGCTTGAGATTGAACCCCTAAAGGCCTGGGATGCCCCAATTCTGTGGGCGGCCAGCACGCCAAGGGCGTGGGATGTAGTGGCTCTCTCACAACTCGCTCCGCGGTGGAACTCAAATTGATGATATTTTGAGATCCGGCACTCACTCACCGACCGACGGCACTAAGAAGCAATACTAGTTAAGCAAGAAGTGCTGACCAAGAGGAGTGCAACCAGGAGCTCACCTGATCGGCGTGAAGACGCCGATCCCGGCCGGAGACAAGGGCGAGCGGGGAAGTGTGGGTTCCCCGCACACTGCGCCAATGAAGCTTGATCCATGTTTAAATTATACAACCACTATGCCTCACACAGGAGGGTGGACTTGGGGTGGGGATTTCAGTAGTACAATGCAAATACTACCTCCACGTAGGGAGGGGCATTAAGCCAGCTAGGCGGGGAGGGGAGATTCGCTCGAATCGCGCCGACGGATCACCCGACCGAATCTGCCCGTGTCTTGAGCAGCAGGATAGGGGATCGGTGTAGCAGCCTTTGTGCGCTCCTCCGGACTCATAACATGACGAGACTGGTGCTGGAATGACGCTGACAGACCCAGGTACGCCTGTGAATTTTTTTGGGCGGTTCCCGCATCGCCTCTGGTCAGAGTGGACCCCGGAACAGGTGCTCAGAGTTCAGGTTCAGGCTGGCCCAGATTGTTGCAGCTGCTTGTAGAAGGTACCACGATCACTCCCAAAGTCTGAATGAGGCGAGACCAAGTCGAGGACGTCCGTAGATGAGTATTCTTTGAGCATAAACTGAGAACAGCACCAGAGGATGTCGGGGTGGTGAGGAGGAGACTGTTGAGTGAGGCAGTGTCGGGGCAGGACCCAAATGGACTGTCTGCGCACCCGCGGGAGAAAAATTGGAAAGAACACTTCCTGATGCCGAACAGGATGCCGCTTGTTGGTGGTGGTGGATGACTCGTGGATGCAGATCTCGGCCAAGTGGTGCCACTAGAAGTTGAAGGATCTGGCCGTGGGAGCTTCTGCACTGCATCTCAGGTCCAGGTTCTCGTCCTTGTTGCGCAGTTGGATGAGAACAGGCACCGTGAACTGTAGCGAAGTCGGAATGAGACGATTCCACCTCTCTTGTGAAGAAGACTTGCAGACCTTTCCGGCCATGTATGGTGTACCTCCATAGGACGTCGGACGACTCCGGAGCAGCCTCTGCAAGTTGAGCTCCAACTGCTGCCTGCGAATTGAGATGGATAAGGTGGTGAAAGGTGATGGGAGACGGAGTAGATGGGGTGGGAAATGGGGTGGATGGGTGTGGGGATGGCACCTGACTATGTGGGGGTCTGTTAGGGGGTGATACAAGGTGTGGGAGGGGCAGAAAGGGGGCTGGGAGGTGGTCTAGCAAGTGGAGGAAGGGGGAGCTGCGAATTTGGGTTGGGAATGAGAGAGGGAGGAGAGATCTCTCCTTTGGTTTGAATGTGTGGTTAATGGAGGGTTTAATTCTGGTCTAGGGAATGGGAAGGGGTGTCTTGGGGATGTGAATGGGTGCTTGGGAGATGGGATTCTCTCTTGGGAAAATGAAAGGTTGTATGGGGAAGGGGAAAGGTTGCTTGGGAGGAGGGAGAGGTGCCTAGGAGAAGGGGATTCCACCTAGGGGTTGGAGGGGGATTAAATGAGAGGTATGGGGAAGGGGGAGGGGTCTTAATTAGAGGTGAATAGGGAGGAGAGAGAGTGAATTTCAAAATTTAGAGAGAGGAGGAGAGAGAACGGGGTTCGCCCCCTTTAGAGAGAGAGAGAGAGAAATAGAGCTAGAGAGAGAGGGAGAGGGATGCACAAATGGTTTGGCAAACTTTTATCAATACTTCATTAGCTTATAAATGAGGGATTGGGGTCCTATTTATAGGAATCCCAAAATTACACATAAGTCCCTGACTCTTGGACTACTAACACTAAACCAAGGGGAAGGGGGCGCCCCTGGGCCTAGCCCATATAATTGGGCCCAATAACACACATAATGACTTAAGACTTAGGTAAATAGCTACCTCACCTAGGTATTGGACTCAAATAAAAGGAAAAGTACATGATAAGAAAATGAAAATTACATCATATGACTCGAAATAAAGTGGTGAATAAAATGTAGCATGGGTGGCGAGCATCGGGATCCTTGATCAAATGAAATTGCTGGTGATGTCCTCATCATACCCCCGGGGCACGGAAAACTCGACTCCGTCGAGTATGGGCCCACCAGGGAAGTGGTCCTCTCAAGCAGCTCAGAGTGAGCCTCAACCTCCAAACTCAACCCTGCGTCCGAAACCAGGAGACGGTCCTTCATCCTCTCGAGGCGGCTCAGGCGCACCCTCTTGCTGGCGATGGAACCCTGCTTGCCTAGTATTGCCTCCGTGTGCACATGTCGGACTCTCAGGCTGATTTTTGGTGGCTCTCCGAGGGTGTCCCTCTCAAAGGAAGATAAAGGCTCGAGGCACTCACTAGGATGCACCGCGGTGCCCATATAGGGTGCCGGATCCGCCACGTGGAAAATGGGGTGAATCCCAAAACCTATTAGTAAGTCCAACCCGATGGCCGGGTTGCCAAAGTCACTCGGAACTTGGGAAGGTCCAAGTCCTCGTGCCCTCGAATTGGAGGTGGCCCTAGGGTAGAGCCACTCCAATGCCATCATCACCAGATTGCCTACTTGGAATTCCAAGTGGCGCTTGCGAGCTCTTGTCCGCTCTTTGTGAACCTCACCGCTCGTCAAGAATTGCTTGCGTGTATGCTCATGCCATGTATCATAATGCGGTGAGTGGGTGTGAAAGAGGATAGCATGCAAAGGTGGACCGGGGCAACCGTAAATTGACCTATCATTCTGTGATGCGATGTGGACCCTGATGAACTTGGGTGGACCGGGGCAGCCACAAGTGGCCCTATCATGCATGGGCTGCATAACAATGGTTGGAGGGCCATGGTATCTGTAGGGAAACCTATCACTCAAAGTGGTGATGAATGCCGGGGGACCCGGACACCCGTAGAGGCTCCTAACATGTATATGATCAATGATCAATGATGGAGGACCAGCACATCCAAATATGAGCCAGTCCTGCATTGGGCCTAAAGTGTGTGTGACATGTATGAGATGACAGGGCTTACTAGCCCTACCAAATGATGCAAAATGTAGTGGCACATGCATTCCCATCAAAATGGCTCCTTCTATGTGTATGGCTTGGTGTGAAAGTTTCCACTCATAGGGGTCAAAGGGGTCTAGGAAAATGGAGTGGGCTTGGTCCAATAAGGTTGGATAGGGTAGGGACAGGTTGGTGGTGAGTAAGGTGGGTGGGTATAGGAAGGGATCGAAGGGGTCATGGTAAGGGTCACCTAAGAAGAGGAACCCTAGGTCCTTTTGATCCTCACAACCCCTTGATAGTGGATTCTCCTTCTCTAGTAAAGTCATCGGGCCAAAGTTTTTGGTGGGATGGTCGGCCATGAATGGAGGACTAGATGTTCTACCCGAGACAAGCAACTCTAGTTTGTGAATAGCATCGGGCTCGTCGGGTGTAGGGAGGAGTAACAGAAGGTCACTAGTGTAGCAACCCACAGTGTAAATGGAGGAGATGGATCCGACACATAGGTGTAGGAGGTCAAGGCTCCTAGGTCGGTCGGTTATTGTAGACATCATGCCAGTTAGCTCCATTTGCCAAACTATAACCTTAAGAAGATCCCCTAATGTTTCCACTTGATAGGATGATTGGATTGTGGTGTGATAGGTGGATAAGGGTACTATGGGAAGGTTTTGTTCCATAGGAGGGCAAACATGGGCCATGAGATCTCTAAATGGGTTCTCCTTTAGCCAACATAACAGGGGTTCTCCTAAGATGAGCTCGGCCCCTACTAGGGAGGGTGGTGTAAGGTGAAAACCACTATGTGAAGTGTCTTCTTGTTCCTGGACATGGGTGATCTCCATGGCGGGGGTTGGGTCCGGAGTGTTCACCATTATGGGGTCGGGTATGGGTTTTTCTACCAAGGAGGTGAGCGGGTCCACTGAGGGCGAGATGAAAACGGTTGGTGTATGGTGTACCCAGGGTGGTGAGTGAGGCCGGACTTGGGTTGGGGTTGGGAGTGGAAGTAGCGGGGGGCTAGGTTTGGGTAGGATAGGAGTTGGAAGTGGAAGGTGGGTTGGGTGAGTAACTTTGGGTTGGGGAGTGGTGGCTGTCACGGGCCTAGGTGGAGGGGTGGACATGGGGTCCACGGGGGTTTGAATGGTGAGGGTGGAGTGAGCCATGATGCTTCTTCCACCTGGGATGGGAACTTCTCGGCCTAACCCATGACATTGTGATTCATATTCTTCTTCCCAATCTAGTGGAGCCTCATAGTCTTCGGTCACCTCCTTAAGTTCCTTTTGGAAAGGGGTGGAAGGAGGATTTTTGGAAGTTTGTGGGGTGTGGGTTTGATGGAGAATTTTGGGTTGGGTGGTGGAGAAAGGAGGAGTGGGAGTGCTCCTCGGGTTATGGTTCTCAAGGTAGGAGTGGGAAGGTTGGGGAGTGAAGATCTTCCTAATCTCAATCCTTATCTCTTCCAACAAATCTAGGGGTCCTTTGGGTGGTGGGGTTTGGGTCCTAATCGAGGTCTTGGGTTGACTGGGAGGGAAAGGGGGAGTGGGAGTGCTCCTCGGGTTATGGTCCTTACGGTGGAAATGGGAGGGTCGGGGAGCGTAGATCTTCCTAAGTTCCTCCTTCATATCATCCCACGAAGAAATGGGCTCTTGCCTCCTAACCCTTCTTAATCCCTCTATGTGTTCCCACTTACTCTTGGCTTGACCCCGAAATCGTCCCTTGGCCTTGCGGACTCTTGCGGGTCCATATACCCAAGTCCTTTCAAAATATCTTTCCATGGTAGTCTCCCACCTAAGATAATCACTAGAATGTGATCCGTCAAAGGTAATGTCCTCATCTAGAATGAAATCAATGGGTGGTGAGTAGGCTAAGTAGGTGGCCAAGATGATCGGGGGAATCAATGCAAGGGTCGGATTGATGATGACTCCAATGCAAGCATGCCCTAGGACTTCACTTGATAGAGACAAGTCAATGACTTGCTCTGATACCAACTGGTGTGACACAAACCCCTTGGGGGTGGCAGCCACTTGACCAATGCACCTTGGACCTAGATTTGCAAGCAATCGAACCGATCGGTGAACCCACTCAAGCGGACTCACCCGTGTAGCGCACACTCATGCGCGTAGGCACTCGACGATGGTGGAGAGGGTCCGGGATGGGACCTCGCTGTTCCAGGGTTTGGCTCGCTTGAGATTGAACCCCTAAAAGCCTGGGATGCCCCAATTCTGTGGGCGGCCAGCACGCCAAGGGCGTGGGATGTAGTGGCTCTCTCACAACTCGCTCCGCGGTGGCACTCAAATTGATGATATTTTGAGATCGGGCACTCACTCACTGGCCGACGGCACTAAGAAGCAATACTAGTTAAGCAAGAAGTGCTGACCAAGAGGAGTGCAACCAGGAGCTCACCTGATCGGCGTGAAGACGCCGATCCCGGCCGGAGATGAGGGCGAGCGGGGAAGTGTGGGTTCCCCGCACACTACGCCGATGAAGCTTGATCCCTGTTTAAATTATACAACCACTACGCCTCACATAGGAGGGTGGACTTGGGGTGGGGATTTCATTAGTACAATGCAAATACTACCTCCACGCAGGGAGGGGCGTTAAGCCAGCCAGGCGGGGAGGGGAGATTCGCTCGAATCGTGCCGACGGATCACCAGACCGAATCTGCCCGTGTCTTGAGCAGCAGGATAGGGGATCGGCATAGCAGCCTCTGTGCGCTCCTCCGAACTCAGAACTTGAAGAGACTGGCGCTGGAACGATGCTGACAGACCCAGGTACGCCTGTGAATTTTTGTGGGTGGTTCCCGCGTCGCCTCTGGTCATAGTGGACCCCGGAACAGGTGCTCAGAGTTCAGGTTCAGGCTGGCCCAGATTGTTGCAGCTGCTTGTCGAAGGTACCACGATCACTCCCGAAGTCTGAATGAGGTGAGACCAAGTCAAGGACGTCCGTGGATGAGTATTCTTCGAGCAGAAACTGAGAACAGCACCAGAGGATGTCGGGGTGATGAGGAGGAGTTCGTTGAGTGAGGCAGTGTCGGGGCAGAACCCAAATGGACTGTCTGCGCACCCGCGGGAGAAAAATTGGAAAGAACACTTCCTGATGCCGAACGGGATGCCACTTGTTGGTGGTGGTGGATGACTCGTGGATGCAGCTCTCGGCCAAGTGCCGCCTCCAGAAGTTGAAGGATGTGGTCGTGGGATCTTCTACACTGCAGCTCAGGTCCAGGTTCTGGTCCTTGTTGCGCAGTTGGACGAGAACAGGCACCACGAACTTTAGAGAAGTTGGAATGAGACGATTCCACCTCGCTTGCGAAGAAGACTCTCGTACCTTTCCGGCAATGTATGGTGTACCTCCAGAGGACGTCAGACGACTCCAGAGCAGCCTCTGCAAGTTGAGCTTCAACTACTGCCTGCGAATTGAGATGGATAGGGTGGTGAAAGGTGATGGGAGACGGAGTAGATGGGGTGGGAAATGGGGTGGATGGATGTGGGGATGGCACCTGACTATGTGGGGGTCTGTTAGGGGGTGATACAAGGTGTGGGAGGGGCAGAAAGGGGGCTGGGAGGTGGTCTAGCAAGTGGAGGAAGGGGGAGCTGCGAATTTGGGTTGGGAATGAGAGAGGGAGGAGAGATCTCTCCTTTGGTTTGAATGTGTGGTTAATGGAGGGTTTAATTCTGGTCTAGGGAATGGGAAGGGGTGTCTTGGGGATGTGAATGGGTGCTTGGGAGATGGGATTCTCCCTTGGGAAAATGAAAGGTTGTATGGGGAAGGGGAAAGGTTGCTTGGGAGGAGGGAGAGGTGCCTAGGAGAAGGGGATTCCACCTAGGGGTTGGAGGGGGATTAAATGAGAGGTATGGGGAAGGGGGAGGGGTCTTAATTAGAGGTGAATAGGGAGGAGAGAGAGTGAATTTCAAAATTTGGAGTGAGGAGGAGAGAGAATGGGGTTCGCCCCCTTTAGAGAGAGAGAGAGAGAGAGAAATAGAGCTTGAGAGAGAGGGAGAGGGATGCACAAATGATTTGGCAAACTTTTATCAATACTTCATTAGCTTACAAATGAGGGATTGAGGTCCTATTTATAGGAATCCCACAATTACACATAAGTCCCTGACTCTTGGACTACTAACACTAAACCAAGGGGAAGGGGGCGCCCCTGGGCCTAGCCCATATAATTGGGCCCAATAACACACATAATGACTTAAGACTTAGGTAAATAGCTACCTCACCTAGGTATTGGACTCAAATAAAAGGAAAAGTACATGATAAGAAAATGAAAATTACATCATATGACTCGAAATAAAGTGGTGAACAAGATGTAGCATGGGTGGCGAGCATCGGGATCGTTGATCAAATGAAATTGCTGGTGATGTCCTCATCAAAACCAATCATCAAAACCATCATCAGAACCACAGGGGCACAACAATCTGCCCCTTTTTGATGATGGCAACACTACACTGTGAGTAATGCTGATGACACAAACTATTCTCTCCCTTTGACTTCATCAAAAAGAAAATAGTTTGAGAAGTTGAAGCATGTTTCAAAAGTTCAGTCAATTTCTCCCCCTTGCAACAAACAATATGAATGCAGATGCAGATGGAGATACTAACATGCAAGAGCTCCCCCTAAAAATATGAATGCAAGAACACAATTCTCCCCCTTTAAGAGTTTCTATGTAGCATGATGCATATGACATGAAAGCTCCCCCTCAATAAGTGGAATCTTATGAGATGGATAACAAGGAGAAGTTCAGGTCAATGAATCAATGACATTGAGCAGAAGAGTTTCAAGTAGCAGATTTTCAAAGAAGCTCCAATCACAAGAAATTTAGTCAGATTTTTAGAGAGATATCAATCTCATAAATCCAAAACATAAGTTTTCAAAGTCTTCCATTATAAGGGCTTATGAATGAACTTTATTGTTCAGCATGGTTTAAACATAATGTATGCAGAGTTTATCAATAAAATTATGTATTGATATCTAAAACCATGGTTTAATAAAAATGAACCAAGCCCTCATATTTATCTTGATTAATCTCCCTTTCTCTTACACAATCAAATCTATTGACTTCTTTCAGAATTACATGCACTAGTAACTTGATTTTGTCTAGGGTTGTAGCAATTTGATTTTAGCATCAATATTCAGATATTGAGATATGTTCAACAATTTTTCATGCTACAAATTTTACGAGCACTCTAGTTCAGTGCACACCTTGTAACTAGAGGATATACCTTGATCAGAGGCCAATATCCCTAAACACTTAGTGTGACTAACTGTCATGCTATATATGAACAGAGATAGCATTTACACATCATGACACACTACAAATTATTTCTTGATGAGTGAGTTATATTTCTCAGTGTGCATGCCATTGCTCTACCTGATTTTCAATGAATTTTATGCAGAGTTAACTAAGGCACCTCATGACACAATCCTTTGGACATGATTTCTCAGTGACCAAAGTCATTGCTCTGACAACTCTTTACCCTTTAGACATTTCAGACAAATTCATTTACTTCAAGTCAATAATAATTTCATGTACTTAACCAATTAAAGCCATGAATTCAATAATGCAGATTTCAGAAGATTTTACAAGACACAGCATGAAATAGATGGTTAAGGTTTATTAAACATGCTTTAGATATTTTTAAGAGATTTTAAAGTCAAACTCCATGAACATTAAACTTAAACCACATGAGTTATTTCAGACATTCATAAAAACGTATAATAGAAGTTTGCTACTTCAAGTGTTCTCAAATTTATGATCGAGATAGTCCCATTGAAATCTTCATGAAACACTGATGGAATTCTGAAGCCAAATGATACCAATTGATACGAGAGATTTTGAAGCCCAGTGATTGTTTTTCAGAGTATGATCGAGGTTTGTCAACCAAATGAATAATAAAGGATATGCAATGAATTTTGACAAATGTATGCATTTGACAACCTATATGCAATGCATTGACTCCCCCTGACAATATGCATTCAAACAAACTTTTTTGCATTTTTCAAATTATGGAAATGCAATGCAATTAACCATATGTATGCAAAAACATGCAAAGACTCAACATTGAATGCTATGCAAAGATATGCCATTTACTCCCCCTGAAAACATGTAATGTTTGCGCTGAAAACTGAACATATGATTCCAAATGATATTGTGACTTGTGCACATTCAGACTGTCCTATCCAGCAAAGTGACCCATGATACTAGGCGGAGTACTTGGTCTAAAAGGCCACCTCTCATATAGTAAGAACCTCCAGACAGATTTCTCTGCCTTTTGGTAGCTTACCATTTGATATACCATTGAGGTCAATCATGATAATTCAACATGGGCAGCATGCATGGATCAAATTTCAGCTTATCAGATTTTTCAGAATGCAATAGTCAGATTTCAAACAACATACATAAGCAGTTTAGATTTTCAGAAATTACAAGTTTATTCTCATTTCAATATCTAAACAGCCAATTCATATGAGCATTAAGAGACACGAATGCTCATAGTGTTCAAAAGATGACAGATATGCAAGAACACATCAAACCAGATATGCAATGAGTTTCAAAACAGGAAATGCAGAGAATTTACCTGAAAAGTTCAGAAGGGGTTTTCATTCTGGAGTGCCTTGGATTAATACCCATTTTTATTCCATTCCAAGGCACACCTGCAAAGCAAAGTTATTTTGCACAAACAGGTGCCCAAGAGGTCTTGGGTCCTGAATTGACAATGACATTCGTAGCAGGTTTTCTAAACAATTTTCTAACTGCTTGGTCATCAGATTTCATCAAGTAGCAATTATTCATTGAATGACCAATTTATCCACAGTAATGGCATGAATTAGCAGATTTCAAATTCTTCTTATGCACATTACTGTTGTCATGAAGTTTATTGGCAGAGAGAGAGTTCTGTTTACTATAATGATAGTAAGATGCATCAGGTTTCAGATTTGATCTATGCACATTCTTGTTAACATGAAATCCATGTGCATATGCATGAAACTTTTTGTTGTTGACAGAATTAAAATTCTGTTTACTAAAACCGGCCAGCCAACATTCAGCAGCTCTATGGCCTGGCTTCCCACAGTTATAGCATGAAAAGCTTACAGATTTTCTAGCAGAGAATTTGATAACATGGGGGTTAAAAGAATTCTTCTGAATGTGCCAACAGTCCTTGACCGTATGGCCATACTTCCCACATTTGAAGCACTCATTGTGCTTGCCTCTAAAAATATTTCTTCCAAAAGCATTTTCATTTACAAGGAGTTTAACAGTTTTAGAATTGAATTGTCTACCCTGAGCATGCCAGCATTCAATGGCCCTGTGGCCCATTTTGCCACAGTGATAGCATTCAGTTTTCTTTTTGTTCTAAGCAGAGACATGTTTCCTAGCATGCTTTTTGTTGTCTTGTTTCAGAATGAAGCAATTATCCATAATGTGGCCAACCCTACCACAGTAATGACATGAATTCTTATTTTTATGTGCATGTGTATGTGTATTCATGTCAAGCACAGATTGAACTTTCTCAACATATTTAAAATCAGTCTTTTTCTTGGTGGCAGGAAAGTTCGAGTGATGTACAGCATGCATTTTTTCAATGTGATTCACTCCTTTCTTCACATGACTGACATTTTCCATGTTTCCAGTTTGTTTCTGATTCTTCTGAACATTTGGTTGTTTATTTTCTGATGTGGTGGCTACATCTGATGCTTTGATAAAAGGTGTCATTAGCTTATTTTTGAAAGCCTTTTTATTGACATTGTTGTAGCCTAACCCTTCCTTTTGAGTATTGACCTTAACTCCTAACAACCTGTCCAGATTCTGTTGTCCACTCACAAACTTTGACAGAGATGTTTTCAGATCTTGAATTTCATTTTCTAGTGAGGAAATGTGTAACTCATAACTGGCAATCTCTTGCTCACTGCAATTCATAGCTTCATTCAAAACTTTGTTAGCAGTTTTATATTTCTCAATTTCATTTTCCAAATTGCTCAGTTTATCAGAATTTTTAATGCAAATAGTTTTTCCTCTTTCTAAGGCTAGAAGTCTCTCAGAGATAGTGGAGTTCAGCATTTTTAACTTCTCATTTTCTTCCTTAAGCTTGTCATTCTGAATTAACTCATTTATTAGAGTCTGATCATCTGAGTTAACTCCAAGTTTTCTTTCAGCCTCAAATTCCTTTAATTCTTTTTGCTGTTTCTCCATATCTTTCTATAATTCTATATTTACAGATTTTATGGCATTGAATTTTTCAGCAAACAAGTTCTTCTCCTGCTCAAGTTTCTCAAATTTTTCATCATTTTCATTAACAGATTTTCTCACAGAATCATTTTCAGATTTTAGCTTGTTTAAATATGAGTTCACACTTTCAAAGTTTTTCAGCAATTTTTTATACTGGTCATGATAGTTAACAAGAGTCTGATTATCATTATCTGACTTGAATTTTTCTTTGAGTTCAGATATCACATTTATATGATCTTGATTCTCAGTTTTCAATAATGAAATTTGTTTCTTCAACATTTGAAAATCAGACATACAGGAATCATGAACATTTTTCAATTCAACACAATTTCTACATGGAGAACTTGAACTAACTTACCCAGTACCCTTCTTCAATTTTTTATACTGTTTTCTTAACAGTTCATGAGATTCAAGTAGCTCAGAATATGCATTTTCCCAATCATCTAAAGTATAGTTTTCAAAGAGATTTACCTCATCATCATCATCATCTTCATCTTGACTGCTGTCTTGATTATTTCTGTCAGCCATCATGCAGCTGTCCTCATTTCTTATCTGAGTTCGCTTCATCATGTCCAGAATATCTTTAGCAGAACTGCAATCAAAGAAACATGAATGAAAAGATCTATCAGTAGCTGCCTTCATTAGATTTATAGCTATCTGATTCTCTTCATGCATTAATTTGTGACTGTCAGTCCATTTGGCCTTTTTCTTTGGTAGTTCATGAGGACCGTGTGAAATCACTTTCCACAGGTCTGGATTAACAGATTTAGCATACTTTTTCAGACTAGCAGACCATATACTAAAATTGGAACCGTTGAAAACTGGTGGTTCACCCATGAAAACAGATCAGATATAAAGCAACAGCAATATTGATGAACCAAAAGTAAATTAACACCTAAGACTGCAAGATCGGATCTGCAGGTCGCTGGACCTTCTAAGCAGACACCGCTCTGATACCAATTGTTAGGGTGCTAAGTCCGGATACAGAGGGGGGGTGAATGTATCCCCTTCAAAACTTATGCCCAAATAAAATCTCTAAAGCTCAGATATGTGAAATAAAAACTAATGAGCTTTCCAAGATGAGATGATAATTCAACAATTGATCAAATAGTTGGATTGCAACAATGCAGCCACCTGATCACACCAGAAACATAGGCAGAGCTAAACAAACCAAACACACTTAGCAGAATATAATGCTCAAAATTTACTCCCAAGATAACACAACTAACCAAGCATGCACAACCTGTGAATGGGAGGTAGAAGGCAAGGAACAAACGCACAAAGCAAAACCACTGCACAGTAGATTTTTAGGTGGTTCGGTCACCAAGACCTACATCCACCCCTCACTCCCAACCGGAGTGAGGCTTCCACTAGCACACGCTAGAAACCTGTAGACTCAGTCTGCGAGCAAGGTGCTGCCACATAGCTTGACCAGGGGAACAACCTCCCCTCTTCCTCCCAACCGGAGGGACACCCCAAGTGACTCCCAGCCACTTGGAAACCAGAGACCGAAGTCCCTCTTCCTCCAGACCAGGAGGGAACCTACCAGTGACTTTCAGTCACCAGCAAACCAGAGGTCGAGGAACTCTCTTCCTCCAGACCAGGATGGACCCCTGGACTTGCAACCCACAAGCCCAGAACTGGAGATCAGATCTCCCTTCTCCTGAGTCCACAGGAGGAACCGGACCACAGTCTAGAGAATCGGAATAACAATAGCAACCAGAGTATCAAAAGGAAAAATAAGAAAACATAAAAAGCACAGCAATAAAAGCTGGAGATGAAACACAAAAAATGTAGCTCTCAATGAGCATAGTCGTTCTGGATTTAATCCACGAACATACTGAACTGATCTTCAAGAGAGCTCTCTCCTCTCTTCCTTTCTTCTTCTTTCTCCTTCTTTCTTCTTCACTCGCGCTCTCTTTCTCTCTTCTCTGCTCTCACTCTCTTTCTTCACTCTTATGCTTCTTCTTCTTCTTCTGCTTCTCTAATTCTTTTCTCACTGCCCCGATCAGCCCCTTTCTTTTTTCTTCTTTTTGGCTCACTCTTCTTCTATTTCTTCTTCTTCTGCTCTCTGCTTCAGTCCTTCTACTTCGATCAGCCTCCTTCAGACAACGGAGTCTTTCTTATATAGCAGCTCGAGCAGGAGCAGCACTGGGCGCGTGTGTTCCACATTTCCAGCCCAAGATATTTGGCCACATGTCAGCTTCCTGTCAGCCCTCGGATCACGTACCCTTCATTAGCCTATATCACCTGCAGACAAAGACAAAAGGAATGTATCTACTTAGTTTGTTCAGGCTTTTAACACGAGTGTATATACTTCAGAAGCAGCAATGAATAAGTGTGTACACTGAGAGAGTGTATAGACTTGTAAGACTTTATGCGACCTCAGTGTATATACTTGCTGAAGAATGCATTATCATAACAGGAGGGAGTGTTTAGACTTCTGTGAAATGCCTGAAGGAATCGAGTGTATAGACTTCATAACTCATATTGAAAAATGCAATGTATAGACTTTATAAGCAGCAAATGAGCAAGTGTGAACACTGAGTAAGTGTATAGACTTTGAGTCTTCATGCGAGCTCAGTGTATAGACTTGAGGAAATTCAAGCAATGCAACACAATGTATATACTTAGAATCAGTAAGTGAGTAAGTGTGTACACTGGGAGAGTGTATAGAGTTGAAGTTCTTCATGCGAGCTCAGTGTACGGACTTTCAGTTAAATGCATTAACATACCAAGGGAATGAGTGTATGGACTTAAAGCATCAGTTAACCAAGTGTGTAGAGTGTATACACTTGACTGCGTGCATGGCAGACAATGTCTAGACTTGCTATTAACATGCATGAGAACCCAATGTACAGACATGCTGTCGCTTCAGCTGACAACCCCAGTGTATAGACTTGCTGAGGGGGAGACTGTACAGACTTGAAGGAAAGCAAGGCAATCGAGTGTGTAGACTTCACGATGTGCAGACTTGCCAAAGAAACGGCTGTCGAGACTTTAGCTCAAGAGCGATGTATAGTGTTTTGAAAGCTTGAACAACGAAGCATGATGTACATACTTTGAGCATTGTATAGACTTTGCGAAGCACATGCCTTGGCTGTACAGACTTCAGACTTGAACGTGTGTGCTGTGGACGATGTATACACTTGGAGGCCCTTGAAGGGTGTACACACTTGAAGAACCGAAGCCAATGTAGAGACTTGACGAATGGCTCAGCAATGTATAGACTTGACGAGCTTCAGAGCAGAATGTGCAGACTTTACCACTGTATAGACTTGAAGTTCTGAACGTAGGTAAAGGCTGGGATTGTATAGACTTGCACAGTGCTGCCGATGTATAGACTTCCAATGAATGCAACCGCTGTACAGACTTGCTCAAACAGACCGATGTACAGACTTGCCAACGAGAGGGCTGTACAGACTTGAGCAATGCAAAGGCAATCGGATGTATAGACTTGGGCTGTACATACTCGGAAGGCTTGAAGTCGATGTACAGACTTGGAAATCGATTGGCAAAGGCTGATGTATAGACTTGAAGGTTCACAAGATGTATAGACTTCAAATTCAACAGAAGACTCTATCTGGACTTTGAAGATGGAAGCGTTGTACAGACTTGGGGTTCCTTGAAGGATGTATAGACTCTGAAGAAATGAGGCGATGTGCAGACCTGGCACCTTGAAGGATGTATATACTTCAGTTGAGCAAGCTACAGTGCCGTTGTATGGACTTGATCTTCAAGGAATGGTTGTACAGACTTTGAAGGCTTTGGCGGAGGATGTACAGACTTGGAATATGAAAACCAATGTATGGACTTCAGGTGAAGACCAATGTACATACTTTGAATATGAAGGTCAATGTATGGACTTGGAAGATGAAGGGCGATGTGTAGACTTTGGGGTTCAACTGGGTGTACAGACTTGGAAGATGGAAGGCGATGTGTAGACTCTGAAATGAACGGGAGAATGTATAGACATGACCCCTTGAAAGGATGTATGGACTTCATATGCAAGCTTCAGTGTCGTTGTATGGACTTGAAAAATGAAGGGTGTGTCGACCCATCAGAAGGGAGCGTCGACCCATCACTGTCCAGACTATGCATGAGACGGTGAGTCATGTGCATACTTTGAATATGAAGACCAAAGTATGGACTTCGAATATGGGACGCTGAAAGAGACGGTGGATGTACAGACTTCGACTTCAATGCATAGGCTTTGAATGCTTGAGAGACGTTGCATGAGACGCAAATTAAGACAGTAGGCTGTACAAACTTGAAGTAAAGCTTGCAGAAGCGATGTATAGACTTGGATGCCCAACGCCAATGTTCTGACTTTGAAGAGAAGACAAATGTATGGACTTTATGGCTTAACGAGTGTGCTGACAGTATGCTCAATGCAATTATGCAGACTTCCACAAGCAGACATCCACAAGCAGAGTAAAGTAACGAATGCTTTATGCATCAGATAACATGACTGAACATCAATTATGCAATGCTTTAGATCTGTTATAATAATCTGAGCAGCAAGATGACTGAACATTTGAAAGACTGCATTATGATCAGAAAATGACTGAATAACAGCATGATAACTGACACAGCAAGATGACTCACAGTGATTAACTCACACTAATTAACAGCATGATAACTGACAACAGTTCATTTGGCATGACGGAGTCGATGCCAGTTTGTTGGGTAGGCCGTACGGCATTGCTGGTTTGTTGTAGACTTTTTCCTAACATCCCGAGGTGATGAGTTCAGGAATCCCAGATGCTCTTGTCAGGTGACCCGAGGCTTCAGTTGTCCAAGGGGACCCTTCTTTGCTAATTTTCTTTGGCTTTCGCGCTTTGGCAGACCACATCCTTCCGTTGTTCAGGCATGATTACCATCTACTTTTATTTCGAGTGCCAACAAATGCCCCCAAGCTGCAAGTGTTGCAATTGAGGAACGAGCAATCTGGGATCAGTGGATGTGCCCTGACTGAGCATATGCAAAATTTTGATCTGCACAAACCTTTGATTCGATGTAGCCGTTGTGCTGTTAATGCGGTCTGGGGTGTTCAAAGCCATAAAACGGCGTGGCTCCATAATGGCCTTAAAACGGCACGAAGATATCATCACACCCTTAGAACGGTGTGGCCCTGGCGAATGCCATAAAACAGCGTGGGGCTAGAAATGCCGTTAAAATGGTGTGGGAGGCTTTAAAATGGTGCGGTACTAGCCGTTCGAATGCTTTAAACTGGCGTGCCAATAAACGGCGTGCAAAAAGTTGAACCGGCATGGGAGGGCGCTAAAACGACACACCCTCTCCCACGTCAGATTAGGCCTTTTGAAAACCACCCTTATATAAGGCCTTCTTCTTCTCTTTCTTCTCATTTCACTTCAAATCCAAACCCTAGCTCGCCCTCTTGTCCTCCTCTCCCAAACTGCTCACGGCGGCGAGCACCTCTCTTGCGTTCGCGACGACGGTGGCGACAGTGGCCAATGGTGAGGGCGAGTGATTATTTAGACTGATTTAAGGGGCTTCAAACCCCTTCTTTCACGGCCCTGGGAGGCTTCTAGTAGGCAAGCCCTCGAAGCTAAACCTCAGGTGTCCTATTCGGCCTCGGTGTGACACCCACGGCCTAGTTGAGGGACCGTCTCTTAATGGACGTGTTCCCACTTTCTTCTGGCAAGCTCCCTGGCTAGGGGAGACTCTACCA
Organism: Amorphophallus konjac; assembly: GCA_022559845.1. NCBI lineage: Eukaryota > Viridiplantae > Streptophyta > Magnoliopsida > Alismatales > Araceae > Amorphophallus > Amorphophallus konjac. The sequence goes on along the minus strand of CM040120.1, from coordinate 152,395,915 downwards.
AAAAATTTTTAGAACCTTGCTTGAAAAGCAATCCTCTAATCTTCTGTTGTTTTCTTTGGGTGCAGACATCATGGCGTCTGACTCTCCTTCCTCCTCCGCCCGTGCTGTGGTGACTTGGGGAGATGTTCATTCTCTGAATAGAGGCAACGACCGACTGGCTATAGTCACCGAGTCTTCTGATTCAGATACTGACACATTGGACACTAGTCATTTATTGATTATTGATAGTGATTCTTTCAAATACGATTGCCGTGAAGGCTACAGAATGGACCATCCCAAATATAAGCACCTGATGTCTTTCATAAGTCTATTCAATCTTCAGGGGAAGTGGGACCTTTTTCTAGCTCGAATGGCCGAGCAAGCAATTCTTACCGAACGGGACAGCTTGATGAATTTTGCCATGTCAGGGAGACCTATATATCTGCCAGGTGAGCCCCGGAAGTGGGGTGCCGTGCTCAGTCTGCAAGAGCTTACACCGCAGGACGGGCTGCTAACAAGGGCCCCTGAGTTTATTTCGGCCAGGTGGAACGAGTATGCAGGTCACGTAGACCAAGAGAAGCCATCCTTTGGCCTAATCTTAGCCACGTTGAAATGGGGGTATAGGGAGGACCCGTTCTTGCTGGACTATTTGGCGGTGCGCTTGGTGCGGACACCAGGGTGATCACGTGACACGTCGGCGAACCGACGGTACCACATGCGGAGCACCAATTGGACTACATCGGCTTCCAGTTCAAATGGGGATAATTTGGCTTCAATTTGGATACATTTGGCATGAAAATTGGGCTTGTAATGGTCTTGTAATGGTCATTATAGTTGTGTTTTCATATTGGGCAGCTTGTAAGGCCCTTAAATGGCCACTTTGGTTAAAGCCCCTTAGGATGTCTTAAGAAGGAATGGCCTTGGACCATTATGATGGATCCATTAGCCATGAAAGGCCCAATTGGGCTTCCTTCATTCTTGGGCTATCTAGATTAGAATGGCCTTAAGCCATATTGGTTCCATATTGGCTTAATAGGCTTAAGGAAGACCAAGGCCAAACTTGGCCCATTCAAGGCCCAAGAAGGGGGGCGCCCCCTCTTTTGTTGTATTAGGCTAGAAATTTTGTTTTCTTTTCTTCCATTCTCCATTTACCACATGGGACATTAGAATGGCTGCTGGTCAAGGGGAAATGGCTGCCACCTACCCCCCCTTTTACTAGAATTTCAAAGTTAGGTGAGTTTATGTCACCTTGTTCCCCCCCTCTCTCCCATCAATGTCAAGGGGGTGCACCCCTCTCCCCCTCCTCTTGGTTCCTTCGAACCATTCAGCCCCTCCCCCTTGCTAAACTCTATATAAGGGCATGTATAGTGTTTATGCTTAATAGAATGAAAAGATTTTGTGAGAAATTGCATTAAGTGAGTGATTCACTTCTTCTTCCTTGGGTGTGACTCCCAAAACTGTCCTTTGACTGGATAGTATTCAAGTCATGAGACTCGACCATCTAACCCCTTCTTCCTCTTATCTTATGGCTTCACCTGATTTATCCTTGATACTACTATGAGTTAGAAAGGATTCAGCTTTGGTTTCGTGTCGATCCGAGTTCGTGAGCAACGGTGGCGATTTTTCTCGTGGCGGCGCGCAGATCTGCCCCAGATTGCTTCCCAGAATTGAAGGTGACTGTGTATTGAATTCTAAAGCCCGACCCCAACACCATCTGAAGCTATTTCCTGAATATCATTAGTAGTATTTTAAGTCGCCTTCGCGTCCCCGCTGATCTCGCCTCGATCCGTGACCGGTGCTGATCGTACCGACAGTTCTCGTGGGATCACGCAGGCTGGTCTGAGAAGGTCCGGCTGAGATCTGAGTCAACATTCAGAGCCTGCCCCACCTTCATCCGGCCAAGATCCGTGTGAGAGGTCTTCAGAGTATTTCTTCCTCAGGGCGTCGCCGATGTTCTCCCACAAAGAGCACCCCGATCCAACATCAGCAACCATTATTTTGTATTTTTAACGTGTCGCTGTGCAGTTCTGTGAGCACAAAACCAGAACCTGAGAAGTGTTGATGCGGGACGGACACGGGAGACGACACTATACAGTGCCACCCACGGACTCTAAATGAAGACGCGACCAGCAATACACACTAGGGAGACGCTAAGCCCGACACTACGAGCTCCTAGTGGCAAACGTCGCTAACAGAAGTACAAGCTCACTCGGCGTCCCATGCGAGGGAAAGCGTGGATCGTGCGCGGTTAAGGAACCGGCAGAGTTCAAGGTAGTCAGACTCACTTCCGGACTCGGATCGAGTCGCGGGACGGGTCACTCTCATGCTCACAGCGGTGACATGGACACACGGGCTAGGAACCTACACTCTCGGCAGCGGCCTAAGACCGTATACTAGCTAAGCAATGTAACGCCAAGAAGTTAAGACCTTTACCTCCACGCACCCGGCGTGGCGAAGACACCCCGGCTGACTTACGGACCCCCGGTTAACATAATTCACAGCAGTACAAAAGGATTCGACCCACTCCACGCAGGGAGGTAAAAGGTCACATGTGGGCCCCGGGGATCACGCAAATCAGGTTGACAGGCAGCATCTTGATGTCGACTCGACGCGCCGAACTCCGCGTTTTCGTGCTTCCCGAACGGCGGGTTCTGCGGGCCCGTGGGGCCCACGGATGGCGCTGTCCTCCGGATCTGCGGAGGTGGGTCCCACTATGATGGAGACCCCTGGTGGCGCGCCTCCACGGACGGCGGTCGGCCGGAGACACCGATTGGTGGCCGGTCGGGTCCGATCTTCAAGTTGTGGAATGGCTGCCCACGGATTTCAGTTCTGTTTTCCCTGCGCGCGCTCCGGCGAAAACAGCCGCTGCGATCGATCCCGACGTCGGATCGGGACGCATGAGCTATCGTTGGAAAGCTCTCTTCAAATGCTTCAATCTAGACTCAGAGAGATCTGATGGATCTAGCCGGATCTAGACTTTAATGAATTTACAAATCCCTGTTGTACAGTAACTGAGACATCAGATTTACAGGGTACTTGTCTGAGAACCACCGTTGACCGCCTACTTGCCGTAGGAATCAGACTTCGAGCTCTTCTTCAACATTATAGATAATCAAACCACGAAGCTGGGACAATTTTTAGAATTGGATTTAGAGATGGTGGTGATTTGATAGGATTTTTGGAGTGTCTGGTGGTCGGATCTGGGAACTGGGGAACAGAACTGTAGCTAGGACTGAGAACGAATTTTAGAAAATAGGAAATGGACGAACCAAAAATTAAAAAAAATGGTGCATGAAGGGATGGATGCAAGGAACACCCAGTTAAATTGGCCGAACCAAAGAAAATCAAAAAAAGGACCTAAGACTTAAAACTCTGGGCGGGTGAAAATGGAAACAGATAGGAGACAGATCTGGAAACTGGGATTGGACGAAAATAAAAAAATACCAAATGAGATCTTTATGACCAACCAAAATGCTGAGGACGTGCTGGACACCTCTGGAACATCCAGTAAAATTCCTAGCTCGATCTGAGGCCGTGGCTGAGACTGAAATTTCGTAGAAGCTGCTGTGGTACTGCGCGGACAGAACTCCGGTGGTGGCGATGGCGGCTCGTGGCGGCGGCGGCGGCGACCGGAACTGATAGGGTGGAGTCACACCACCAAGAGGCAGCCTTCACAGCTGCAAGGGGGAGAGGGAGAGAGGAAGGGGGCGGCCTAGGCCTGCTCAAGAGATTTTTTTCCAACTTTCAAATGGCATTAATTGCATAAAATGGGAAATTACAACCTTAAATAGTCTACATCTCACATCCATCCATAGCCATTGGATCTAGGGGATGGGGATGAAGGGCTAGGATGGCATGTGACACACACACAAAATACAATATAATATTAAAGGGGGGGGCGGCCCTTGGACCAAGGAGAGGGGGGGTGGTGGAAGGTTGAAAATGGTAGGTGGGAGGTAGGTAGCCTCCTTGGACTTTTTAAGTCCATTGTCCCCCATGTGTTCAAATACAAGTCAACCTTCTAGATGCTCCCATGTGGCATGTTGACTGGCCCCACGTGGGACCCTGGGATGAGGTGGCCCAATGGGGTGGGGCCCGGGAGGCCTGTGGGGCCCACGGGGTCCGAAATGCTCATAAGCCCCTATTACACTCAAAATGGCCAACCGGACGTAACGAAATAAATGCAAATTAAACACACATAAAGTCTAACTGAATATAATAAATGGGGAAGCTCAAGGCGGAGTCTCCAGGCTGTCTCCGAGCCAGATGGATGCTGTGGTGGCTCGTGTCGTGCTCTGCGTGCGGTACCGGTGGCTCGGCGTGTCGTGCCGATCGACTGCTCGGGTGTCCGCACCAATTCTCCCCGGGTGGGAGAAACTCGACCCTCTCGAGTAAGGGTCTGCATCGCTCCTGTATCGCTCCAAAAGGTCCGGATCGATCCGCTGCAACTCGCCATGTGTGATCCAAGTGTCCTCAGTAGCGGGCCGTCCTCTCCATCGCACTAGGTAGCGCGGGTAAGATCCACTCCTGGTAACTGTCACCTGCTCGTCCAGTATACGATCTATATGCTCACGCTGCCGTGAAAAAGGGGCTGGAGGTGGAAGTGGACACTCAGGTGTGGGATCACTCTCAAGGGGAGGAGATGGCTCAAAAGGCTCACTAGGGATCACCGCTGGGTCCCTATATGCAACAAGATCTGATACATTGAAGGTAGAGCTTATACCATATTCCTCGGGCAGGTCCACAACGTATGCATTGGATCCAACGCGTTTCAACACTCTGAATGGACCGGCTCCGCGAGCTTGCAACTTCTTAACGGTTCCAGAGGGAAACCGTTCAGGTCTTACCCTGATCATGACATATTCACCCTCCTGGAACTCTCGGTGGTGTCGGTGGGCATCGGCTAACTCCTTGTACCGTGCATTGCTGGACTCAATGTGACGACGAATGTCGTCATGCAAACTCCTAACATGCCTAGCAAATGACTCGGCCGACTCCGACACTCTAGCATGGACAGGCATGGGGACAAGGTCCATGGGTTTCCTAGGCCTACGACCTGTGACAATTTCAAATGGACTCATGCCAGTAGACCTATTCACCGAATCATTATATGCAAACTCAGCCATAGGTAGAATGAGATCCCAATCCCCAATGCGGTCCCTAACAAGACATCTCAAAAGATCACCCAGACTCCTATTGACCACCTCGGTCTGACCATCTGTCTGGGGATGGTATACAGTGGAAAACTTGAGGTGCGTACCCATCATATGCCATAGTGTCTTCCAAAAATAGGAAGTGAACCTAACATCACGGTCAGACACTATAGTGCGAGGCAACCCGAACTTGCACACCACATGAGTAAGGAATAGGCGGGCTACCCTAGAAGCATCCGAAGTCTTCGAGCAGGGGATAAAGAGGGCCATCTTCGAGAAACGGTCAACCACCACATAGACCGAGTCATGCTTCCTAGAGGTACGTGGCAATCCCAAAATAAAATCCATACTAACATCCTGCCACGGGGCATCAGGCACGGGGAGAGGCGTATAAAGACCCGAGCTTTGCTTCTTCATCTTGGCCGTAGCACAAGTACGGCACTGAGCCACGATGTTAGCAACATCGCGCTTCAAGCTCGGCCAATAAAAACGATGCTCCACTGCCTCAATAGTCTTGTTCCGACCAAAGTGGCCGGCTAGACCTCCCGCATGTAGTTCCCACACTAAGAAATCTCGAACCGAAGTTCGGGGAACACATAGCCTGCTACCTCGAAAGAGGTAACCATCCTGAAGCACATACTCATCAAGGTCTCTCGAGGGTCCGGCCTGGAGGGTGGTAAAAATCTGACCAAAGTCAGGACAATCAACATAGGCCTCCTTCATCTTTTCTAACCCTATGACCTCGGCACTCATGGTGGTAAGCAAACATGCTCGCCGACTCAAGGCATCAGCCACCTTGTTCTCCACTCCAGCCTTATGTTTAAGCACAAAGGTGAACTGCTGGAGATACTCGACCCAACGACTATGACGCGAATTAAGCTTCTTTTGCGAATGGAGGTACCTCAATGCCTCGTGGTCGGAGTATAAGACAAACTCCTGATGTAAAAGATAGTGCCTCCAATGCCTAAGAGCCTGAACAACTGCGTAGAATTCTTTATCATACGTGGAATATCGCAGTTTCGCGTCATTCAGCTTCTCGCTGAAATATGCGATCGGGTGGGACTCCTGACTCAAAACTCCTCCAATCCCAACACCCGATGCATCACAACAGACCTCAAACACCTTCGAGAAATCAGGCAGTCGAAGGATAGGTGTCTGGGTCATACGCTCCTTGATGTCCCTGAAGGCAGCAGATGCGGCCTTCGTCCAAACAAATGTGCCCTTACGGATGCAATCCGTGATCGGGGCAGTGACGGAGCTAAATCCGCGGATGAAGCGACGATAGAACGTCGCAAGGCCATGAAAGCTGCGGACATCATGAACCGTACGGGGTTCCGGCCACTCAACAATGGCCCGGACCTTCTCCGGATCGGCGGAGACCCCAGTACTAGACATAATGAAACCCAAGAAGGTAAGCTGAGATGTCATGAAAGCACACTTCTGTGGGTTCGCAAACAACTGCTCTCGCCGAAGAAGTATACAGACCTGCCGAAGGTGGTCTAAGTGGTCCCCTGTGGTGCGGCTATAGATAAGGATATCATCAAAATACACCACTACAAAGACTCCAATGAAAGGTCGAAGGACCTGAGTCATGAGCCGCATGAAAGTGCTAGGGGCATTGGTCAACCCAAAAGGCATGACCAACCACTCATATAGACTGTCCTTGGTCTTAAATGCGGTCTTCCACTCATCACCTGGCCTAATCCTCACCTGATGATAGCCACTCTTAAGATCGATCTTCGAAAAGATAGTGGCACCTGCCATCATGTCCAGCATGTCATCAAGGCGGGGAATAGGGAACCTGTACTTCACGGTGATTTTGTTGATGGCATGACTATCAATGCACATTCTCCACGTGCCATCCTTCTTCGGGGCGAGTAACGCGGGTACAGCACATGGACTCATGCTGTCCCGAACAGATCCTCTCTGCACTAACTCATCGACCTGCCGTTTAAGCTCGGCATGCTCCGTGGGACTCATGCGATAATGAGGAAGATTGGGCAAAGAAGAGCCCGGAACAAGGTCGATGGCATGCTGAATATCCCGCATAGGTGGGAGTCCCTCGGGAAGCTCATCGGGGAATACATCAGCATACTCCTGCAGAATGGGAACAACCTCGGGTGGGAGCTCACCCTCGGAGTCTCGCTCCACCTCTCGGACCGTAATGGCAAACACCGGACAGCCCTGACTAAGCTCCTGCTCCATTTCCCGGGAGCTAATCATCATCAATCTCCTGGTCGAGGGCTCTCCTGGGCTAGAGGTAACGGTCATAGTCCGAGCGGGGGATGGGGTACTGGGCCCGGGTATGGAAGGCTTTGGAGTACTAGGGCCAGTAGGACCCCGGACCGATGGGCTCCTGGGCCGAACGGGTTGGAGGGTGACCCGCTGACCATCGTGGTCGAAGGTACAGGTGTTCGACCGACCATGGAGTGTAGCATCTCGGTCGAATAACCACGGCCTACCAAGAATGATACTTCCCACTTCCATGGGGAGAACATCACACCAGATCTCGTCACGGTAGGAGTGGAGCTGCAGCGGGACCAAGCACCGCAGCCTGACCGAAATGGAAGTGGTATCCACCCATGATACCTGATAGGGACAAGGATGGTCTACGGGTGTGAGACCAAGACGAGTGACAGCGCTCGTGGAGATTGCATTGATGCAACTCCCGCTATCGATGACCACCTTGCAAATCTGCTTTCCCAGCCTACAGAATACATGAAGGATAGTGGTCCGACGCCAGTCATCACTGACCTGTGGCTGGGTGAGGATACATCTGACGACCCCCACATGGGTATCGTCTAACTGCTGGGCATCCTGGGCCTCACCTCCCATCTCATAGTACTCATCAGCTAGCTCTTCATCTGCCTCATAGCTGACTAACTCTAGGCCCGCAGGGGTGGTATCCTCGGCCTGTGTGTCCCCAATGTGAAGAGATGGGCGGGTGGGACACTGGTTGGCGAAATGGCCAAACCCATTGCAGCGATAACACTGCTGCCGTGATCCACTAGGCTCCCCAATCATAGGTCCTTTACCTTTATCCTCCCGACGGATAGGAGGCGTAGGCAACAAAGGACGTGCGGGTGGTGCGGGTGCCGGGGGACGGGCTATGGGTGGGGCCGTAAGATGCTGGGGACGAGGAAGGTCCCTCGGGGGTGGAGGGCGAGGCCTAGGAGCAAAGGGCTCGTGGCGAGCGGGCTCCTGAGGTCGAGCCATGGGGGCCCTCGGATATGTGCCAGATGAGCCACGGGACTCGACACTACGAAGGGGAAAGGAGCCCAACCGATGGGGTGACTCGAACTCGGCCTCGAACTGCTCCAATTCGAGAGCAATCTGATATGCCTGCTCCAAAGTGGTGGCATTACGGCGAAAGAGTTCATATTGATAATTAGGCCGCAAACCTCTCCGAAAGCGGGATATCGTCATGGTGCTCTCTTCCGTGACCCCACACCGCAAATAATACTCATCGAACTCGGCGGTGTACTCGGTCACGGATCGGTTCCCTTGGGAGATGCTTTGCCACTTGTCTATAAGACGTTGGCGATATGAGGCAGGAAGGTACTTCTCCCTCAATTTGAGTTTCATATCATCCCAGGTACCGATTTGGGGTTGACGTCGCTGGTTGAGCAGGCTCTCCACATTGATCCAATAAGTTTGGGCCTGCCCTTGCAGCTTCATCTTCGCATATCGGACTCTTCGGTGGTCCGTCATCTCAAACCACTCGAAGTACCGGTCCATACCGGCCTCCCAATCTAGATACACCCTAGGGTCCAAGGACCCGCTAAAAGTGGGAGGGTCCGCACGCACACCCCTAAGAATGCTGTCGTCATCCTCGTCATCACGATTCCGTCGTTGATGACGACGACCGTTACCCCCGTGATCATTGTCGGAGGCATAATCATCCACTATAGGCGCCTGTTGCCTCCCGACATCCTCTACCTGAGCCCTTGGCACAGCGGGTTGCTGCACCGGCTCTTGTTGGCCGTTCGTCGGCGCGGGTTGCGCCGCTACTGGGCCCCTCTCTAGGACGGCAATCCTCCCAACAAGGTCTTGAATGGACTGCTCCGAAACCCCGGCCCGATCCTCGAGGACCTTCATCCTCCCTTCTAGACGCGTCCCTATGCCATCCATACGCGTACTAAGACCATCCATACGCGTGTCTAAACGATCCATGATGGCCCGGAACATCTCAGCCGTGGAAGACTCATCGGAACTACGGGCTCGGGAGTCCGCCATAGGTGGTGGTGGCGAGTATTGGGTGCCTCGACAGGTGGGCATGCAAAGACGTACGGACTAGGTGACAACGACCGACTAATGCAAACACACTAAATGATACACTTAGACCTAATTGCAATTTGAAAACACTCCTTTTTTGGTATTTTGAAAGAATGCAATTTAAAACACTTTTTTTTTTGTTTTGAAAAGAATGAGACTCGACTACACCCTAGACACGGCCAAGACTCGGTACGCGGCGGAGGTAATCGACCCGAAGGTCACTCGCGCAAGTGTGTGGTCTTCCCGGTAGGCGAAGCCTAACGGTCGGACAACACCTTTGGATATACCGAGTGAAGGTGTGTGTGTGGTAACCTTAGACTATGCAAGACTTATGCAACGACTACCCTAGACTCGACTTGCTCTGATACCAAACTGATGCGGGACGGACACGGGAGACGACACTATACAGTGCCACCCTCGGACTCTAAATGAAGACGCGACCAGCAATACACACCAGGGAGACGCTAAGCCCGACACTACGAGCTCCTAGTGGCAAACGTCACTAACAGAAGTACAAGCTCACTCAGCGTCCCATGCGAGGGAAAGCGTGGATCGTGCGCGGTTAAGGAACCGGCAGAGTTCAAGGTAGTCAGACTCACTTCCGGACTCGGATCGAGTCGCGGGACGGGTCACTCTCACGCTCACAGCGGTGACATGGACACACGGGCTAGGAACCTACACTCTCGGCAGCGGCCTAAGACCGTATACTAGCTAAGCAATGTAACGCCAAGAAGTTAAGACCTTTACCTCCACGCACCCGGCGTGGCGAAGACACCCCGGCTGACTTACGGACCCCCGGTTAACATAATTCACAGCAGTACAAAAGGATTCGACCCACTCCACGCAGAGAGGTAAAAGGTCACATGTGGGCCCCGGGGATCACGCAAATCAGGTTGACAGGCAGCATCTTGATGTCGACTCGACGTGCCGAACTCCGCGTTTTCGTGCTTCCCGAACGGCGGGTTCTGCGGGCCCGTGGGGCCCACGGATGGCGCTGTCCTCCGGATCTGCGGAGGTGGGTCCCACTATGATGGAGACCCCTGGTGGCGCGCCTCCACGGACGGCGGTCGGCCGGAGACACCGATTGGTGGCCGGTCGGGTCCGATCTTCAAGTTGTGGAATGGCTGCCCACGGATTTCAGTTCTGTTTTCCCTGCGCGCGCTCCGGCGAAAACAGCCGCTGCGGTCGATCCCGACGTCGGATCGGGACGCATGAGCTATCGTTGGAAAGCTCTCTTCAAATGCTTCAATCTAGACTCAGAGAGATCTGATGGATCTAGCCGGATCTAGACTTTAATGAATTTACAAATCCATGTTGTATAGTAACTGAGACATCAGATTTACAGGGTACTTGTCTGAGAACCACCATTGACCGCCTACTTGCCGTAGGAATCAGACTTCGAGCTCTTCTTCAACATTGTAGATAATCAAACCAAGAAGCTGGGACAATTTTTATAATTGGATTTAGAGGTGATGGTGATTTGATAGGATTTTTGGAGTGTCTGGTGGTCGGATCTGGGAACTGGGGAACAGAACTGTAGCTAGGACTGAGAATGAATTTTAGAAAATATTAAATGGACGAACCAAAAATTAAAAAAAAATGGTGGATGAAGGGATGGATGCAAGGAACACCTAGTTAAATTGGGCGAACCAAAGAAAATCAAAAAGAGGACCTAAGACTTAAAAATCTGGGCGGGTGAAAATGGAAACAGACAGGAGACAGATCTGGAAACTGGGATTGGACGAAAATAAAAAAATACCAAATGAGATCTTTATGACCAACCAAAATTTTGAGGACGTGCTGGACACCTCTGGAACATACAGTAAAATTCCTAGCTCGATCTGAGGCCGTGGCTGAGACTGAAATTTCGTAGAAGCTGCTGTGGTACTGCGCGGACAGAACTCCGGTGGTGGCGATGGCGGCTCGTGGCGGCGGCGGCGGCGACCGGAACTGATAGGGTGGAGTCACACCACCAAGAGGCAGCCTTCACAACTGCAAGGGGGAGAGGGAGAGAGGAAGGGGGCGGCCTAGGCCTGCTCAAGAGATTTTTTTCCAACTTTCAAATGGCATTAATTGCATAAAATGGGAAATTACAACCTTAAATAGTCTACATCTCACATCCATCCATAGCCATTGGATCTAGGGGATGGGGATGAAGGGCTAGGATGGCATGTGACACACACACAAAATACAATATAATATTAAAGGGGGGGGGGGGGCGGCCCTTGGACCAAGGAGAGGGGGGGTGGTGGAAGGTTGAAAATGGTAGGTGGGAGGTAGGTAGCCTCCTTGGACTTTTTAAGTCCATTGTCCCCCATGTGTTCAAATACAAGTCAACCTTCTAGATGCTCCCATGTGGCATGTTGACTGGCCCCACGTGGGACCCTGTGATGAGGTGGCCCAATGGGGTGGGGCCCGGGAGGCCTGTGGGGCCCACGGGGTCCGAAATGCTCATAAGCCCCTATTACACTCAAAATGGCCAACCGGACGTAACGAAATAAATGCAAATTAAACACACATAAAGTCTAACTGAATATAATAAATGGGGAAGCTCAAGGCGGAGTCTCCAGGCTATCTCCGAGCCAGATGGATGCTGTGGTGGCTCGTGTCGTGCTCCGCGTGCGGTACCGGTGGCTTGGCGTGTCGTGCCGATCGACTGCTCGGGTGTCCGCACCAAGTGTCATCGCTGCGCCCAGATCTGTAAGCATCTGATCAAGCACTTTGGAGTGAAGATACTACATCCAGTCGCCGACATTCTCCAATAAACGGCACTCCGATCGGGCATCGGATCTGGTCGTACCAACCTCCGCAAGCTCGCTGCGCAGGGTGACCAGTGCGGGCAGAACCGGATCAATTTTCCGTCGGCGTACCCGAGCGGCTCCGACACGCGTTCCTCGCCTCCTGCGAGTGTGGCCCGTCAACCCGGGTTCCAGCAACCCCAAAATTGGCATTTGTATCCCTATACCTCCCTGTGTGGAGTGGGCATATATTTCTGAAAGTGTAATCTTATTGCATTTGTATATCGGGGTTGTTCGGAAATCGGCCGGGAGTCTTCCCCACGCCTAGGCGTGGAGGTACGTGCTCATTCTGATCCTTACATTTGCTATTTATTATGCTTTCTATATTGCTGCATTTGTGAGATTAGGGCCGTTAGCTAGTTCTAAATTTCACCGTGATTGTGAGTTGTGAGTGCCCGTTCCGTAGCTCCAATCGAGCACCGAGCGCGGATTAGCACCCTAGGCGACGGTGGTTTCTTAATCGCCGTGATCCCCACGTTTCCCTCGCAAGGGACGATCGTCGGGCTCAAGAGAGTTGCTGTTGAGAGACGTCTCCACCCGGAGAATACCACGGTGGTCAGCCGCCCGACTTGCCTTAGTGTGCTAGTGCTGGCCGCACAACGAGTCGGTCGTACGTCTTAGCCCGAGTCGGTCATCCGTCCCGCATCAAATTGGTATCAGAGCGTCGTTCAAGTCTAGGGTCATTTAAGTCCAAGGTTGCATTTGCATTCCACTACTCGGTATATCAAAAGGTGCGACACGAACGTTAGGCTACGTCTATCGGGAAGGCCGCACACTTGCGCGAGTGATCTTCAGATCGCTTAGCTCAACCGCGTACCGAATAGTGGGTTAAGTCTAGGTTCCTAGTTAGTGCATTCCCACATAGTCATGTCTAGCATGTAGTTCCGCCAAATTCACATGGAATCCCCATCACCCGGGCAATATGGCCGTTGGTCCACCCATGGGCTTGGCAACCATCCTCTCCCCTTCCGTAGGCCCGAAGCCTCTGATTTTTATGGCTCTAATGATCCGGGGGACTACCTCAATTGGGAGGCCGCGATGGACAAATATTTTGAATGTTACACCATGTCCGATGCCATGCAAGTTAGTTTTGCCAGAGAGAGGCTTGTCCACAAAGCCGCCTGGAAATGGGAGAGCATTGAGCGCATGAGAGAGGTTAGGAGGCAAAGGCCCATCGAGTCGTGGCATGAGATGAAGGACGAACTTAGGAAGGTCTACCTACCCGGCCCGGTCACCTCCAACCGACCCCACCCAATCACATCCACCCAAGTGGGCCATAATCGGAGGCAACACGCCGCGCATGTAGAAGAGCCTAGGTCCACGACTAAGCTGAGTTCATATGGGAGAGTCCACCACATTACTCCTACTCCAAACCCCACCATTGCCGAACTCTTCCAACTCATTTTGGATAAAGTGGATAGGAAGTGTGCTTATATCGAGTCCCTGCTTCCCCCTTGACTACCACCTAGCCAGGGAGGAACCAAACACGAACCTAAGGAGGTAACCGCCGGTAGTCCCAATCCGGTGCCATCTATGGTTCCATCCCACGGTCCCCTCCCCATCATAGTGGATCCTCGTTCCCCACCCACGAGAGCCCCTTTGCCTATACCCCCTGTCCGTCAAGAGGATAAGGGTAAGGACGCACTTCTCAAGGAGTGTAGTGGTTCCCGACAGCAGTGTTATCGCTGCCTGGGATTCGGCCACTTTGCAGGACAGTGTCCCACTCGGACATCTCGAGCTCTAGGGGACAAAAGGGTTGGAGAAGCCTCACTCTCCGATCTTTATTTGGAGCCTTCTCAGCCAGAGCTACCCGTGTTTCTAACCGGAAAGCTACTCATAGCCGAGCCACTCTTTAGCTGGCTTAAGATAGGTTTGGTCCCATCTCCCCTCCCATCTATGGACCCTATCCTACCTCTGGTGCCAATCCATTCATTTCACACCACTTTCCGGTCTAGTCACCGTGTGGATACATCGGATGACCTTCTTAAAGGGTTAGACCGATAACTAACTTTTATGCACTTGTTGGCTCCAGGCTTTGACCAACCTATAGGTCGTAGCTTCACACATCCATCCTTAGGGTCTATCACCTCCGTGTACACTGTGTGCCATATCACCATGGAGGTTCTTTTACTCCTCCCCTTACCGACCGAGCCTGACTTCACTCCTTTTATCCCGAGGGAGGAGCCCTATCTGCTATACACAGTCCCATCTACGTCGGTGGATGAAGGTGACCATCAACACCTTCTAGAATTCCACACATGGGACCTTGAGATGAGGGAATCCATATCGAGGGGCCACACATTCTTTGATCCCTTCGATCCCTTTCTTCATGGGCCCTTTGGCCCACAACCTCCACTCCACCTCTTTGAGGAAGTCCACTTTCACATCCCTTTCCCACAGGCCGGGCCACCTACGCCCACCAAGCCCGATACACCTACATCCGGCCTTCCTAGCCCTCCCAAGTCTCCCAAATCCAATGGGCAGCCGCATGCTAGGGACAAAGTAGGATGTCTAGGAGTCCCACTTTCCGCCAACCACCGGTTGCCACTAGTGTATACGGGGCACATGTTCGAGTGTCCTGGTCCACCATTGCATATGCATAGTCTGCATAACCATAGGTTTGTCTAAGGTCAAGTGTGTGTTTGTTTCTACGGTTTGTTTTTTTTCATGCATATGGTTTGCATTAAGTCGTGTCAATAAAAGGCCAGCCATGCACGCATAAGGAGTTAGCCGATGCATGCTACATATCTGTGGATTCAAAGGGAGAGTACATCTAGATCAGGGTCATACCTGACAGGTTTCCGCCCGGAGACCGAAAGCCACTCTAAGTCCACGATCCCCACCCTTTCCGGGTTAAGAAACAAGTGGGTCCGAAAGCGTATGATATTGAACTACCGAACGACAATGGTGTCAATTCGACGTTCCATGTTTCCTCCGGTAGCCTATTGGAACCCGCGGTGATCCCTAGTGAGTTTCGAGCTTTATCTTTCTATTTGGAGTGACCCTCACCCGAGAGTCCACCTCTTCCAGCCTCAACGCATGCATATAGATTGTATACTGGATGAGCAGGTGATCACCACAAGGAACGGCGCATACCCACACGTCCTAGTGCGTTGGTGAGGATGCCCCATGATGACCAACACCTTGATCACATACGGAGAGCGCAAGCTTCGGGACCCTTACTCGACGGGGTCGAGTTCCTCCCACCCGGGGAGAATTGGTGCGGACACCAGGGTGATCACGTGACACGTCGGCGAACCGACAGTACCACACGCGGAGCACCAATTGGACTACATCGGCTTCCAGTTCAAATGGGGATAATTTAGCTTCAATTTGGATACATTTGGCATGAAAATTGGGCTTGTAATGGTCTTGTAATGGTCTTGTAATGGTCATTATAGTTGTGTTTTCATATTGGGCTGCTTGTAAGGCCCTTAAATGGCCATTTTGGTTATAGCCCCTTAGGATATCTTAAGAAGGAATGGCCTTGGACCATTATGATGGATCCATTAGCCATGAAAGGCCCAATTGGGCTTCCTTCATTCTTGGGCTATCTAGATTAGAATGGCCTTAAGCCATATTGGTTCCATATTGGCTTAATAGGCTTAAGGAAGACCAAGGCCAAACTTGGCCCATTCAAGGCCCAAGAAGGGGGGCGCCCCCTCTTTTGTTGTATTAGGCTAGAAATTTTGTTTTCTTTTCTTCCATTCTCCATTTACCACATGCGACATTAGAATGGCTGCTAGTCAAGGAGAAATGGCTGCCACCTACCCCCCCTTTTACTAGAATTTCAAAGTTAGGTGAGTTTATGTCACCTTGTTCCCCCCCTCTCTCCCATCAATGTCAAGGGGGCGCACCCCTCTCCCCCTCCCCTTGGTTCCTTCGAACCATTCAGCCCCTCCTCCTTCCTAAACTCTATATAAGGGCTTGTATAGTGTTTACGCTTAATAGAATGAAAAGTTTTTGTGAGAAATTGCATTAAGTGAGTGATTCACTTCTTCTTCCTTGGGTGTGACTCCCAACCCTGTCCTGTGACTGGACAGTATTCAGGTCGTGAGACTTGACCATCTACCCCCCTCTTCCTCTTATCTTCTGGCATCACCTGATTTATCCTTGATACTACTACGAGTTAGAAAGAATTCAGCCATGGTTTCGTGTCGATCTGAGTTCTTGAGCAACGGTGGCGATTTTTCTCGTGGAGGCGCGCAGATCTGCCCCAGATTGCTTCCCAGAATTGAAGGTGACTGTGTATTGAATTCTACAGACCGACCCCAACGCCATCTGAAGCTTGTTCCTGAAGATCAATCGTAGTATTTCAAGTCACCTTCGCGCCGCCACTGATCTCGCCTCGATTCGTGACCGGTGCTGATCGTACCGACAGTTCTCGTGGGATCACGCAGGCTGGTCTGAGCAGGTCAGGCTGAGATCTGAGTCGACTTTCAGAGCCTGCCCCACCTTCATCCGGCCAAGATCCATGTGAGAGATCTTCAGAGTATTTCTTCCTCAGGGCGTCGCCGACGTTCTCCCGCAAAGAGCGCCCCGATCCGACATTGGCAACCATTATTTCATATTTTTACCGTGTCGCTGTGCAGTTCTATGAGCACAAAACCAGAACCTGAGAAGTGTCATCACTGCGCCCAGATCTGAAAGCATCTGATCACGCACTTCTGAGTGAAGATACTACATCCAGTCGCCGACATTCTCCAACAAACGGCGCTCCGATCGGGCATCGGATCTGGTCGTACCAACCTCCGCAAGCTCGCTGCGCAGGGTGACCAGCGCGGGCAGAACCGAATCAGTTTTCTGTCGGCGTACCCGAGCGGCTCCGGCACGCGTTCCTCGCCTCCTGCAAGTGTGGCCCGTCAACCCGGGTTCCAGCAACCCCAAAATTGGCATTTGTAGCCCTATACCTCCCTGCGTGGAGTGGGCATATATTTCTAAAAGTGTAATCTTATTGCATTTGTATATCGGGGTTGTTCGGAAATCGGCCGGGAGTCTTCCCCACGCCTAGACGTGGAGGTACGTGCTCGTTCCGATCCTTACATTTGCTATTTAGTATGCTTTCTATATTTCTGCGTTTGTGAGATTAGGGCCGTTAGCTAGTTCCAAATTTCACCGTGATTGTGAGTTGTGAGTGCCCGTTCCGTAGCTCCAATCGAGCACCGAGCGCGATTAGCACCCTAGGCGACGGTGGTTTCTTAATCGCCGCGATCCCCACATTTCCCTCGCAAGGGACGATCGTCGGGCTCAAGAGAGTCACTGTTGAGAGATGTCTCCACCCAGAGAATACCACGGTGGTCAGCCGCCCGGCTTGCCTTAGTGTGCTAGTGCTGGCCACACAACGAGTCGGTCGTACGTCTTAGCCCGAGTCGGTCATCCATCCCGCATCAGCGCTTCAAGCATCAGATTGCCGTGGGCTGGTTTGCCGATATGAAGGTCATTGACACTCACGCTTTCAGGTCAGGAGCTGTGGAGTTCACTGACTATGTCTTGTAGCACTATGCCCTAATCTTGATCAACACCGGAGTATACCATAGCGTGTATACTTCAAGATATCGGTATCCGATCTGCAAGGGCCTCTATTGCAGCATGATTGAGGTGTTTTGTCCAAAATACAACACCTTTTATACCTCAAAAGGAGAAACGTCTTTGGACCTTTGAAGTATTTCCCAATTGAGCGGTGACGGGATCGTGATCAACATCAGACTTGATCTTCCATCTAAAAATATTTGTAATTTTTTTTATTTTACATAAGGGTCTTTGAAGTTTATCTTTTGATATCCCTAAGTGTCTTTAAGGGAGTTATAACGAGTCATAGGTGTCTTTTGATATTTCTAGACATTAAAGACTCTTAGAGTTGTTAAGAGAGTTATAATGAGTCATAGGTGTCTTTTCATATTCATAGGCATTAAAGAGTCTTAGAGTTTGTCCTTTGATCTTCTTTGTGAAGTCTATAAAAAGAGTCTTGTAGTCCTTATTTGAAGCAATAGAATGCATAAAAAACCAGTTTAGCTATCGCTATGAGTGTTCTTCCATATTTTTGGAACCCCGGGTGAGAGGCCCAACCTCACTTCACCCCGCCATGGAGGTCGTCCGTGAAGCTCCGATGCAACGTCTTCGAGAAGAGGACGGGTGTGAAGCCCCATCGAAGCTCCACGATCTTCCTCCTTCACCGTTCAACCGCCGTCGTCGTCCATCACCACCGCCATCACCGCCGTGCCAATTGCAACACCTGCAACCGCCATCACCGTTGAGAAGAATTGAAGAGCGCGACTGCGTTGTCCCTGAGATGGGGATGGGTGTGAGGCCCCGGCCGAGCTCCTCCGTTCTTCTCTAGTCACCTCGCCTTCCTGCTCTCCGGCTGATAGTTTGAAGTCCTTCCTCGACCTCGTCTCACATCAAATGGTATCAGAGCAAGTCGTCTGGTTTGTCCCAACAAGCCGGGGTCCTGCAATTCGAGATTCGAGATTCGAGGTTCGAGGTCGAACCTTTTCCAAGCGAAGGGGTTTGACGGGATCGTCATCAACATCAGACTTGATCTTCCGTCTTAAAATATTTGTATTTTTTTTATTTTACATAAGGGTCTTTGAAGTTTATTTTTTATTTTACATAAGGGTCTTTGAAGTTTATCTTTTGATATCCCTAAGTGTCTTTAAGGGAGTTATAACGAGTCATAGGTGTCTTTTGATATTTCTAGACATTAAAGAGTCTTAGAGTTCTTAAGGGAGTTATAATGAGTCATATGTGCCTTTTCATATTTCTAGACATTAAAGAGTCTTAGAGTTGTTAAGAGAATTATAATGAGTCATAGGTGTCTTTTCATATTCATAGGCATTAAAGAGTCTTAGAGTTTGTCCTTTGATCTTCTTTGTGAACTCTATAAAAAGAGTCTTGTAGTCCTTATTTGAAGCAATAGAATGAAGAAAAAACCAGTTTAGCTATGGCTATGAGTGTTCTTCCAGATTTTTGGAACCCCGGGTGAGAGGCCCAACCTCACTTCACCCCGCCATGGACGTCGTCCTTGAAGCTCCGATGCATCGTCTTCGAGAAGAGGACGGGTGTGAAGCCCCATCGAAGCTCCACGATCTTCCTCCTTCACCGTTCAACCGCCGTCGTCGTCCATCACCACCGCCATCATCGCCGTGCCAATTGCAACGCCTGCAACCTCCATCACCGTAGAGAAGAATTGAAGAGCGCAACTGCGTTGTCCCTGAGATGGGGATGGGTGTGAGGCCCCGGCCGAGCTCCTCCGTTCTTCTCTAGTCACCTCGCCTTCCTGCTCTCCGGCTGATAGTTTGAAGTCCTTCCTCGACCTCGTCTCACATCAAGCGGTCTCCAGATTGACGGTGAGTCATATGAAGAAGTATGTTGGCCAGATTGGCTAAAAGATTAGACCGACAGTGAGGGGCGATATTTGACTGGGTTCGCCTACCGATATCTTATGAAGGCATATCGTACTTTGTGCCATTCCTCGTACGATACCCGAGAAGCTCCCAAGCCCGGTGAGCAGAGGCGCTTGAGGGTAGGTGCTTGGCTCCAGTATTTCTTCAAAGGGGAGTGGAAATATGAAGATTTCCATTTAGTGGCGCCAGCTCCTGTTCAACGAAAGAAGAGAGTTCGGCGACAGGCAGATTTCCCTCCTTCACTAAAGGAAGGTCAAAGAGGGGGGCCCAACCCAACTGGCGTTGATGCAATCACTCATTGTGCTACGTACTTGACATACTGGATTTGCTCCTTCTCTCTCCCACAAGGTGACAAGAGAGTGATCAGGGCCGAGGCCATTTACCCTGCTTGTCTGATGGCATGGGGCACAAAGCTTTCACTTTGCCCGGTTGCTTTATGCTTGATATATAAAATGCTGGGGGACCTTCATCGTTCACGTCTCCCTAGAAATTTGTGAACGATTGGTCCGCTTCACTTCTTCAATGCCTGGGTATGTACATTGTTCCCAAAAGCTGCTCCTCAGGCACTCTAGTCACCACTTTTGGTGTCGAGAATGATAGAATTTGCAAATACAGAGCCGACCCAGACATCGGACCAACTCTTTGCTATCAGGGGGAAATTGACCAAGGTTCCAATGGATTCACCTGATATTCTACATTTTTGGAGCTTGGCTGCTCATTCAAGTCCGTTAGTGAACAAGATGCTGGAGTGCCGCGTTCACGAAACAGAAGAATATATTCATCCTATCTCCGGTGCCAAGTGTACAAGGGCAATTTTGGAGCCAGAACTAGTTGACTGGGCACTGTCGATCAGGCCAAGCATCTTGGTTTTTTGGAAGAGCGGGACTTTGTGGCTAGAGCCCTATTATCTATTCCGATTCAGTCAGAATTTTGGCTATGATCAGCAAATCCCGCCTTGTTCCACAAAGTTTGCATTGCCGAACAGAGTTCGGGCCGGCCAGACAACAGCGGACAAAGCCCGCATTTGGTGGGATTAATTTCATCGCCGAGAGGCGATTTCATTCGGAGTTCCAGCCCTTGCACGCTTTTCCTGTATGACCCCGGAATATATTAAATGGTGGAATGAGCACACCGGATTTTATATGAGCTCGAGAAGAGAATGCTGGGCCATTGCCTAACGTCGATTCTTGGACTCCCAGCTAGTGCCGGCTCTAGATGATGACCCAGCTTATCTGAAGAAATTGAAATTACAGATGAACGATGAAGTGACGTCTTATTTGGAGGCTCGTAAGGACGTCAAGCAACGCTCCTCCAAGATTGAGTCAAAATTGCCGGAGATAAGCAAAGATAGTTTCATGAAGACGCATCAAGGATTATGCCACGTGAGCGGCGAATGATCAGTTCTTTAGCAGATGTCCTTGCCAGTGGAGGAGTCTCTACCTTCTACATCCTCTTGGCCCCCTGAGAGTGACCAGCTTTATCCTTACATAACTTTCATCAGAAGAGTGGACCAACAGCCCACACTTTATAGTAATACACTATGGCTATTTGCATTGTTCCGCTCTCATGGCCTTTCGGTGGGTGGCCCTAGCGAGGCCAGTTTGAGCCAACCCCTTCACATTTCTTTCAAGTATGCCGACGGATGGGGGATGGACCACCTCGGCCTATATTATCATTTGTCTTCTTGCGGCCATTCGGACCTGGCGTCGTTGGCCCAACGATGTGAATTGATAGGAGATGTATGCTGGCTAATTCGCGAGGCTGCTTCAAGAGACAAAGAGTCTTCGCTATTTTACTGGTCACTTTCATCGATTTCTGCCTCTAGTTTACTTTTCTCCCTTTGTTGCACTATGCATCACCTTCACCCTTGTGCATGTGCAGTTCGGCTTACTTCGGAGGAGACTAAGCATTTCAAGGAGCTAATCATAAAGGCTCAAAAGCCATCATATTTTGAGACCCCAGAGGCGGCTGCAACCACTACGCCCCTGCCTCCTGGTGATTCGCGGAAGAAGACGAGGTCTCAAGTAAGGAAAGCCGTAACTCGAGCGAAGAGAGCCCACAATAAAAAAGCTATAGATATAGAACCAGCAGTTACTCCCCCAGTCGTGGTCACCTTCGAAGAGTTTGAGGCTTCTCAAGTGCAAGCGCGCACGACCGAAGGTATATCCCCCTCATGCGCCTCATTTCCATTTTGTCCATATGAGCTAACTTTCTTGTTGCAGCTCCCGCCGTTTCACCGGTGGTGGTTACGCAAGAGAGTACCGCCTCTGCGGAAGTTGAAGAGAGGGGAGATGGAGCGTCATTGTCTCCCCTTGTTGAAGAAAATTTGCCTTCCCCCACTCCCAACCATGAGATGGAGGGTAATTCACAGTCCACCCTTTGGAGTTTAACAGATTCATTGCATAGCGGGCTCACGTGAATGCTTCCTTGTTTCAGCTTTTGCCAAAGTTCACCCGCCTTCTCCTCTTGCCACATAGCCGACCGAGAAAGTTCCTGTAGAGCAAGTTGCTCTCCCAGCAAGTCATTCAGTACTCGAAGTCGGTTCACCCATCCCTCCTGCTGCGGAGCCGGCTGAGCAGGCTCTTACTAAGCAAAACGTACCTCCTGCAAGTTGTTCTTCAAGGGAGCTGACTATTTTTGGAGAGAAAAGTTTGGACTCGGAGCAAAGCCCGCCTCCGACGGAGCAAGTGGATTATAGTGGCGACTCTAGTGACGAAGAGTATCCTAGGGCAAAGATAGAAACTAAATATGTCACACTTTCTTCCGCTTATGAAAGCGTCTTCACAACTTTCAGCCCGCCGTGGCTAACGTGGAGTGGCCTCGGGTCACTCGGCCCCTCCGTAGTAGAAGGGGCAGCAATGATGGAGATGGAGGGCTCCGCTGTCGGAGATTTAAGCTTGGTGCCAGCTTAGGTAAGAGTTCTCCTTCTAGGCTTGTGCTCATACTTAATATTTACCATATCGAGCCTCTGAGATATTTTATACATATTCTTCTTGAAGGCTCCCCTCATTCCGGCCAAAGTGACCTTACTAGCCGTGACCATAAAGATACCTCTTCCACCTTTCGACACGGGTCGACCCGTATTCCCACTTATCTTAAGGCCCATAGCCTTGAGATATCCAAAGGATTATGCTATGACAGCGAGCTTTGAAGCGCCGGGAATAATCGTTGGACTTGACCAGCCAACAATGGTTCTGGAGCAGCCGCGGCTTGTAATTGATGATGAGCCACCTTGAGGCAAGGGAGACATTCCCACGGTAGAATCAAGAAACATTGCAGAAGAGGCTGTCGGGGTTTCTACAATTCTGACGCTAGCCATTGAAGCAGCATTGGCGGAGGCTGGCCGAGCTGAGGATAGCGAACGACCACTTCCTACTCCTGAAGTTCATGTTATGACGTCTTTTCCAGAGGTCGAAAAAGAGACTACTGTCATCAATACTCCTTTAACTGCGTCATCCGTGAGAGCTGGTCATAGTGCGGGTGCCATACTGGATATGCCTTCGTCACCCTCAGAGCCGAATGAGGATATTTGGGCCACGATCGACAACTGAGTAGAATTTCATCTCCTAGATACGCCATCACTCGGTTTACAGTCATCGAGTGAATTGGTATGGAAAAACTTGGAGATGCTGAAGTAGACTATCACGACCTGCCCCGACTTGTCCTATGTGCAACTGCGGGGACTGGTAGAACACGTCTCCCATACACTTCTAGCTTATGGCAACCCCATGGAAGACTGGACGCAGCGAAGGATTTTGTTGATGAAATATGTGAACTAGAGGGAGTTCATCGGCCATGGCCTAGCGGACCAGCTGACGGTCTTGAAATTTGAACAGGCCGAATGTCACAATGCCCTCCGGTCGATGAAGGAGACTGCCTGACAAGTGCGGGATACTACTGATGTTGCTACTCAGCGTAATACTTTTCTTAAGACTCAGATAACCGAAGTACAAGCTGAGCTGGCCCGGAGTGAAGCAGAGATGGAGCTGAATGAACAACTGAAGATTCAGAGCGTAGAGGAGGACGAGCTGGCAGAAGGGCAAGCCGCGTCCCTTGAGGGAAAAATTGACGAGGCTGCAAAATGAAGAGTCTCACCTACAGGAGCTAAACCGCTATCCATCTCTAGGGATCTTGGAGTTCAAGGACATCTTCCGTCACCCGTCGCAGTAACTCCTTTGTATTCTCTTTTGTTGCAAATCTTCATGTATTCCGGGGGATGTCTCGCAGTACTATGTAATCTTCTTTTTGTGTAATGAAATTTGTTCAACTCTTGCCTTGCACATTCGATGCCTAATTATAGCTTTTTCTTATTTTCCATCACTTTTTCTTTTAGGCCAATTCGAGTAGAGGCACGTTGCTACTCCATCCATCTCGGGAAATAGTAGCTGCTAGGGCAGGAGAGCGCTCACGCCTTCAGGGAAGGTATGAGGGGTTCGCTCCACCGCGGTGCAGCTTCTCCGAGGACAGGATTCGATTAGCCTAGGTAAGAAATATCATTGGCGGAATGCCAAAGGATCAAGGGGATTTGTTTGTCGGCAACGCCGAAATGTTGGGTGAGTGGTTTGTTCATAGATCTCGCCGAAGGTGACGGGATCCAAAAATGACATACTTGTCGGTGTGTCTTAGATGCCAAAGCAAAGAGCGGGTTTATTTCATGGCAAGGATGAAGGGTCCGAACCAAAGGCTACTTTATCGATTTTGCCAATGATGATGAAAATCAACAGTAGGTTTGTTCATCGGCAAGGGGAATGCCGAAGGAAAGGGGTTTGTTTATCGACGGGGACGAAAGGTCCGGGTCGATGGTCTGTTCATCGATTTCACCGATGATGACGAAAATTGACGGTAGGCTTGTTCATTGACATGAGGAATGCCGAAGCAAAGGACTTTGTTTATCGACGAGGACGAAAGGTCCGGGTCGACGGTCTGTTCATCGATTTCACCGATGATGCCGAAAATCGATGGTAGGTTTGTTCATCGACATGGGGAATGCCGAAGCAAAGGAGTTTGTTTATCGACGGGGACGAAAGGTACGGGTTGATAGTCTGTTCATCGATTTCCCCGACGATGACAAAAATCGGCGGTAGGTTTCTTCATCGACATGGGGAATGATGCCGAAGCAAAGGAGTTTGTTTATCGACGGGGACGAAAGGTTCGGGTCAACGGTCTGTTCATCAATTTTGCCAATGATGATGAGAATCGATGGTAGGTTTATTCATCGGCATGGGGAATGCCGAAGCAATGGAGTTTATTTATCGACGGGGATGAAAGGTCCGAGTCGACAGTCTGTTCATCGATTTCGCCGATGATAACAAAAATTGACGGTAGGTTTATTCATCGGCATGGGGAATGCTGAAGCGGAGGAGTTTATTGCCGCAGAAGTGTAAGGTTTATGCTGGTGGGACATGTAGGAGTATTCTTATGTGGGAATCCTGGAGATCAAGTTGCGAATTCGACCGTAGGAAGGGCTTCCCGGATAGAAGATGTTGTATTATTTCCTTTTAGTTATCACATTACCGGCACAGGCACCCTTTCGGGTTTTCTCCGGTACCGGCCCCCTCTTGCTTTTGCCCACGCGCCCTTTCGGGTTTTCACGTAACGGTGTACCCGATTTTGCCTACAGTGCCCCCTTGGGTTTTCGCCACAATTGGGTCATAGCTATTTTTGCCCTTGCCCAGGATGCCTGGACAAGTCTGGCGGAGCATCTCTATTTTCAGCCCCATTTTTTTCTATGAATAGACATATTTTCCATTCCCTGACGAGGTATTTGGCAGTGGTTTAGTTTGATCATTGTTGTTGGACTGATGCCGAAACAAAGACGAGTTTATTCATCAATGAGGATGAAGGGTCCGGGTTAACGATATATTCACCGAACTCGACGATGATGATGAGGGTCAGCGTTGGTTTGTTCATCGGCATTGGTTAGACTTAAATTTGAAATTGGGCCTAAACTAATTTTATTTTGGGTTTGTTCCTTTAGTCAAAGTTGCTGGAACTAACATTCTACACGAGATACATATTTTTCCTTATTTGCATAAAAATCTCAAATTTTGGGGTTCAAATATATTATTATCTAATTCATTTAAAATTTCGGTTTAAGTGAACATATATTATTTAATTCATAAAATTTTAGATATTTACATTTTTATTTATCCTAAATATTATTAACCACACTAAAACACTCGAGATGCTACATACCCACTCCTCTCGAACTCTTCTTTTCTTCTCTCGGATCACTCTCTACAATCTTCTCCTCTATTTTCTCACTGCTCACCAACACCTCTCTCCGATACTCTGTATTCAGTAGCACTCTCTCATACTTCTGCGACGACCCTTACACTCTCAGCTTCTCCTCTCTTCTCTGCTCTCTCCTCTCAACTTTTCTCCTCTGAATTTTTCTCTCTAGATGATCGCTTTCAAGCTCTTCTTCCTCCCAACTTTTTCTTCTCTGGTCTGCTCTACTTCTTTTCTACTCGATCACTTGTTTTCCTATATACTTCAAACTTTTGTCTTGTGGTCCCCATAACATTCCATCGGCGTATGGAGGGAACACTCCCACCAAAAGCTTTTCGAGAATTGAGCTTTTATCGAGTCCACGTGCCAAATTTTGGAGAAGGTTTAATCCACGTGGCAGATCACTTTATTGGACTATTCGCCTTGGATCATGTGCCAGACAAGTTGATTCTTTGAGCCACGTGACCAATTCAATCTTTGACAATTTTTGCTCTTCAGGTGTTTGATCAAGTTGCAGAAGTAGTTTGATGATTTCACTTTGATGTTCCTGCCAAACACAATGTGGAATTTCATCATACACCTTGTCATCATATAGATCATGAAATATTGAAAGAAATGCCAAATGGATGCAGATTTATGCAGGTTTATAAAGATAAGAAAAATGATGCGGGACGGATGAGGCACTCAATGCCAAATGATGCGAACCTTGGACTCCATGTGACGACGCGACCAGCGACTACACGACCATTAGAGCTACCTCGGCTCGACACTAAGAGCTCCTACCGGGTATATGCCTTTAACAGAAAAGCAATCCCATGAATCATCCCAAGCGAGGGAAACGCGGATCCGCGCGGTTGAGAAACCGGAAGAGTCAAGGGTGGTCAAACTCACTTCCGTGCTTGGATCGAGTCACGGGACGGGTTCGCTATCTCTCTCTCACAGCGGTGATTCACATGATTTAACGAGCTAGAATTCTAACACACTATGCAGCGGCATATATTCATATACTAAGTAAGCAAATGCCAAGAAGGAGAGATCGTTACCTCCACGCTCCGGGCGTGGGGAAGACAACCCCGGCCAAGATCGTACTCCCGATTAGACAATTACCAAATAAATTACAGAAGTGAATTCTTTTGCCCACTCTACGCAGGGAGGTAAAGGGCTATAATGGGACCCGGGAGTAGCACTCTTGGGTTGACAGGCAGCGTTTTGAATCACCCGGTTGGTGCTGGCGCGCTGCTACTTGATGCTGACCTGACGGCGTGGGCTGACGGTTGTGGGGACCACGCTCTTCTCGGGCTGCCCACTGGGGCAGGGTTGGTCCCGTTGGGAAGAGGGATCCTGGAGGGACGATCCCTAGGAGGAGGACGTGCTCATTCGCCTTGTGGAAGGCGAGGCGGCCCGACTAGGGAACGTTGTTGCTTGCTATCCATGGACCTGTTCTGTAGTTTCAGGGGTGCGCGATCCGGCGATTAAATTTGCTGTGATCAGCTCTGACGTCGGATCGACGCGCAACTAGCGCCGCTACGAAGCCCTCTTAGAGATCTACGACCATAGGCTGTCACAGGAATTTTGCTATGGCGGGAATTTCCATGGGGGAATTTCAAACAGGAATGTTTCCTCTCTCACATCTGGCCGGGCAGACTAAGTTCTGCCTAAAGAGGTGTGTTGACCAAGGTTGAAACTTTGGATCTGAGAGCTGGGATTTTTATGGAAGCTATAGGGGAAAGTAAGAACATGAGGATATTTTTTTGTAATTTTATGATGGGGTTTGAGGGGGGAAATGGATTTTAGAGCAGAGGGTGGTCGGATCTGGACTGCAGAAGACAGATCTAAGTCCGCATTTTGCAGTGATTTTTAAAAATGGAAAAAGAACTCCAAAAATCCTAAACATATTTGTGGGATGAGGGTTGGGTGGACAGAAGTCCCAGTCCAAATTTCAGCTCAATCTGAAGTTGGAAAGGGGTTCGAATAGGTGAAGAGTATGGTTGTTGGAACACAAGTCTGCACAGGGGCAGATTGTGTAGGTTGTGGGACATTAAATGAAAAGGGGGGAAAACGAAGTTGGAAAAATATGAATATTTTTGTGGGACGTGGGATCAATAATGGGAACTCACTGTGAAAGTGTCAGCATGGTCAGATCTACGTGTGGAGAGCTAAAATTTGGCCTTTGGCTTGTTGTCCCGTGATGGGCAAAACTCCGGCGACGGGCGGTGGTGGTGCAACGGCGGCTCGACGGCGGTGGCGGCGGTGCTGAGCTTCACACTCTAATAAGGGAGGCTTCACACCTCAGAATGGCAGGCTTCACAGCTGCAAGGGGAGGGAGAGGAGAGAGAGGGGGAGCGGCCTTGGCCTTTGGAGCAAAATTGCTGAATTTCTTGTATTAATTATGGTGAAAATAGAAAATACAAGCCTTATATTTGAATTGGGAACCCTAGACAAATGACTAAGACTACCCTTATATGTAGGATTTGGGAGGGGTACATTGGGGATGCCAAAATCCATTTTTCTCCATGCGGTCAAAGCCAAAATAAAAAAATAGCCTAATGGAGACAAAAGAGGGGGCGCCGCCCTTAAAGTAGGGAAATGGAATTTCCCTTCCCTTGGTCCAATGGTCCAAGTCCAAGGTGGACCATGGGCTAGCCCCTATGGGTCCCTAGAAGTTAGGTGGCCTAATGGGGAAGAGGGGAGGGGCCCACTGGGCCTTGGTGGCCTCTTTTTACAAAGAAACCCATTTATTTATCATAATTACACTCTATTAACCCCAAATAAAATCAAATAAGCACACATTACACACCAAATAAAAATCCAATAAATACTAAAAATACTAGGACTCAAGATGAAGACTCCAGACTATCTCCAAGCCATAGGGATCCCGGTGTAGCTCGAGTGGTGCTTCGCGTTCGGTACCGACAGCTCGTCGACTCATGTTTCTCGATCGCTCTGGTGTCCGCACCAATTCTCCATGGGTGGGAGAAACTCGACCCTGTCGAGTAAGGGTCTAGATCGCTCCGGTAGTGCTCTAGTAGGTCCGAATCTATCCTCTGCAACTCTGCCCGGGTGATCCAAGTATCATCAGTGGCGAGTCGCCCTCTCCATCGCACTAGGTAGCGCGGGTAGGATCTACTCCTCGTAATAGTCACCTGCTCATCCAGTATATGATCTATATGCTCACGCTACAGTGGAAATGAGGGTGGTGGTGGACACTCAGGTGTGGGGTCATTGTCAATGGGAGGAGATGGCTCGAAAGGCTCACTAGAGATCACCACTGGGTCCCTATAAGCAACTAGATCTGACACATTGAAAGTAGAGCTTATCCCATATTCCTCGAGCAAGTCCACAAACATACGCATTGGATCCGACGCGTTTTAACACTTGAAATGGACCGGCTCCATGAGCTTGCAATTTCTTACGGTCCTAGAGGGAAACCATTCAGGTCTAACCCTGATCATGACGTAATCACCCTCTTGGAACTCACTATGGTGTCTGTGGGCATCGGCTAACTCTTTGTACCGTGCATTACTGGCCTCAATGTGACAATGGAGGTCGTCATGTAGACTCCTAACATGCCTAGCAAATGACTCAACAGACTCCGACACTCGTGCATGAATGGGCATGGGAACAAGATCCACTGGTTTCCTAGGCCTACGATCTATGACAATCTCAAAAGGACTCATACCTATAGACCTATTGACAGAATCATTATATGCAAACTCAGCTAGTGGTAACATGAGATCCCAATCCCCTACACGGTCCCTAACAAGACACCTCAAATGGTCACCCAGACTCCTATTGACCACCTCGGTCTGACCATCTATCTGGAGATGATATGCAGTGGAGAACTTGAGGTATGCACCTAACATATGGCACAGTGTCTTCCAAAAATAACTTGTGAACCTAACATCACGGTCAGACACTATGGTACGAGGCAACACAAACTTACACACCACGTGAGAAAGGAATAGGCGGGCTACCCTCGAAGCATCCGAAGTCTTAGAGCATGGAATAAAAAGCGCCATCTTCGAGAATTGATCTACTACCACATAGACCGAATCATGCTTCTTAGAGGTTCGTGGCAATCCAAAGATAAAATCCATGGTAACATCATGCCACGGGGCATCAGGTATGGGAAGAGGCGTATAGAGGACTGAGCTTTGCTTCTTCATTTTGGCCGTAACACATGTATGACACTGGGCCACAATGTGAGTAACATTTCTCTTCAAGCTCGGCCAATAGAACCTGTGCTCGACAGCCTCGATAGTCTTGTTCCGACCGAAGTGGCCGGCTAGACCTCCCGCATGAAGTTCCCAGACTAAGAAGTCACGATCCGAAGTTCGGGGAACACAAAGCCTACCTCCTCGAAATAGGTAACCCCCCTGAAGCATATAATCACTATGATCTCTCGAGGGTCCGGCCTGGAGAGTGGCAAAGGTCTGACCAAAGTCGGGACAATCAACATAAGCCTCTCCAATCTTCTCTAGCCCTATAACCTTGGCACTCATGGTAGTCAGCAGACATGCACGTCGACTCAAGACATCAGCCACCTTGTTCTCCACTCCAGCCTTATGCTTGAGCACAAATGTGAACTGTTGGAGATACTCAACCCATCTGTTGTGACGCGCATTGAGCTTCTTTTGGGCATGGAGGAACTTCAAGGCCTCAGGGTCGGAGTACAGAACAAACTCATGATGTAATAAGTAGTGTCTCCAATGTCTAAGAGCCTGAACAACTTCATAGAATTCCTTATCATAGGTGGAGTATCACAGTTTCGCGTCATTCAGCTTCTCACAGAAATATGCAATCGGGTGGGTCTCCTGACTCAACATTCCTCCAATTCTTACACCCGACGCATCACATGAGACCTCAAACACCTTCGAGAAGTCTAGTAATCGAAGGACAGGTGTCTGGGTCATACGTTCCTTGATGTCCTTGAATGCAGCTGCAGCGGCCTTCGTCCATACAAATGTGCCCTTCCTGATACAGTCCGTGATCAGGGAACTGACGGAACAAAATCTGCGGATGAAATGATGGTAGAACATCGTGAGGCCATGGAAGCTACAGACATCATGAATCATGCGGGGTTCGGCCACTCAACAATGGCTCGGACCTTCTTTGGATCAACAGAGACCCCAGTACTAGACACAATGAAACCCAAGAAGGTAAGCTGAGGAGTCATAAAAGCACACTTCTGTGGGTTTGAAAACAATTGCTCTCGCCTCAAGAGTAGATAGACCTGCCAAAGATGGTCCATGTGGTCCCCCGTAGTGCGAATATAGATGAGAATATCATCAAAATACACTACAACAAAGACTCCAATGAAAGGTCGAAGGACCTGAGTCATGAGTCGCATGAAGGTGCTAGGGGCATTGGTTATCCCAAAGGGCATAACCAACCACTCATATAGACCATCCTTGATCTTAAATGCAGTCTTCCACTCATCACCTGGCCTAATCCTTACCTAGTGATAGCCACTCTTAAGATCAATTTTTGAAAAGATAGTGGCACCTGCCATCGTGTCAAGCATATCATCTAGGCGGGGATAGGAAACCTGTACTTTACGATGATTTTGTTGATGGCACGACTATCAATACACATCCTCCAAGTGCCATCCATCTTTGGGGCGAGTAACGTGGGAACAGCAGACGGACTCATGCTGTCCCGAACAGATCCTCTCTGCATAAGCTCATCGACCTGCCGCTTTAGCTCAGCATGCTTAGTGGGACTCATGTGATAGTGGGTAAGATTGGGCAATGAGGATCCCAGAATCAGGTCGATAGCATGCTAAATATCCCACATATGTGGGAGTCCCTCAGGAAGCTCTTCGGGGAATATATCAGCAAACTCCTGCAGAATGGGAACAACATCGGGTGGGAGTTCACCCTCGGACTCTCGCTCCACCTCACAGACCATGATAGCAAACATAGGGCTCCCCTTAGTAGCCTCCCGCTCCATCTCTCGGGAGCTAATCAACATCAACCTCCTAGACGGGGGCTCACCTGTGCCAGATGTAACGGTCATGGCCCGAGCTGAGGATGGGATACTGGGTCCAGGGACGGAAGGCTCTGGAGTACTAGGACCAGTAGGACCCCTAACTGAAAAACTCTTGGGCTGAGAGGGGTGGAGGGTAATCCGCTGACCACCATGGTACAAGGTACAGGTGTTCCACCGGCCATGGAGTGTGGCATCCCGAGCAAACAACCACGGCCTACCAAGAATAATATTGCCCACCTCCATGGGGAGGACATCACACCAGATCTCGTCATGGTAGGCATGGAACTGCAGTGGGACCAGACACCGCAGCCTGATCGGAATTGAGGTGGAATCCACCCAAGATACTCGATAGGGGCAAGGATGGTCCACGGGAGTAAGACCAAGATGAGAAATAGTGCCCATGGAGATTGCATTGATACAACTCCCACTATCGATAATCACCTTACAAACTTTCCCGCCCAGCCTACAGTATGTATGAAAGATAGTGGTCCGATGCCAGTCATCATTGGACTGTGGCTGGGTGAGAATACACCTGACGACCCCCAAATGGGTATCGTCTGGATGTTGAGCATCCTGGCCGTCACCTTCATTCTCAAACAACTCGTTAGCTAATTCCTGTTACGCCTCATAGCTGACTGACACAAGCTCGGAAGATGAGGCGTCCCCAACCTGTGCGTCCCCAATGACTAGAGATTGATGAGTGGGACACTGGTTTGCAAAGTAGCCAAACCCATTGCAGCGAAAACACTGCTGCCGTGATCCACTAGCCTCCCCGATCAAAGGTCCCTTACCCTTTTCCTCCCGATGGATAGGAGGTGTAGGCAATAGGGGACGGGCAAGAGGTGCGGGCGCCGGTGGACGGATAATGGGTGCATGTTGTTGGGGTCGAGGAGGAAGATCCCTTGGTGGGGGAGGGTGTGGCCTTAGAGTGAATAGCTCCGGACAGGTGGGCTCCTGAGATCGGGCCATGGGGGCCCTCTGATATGTGCCTGAAGAGCTGCGAGGCTCGACACTACGAAGAGGGAAGGGGCCCAACCGTTGGGTAGGCTCGAACTCGGCCTCGAATTGCTCCAATTCGAGAGCGACCTGATATGCTTGTTCCAAAGTGGCCACATTGCGGCGAAAATGTTCATATTGATAGTGTGGCCGCAGACCTCTTCGAAAGCGTGAGATGGTCATGGTGCTCTCTTCCGTAACTCCACACCACGAGTAATACTCATCAAACTCAGCGGTGTACTCAGTAACGGATCGGTTTCCTTGGGTAAGACTCTGCCATTTATCTAGGAGACTCTGGCGATATGTGGCAGGAAGGTACTTCTGCCTCAATTTGGTTTTCATATCATCCCAAGTATCAATCTGGGGTTGATGTCGCTGCATCAACAGGCTATCCACATTAGTCCAATAGGTTTGCGCCTGCTCTTGCAACTTCATCATTGCGTAGCAAACTCTTCGGTGGTCCGTCATCTCAAACCACTCGAAGTACCCATACATGACAGTTTCACAATCTAGATAGACCTTCGGGTCCAAGGACCAGTCAAAAAGGGGAGGGTCCGCACGCACGTTCTTAAGAATGAGGTCGTCATCATCGTAATCACGATTCCGTCGTTGGGCTCGATGGTCACGACCATAACCCCCATGTTCATTATCAGATGCATAGTCATCCACCTTGGGCACTCGCTGCCTCCTATCATCTACCCCTTGAGCCCTTGGAGTAGCAAGTTGCTGAACCAGCTCCTGTTGGCCATTTGTCGGCGCATGTTGCGCCTCAACCGGGGCCCTCTCTAGGACAACAATTCTCCCCACCAGACCTTGGATAGACTGGTCCGATGCTTCGGCCCGATACTCTAAGGCTTTCATCTTCCCTTCTAGACGTGTACCTACGCCATCTGCATGCGTACTAAGCCCATCCAAACGTGTATCGGAACATCTAGGCCACCGAAGGCTCATCGGAACTACGGACTCGGGGATCCGCCATAGGTGGTGGTGGTGAGTATTGGGTGCCTCTACGGGTGGGCATGTAAATGACACAGTGACTGGGATACATGGACTTGCAAAGATGATGAACCTAGACTTAACCAATATCTGGTACGTGGCGGAGGTTTAATCCGAAGATGGCACTCACGCAAGTGTGCTACCGTCCCAATAGGCGTAACCTATCATTCTGGAGGCACCTTTTAATATACCGGGTAAAGGGTGCAATGCAACCTAAGACTTAAACCATGGACTACCCTATACTCAACTCGCTTTGATACCAAACTGATGAGAGATGGATGAGGGACTTGATGCCAAATGATGCGAACCTTGGACTCTATGTGACTACGTGACAAATTGGATGACGTGACCAGCGACTACACGACCATTAGAGCTACCTCAGCTCGACAGTAAGAGCTCCTACTAGGTATATGCATTTAACATAAAAGCAATCCCATGAATCGTCCCAAGCGAGGGAAATGTGGATCCGCACGGTTGAGAAACTGGCAGAGTCAAGGGTGGTCTAACTCACTTCCATGCTCGGATCGAGTCACGGGACGGGTTCGCTATCTCTCTCTCACAGCGATGATTCACATGATTTAAAGAGCTAGAATTCTAACACACTCATGTAGCGGCAGATATTCATATACTAAGTAAGTAAATGCCAAGAAGGAGAGATCGTTACCTCCATGCTCCGGGCGTGGGGAAGACAACCCCGGCCAAGATCGTACTCCCGGTTAGATAAATACCGAATAAATTACAAAAATGAATTCTTTTGCCCACTCCACGCAGGGAGGTAAAGGGCTACAATGGGACCCGGGAGTAGCGCTCTTGGGTTGACGGGTAGTGTTTTAAATCACCCGGTTGGTGCTGGCGCGCGGCTACTTGATGCTGACCGGACGGCACGGGCTGACAGTTGTAGGGACCACGCTCTGCTCGGGCGGCCGACTAGGGCGGGGTTGGTCCCGTTGCGAAGAGGGCTCCTAGAGGGACAATCTCTAGAAGGAGGATACACTGGTTCGCCTTGTGGAAGGCGAGGAGGCCCGACTGGGGAACGTTGTTGCTTGCTGTCCACTGACCTGTTCTGTAGTTTTCGGGGTGCGCGATCCGGCAATAAAATTTGCTGTGATCAGCTCCGACGTCGGATCGATGCAAAACTGGCACCTCTGCGAAGCCCTTTCAGAGATCTACGACCATAGGCTGTCACAAGAATTTTACTGTGGCGGGAATTGCCATGGGGGAATTGTAAACAGGAAAGTTTCTTGTCTCAGATCTAGCCGGCAGACTACGGTCTGCCTAAAGAGATGAGTGATCGAGGTTGAAACTTTAGATCTGGGCGCTAGGACTTTTATGGAAGCTAGAGAGGTAAGTAAGGAACACGAGGATATTTTTTTGTAATTTTATGATGGGGTTTCAGGGGGGAAATGGATTTTAGAGCAGAGGGTGATTGGATCTGGACTGCAGAAGACAATGCTGAGTCCAGATTTTACAGTGGTTTTTAAAAATGGGAAACGAACTCCAAAAATCCTAAAAAAATTTGTGGGATGAGGGTTGGGTGCACAAAAGTCCCAGTCAAAATTTCAGCTCGATCTAAAGTTGGAAATGTTGTGCCCCTATGGTTTTGATGTCAGCAAGCACTATGAGTACGAATGATGATTGATTGAGCATCTTATTTGCATGTCATTCCATCGAACATGTTGTGTGCATATTCATCGTGTGTTGACACTGTATGGGCATTGCGTTGTGTGTTCTAGCATTATCTCTGTAGAAACACATGCATACTCTGTGCATCTGTGCATTCATCAGTTGCTTCAACTCAAGTCTGTACAACATTCTGTATTGGTACAAGTCCACAAGCCCATGCACGTTTGCTACATAGCATATCTTGAATCAGTGTAGTGTTGTTTTATTCAGTCATAAAGTCTGTGCATGCCTTCATCTGTTCATATCTTGCATTAGTGCAGTCACATAGTCAGTGCCTGGTTCAGTGCATATATGCATATTATGCATGCATATAGAGGACAACTTATATAGGTCAATGCATAGTTGATTGCTAAGTCTGTACACTCTTTACCATGCACTCAAAGTCTATACATTCTGTTCGTGCAATTGAATACTATGTCTGCACTCGACTGCCTTGATGACTGAACAAGTCTGTACATTCTTCGACGGCATGTCTGTACATCTGTTGTACCATGCACTCAAAGTCTGTACATTCTTTGGTGGCAAGTCTGTACAACCGGTGCTGATATGAGCATCAATGTTCGTGCATCATTTCACAAATCTATACAACCTCTGATGATTCGAGCGTTTAAGTCCATACATCAGCCTATCAGAGTCTGTACATTATGTATTCATGATTAAACTCTAGGCACAGCAAGTCGATGCATCATTTGTACATCGCACACAAAGTCTGAACACTCTTTAATGGCGTGTCCGTGCATTCATCTTTAATGTGCATACTTTCCTGCATGCAAACTGCATTATACGCATCAAGTCTGTACATGCTTAGTTCAATTCTCGAACTAACTCGGTGCGTCTTTCTGTCTTTCCTTTCAGATTAACTCAAACTGATGACAAGTTTGATCTGACAGGACTGTTGGTCGAGGAACTTACGAAAGGGCACGTGATCCAAGAATGTAGGATGTACCAGGATCGTGACACGTGCATTGCAGCAGGCCGAAATATTGCCACGTGGTCAAGGCGCTTGGGCGGGAATCGTGGAGGACACACGCCCACCTATCTGCTGCTATATAACAAGAAGACTTCTCCATCTGAAGAGATGATCGTTGCAATGAGATAGAAATCAGATCAAGAAGTGTAGAAGCAGAGAGAGCCTGCACGATCCAGAGACAAGAGAAGAGAAGAAAGAGAGAAGAAGAGAAGTAGAGAGTTGAGAGAGAGGAGTCTGAGAGATTTACTCTGAATGTTTGTTCATCAGTCTCTTGGTTCAGATACCAGAACTGATATTGCTCATTGTAAGCTACATTCCCTCTGGGGATTTCTTGTTTTTCGTTTGTTTCTATCTTGTTTTCTGAAATCTTATTTTCAAGCTGTGTGTCAGTAGAGCAAGCTATAATGCTCAGCGAGCAGAGGAGGATTTCTCTGGACGGGTGAAGCTGTAAGCCCCCAACGGTTTGCAGAGGAGGATTCCTCTGGACGGCATAAGCTGTAATGCCCAGCTGTCTGTAGGGTTGTGACCCCGAAGCTATGGATCAGCGAAGTTGTGTATCAGCAGTTGAAGCCACATTCTGGTTTGGAGTGTGGGGTGGACGTAGATCTCGGGTTTGAGATCGAGCCACCTTAAAAATTTCCTGTCTACTGTGCGTTTGTCTTGCGAATTGTTGTGTTTCTTGATTATATCTTCCATCCGCAGTTGATGCATGTTTTGGATCGTTTAAGTTCAGATCTGCTTGAGTTGGCTTTCTTGGATCGCTTTAGCTTATCTTTCTGTCGTCCAGTAGCAGTTTGTTTTATTTCTACACTTGAAACCGCTGCAGTCGATTTTATTGGGTGATTGATCTATTCACCCCCCTCTAGATCGTTCACAGACACTCATCAGTTGGTATCAGAGCCTAACTCTTTTTCAGGGACTAACATCCTAAAGATGAACGGCCATGAACGCTAAGGGAATGACAGTAGAAGGACATTCAACCTCCAAGCCTCCATACTTCGATGGCTCTAACTACCCCTACTGGAAGAACAGAATGCAGGTCTTTCTGAGGGCGAAAGACTATGCGATCTGGAGGGTAGTGAGCAAGGGACCGTTCGAACTGCACGAGAATGAAAAGGTTTGGACGAAAGAGGAAATTAGAAAGTCTACTTTGAAATGGAGTGCCGTCAACTCTATCTAGTGCGCACTTCATCCCACAGAATTCTCCAGAGTGTCATCGTGCAAAACCGCCAAGGAGATGTGGGACACATTGGAGGTTATCTACGAAGGGACATCACAGGTGAGAGAGACCAAGGCTAATATGTTGGTATCTGAATATGAAGCATTCCGGATGAAACCAGGTGAGACCGGGACTGAGATGTATGCTGGTCTGACGATCATAACTAACGGTCTGAGGAATTTGGGAAAGAGCTATTCCGACTACGAGATTGTAAGGAAGATCTTGCGGTCTCTGACTCCTGTCTGGCACACAAAGGCGACAGTGATCGAGGAGTCAAGAGATCTTCAGATGATGAAAGTTGACGAGTTAATAGGTTCTCTAATGGCATATGAGATGAACCTTCCCAAAATTGAGGAGCTCGAGAATAAGAAGAAACCAATCGCACTGAAGGCTAGTTCCAGCAGAACAAGCAGATCCAGCCACAGTGAATCATCAAGCGAGCAGAGCAATCTATCTGGGTTAGAAATAGATGGAGACCAACTTGCTATGTTGACCAGAGAGTTCAGGCGATTCTTGAGAAAGGAAGGCAGAAATTTCGGCCGAAGATAATTCAACGGCCGGCGATATAATAGGTATAGGTCTACCCTGCGAAGAAACCTGATACTAATGTTTGCTATCACTTCAGGAAGGCCGGACATATGAAGGCAGATTGTCTAGAGCTCTAGAGGCAGAAGGAGAAACTAAGGAAGAAAGGAGGAAAAGGAAAAGCCATGATTAGTACTTGGAGCGATGAGGACAAGGGCACACTGAGCACCACCTCAAAGGGCGAGGATGAAGAAAAGCATGTCTACCTGATGGCCAAAAGTGACAAAGAAGAAGAAGGAGACTCCGATAAGGTATCATCTCCTTTTGAGCACTATACAATTTCTGATTGGGAGGATGCCTACGGAGACTTGCTTGATAAAGTGGATGATATTAGAAAGGAGAACAAGCATTTGAAAAAGAAAATAAACTCACTTATGAATGATAAAACCATGTCTGATAAAATTGCCTGTCTGCAATCGGAAAATGATAGTTTAAAATTTTCATGTGCTGAATATGATGAATTGAAGCATGCTTTAATAGATTCTAGAAAGGAAAATGAATGGTTAAAGAATGTCATCGATGATTTGAAGCTGAGAGTTCAAATGTTTGAAAATAAAGGAAAAATTTTAAATGAGAAATATGAAGCTATTTTGTGTGTGAATTCTGAATTAAAGAAAACAGTTGAAACTTTAGAAAAAGAAAATGTTGATAAAAGGAAAATTATAGAAAATATGACCCAAGGCACAGATAATCTCAATGCTCTGTTAGGGTCAAAGGTGAATTTTAGAAAAGAAGGTCTTGGATTTAACTCAACTGCCACAAAAAGCCTTGCCATGAAAACCATATCATTTATGGCAGAGAAAAGGAAGAGACCTCTTATAAAAATGGTTAATGAAAATTCTGCTTCAAAAATTGTTAATTTGAAAATGTCCAGTGCCAAGGACAAAGGTAAACAGAAGGTTGGTGAGGCTAGCAGATCCTGCCCTTTACCCAAAAGTAAGTCTCAGGTTCGGGGTCAGCCTCCAAGCAAATTTAAACTCCAGGGGAAGATCACCAAGTCTCCACCACCATCACCTATCCAGAAGAAGACCCAACACAAACCTGTACAGAAGTCTAGTGGGTCAAAAATGCAAGGGAGACATAATGCTGCTCGAGGGCAAACCAGCCATACTCACCAGCCCAAGGTCCAGACCTATTACACCTATCCTCAGAAACAGCCACAACCATTCTATAGAACTGGATGGAATCAAGTCTAGGGGAGGTCTAGATATCAATCTTTTCCCACTCACTGGCATAGACCTCATTCTGGTAGTTGGGTCGGTCAGTCTAGGACATGGGG
This sequence comes from Amorphophallus konjac, assembly GCA_022559845.1. Classification (NCBI taxonomy): domain Eukaryota; kingdom Viridiplantae; phylum Streptophyta; class Magnoliopsida; order Alismatales; family Araceae; genus Amorphophallus; species Amorphophallus konjac. The sequence continues at coordinate 152,356,357 of CM040120.1, read as the reverse complement.
TCATAATAGATAGGTCTTCTTTGGTCAGCCTAGGACCACTGCAGGCCGCAATTATCTAAGTACCTATTGGCCTGGGCACTGGCACAAAAATAATCATGCTGCTAATAAAGATGGTGCCAGAACTCAACAAAAACCACAACATCAGAAGAAGAAGGTTCAATCAGTTGGTGCTGAGAAAAAGAAAAATGATGAAAAGAATGTTAGGAATTCCACTAAGCCAACCATGTCTAGACAAATGTAGATTCCTAAACAATTGCTATCTTGCTTAAATTGTTCTGTTTCTGCTTCGGAGCCCAAATAGTTTTGGGTTCCAAAATTATCTACCTGATTGTGATTGCAGGTATGCCTGACAGCCAGGAGCAATATGTGGTATCTTGATAGTGGCTGCTCCAGGCATATGACAGGAGACAAGGCCAAATTTTGCATGTTGACTGAGAAGAATGGAGGTTTTGTCACCTTCGGAGGAAATACAAATGGTAAAATCATCGGGTCAAGTAAGGTAGGTAAGTGTACTACCTATTGCATTGAGGAAGTACTGTTGGTTGATGGTCTAGCATATAACTTACTCAGTATCAGCCAGCTATGTGATAAAGGACACAAGGTAGTATTTGATTCTCATTATTGCAAAATCTTTGAACCTGATTCTGATGTAATTAAATTCTCAGGAAAAAGGGGTGAATAACATTTATTTGGTAGATTTAGATGATTTAGCTCATTCCAATCTCTGTCTTACTGCAAATAAAGATGATTTAGCATTTCTGTGGCATTGTAGATTAGGCCATCCTAGTTATACTATTTTGCATAAATTGAATAAACATAGCATCGTTAGAGGATTCCCTGAAATTTCTTTCAAGAAGGAAAATAAGGTGTGTGGTGCTTGCACACAGTCCAAGCAGACTAGAAAGTCATTTAAATCAAGAACTGAAAACATGTCCCTTAAACCTTATGAGCTGATACATATGGATCTATTTGGACCCACACGATCAGTCAGCTTGTCAGGGAGGAGATATGGATATGTCCTAGTTGATGACTTCTCTAGGTATACTTGGGTCTTTTTCCTTACAAATAAAAATGATGCATTCATAGAATTTCAGGAGTTCTATTTGAAAATAAAACAGAAAAATGAAAATTCAATTGAAAATATTTTATCTGATCATGGAGGTGAGTTTAAGATTTCACAATTTGATGAATTTTGCAGGGTCAATGGGATTACTCATCGGTTCTCCTCACCAAGGACACCAGAGCAAAATGGAGTGGTGGAGAGGAGGAACATGAGTCTTGTGGAGATGGCCCGAACACTCCTAGTTGAAGGTGGCCTACCAAGAAAATTTTGGGCAGAAGCAGTTAATACTGCATGTCATGTAATAAATAGAGCCATGGTAAGGCCGTTCACTCAGAAAACACCCTATGAAATTCTTAAGGGTAAGAAACCTTCAATTGCTCACTTTAATATTTTTGGATGTAAATGTTTTATCCATGTTCATGATAAAAGATATCTTGATGAGTTTGAACCTAAAAGTGATCCGGGCTTGTTCTTAGGATATTCTGAAACCACTAGAGCATATAGGGTGTACAATTCAAATTCTAAAACGGTTGAAGAATCTCCACATGTAGTCTTTGATGAGTCCCTGACTAAGTGTGACAATGGTCTGTGCAGGAAAGAAGATGATGAAGAAATATTAAATGAAAGACAATCGGCAGACCAATCAGATCAAGAAGAAGAGCCAGATGAAAAAAATGCAGAAGAGCCTGCTGTTCAGGGGGAGGTAAATGAAGATCAAGGTAACCAAGGTTTCAATATCATATTTTTAAGAGATCATCCAGTAAGTAATGTCATTGGTAACCTAAATGAACCCCCTAGGACTAGAGGCTACTTTAGAGATCAGCATGAATTAAATACATATGCATTGGTTTCTCATGTAGAACTCAAGTCCATTGATAATGCCTTAAAGGATGTGCATTGGATCAACGCCATGCACGAGGAGCTTAAACAATTTGACAGGAACAAGGTGTGGTACCTAGTCCCACCTCCTGATCATGGGACTGTCATTGGAACTAAATGGGTTTTTAGAAATAAAACTGATGAGCTAGGTAATGTAGTAAAAAATAAAGCCAGACTTGTTGCTCAGGGGTACAACCAGGAATTCGATATTGACTTTGAAGAGTCATTTGCCCCTGTAGCCAGGATAAAAGCTATCAGAATTTTGTTAGCTTATGCATGCTCCCTTGGAATAACTCTCCAGCAGATGGACGTAAAATCTGCCTTTCTAAATGGGGAAATTAAGGAGGATGTCTATGTCCACCAACCTCCTGGCTTTGAATGCTCAGATTTCCCTTCTTATGTATATAAGTTGAATAGCGCGTCCCCCACCTATGGCGTGGTGGACAGCCTCCTGCGCTCTGCGCAGGAGGACGCGGGTTCGAAGCCGAGCGCTCCCGGTGGGAGGCGCGGCCCCCCGCTTTCCCCTCCCCTAAAAAAAAAAAAGAATAACGCTCTCTATGGTTTGAAGCAAGCTCCTAGAGCTTGGTATGACAGGCTCAACAAATTCCTTACCGAGAAGAAGTTCTTGAGAGGTAATATTGACCAAACGTTGTTTACAAAGGTAAGTCACCCTGACATACTTATTGTTCAGATGATGCAGGACGGGACCACGGACACGACAAGCTCGTGACTGCCCCTTAACGAGGGAAGCGTCGGACGTGCGCGGTTGAGAAACCGACAGTGAGCTAGGGTGATCAGCTCTCTCGTGTGCCCGGATCGGGTCACGAGACGATCTCGCACTCTCTCACAGCAGCGGTAATGAATAGATAAAGCGAGCTAGATATCCCTACACATGCTCTCTAGCAGCGGCATAAATAAATATATATGAAGTAAGTAAAATGCCAAGTAAGGGAGCGAATGCGCTACCTCCATGCGCTCGGCGTGGGGACGACGGACCCGGCCGAAACTCGTACTCTCGGAACAATAATACACGAAGATTACAGCAATACAAATCACTGCCCACTCCACGCAGGGAGGTAAAGGGCTACACCATGGGGTCTGGGAGGACCGAATTCGGGTTGACGGGCGGCTTCTCGCGCTGTTTCGGCAACACCCGAACACGTGACGGTGGGGCCCATGTGCTGTCCGGAGGGGCCGTGTGGGACCCGGTGGTACCGCTGTAGTGGAGGATGCTGGAAGGCCGCTCCCTGGAGTGGGGGCGCGTTGATTCGCCGGCCGGAGGCCGGGCGGCTCCGATCGGCACCGGTCGGAATAACCGGCCACGGGCTGCAACTTCTGGGTTTCAGCGTGCGTCTCGGCGAGAACGGGCGCTGCGATCAACCCCGATGTCGGATCGACACGAGACTGGCGCCGTTGGAAAGCTAACTTCAAATACTTCAATCTAGGCCTGGAGATCTGGCTGGGATCTGAACGGATCTGGACTTATGGAATTTCCAAGTTTCTGTTATATAGTTCCTGAAATCTCAGGTCAGTATAGAACTTTCCTGTGGATTGCCTTTGACCGATATGAAGATCTTGGATTCAGACTTCGACTTGTTCATGAAAGTTATAGGAAATCAAGTAAGGAAACCAGGACTATTTTGGGATCTGGATTTGGAGGTGGTGGTGATTTTTTCGGATTTTGGAAGTGGAGAGTGGTCGGATCTAGGATCTGACTAACAACACTGTAGCTGAGTAAGAACATGAATTTCTAAAAATAGATAGAAGGCTGATAAAAAATTAAGAAAATGTTTGGATGTAGGGGGTGATGGACAGAACTCTCAGTAAAATTGGGAGGGTTTGGACAAATCAAAAAGATGGCCGGAGGTGGGAAACACAGGGCTGCTGTCACTGTAGATAGAGACAAAATAGAACTAGGAATGAAAGATGCATGAAAATGGGAAAATACTAAACGATGGAATTTGGGCGTAAACATTTAGGTGGAGCTTGGGATACAAGGGAAGAACACACCATAAAAATTTCTGACCACGAAGAGGCCGTGGCTGATAGCAGGAATTTCAGGAAGAGACCTCTATCCAGCAAGATAGAACATCGAGAACGGTTTCACGGCGGCTCGAAGGCGGCACGAATGGCGGCGGCGGCCCACCTTTAGCCCATAGTAGTCGCGCATATCGAGTATATATAGAATGAGCAGGTGACGATCATTTGGAGTGGAGCGTACCCGCGTTACTTGGAACGGTGACGGATCCGCCGGAGTATTCGAGCATCCCTACCCCTACTCGACGGGGTCGAGTTCCTCCCACCCGGGGAGAATTGATGAGGACATCAAGAGCTTATGGGTTGTATTGTGTATATTGGCTTGTATGAGATTGTAATTGTGTAATTTCTTTCATTTGGGCTCCTTGTAAGGCTTATAACAAGTCATTGGGCCATTTGTAATATATAGTCCATGGCTAGGTTGCCATTAGTAGAGTCCATTAGGAGTTTATTCCATATTGGGTCTTAAGGCCATCATTATGGACCTTAATAGCCACTTAGGCCCAAATAGGCTTCTCCCTCTCATGGGCCACCAAGGGTGGAAGAGTCTAGCATGGTTAGTGGGCTTGTTACATGGCCTTTAACCATACTTGGCCCAAGGGAGGCCCATGAAGGGGGCGCCCTCTTCCTTGTCCTATTAGGCTAGGTAGGTGTGATTTAGGTAGAGTTGGAATGGAATTAGTCTAAGTTTGAATAGAAATGGTCAAATTAGATTAAAAAAATGTATTAGGTGTGTTGTTCACATGCAATCCAGACCATCCATCTCACATCCCTAGATCTAAGGGTGGAGGTTGGATATGAATGGAAGCATATATAAGCTGGTATTTTCATTTGCAAATCAATGAAAAATCAGAAAATTGTGTTGAAGCTTGGAGCATATTGCGCCCCCTTCCTCTCTCCTGCTGTTCTTCCTTCTCCAACCTCCATTTCTAGAGTGTTTCTATCTTCTATCATCCCCTCTCAACTTCTGATCATCACCGGTGCCGTCGCCGCCGCCGTTCGTGCCGCCTTCGAGCCGCCGTGAAACTGTTCTCGGTGTTCTGTCCTGCTGGACATAGGTCTCTTCCAGAAATTCCTGCTATCAGCCACGGCCTCTTCGTGGTCTGAAATTTTTATGGTGTGTTCTTTCCTTGTATCCCAATCTACACCTAAATTGTCACGCCTAAATTCTATCGTTTAGTATTTTTTCATTTTTGTGCATCTTTCATTCCTAGTTCTGTTTTATCTCTATCTATGGTGATAGCAGCCCTGTGTTTCCCACCTCCGGCCATCTTTTTTTTTGTCCAAACCCTCCCAATTTTACTGGGAGTTCTTTCCATCACCCCCTACATTCAAAAAATTTCTTAATTTTTTATCAGCCTTCTATCTATTTTTAGAAATTCGTGTTCTTCCTCAGCTATAGTGTTGTCAGCCAGATCCCAGATCCGACCACCCTACACTTCCAAAATCACACAAAATCACCACCACCTCCAAATCCAGATCCAAAAATAGTCCTGGTTTCCTTACTTGATTGCCTACAACTTTCATGAACAAGTCGAAGTCTGAATCCGAGATCTTCATATCGGTCAAAGGCAATCCACAGGAAAGTTCTCTGCTGACCTGAGATTTCAGGAACTATACAATAAGAACTTGGAAATTTCATAAGTCCAGATCCGTGCAGATCCCGGTCAGATCTCTAGGCCTAGATTGAAGGATTTGAAGTTAGCTTTCCAACGGCGCCAGTCTCTTGTTGATCCGACATCGGGGATGATCGCAGCGCCCGTTCTCGCCGAGACGCGCGCTGAAACCCAGAAGTTGCAGCCTGTGGCCAGTTATTCCGACCGGTGCCGATCGGAGCCGCCCGGCCTCCGACCGGTGAACCAGCTCGCCCCCACTCCAGGGAGCGCCCTTCCTGGCATCCTCCACTACAGCGGTACCACCGGGTCCCACACGGCCCCTCCGAACAGCACGTGGGCCCCACCGTCACGTGTTCGGGTGTTGCCGAAACAGCGTGAGAAGCCGCCCGTCAACCCGAATTCGGTCCTCCCGGACCCCATTGTGTAGCCCTTTACCTCCCTGTGTGGAGTGGGCACCGATTTGTATTGCTGTAATCTCCGTGTATTATTGTTCCGGGAGTACGAGTTTCGGCCGGGTCCGTCGTCCCCACGCCGAGCGCGTGGAGGCATCGCATTCACTCCCTTACTTGACATTTTGCTTACTTCATATATATTTGTTTATGCCGCTGCTAGAGAGCATGTGTAGGGATATCTAGCTCGCTTTATCTATTCATTACCGCTGCTGCGAGAGAGTGCGAGACCGTCCCGTGACCCGATCCGGGCACACGAGAGAGCTGATCACCCTAGCTCATTGCCGGTTTCTCAACCGCGCACGTCCGACGCTTCCCTCGTTAAGGGGCAGTCACGAGCTTGTCGTGTCTGTGGTCCCGTCCCGCATCATCAGATTTATGTCGATGATATTGTTTTTGGTTCAACTAACCCGAAGATGTGTAAGGAATTTTCTGACTTAATGACACAAGTGTTTGAAATGAGCTCAATGGGTGAGCTGAAATTTTTTCTTGGATTGCAGGTGACTCAAACCAAAGATGGAACCTTTATCACCCAGTCCAAATACATTAGGGACCTCCTGAAGAAATACAAGCTCGAAAACCTCAAGGACATTGCAGCTCCTATGGGTACCTCCACAAGTCTTGATCAAGATACAAAAGGTAACCCAGTGGATCAAAAACTGTATAGAGGTATGATCGGATCCCTTTTGTATCTCACTGCATCTAGGCCTGATATACAATTTACAGTATGTTTATGTGCTAGATTTCAGGCTAGTCCTAAGGAGTCTCATTTTAGTGCAGTGAAAATGATCTTTAGGTATCTGTCAGGCACCCAAGAACTTGGTCTTTGGTACCCTGCTAGGTGTGAGTTAGAGCTTATAGCTTACACTGATGTAGACTATGCTGGGTGTCGGATAGATAGGAAGAGCACTGTAGATATTGCCAATTCCTAGGTGGTTGTCTAGTATCTTGGGCCTCTAAAAAGTAACACACTGTAGCACTCTCCACTGCAGAGGCAGAATATGTTGCTGCAGGGAATTGTGCTGCCCAGGTACTATGGATCAAACATCAGCTCTCAGATTATTAGATAATTCTGGGATGCATTCCTATTTTATGTGATAACACTAGTGCCATCTGCCTTACTAAAAATCTTGTTCACAACTCTAGGACTAAGCACATTGATATTAAACATCATTTTCTTATAGATACTGTGAGCAAAAGTGAAATTGAATTAGTCTTTGTTGAAACTGAAAAATAAGTTGCTGATATTTTTACAAAACCTCTTGGAAATGAAAGATTTAGATATCTAAGAAGAGAACTAGGGCTTTGTAAATTTTAGCAGGAAAATGACTAATTTTTCTCTTGGGATGTCTTTTAGAGTGCTTGAAATAATTGTGTTTGCCTGTTCTTGAACCTGTGAATAGGGTTGCTCGATGATAGAATAATCACTTGTGGACTGAGTACATAAGTGGCTGCACATCTTGCACATACTATCTCTGAAGTCGATGCAGAGTTGGGCATATAGTTGACGGATGGTTGTCCATATAGTCAATCAATTGCCTTGTATAGACTTTATGTCGAAGCACACTCTACACATAGTTGATGCACGTTTTCACCGGGGTGCATAAGCTTTCAGCATGAAGTCGATGCATTTGGTGTTTTAAACAGCATGAAGGTCGGTGCATCCTATGTTCATGTTGCATGCAGGTCGGTGCATCTTGCATATCACATATGTCAGAGTCGGTACAACTTGAGTTAATGCATAGCGATGTCTGGGGGAGTGCTGTTAAGTCTGATCTTTAATCAACTTCTCCTAACCTTTCCTCCTTTTTCAGATATAATTATTCTTTGATATCAGTCCATATAATCTTGCAAACCTTTTTGAGCTGCTCCTATGCATCATTATCACCTTTTATTTATTGGTATCATTATCACTTGGTATCACTTTGATTAGATAACAATCTTGCTATAGGTTCATTACAGTAAGCTGCAGTTATTGCAACCCTTCCTTTATAAGAATCATGGTTACTTCTTGACTGAATTGAAGGTTTAACCTTAATAGACTGAAGAGTTCAGAGACTGTCCATCAGAAAATAAGATGTTCGAAACTATTTATTGCTCTTAACTTTATTTTCGCATGGTTAGAATAGAAAGGTCTTCACTATACCTGAACATAACAGACTTAGTGAAGTCAAGATGCAGAAGACTAGAGTGTGTATTGTCTTTAAACAATCACTCTAAAAATCATAAGGGCAGCAGAAATAAGATCATAAAAGAAAAAGAAATAAACAAAGTGGCAGAGCAATGACTGAGTTACACTGAGAAACTGAGGCCTCCATCAAAGAAATGGAGAATACCTTAAGTCATGAAGTGATTCAGATTAACTCTGTATCCTTGATCAAATCTACATGGGTAGTTTCACTAAGTAACTAGGGGTACTGGCCTCTAATCAAGGTGTACCCTTAACGTCAAAGGTGCGAACTGTCTTTATAAATTTTGACATGAAATAGATCTAATAGTTTATACCTAGTAACTGGGGGTACTGCCTCTGATCAAGGTGTACACCTAATGTCAACGGTATAAATGCCACTGATCTGTTCACTAAGTTTAGAATCAGAAAAAGGAACTGCTGTAACCCTTAGATAACAAAAGTCATTGAGTGTTAACTGTTTAACTTCAATACAAATTCAAGTGCCTTTCCTTGATATTCACTGTTTCTGAAATCAATAGTGTACTATCCTGACTTAGTTTATTATGACTATGTGTTTTAGGTTCATTGTTATAAAAGGAGTCTATAGCCCTATTTTTTGGAAGTCATTTGCTTTACTCCACTTTCTATAACTGTTAAACCTAGATTTAATCAAGCATACACATTGTTGACTCTTATATCCCAAGGGTTGATTTATAACCTGCTCATTTCCTGAACCATTGCATGGAATGTTATTTCATTCATCCTCCCTGATTTCCTTATCTCTTACCTTCCTCCTTTTTGGTGACGTCAAAGGGGGAGAATTAGGGGGAGATATTATGTGGGGAGTATTAGGGGGAGAGATTATGTCAAAAGGGGGGTAAAAGAAGCATCTATTCGGGGGGAGTTTCCTTGTCTATGAATCATGCAAATAGTTTGGGTCTGAGTGACTCATAGTGTTGCCATCATCAAAAAGGGGGAGATTGTTGTGCCCCTATGGTTTTGATGTCAGCAAGCACTATGAGTATGAATGATGATTGATTGAGCATCTTATTTGCATGTCATTCCATCGAACAGGTTGCATGCATATTCATCATGCGTTGACACTGTATGGGCATTGCGTTGTGTATTCTAGCATTATCTCTGTAGAAACACATGCATACTCAGTGCATCTGTGCATTCATCAGTTGCTTCAACTCAAGTCTATACAACATTCTGTATTGGTACAAGTCCACAAGCCCATGCACGTTTGCTACATAGCATATCTTGAATTAGTGTAGTGTTGTTTTATTCAGTCATAAAGTCTGTGCATGCCTTCATCTGTTCATATCTTGCATTAGTGCAGTCATATAGTCAGTGCCTGGTTCAGTGTATATATGCATATTATGCATGCATATAGAGGACAGCTTAGATAGGTCAATGCATAGTTCATTGCTAAGTTTGTACACTCTTTACCATGCACTCAAAGTCTACACATTCTGTTCGTGCAATTGAATACTATGTCTGCACTCGACTGCCTTGATAACTGAACAAGTCTGTACATTCTTCGACGGCATGTCTGTACATCTGTTGTACCATGCACTCAAAGTCTGTACATTCTTTGGTGGCAAGTCTGTACAACCGGTGCTGATATGAGCATCAATGTTCGTGCATCATTTCACAACTCTGTACAACCTCTGATGATTCGAGCATTTAAGTCCATACATCAGCCTATCAAAGTCTGTACATTATGTATTCATGATTAAACTCTAGGCACAATAAGTCGATGCATCGTTTGTACATCACACACAAAGTCTAAACACTCTTTAATTGCGTGTCCATGCATTCATCATTAATGTGCATACTTTCCTGCATGCAAACTGCATTATACGCATTAAGTCTGTACATGCTTAGTTCAATTCTCGAACTAACTCGGTGCGTCTTTCTATCTTTCCTTTCATATTAACTCAAACTGATGACAAGTCTGATCTGACAGGACTGCTGGTCAAGGAACTTACGAAAGGGCACGTGATCCAAGAATGTAGGATGTGCCAGGATCGTGACACGTGTATTACAGCAGGCCGAAATACTTCCACATGGTCAAGGCGCTTGGGCGGGAATCGTGGAGGACACACGCCCACCTATCTGCTGCTGCTATATAACAAGAAGACTTCTCCATCTGAAGTGATGATCGTTGCATTGAGATAGAAATCAGATCAAGAAGTGTAGAAGCAGAGAGAGCCTGCACGATCCAGAGACAAGAGAAAGAGAAGAAAGAGAGAAGAAGAGAAGTACAGAGTTGAGAGAGAGGAGTCTGAGAGATTTACTCTGAATGTTTGTTCATCAGTCTCTTGGTTAAGATACCAGAACTTATATTGCTCATTGTGAGCTACATTCCCTCTGGGTATTTCTTATTTTTCGTTTGTTTCTATCTTGTTTTCTGAAATCTTGTTTTCAAGCTGTGTGTCAGCAGAGCAAGCTATAATGCTCAGCGGGCAGAGGAGGACTTCTCTGGACGGGTGAAGCTGTAAGTCCCCAGCGGTTTGTAGAGGAGGATTCCTCTAGACGGCATAAGCTGTAATCCCCAGCTATCTGTAGGGTTGTGACCTCGAAGCTGTGGATCAACGAAGCTGTGTATCAGCAGTTGAAGCCACATTCTGGTTTGGAGTGTGGGGTGGACGTAGATCTCGGGTTTGAGATCGAACCACCTTAAAATTTCCTGTCTACTATGCGTTTGTCTTGCGAATTATTGTGTTTCTTGATTATATCTTCCATCCGCAGTAGATGCATGTTTAGGATCGTTTAAGTTCAGATCTGCTTGAGTTGCCTTTCTGTTATCGCTTGAGGTTATCTTTCTGCCGTCCAGCAGCAGTTTGTTTTATTTCCGCACTTGAAACTGCTGCAGTCGATTTTATTCGGTGATTGATCTATTCACCCCCCTCTAGATCATTCACATACTCTCATCAGGAAAGGGGTTCGAATCGGTGAAGAGTATGGCTGCTGGAACACAAGTCTGCACAGGGGCAGATTGTGTAGGTTGTGGGACTTTAAATGAAAAGGGGGGAAAACAAAGTTGGAAAAATCTTAATATTTTTTAGTGGGACGTGGCATCAACAAGGGGAACTCACCGTGAAAGTTTCAGCCTCGTCAGATCTACGCGTGGAGAGCTAAAATTTGGCCTTTGGCTTGCTGTCCCACGATGGGCTGAACTCCGACGACGGGCGGTGGTGGTGCAACGGCGGCTCGACGGCGGCGACAGTGCTGAGCTTCACACTCTGATAAGGGAGGCTTCACACCTCAGAATGGCAGCCTTCACAGTTGCAAGGGGAGGGAGAGGAGAGAGAGAGGGGGCGGCCTTGGCCTTTGGAGCAAAATTACTGAATTTCTTGTGATAATTGTGGTGAAAATAGAAAATACAAGCCTTATATATGAATTGGGAACCCTAGACAAATGACTAAGACTACCCTTAGATCTAAGATTTGGGAGGGGTACATTGGGGAAACCAAAATCCATTTTTCCCCATGTGGTCAAAGCCAAAATAAAAAAATAGTCTAATGGAGACAAAAGAGGGGGCGCCCCCCTTAAAGAAGGGAAATGGAATTTCCCTTCCCTTGGTCCAACGGTCCAATTCCAAGGTGGACCATGGGCCAGCCCCTATGGGTCCGTAGAAGTTAGGTGGCCCAATGGGGAAGCGGGGAGGGGCCCACTGGGCCTAGGTGGCCCCTTTTTACAAAGAAACCCATTTATTTATCCTAATTACACTCTATTAACACCAAATAAAACCAAATAAGCACACATTACACATCAAATAAAAATCCAATAAATACTAAAAATACTATGACTCAAGACGGAGACTCCAGACTATCTCCAAGCCATAGGGATGCCGGTGTAGCTCGAGTGGTGCTTCGTGTTTGGTACCGACGGCTCGTCGACTCATGCTTCTCGATCGCTCTGGTGTCCGTACCACAAAATATAGCTAAAACAATCAAACTCAGATAGCCATATGACAGAAATCATGAAATAATGCAGATGCATTGATGCATACGGTGAGTCCATCGACCTGACCATATAAAGAAATGATCAGATGCAACATAATAGCAATAGTAGCATCGTTGCATAATTAAGTGCATCGACTTGAGAATGCACATTGCTGAATGAATGTAGTAGATCAACTACAACAACGTCGACTTGTGTGAAACACAGGTTGACCTGTTATGCATAGTGAGAATAGATGATCACAAGAGGTTGTAGACATGCATCGACCTGTCGAGCTAGGACAAGTGTAGCTACATTGACCTGACAAGTCGATGGCCAAAACAAATTGTACTACAACATCGACCTGATGAGTCAACTGACTCTATGTGCATCGACCTGATAGACCATACAGACTACATGTGCATCGACCTGATGGAACAACCCACTATATGTGCATTGACCTAATAGAACAACCCACTATATGTGCATTAACCTGATAGACCATACAGACTACATGTGCATCGACCTGAAGGAACAACATGACATATGCTCAGAGAGATAACTCAGTCAACCATCATAAATGCCGTTTGGCAGCATCATGAACCATAGTGTGACATCATCAAAACCAGGATTCCAACAGTCCCTTCACTGGTGCACCAAGCACAGGAGGAATCTTCAGAAAATCTTTCAGTTTATGAAAAGCTGTCTGGCAGTCTTCATCCCAATAAAAGGGAACATCTTTCATCATCAATTTGTGAAAGGGGTGGCACTGCCCCGACAAATTAGATATGAACTGTTGAATATAAGACTATCGGCCTTGCAGGGATCTCAGCTCAGAGAGGTTCCTTGGCGGAGGCAACACCTGAACTGATTTGATCATTGCGAGGTCTATTTCAATCCCCGATATCTGACAATTAAACCCAAGAATTTTCCACTAGATACGCCGAAGGCGCACTTCATGGGGTTCATCTTTAATTCATATTGCCTGAGCCTCCGAAATATGACTCGGAGGTCCTACAGGTGGCATTCCTTCCTTCTGGTTTTGATTACCAGATCATCTATGTAGCACTCAACTTTGTGGTAGAGCAGCTCATCAAAGATTCTGTCCATTGCTCGCTGGTAAGTTGCGCCAGCGTTCTTCAATCCGAATGGCATCCTCTTATAGTGGTAGATACCCTTGGGAGTTTGGAAGGTGGTATGGATCCGATCATGCTCCGTAATCCATATTTGATTGTAACCAGACGATCCATCCATGAATGATAGAGCCTCGTGATCGGTTGTAGCATCTACCATGACTTTCGTTATTGGCACAGGAATGCCATCTTTTTGACACACCATATTCAGATCTCAGAAGTCCACGCATATCCGGATTTGCCCATTTTTCTTCTTTACGGGCACAATGTTGGCTTGCCAGGTAGTATATTGGTTCTCTTCGACAAAACCCACGTCAATGAGTTTGTCAACTTCTTTGCATATTTGGGTGATGAGCTCTGGCCTCATGTGACGTGGCGACTACTTCACCGGCTCTACTTCGGGGTTTATAGCCAGCTTATGTTTCGAAACTGTAGGGCTAAACCCTGGCATCTCCTTATAGCTCCAGGAAAAGCAGTCCTGGAATTCTTGTAGCAGATGGATGTACATCTTCTATTCTTTGGAGGAGAGTGGGGCACTGAGGAAGGTCGGCCTAGGATCATCCTCACTCCCCAGGTTAACTTCTATTAGCTCATCAACTGTGGCCTGGACTGTCTTCAATTTTAGGGGGCGTCGGCTGAAGGTCAACGAAGTCTGGGATATCATCTTCAAGTTTGAGCACCTCGACCTTTTCATTATGTTGCCCCCAGACCTCATCGTGAGCTTCAAATTCAGCTATTGACGGCAGTGCGAGCTATTTTGTCAACGGGCCCTCTGCAGCTTTGACTTCAGCTGATGTGCTGGCAGCTTGGAGAGGTTGTCCTTTGCTTGCTGCTGTCTCAGAGGAATAGTGTTCCAACTTCACAATGCATGGGGGAGATTCTGCTTCCATGCTACCTTGAATCGCTATGTCTTCAGTGGAGGTGGCTTGTTCTTTCTTGGTTATAACTTTAGCAATGGATATGTCCCGATTGATTTCAACAGAAACTTCTTTGATCGGTTTGAGGGTTGCTGATATCACTGCCAAGGGAGGGCTACAGGAGGGGGAAGCCCCTCTTCCTCTGTGTCTTCGGCCTCGCTGTTGCTTGCCATATTGAACATGGCTTGTCAAGCCGTTTCTTCATAGTAAACTTGCTCCCAGCATCTGTAGGAAGTCATAGCTTCTAGTTCTGCCCCCCCCCCCCCCCGGTCAAGGTGACCAAGCATGCTTAGCTTCTGCTGGGTATTCATCAAACGTTGCCCCTGGTGGATTGTTTTCGACTGAAAAGAAAGCGGAGATGGTGTCCACTTCATAGCACCCACTATAATAGTATTCTTCAAGGGTAAAGCCCAATCCCAGATGTTGGGAAACACGCCTCAGCTTCTTGTCCTGGCTGGCGCGATACCAAAGCCTTTTGTGTGCTTCTTTTTCTTTGCAAAGCTGGCCAGAGTGGAGGTGTTGCTTCATAAACATTCTAGCCACCTTGTCTGTTGTAAATGTTAGCCCTTGAATAGGGATTGTCAGATTTTCTAAATCTTCAGGAAGGTGACAGTCGGTGTCCTCCTACACATCATGTTCTTCAGCCGCATAAAATAGACTGATGGGGCCTTCAGACTGGGCTATCTCTAGTGTTTTGAGAGTCTTGACAGTGAAATGGTCGAGGCCGGCTATTGGCTTGATAAGGCCTTCTGGGATCTTGATATGGCCACGGTGTTTGTCAACCTCGGCTTCATTTACTTCAGGGTAAGTGGCAGGAGGTGCAGCTCTACCCACGTCCCCTGTGCTGGCAATGTGCGACACCATCTTGGGACTCACATATCCCGGTGGTGGTGGTGGAAACTAGTCATCGCCAGAGGTGTTCTTTGCTGCCATGGCAGGGGCCTTTGCTTTAGAGGTCTTTTATGACTGCTCCACATATAGAGAGGCATCCAGCAGATGACATTCAAACACTTTGAATGGATGGAGGTCGGCAAATATCCTCTCCTCCTTTCCGTCTTGATTATATTTGAGGCATTGGTGCAGTGTAGACGGCACCACTAAATTCTCATGCAGCCAGGGGCGGCCAAGCAATGCTTTGTACGAGGTGCTGGAGTTGATAACATAAAATTGCACTCTCGTGGTGAAATTTTCCATGGTGAGGGTGAATTCTGCCACTCCCAATGGTACTTCAAATTTTTGATTGAAGTCGGCGATACGCATATCTCTGACTTTGTTGAGGCGCACATCAAAGTAATACCTCTGGTAAATCCTGTATGAAAGAATGTTGGCGGCTGATCTGGGATCCATAAGGATTCTATTCAATTATTGGCCATTTAGCTGTCCTCTCATGTACAGTTGTCTATTGTGACTGATGGTAGGAAGTAGCATGTCCTTCTGAGTGAAGGTCACATTTGCTTCCGGTAGTGTCCCAGCCAGACATGCTTCATACTGAGCAGGCGTCTGCAGAGCAGTGCTAATTGCTTACCGTGTTTCTTCACTCAAGGAGAGGATCTCCTAGATGGTGAACCTTGCCGGGAGCTTCTTCAGTAGCTTCATTATCCTGCTTCCAGCTCGGTCATTTGATAATTTCATCTCCTCTACCCATCTTGGCCTAGAAGAGCCTTGTGTTGCAGTCCCTGATGGACTTGCTTCATCGGACCCTCAGTCTGCACCTTTTTGTTGGGTGTCATCCTCTTGCTGTCCCTTGGTGTCTGTTGTTAGGCTGGTCTTATCTTCATCTGGTGCACAAGAAGGTTGGTTAAGCTGCGGGAGGGTTCCCCCAGATGTAGAGCTAATTTTTTTAACTAAGGTTAATACTTGCAAGGTGGGAACGGGGGAGGGGGTTCATCCCTTCATTTCAGAAGAAGATGAACACACTACCCCGGCCACCAGGCAAGCGTTTTCATAAATGAAAGCAGTAAAAGAAAGGGGTATAGAAGGAGGGTAGAGGGAACGCCCGAAGAGGGGCAAGAGGCATACAAGGCCAAAGGCCCAAGAAAGCAAAAAAGCCCAAGAGGACCCATGCGAGGGCAGAAACAAAAGCCCAAGAACCCACAGAAGAAACATAGCCCCTACAAATAGGAATCTTCGTCGAAGACCCCTTCAGAGTCAGATGAGAACACAGAACGGACACCTCGCTGACGAGCCGAAGAGCTAGGCCAATCAAGAGGATCAACCTCCGAACCGTCGGGATCGAGCACCTCCGTGTAGGAAGAGTCGGCCGACGGCGGGGGCTCCATCGAGGAAGACTGGATCCGAAGAGAACGACGGGGAGGGAGAGCAGCGTCCTCAAAAATGCATTGACGATCACGCGAGGAGGATGTGGAGTTGGAACGCCGGAAGGAACGCCGAGGAGCTCCGCCATTCATCCTCGAGGGCGGCCGAGAGCGGTCCTGGCAAGAGGTGCCCACAAAAACCGTATGAGCCGCTGTAAGGTCACAGAACCCCGAAGCAGGCTCAAGCCCGGGGACATGGAGAGCCTGGACGAGCTTAGGCAACTTGAAAGGCATGCCAAGATCCGAGGGGAGCACAGCACCCACGGGAAGCACCGGGGCAGGAGGCGGAGCGGAGTCAAAGAGCGGACCGGGTGGGGCCCGGTTGATTTTCTTCTTCAGAGCTTAGGCGAAGGAGAGGTGAGGGGCGACTGTCGGAGAAGAGGGGGAAGGCGAAAGATCTTGAACGACAGTCGGCTGGGAAGAGGGCTACGCCCCTGGCGACCAAGCGGCCGCAGCGGCATTAAGGCCAACAGGAGGGACGCCAAGAGGTTGAGCATCAGGAGCTTGGAGTCCAAGGACCAACGAGGAGCATACCCGTCCTGCGGGAGGGACTACAGCGAACGTAGTTGGGCGTGGGAGTGGGTCGCCGTGGCCAGTCATGGACGGAGAGGGGAAGCCCACAAAGTGAGCATGTGCTGCAGGGAGGAGGGGAAACGGCTCCAGTTGGGGTGATATAGAGGGGGCAGCAGCAGCAAGGCCGTCGACCCCAGGGGTGCCTCCAAAGGAGAGGGGGCCACCCGTGGGGCAACTGGAGTGCCCCCCATCGGGACCGCCCACAGAAGCGCATGGCCCTCCATGGGCCTGTTGAACTTGGAGAGGAGGGGCAGCCCGCGGAGGGAGGCCATCAGAAGGGATGTCAACACCCATGGGGTGGGTGTCGACACCCACGTTGGTAGACACCCGGATCAGAGCGGAGCAAACCACGGGCCCTTCAAGAGAGGGTGCATAGGGCAGGGGAGGATGATCCGCAGCAGAGGGCGGCGTATGCACTGCAGGCGGTTGGCAAATCCCCTCATGTGGGAGGTCCACCAGGGGAGAAGCTCCAGATGCACCTGTGGCAAGACCAGTGGCATGCGGGTCATGCAGGTAGAAGGATGCCAAGCCTTCCACAGCAGGTAGAGGGGCATTGGTAGGAGGCAAGTTGACCAGCTCAACAGAGGATGCACCAGGAACAATGAGGTCCACGGGTGCTGCATCGAATGCCTGACGCTCCTCCATTGCGGTTGTTGCAGCAGGCCGAGGAGAGGGGCCCCCAGTCGCAAACAGGGATGGCGGAGAAGAGCCTGAACAGGGCTGGACGGCAGAGGTGAGGCCCGCCTGCACCGAGGGGCCCACAGGCGTCAAGGCACCCGCATGCACCGAGGCACCAACCGGCGAAGCAGTGGCCGTTACGGAGGATGGCAGGGGAGGCCTATCGGACTCGAGAGCAGGACGCCGTAGAGGAGGAGCAACCAGAGGGGCTCCACAGACGTTCACAGTGGGATTTGGTGGGCCAACGATGGACTGGAGATGCTTCAGGGCAGGCTTCGGAGGCACCACCACTGGCGGTTGAACAGAAGGCTTGTTGCACTTGAGGGAGTCATGGCCAAGGCACCTACAGGTGCAGCAGAAGCTAGGCGGGTTGGGGTACACCAACGGTTGCCAGAAGCCACTCCCGCCATAGCCAACCCAAGCCCGAGGGGGGAGCTTCTTGGAGAGATCCACAAGAACACAAACTCTGGCAGCATGAGAGCAGGTGCGGCACATGGTGTTATGATCCACCTTTAAAGGAGAACCAATCCCAGTAGTAATGGAATTGAGCATAGCTTCCTGGAAGAAGTTGGCAGGGAGTCCAGGCATCTCCACCCAAACGGGGAGCATGGGTGAATCTTCATCAACAGAGAAGTTTAAAGACCACTTGAAGAAGGTGAACGGCCTACCCATAACATGGAGGGAGTCCTTGAGGAGGACTTGTAGGTAATCTTCTCTATGGTTGAAGCATAGAAGTAGATGATGGCGGTCCATAGAACTGATGAGGAAGTCAGCCTTAAACTGAAAATGCCGTGCGAGGTGCGCTCTGATCTCCTGAAACGGTGGGCGACCTTGTGGCGTTCTGGCGATAAGGGCGAGCTCGAGCGGTCGGCAGGAAACTTGGATCTCGTTCATGTTAAAGAATGCAGCTGGTTCACCACCATTAGTGAAAACCGGGGCATGTGTGGAAAGAGGGAGGGCTGGCGGGGCGAGCGACTGGAGAAGCACATTGGCAAATGAGGGAACAGCCTCCGAACAGTCCATAGATGACATACCGCCAAGCAGACCCGGGCGTGCAAGGCCAGACCATAGGGAAGTGGCCGGCAGAGTACTGGAATGAGGTCCTCGGGAGGAGGGGACGGCAGGAGGAGGTCCAGAGGGAAGACCCCGGCCAAAGGCACTAGGTTTGCCCAAGACATACCCCTCGGCGTGGGAGGAGCTCCGGCGAGCAGCGGGCAGAGGCGCTTGGCGTCCAAGACCAAGGAGAGAGGGAGGAGACACCGTAGCCAAAGGGGGGGCCTCTGGCGGTCCACCGGCCGGCAATGGCACACCTGCGACCGGCGAGGAGATGGCCATGGGGGAAAACAGGGGATCAGAATTCCCAGCTGTCCCATCCAAGGGGTCAACGGTCAACGCGGGGAAGGGAGGTTCGGTGGCCGCGTGTAAAGTGGGAGGAGCAAGCGTGGATGGATGAGAAGGAATGGACAATATGGATGGGGTAACTGTAGGGGACGTGTCCGAAGGGGAAAGAAACTGGCCTGGCGATAGAGAGGGGAGGCCTTGGGGCGAAAATAGAGCACCGCTTTCACCCAAGGTCCCATCAAGCGGATGGGTCAACGCAGGGGGACATGTGGACAGAGGGGGGCGTGCCCAGTTGGCTGAGATTGAGTGGAAAGAGAGAAGGTGATCGACGGTTGGGATGAGGCCACATGAGGTAGCGTGCTGACATGGGGAAGAACGTGGCACCCATGGGTTGGTGGCGGGGTAGACAGGGAACCGCGAGAGACGCCGTCGGTGAGGGAGGAGATGGCCGGAGGGCAAACCAAAGAGCCGGAGATGGAGGGAAGAGCTTGGACGCCAGCTTGAGAGGAAGAGATGTAGGCAACCGAGGCACTGCCAAGAGCAGAAGAACCCAAGCCACCTGCTTCCGAGGTCTCCACAGCAATAGGGGGGGCAGCCAGAGACCGGCACCGCCACAGCAGACGAAGGCGAGGGGGAGTCCTTGGACGGCTGAGAGGCTCCGGGATGACACCTGGAGCAGCCGTGCATGGTAGGGAGAGGCAGCTCAGCCCCATCACTATCTGCGAGGGCACCAAGGCCAGCAGGGTGAGGGTGAACGTGCCGTTCCAAACCGCAAAGGCGGGGGTGAGAGCACCAAGAACTGGCACGGGAGAAACTACCAGCGGCAGAGAGGGGGAAGGAGGGGAGGGGGGAGGCACCTGGCCTCCCCCCCGACCGCTGGCCATCACCGGAGGGCAGCAGCCATCGCAAGATCAAAGAGGAGGAGGGAAAGGAAACTCGCGGGAGAGGAGCGGGAGGGGAAAATCGGGATGAGAGAGAATGGCATCGAAAGAATATTGATATGAAATTTCGGATGCAGAGCTAATTCTCTGGCATGGCTGCTTGCCTTTAGACATCTTCAGAAATTCAAGAAAAGAAGGGACACCACTGTTGCCCCACTTTGATTGTATAGCCCTGGCGGAGGAGGGATTTGAACTCCCCTGACCTCTGGAGAGGGTATCTTGTGAGGGTTGCTCCCCTCTAAATATAATATTATAGTTGGCGGGCGGCTCACGCCCCCATTTTTTACCCGACCGAGTTGCATGAGCAGCAGTCATGGCTTTACCCTGGCTTGCCTCAACTGCGGGCGTAAAGCATATCTCTTCTTCATCTTCCCCACTGGGTAGGTTGAAGAGGGCCGATAGAGTATTGCAAGAGAGTACCGTCTCCTTCTTGGTCCTGCAGGACTTTCTTTTCTTCTTTTGTTTTTTCTTTGATAGCGCCTACCCCCAGACCAGGCTGTCATCTTCTTTTGCTGCTTCGTCTGGCTCTTCCCTCCGGTCCAGAGAAAGCTATTCTAATTCTTTCCATGGGACATGGTCTCTTATCAGGAAGGGCTATAACCTGGGCTGTTCATATTCATCTAACCCGTTTATGTAGGCTTGAAGCCGCCGAACCTCCGGATTGATTTCTTTGATCACCGGCAACGGAGTCTATCTCCTTTAGTTGTGGGTGGATATTCTGATTACTGCAGGTTGGTCGGTCCATACTAGTGTCGGAGCTAGAGGAGTAGGTTGCGACATGACACCATGGATATGTGCCCCCACCTTTGGGAGAGATACGGCCTTCTTCTTGTTCTTTGCAGGGACCTGTTGCCATCCCTGTTGCTCTTTCATGGGTGCCAGGAAACATGCCTCATAAGCATGTTGGGTGCTGGACTCTACAACTTCTTCTGGCAATGCCTGGTATAGAGATATCATATTGGCTACAGCCCTTCTCAAGGGTGCTTCATGAGATTGTGGAGGGTCAACCTTGTATTCCCCCAGCTCTATTTCATCTTTCTTTGTCATGCGTTCAATGACATCTTTAAACACATAACAGTCTTCAATTGGGTGCCCCAGCATTTAGTGATAGGGGAAAAATCTCGGACTGTCTCTCCTCTTCAAGTCTTTCGGCCTTTCTGGCTCGGGTAGAGTGACCTTGTTGTACTGGGTGACCCAGTCAAATAGTAGTTTGGTCTTCTCTTTTGGGAAAGAGTAAGCCTTCTTCATCTTGTCCCTGAGCGAGGGCCCTTCCTTCCTTTCTTCTGCTTTATTAGGCTGGGGGGCAACCGTCTTCTTGCCCTTATCTGTTTGCTATTCGAATGCCTGAATATCAAGGGTGTTTACTTCTTTAGGTGCCAGATGTCGCTCTGCTGCCTTTGCCTTTTGCATAGTGACATTGGCTGCTGTAGAGTCATGCTTTGCCAGGAAAGCTTCAATCTCGGCCACCACATTGTTCAGACGGTCAAACGACCGGATTTCCATGCCAATCATCCTTTCGAGCACCTCTTTCCTGAGGTTCTGCTTACAGATTTGTATAGTGTCCTCCTAATGTGGGGGCCGCTTGCATCTCATTTCGAGGTTCCTCCACCTCTTAATATATTCAAGGGCTGTTTCATCCAACCTTTGTCTTGTTGAGTAAAGTTCGACCACCGTGACCTCTCTCTCAGTGACATGAAACCTCTCTCTGAACTTCCTCTACATGTCCGGCCAGTCACTGATTGACCTGACCAGAAGGCTGGAGTACCATTCAAAAGCGAGCCCGGTTAATGAGGACTCGAAGAATTTTAGCAAATATGACTCGTCTGTAGCTAGATCACCCATGACGGTCATGTAGTATGCAATATGTTCCTTTGGGGACCCCTGCCCGTTGAATTTGTCAAATTTGGGCGGCTTGCTAATTCCCAGAGGGAGCTGCTTGGCTGCATGGTGCGGTGGGTATGGCACCCGATTGGCATCAAACGTGACATAGTCGCCTTCACCCCGCTCGGCAAGCTTTAATTCGATCATTCTTTCTACCATCAACTTGTTCACAGTGGTTGGGTCAACCGGCTCAAGGAAGGAATGTGCTGGTTGTAGATATGGGGTGACCAGGGCAGTCGGCTGAGGTGGAGAACGCAGCAACGAAGGTGCCTGGTGCACTTGAGGTAGCACTGGCGGTAGCAGCGGCTAAGGTGCACATTGTTGGGTAGCTGCCTGGCTATGCTCTGCTGGCTGGGGCAGAGTGTACAATGGTGGAAAATCGTACGAGTTGACACCTCCTGGTGACGATTCGGCTTGCATCTCTGGTTGCTTGGATGCTGAGGCTTGTTCTACCTTCTCACAGAGCTACTTCTTCAGGAGTTCTATCTCCTATTAATATTTCTATAGCAGCATCAATATTGACGGATCCATGGTTGCTGTACTGGGGATGCCTTCAACTATCTCCCCTGAAGCGCCTTCAGGCGAGGTAGTTAGGAGCACCTCGTCTTCTTCAGTTGTTACTACATTAGCAGTCAATGTAGTGACCCCCTCAGCGAGTACTTGTTTTCCCTTTCCCGCTCTCAGCATTTCCCTCGCGATTTCAGTCCTTTTGATATTCGGCCTTGGCCTTTCGGCTAATTAGACCAGCTCCTAGGACTCCTTAGGTATACTCCCGTATTTGCCGGCCACTCCGGCCATGTTGCAGGCAAAGACATGCATCCTTTTCCTCTGTTTGTAGACCTTCCTTTTTGTTTTGGTAGGGAAAGTCAGTCTTTCGAACACAGAAATTCTTCTTTTCTCCTCCCGCCGGGTAAGGGCTTCATCGGCCTTGTAATTTGGGCCGTCTTCATACCCATTGTCATCGACAGATGAGGTCATTCCTCTTTCTTGTTCTTCCTCGACTGCCATTGGCAGGCAGTCTTTCTTTTCGGCTACAGTTGCTTGGAGCAGTCGCTGCTGGCCTAACGAGGGGTTGTCCAGACCCCTGAAGTAACTCCTGACCATATTGGTCATTTCTTTTTGACTCCGTCCTTGGTGGAGGGCTGGGGACAACTGTCAACCTCCCACCGGAGGGATATAAGTTAGCCGGGACCTCCCAGTGGGTTGCTCGAATATTCTCCCTACTGTAGGGATGTTGGCTTGTCCGGCGTAGGCCTTGAAGACAGCACTGCATGAAGGATCAACAACCATTTCTTCTCTTCTCGGGGCCAAGACTCTCTCACCCTTCTTCCTTGCCTTAGCAGACTCAGAGTTGTAGCAAACATGATCTCCTTGACAGACAGGTTGGGTCCTCTTAGGGACCCATACTTGTTTGAATACCTTCGACCTCGGGGCCAGCTCTTTTAAGCCTTAGAGGCCTAATTCTTCTTTCTCAACTCTCCTCCCGGATACCGCCTGGAAGGAGTTGCGGACTAGCACAACAGGAATCACGCGGTCCGGGACGACTCGGGCATCGCGCCCATCCAAAAAGACACGAACGCCCCCAATAAGAATAGACTTGCCAGACGGCGAGAGTCGTCCGGTGAAAGGAGTAGCAACTTTCCTTCGGAAGCTTCCTTGGCAGCGGCCTCCGGGCTTGTTGTGGGGGATAGGGTGAGCCCCCTGAGCTACATGGTGGACCATGCAACTTGTTCACTGGATTCGGCCTCTTGGCAGGCCTTTGCAGCTTCGGGTGTTGTGAACCTTAGGCTTCTCGTTGATGCTCTTCTTAGCTGGCTATCGACTCCCCACCTCCAGCATATCAGTGAAGGCTACCCCAAAGAAATTGGGGAAGCCAACCACCAATGGGCAGGTGCCAAAAATGGTCGGTACTGCCAGGTACTCGTACTCAGCATGGTTGGCCACGATCGTAGGGCCGAAAGTCAAAGCTGCAAAACCAGCAGCCATCATTGCTTCTTGTAATCACAGAAACAAGCAAACGATCAGCATTCTTTGGGAGGGCCCTGGGGCCCATTTATCTTGGCAAAGAGATGAAGGGAGACGCAGTCCCACCGAGCGTGTCAGAGTGTAGGGATGGGATTCTTTGTTTTTGGCTTATTTATTAGGGGTTTTATTATGATTATTATTTTTAATTTTTTAGCGTAGAGCGTGCCAGTCACATGTGTGACAAAATTATTGTGCACTCAATCTGACTTGGTTAGACTAATCTGAAGTCCGTGTCGGGACAAAAAGTCCGCAATACCAGAACGGCTATGACGTTAATTACATCCTTCGGGAAGGAGGAAGACCCTTGATTAATTGCCAAGATGAAGAACCATCGGGGCTGAAACAAATACGGAAATGTAAACAAATTAAAGGACAAGACCTACACACACATTCAAGCATGTATTGCAATCATATTTATTAACTCGACCCCCGGTACACGGCGGAGAATATGGGTCTGAAGATGACCATCACACGTAGTATGATCTTTCAATCAGACCTAATCTGATTTTTCACAAATCACCATTTGATATACCGGGAGGCCGAAACAATGACAGGCACACCAAAGATGATAAACACATATATCAGTGTATATGTATATATGTATAGATACATAAGCAAGTGTGGAGATAGCAAACCCATGAGAAAATTATAAATGCAACTATCACCATTCTCATTACTCATTCACGGGATGGCCATGAGTTAGACACGTTGGAAGGGGCAGGCTATCAACTTAAAAGGGATGATTAATTATGGGGCCGATGACAGCACTGAACTCCTAAGTGGAAAGCCAGGAAGGGGAAGTAGGCTGAAGCAGGGAGTCGACTCCTCAGACTTAAAGTTGACTCTGTGGGAGGTAAGGCAATGAAAGGGGACATGGAAGTGGGAATGAATTGTTGAAATGGCGTGCGGGTGTGAAGGGAAGCTAATCCGGCGCGGGGTTTGAAGGGATGCTAATCCGGAGTGAGGGTGTGAGAGGGGAACTAACCCGGTGCGGCGGTGTATGCGAAGCTCTAATTTGACAAGGGGTGGAGGAGAGTTTAATCCGACGCGGGGAAAATGAGTAGGGTTTAATCCGACGCGGGGTATGAAGGGCGCGCTGGATTAGGCCTCACGCCGTTTCAAGGGGGATTGAGGAATTCAGAGTTTGGGAGAGGGGCTAACCCGGCGTGCCGGTTTAGGCGCTGGATTAGGCCACGCCGGAGTAAGAGATGGGTTCCTCTGAAAGACATTAGAACAGATCAAGCTGAGGCATTCTCTTATCAAAATTTCTGTGGCTCATTCAAACCTATTAAACACCGGATTTTTATTAGGGTAAAAGTTGATTGATTTTGTTCTCTGTGATGTTCATACTGAAGCATGAATTGTCCCAATTCGAGGCAGATCAGCAGACCAAGTGTTTGTTGACAGAGTTATGAACAACACATTAATTGTCATGGAAAGCTTGATTATTCCTTAATCATCAGCAAGATTAGCATACAAGTCTGAGAGTAAAATTGGGCAGCATCTCCCCATGTCCCGAAGGGTCACGGGAGAAAAAGTGGAGGCTTACCCACCGAATATCCGGAGTAAGCTCCTAAATGCCGGGAGGCCAACACGGCGACCGGCGAACCCGAACAGACGGAAACCCTGAGGGCCAGCCTACGAGGGGCACCAATGCTCCATGGGTTATCCAAAGATTCAAGGGACAGTTCAGACGGCCGGAGACCCCGAGGGCTAGCCTACGAGGGGTTCCATAAACCCATGGCCACCACAATCCCATATAGGGGACATGGGTTTTATTTACTGTTGGATCAAGATATCCATTTATATTCACCCCCACTGACCCGTTGGGCTCCTCGCCATGGGAAGGCGGGACCCTATGGCCTCTAGGCAGTTTAGAGGAAAACTAATCGACAGAAACGTTTGATAGGGAATGTTCCCCCTCCCCAACTGGCAAATCGAAATTACTGTAAGAAGCATGGTGCGCACAGTGGCACCCTCATATCACCCGTATAACAGAAAGGGGGAGATGGGTCATATTGACAGACCTTCACCCAATCCCTCTTAGGGTAGAGAAACACAATAATCGACCGTTCAATCATCAGTTAACCGTTAATAAGTTGAGCACATGGGAGTTTATTATTCAGCATTTGGGGGGTTAATTATGAAGGCACATAGACTACGAAACTCACAGGGAGAGGGCAGCAAATAGATGGAACTACATAAGGCATATATCCAAGCACTTAACAGGCATGATGTAAATAAGACAGATTCTGATGCTTACACACGCGATATCCGAACTATGGGAAAAGCCATGCCCTGCCCAGCTCATGATCCTGAGTAGAGGAGTGATGAGGGAGCCAGTTTCGACATTAGACAGAGAGGCATATGCAACTCATGAGGATGGGGAAAAATAGGGAGTTCGATGCGATCAATCACCGAGAAGACCCTAGGGAGGGGGATGGATTTCATGTGGCCCTTGGGCAGCCCAGGGTGATTTCTGCACTAGAACCTAGAAGCCCGAAAGATGTCTGATAGCGAATATAGAGAATTGAAGCATAAGAAGAGCAATATTCAAATGCAACAGGAATATTCACATCACAATTGGGTTGCTAACGGAAGGCCAACCTGATATATATATTTGCGAGCACGGCCCGACGTTGTCGCTCGGAAGCCGGCCATCGAGCATTACAACCCCGTAGTCACAGTGGAAGGCAGGGGGAGTTAGAATTGACAAGAAAATGAATCAAACAAAAGGGGGAAACACTGGGCTCATATCATCACCCTGTACATAGCAAATCATAGAGGGTTTGGGGGAAAAGAGGAGACGGGAAGACGATCGGACTTTCACGAACCCATCTCTACTTCTCTAGGCGAGAACAGAGTGTCGGAAATGAGGCTTTCTCTCTCCGCTCCCGGGGGGCTTTCTTCTGCCGAAGGTTGGGACGGCTGCCGCTCTGTGGGCTCTCTTGCATGGGGTAGGTTTCTTTCTCTCCAATCCTCTTCGAAAAATTCTTTCTACTTTTACTTCTGGCCTCTCTTTTTGTTCATCAAACTGGCTCCTTTAATAGGGGCATGCCTATTTGGCTTAATCCGACGTGGCAAGGAACACACCGGATTTGGCTTTCTTTTGCATGTCGAAATCGGTGGCACCGGTTTAGTGCCAAGCACGCCGGTTTAAGTGGCACTGGGTTGGCATTGAGTGCGCCATTTTAAACTCCACTTCTTGCCGTTTATTTGGGTCGGGTTCGTTTATGAGTCCCAGACCAACTTCGGAGGCTATTTTGATTCCCTAGCTTACTCTGGCCTTCCTGGGCCATCATAAGAGGTATCATGGAGGCCTTCAGGCTACTGATCGACGACTTCTGGCGTAAACAGTGTTCTTAATTTGGCCACTCGAGTTTTCCGCTGACATGGCCTTCGGCACTGTGATCGGTTCTACCAGGCTTGCTCTGTGCATATGCGCGGCACCCTCATCGAGTAGGTCACCACTTGGAGTAGTTTCGCCCTGACTGGGCAGCTTTTTGGCCACTTACAGACCTTTCCGGTAAGAAGATGCACCCGAGTCGCGTCACTCGGGTTTTTTGCTGACATGGCCATCGGCACCTTGTTCTGAGGGACCAGGGGCGTCTCTTCACCTTGGGAGGGTTTCTTATCAGGTGGGGGACCACCAAGTGTATTCTCGTCCAGATCGGATGAAGTATGGGGTTCATTTGACATGACCGAGTCGATGCCAGTTTGTTGGGCAGGCCGTACGGCATTGCCGGTTTGTTGTAGACTTCTTCCGAACATGCCGAGGTGATGAGTTGAGGAATCCCTGATGCTGTTGTCAGGTCACCCGATGCTCCAGTAGTCTGAGGGGAGCCTTCTTTGATGTTATATGCATGCACTACCTTTTTTTGATCATGCTTCATGACTCACATTTTGGTTTTGAATCAACTATTCACTTGTTATCCTTCTACCCTACTGAGGGGGAGTAATGGAATTAGAGTACTACATGGTTGCTTGATTTTTATGCTTGAGTGCTTACTTGCCTGATTATTTTCATTCATATCATACTTCATTTCACATTGATACACCTTTAAGTCATACTGTCCATAACAGGTTTAAATAACCCCATTGTCCATCAGTGTTTGTTTATGACAAAAGGGGGAGAATGATGTGCTTTTCAGTCATACATCTGCACATAGTTCAGTTTAGTTATTCATGTTGTGCACAGTCCAGTCATATATTTTGCATATAGTTTAGAAATTGAGCATTTGCATATATTTCAGTCATCTTGTATATTGCACATAAAATTCCGTTTTCCTGCTTGGTGTTCATGGTTCACACACCTACTCGTCATGGTAGGTTAATTGCTGGGTTCTTGCGACATTGCTTTTTAATTCCATCTTATTCATGAGGAAATTTCACATTTGTTCCCCTAGACCCCCACTTTTTGATAATGCCCAAGGGGGAGAGAGTTTTGGGGTGGTCACAATATTTTGTCATTATCAAAAGGGGGGAGATTGTTGGGTTCGTTGCACTCCTCTTTGTCTTTGGTAATGGTTTTGATGATAACAAAATATTGTGTGCTTTGCATGTGTGTAGTAGTGACAATCGTGTGCACAAGTGGTGTGGAAAATGTCCATGATTTAGGAGTTTATATGTTGATTATCTTGCATTGCAGGGTTGAAATGCATGGGATTTTCATGAATATATTTTCACTAGTTCTTCAATATCATGAATATGGCTCATGCATATTGTTCATGAGGCTTTGGAGCTTGCAACTTGTTTAAAACTCTTAATGCAAATCTTGACAAACTTTGTTGAATCAAACTCTCACCTTGTATATCATTTGCTTGCATGATGAACATACCTTGCTTAAATGGATGGCTTATTGTATTTGATCTTTGAATGGGGGAAATTGTGTTTTTCAGTGGGTTGTCAAATGGTTTGTTGGATGGCTTTTCAGATTTATACTCATTTGAGTTTTTGACAAAAACTTTGGATATATGCTATAATTTCATCATGCAAACCTTGGCTAAGTTTAACTGAACCATACTCTCACATTGTGTAAGAATTTGGTTTCCTGTATAGTGTGAATGAATGGTAAATATGGTTTAATGCTTGCTTACAAAAAATTGGGTTTCCAAGTGTCTTCATGCATGTTTTCCATGAAAATCTTGAGGTAGTATTTTGCTTATTTTCTTTCTCAAATTCATTAATGAAACCAATGATGTTTTTAATACCCTCTAAGCATGTCATTTAATTGGCAAAATCAATTTTTCAAAGGGGGTCAATTGGTTTTTCTGCTTGCTTTGGACTGCCTAAGGTAGTTTTAGCTTGGAAATTGCAAGTGTCGACTCACAGAGTCAACACTTGTTAACCTGGACGCTGGTTTTGTGAAGCAGGCAGAAAGTGTCAACTCTGTGAGTTGACACTTTTTGTCCTGGGTGTTGTTTTGTGTTGAAGATAGAACCTCAAGAAAAAAGTGTCGACTCTGTGAGTCGACACTTATTCCCTAGGTTCTATTTTTTGGTTGTAGACAGAACTTTGCATAAAAAGTGTCGACTCTAAGAGTCGACACTTCCTATGAACCGTCCGGAAAGGGCTTTCATGATAGGTTTTGAAACCTACTTTATCCAATCTATTTGCACCCATTTGTTACCCCTTTGCCCCTAGGTTTGTGAAACAAATTTTGGAGGGGTTTTGGAAGGGTTTTGGCATGGGCTTATTGGTCTATTGATCTATTTTATGTGGTGCTATATAGGTCATGCGATTTTAGATATGGAAAAAGAAAAAGAGAGGGCTTTGAGTGCTAATGGGTTTCCTTCCTATTACAGGGTCAATTTGGGTTTGGAGCTTGCAGATCTTCATCCATCTTCAAGTGTTGATACTTCAACAAGGCTTAAACTTCAAAGAGAACCTCGTTCGGGTTCCCCTCTTCTGAAAGTCGACCTCCACCTTCATAAGCTTCAAGGAAGACACATTTGGCCGGCCTCTACTTGTCAAGGAGATATTTCTACATCCTCTCATTGTTTATTTCAATGATTGCTTCACAGTTTATCTTCACCATGGACATGTAATGGACATATTTTTCATTTTTTGAACTCAGATATCTTGTGTGTGGCTGTACGGAGCTGCGATTCCGTGTGTGGCTTTAGTGCGGGGTGAGTTCCCCGAGTGGGTGGGTGTGTGCTGTAGTGGCAGCATTCTGGGGTCGGCCACATGTGTGTTGATTGCTGCAGAAGCAACGTGTGTGTGGTGTTGGGGGTTTGTCCCCGTGGTTGCTACGGTTCGTAGCGTGTTAGTGAAGCCTCACCAGATTCTGGTGAGGGGTGGATGTAGGCGGACGGGTAGGTCCGGCTAAACCACCTAAAAATCTCTGTGTTCCTTATGGTGTTCCTGTGTGTTTGTCCATTTCTCCTATCTCCGTTCACAAGTCAATTTAGAGATTTTTATTCACTGCATCATCACACATTGCTACGTTTGCTATCTATTTTTAGTGAAGGTTCAATTGATCCTTGCATAGACTATTCGTGTGAGATCGGAGAGCTCGAGAGAACTTGCTCGTGTAGAACAAAAATTTACTTTCGTTATTCTTCATGTTGGTATTTTATCTTATTCCGTTGCATATAGTTTAAATCTACTATTATTTTTGGGGGACAATTCAACCCCCCCTTCTTGTCCGTACGTTTATCTGGGTAACAAAAGATTTCTCAAAAATCGGCATTCCACTCACTAGGCTTACAAGGAAAGAGAATCCTTTTGTATGGTCAAAAGACTGTGAAGAGAGATTTCTAACTCTTAAAGAACACCTTACTGCTGCCCCCATACTGGCACTACCTGTTGAAGGTCGTGCTTTTGAAGTCTACACAGATGCATCTAGCATTGGCCATGGTTGTGTCCTTATGCAACACGGCAAAGTAATTTGTTATGCTTTGAGGCAGTTAAAACGTCATTAGGAGAACTATCCCGTACATGATCTGGAATTGGCTGCTATCATTTTCTCCTTATACATATGGCGACATTATCTCTATGGGGTAATTTTCACTATATTTTCGGACCACAAAAGGCTGAAGTATCTTTTCACCCATAAGGAGTTAAACATGAGGCAAAGAAGGTGGCAAGAATACCTCTAGGATTTTGACTTCTCTATTCAATACCAGCCTGGTAAAGCAAAAGCTGTAGCAGATGCTCTCTGTAGGAATCCTTTGGCGACTTATATCAAGCCTCAGGAAAGGTATGACCAATCTTATAGAAGATTTTGCACACTTGAATCTAGATATTGATACAGAAGAGGAAGGGTGTATATTATTGCTAATATTTGGACCCAACCCACATTCATAGAAGACCTAGTCAGGTTGCAAGAAAATGACCCTATTCTGGTAGAAATCAAAGCCAACATTGATCAACGGCCAGATTTTTCGGTCTTGACTGATGGAAGAGTATTATTCAAAGGACGGATTGGTGTGCCGGATCATGCCGACACTAAAAAGCTAATTATGGAAGAAGCTCACAAATCAAGATATGCTATTCACCCTGGTGCTACCAAAATGTATCAAGACTTAAAGTGAAATTTTTTGTGGTCTAACATGAAGAGAGAAGTAGCGGACTTTGTATCTCGCTGCCTCACTTGTCAACAAGTCAAGACGGAACACTTAAAGTCCACTGGAAAGCTACATTTCTTAGAAATTCCCGAGTGGGAGTGAGAGAGTATAATGATGGATTTCATCATGGGTTTGCCTAAGACAAGAGGTGGACATGATGGTATATGGGTGATCATAGACCGATTGACAAAATATGCACATTGTCTACCTATCAAAAGTAGATGGTCTGTGGATATTTTAGCAGCTTGGTATATGAATGAGATTGTTAAATTACATGGAGTCCCATTCACAATTATATCTTGTCGAGACCCTCGCTTCACATCATAATTTTGGAAGGGCCTACAACACTCCTTAGGGACCCGACTCAATTTTAGCACTGCTTTCCATCGATAAATCGATGGCCAAACCGAAAGAACCAACCAGGTGATTGAAGATATGCTTAGGCTTGTGTTATCAATTTCGGTGGGAGTTGGCATGATCACTTGCCTCTAGTTAAATTTGCCTACAACAATAGCTATCAAGCTAGTATTCAAATGGCACTGTTTGATGCTTTATATGGAAGGAGTTGCCGATCACCTCTATGCTAGAATGAGGTTGGAGAAAAATAATTTCTAGGCCCTGAACTCATCAGGGATACCACCGAGAAAATAAAATTTATTCGGGAAAGACTCCAGATGCCTCAAGATAGACAAAAGGCGTATGCTGATAATAGAAGGCGAGACCGGGAATTTCAAGTGGGAGACCATGTGTTTCTCAATGTTTCTCTGGGTCGAGGTATTCGAAGATTTGACATCAAAGGCAAGCTCACTCTGAGATACATTGGCCCTTTTGAAATTCTTGAAAGGGTTGGCGAAGTCGCATATCGGGTAGCTCTGCCTCCACAATTATCTGGAGTCCACGATGTGTTCCATGTTTCTATGCTTAAAAGGTAGGTCTATGACCCATTCCATGTTATAAGTCATGACGACCTTGTGATTCAAAGGGATTTCACGTACGAGCAAAGGCCACTCAAAATAATTGGTCGAGAAGTACGTCAACTTCGAAATAAAACTATTCCTATGGTAAAGATCCGTTGGAGTAAATGCCCAAAGCATGAGGCGACGTGGGAAACGGAAGAAGCTATGTGCAAGAGATTTTCGGAGCTATTTGATTGTAAGTAAATTAACACTCTTCATAAATCCCATGCAATGAATTTGGGTACCAAATTCTCATTAAGTGGGGGAGGGTGTATGATGTGAAACAAACTTGGGGGTGAGAATCACAAGATCGAAGACCACTCGGACCTAGCAAGCAAGCGATGCAACGGACCGACAACTTCCCTCGAGCGGACTTACCCGCGTAGCGTGCACCCAGGTCCGTAGGTGGACCGGCGATGGGGATGAGGGTCCGTGGTTGGACCTTGAGATTCCAGGGGGTTTGCTAGCTTATGATTGAACCCCCATGGGTCCCGGGATGCCCACTCTCGCAGGCGGCCAGCTCGTCGAGGGCGTGGGATATAATGGCTCTCTCGCAACTCGGCCACAGTAGTCGCTCAATTATAAGGAAATTCAGGATCGGGCACTCTCTCACTGCCGACGGCACTAGGATGCAATACTAATTAAGCAAATGAAACCAGCAAAGAGAAGTGTTCAGTAGCTCACCTGGTCGGCGTGAAGACGCCGACCCCAGCCGAAGGCGAGGGCGAGCGGGGAGGCGTGGGTACGCACCCGCACGCCGCATCGATGCCGCTTGACCTGAAAATTTATAGAGTACACCACTACTCCTCGCGCAAGATGGTTGGACAATGGGTTGGGGATAATGTGATACAGTCAAACACTACCCTTACGCAGGGAGGGGCGGTAAGTCGGCCAGGCGGGAAGGGGCGAATCAATGTAGGAACTTAATTAAAGAAAAACAACAGTTCTGTCTGCCCTCTAGAATAGGAAACATGCGGTCGAAGTTGGTGCCGCTGCGGCCTCTCCTGAACTCCCTTGTCAACGAAACTAGTTGGAGATCCTTCTTAGTTGACCCAAGAAGACGTCAAATTTTTGGGGGAATTTTTGGAAGGCGGTGCTGGTCGGGGCAGAGGCGCGAACAGGGGCTCTGCTTGCTGGTTCTGGTATCTTCTGCACCCCTACAGCTGGAAGACGAGGCTACCACGGATGCTCCTCATTTCCTATTCAGGCTTGGCTGGAGTCGTTGGATTCGTTATCAAGTCCTCTTTGAACGGAGACCCACGGGGGTGCTGCAGGAGGTCGGAGTAGATAGAGACAGCCCGAATAGTGATCGGGTGTATGTTCCATCCCAGGAGGAACAAAACTGCACACCTGGGGAAGAAAAATGAGAACTCTTAGCTCTGGATGCTGAACGGGGTTCCGCTTCTTGATCCTGGAAGTAGACTTGTCGTAGAAGATCTCAGCCAAGCACCGCCTCCAGATCCTCAAGAGGATGGCCATGGTCAAACTTGATCTGGAGCTCTGGCTCTCTGCCTGAGTGGTTCTGTGCAATCGAGAAAGAATTACTCTCACGGGCAGCTCGGTGCTTGAACGAATACGAAACTACCTCGGCTGCGAAGCTGACTAGACGACGATTCAAACGGTATATGGTACGCCTTCTGAAGCTTCATGATGACGCTGTGGCCGCTGCTGCAAGTTGCTGGTACACTACTGTCTGTGAACTAGCCTATGCAGAGTGGTGATAGGTGATGGGAAATGGGGGTAGATGGGAGGGGAAATGAGGTGGATGTGTGTGGGGGCAATCCCTGGCTATGAGGGGGTATGGGAGGGGGTGTTCCAAGCTGTGGGAGTGGTAGAATGGGGGCTAGAAGAAGGTCTAGCAGGTGGAGGGAGAGAAGGAGAGCTGCGAATTTGGTTGGAAGGGAGGGAGGGAAAGGGTATTTGAAAATGGATTTAAGGGTGGGATTAATTTCTGGTCTTGGGGATGGGAAGGGGTGTGTGGGGAAGGTAAAGGGGGGGCTTGGGGAGTGGGGAATTCTCCCTTGGGAGATGAGAGGGTGCTTGGGGAATGGGAGTGGGTGGTTGGTGGTTGGAGGGTGGAGTGGGGAGTGGTGGAATCTCCCTTGGGGCTGGGGTGGAGTTAAGGTGGGGTGGTAGGGAGTTGGGGATGAGTTATTGGAGGGGGGGAAGAGAGAGAAAGGTGGTTGGGAGGGGAGGAGAGAGAAAGGGGTGCACCCCTCTTTAGAGAGAGAAAGAAGAGAGAGAGAAGAGAGAGAAGGGGAATCCACCTTAATAGAGAGAGAGAGAGAGGTGGAGAATCCTCTCCAATAATACACTAATTCACTCAATTTTTTTGATTGATCAAAGATTACAAATGAGGGGGTGAAGGGGGTATTTATAGGGACTAGACTTTTCACATGACCATACTGACCCTGGCTAATGACTAAATGACCAGACAAGTCCAAGGCGGGGTGCCCTTGGGCTTAGCCCACTAGTTGGGCCCATTAGACTGCTTAATTAATCACATGACTCAAGACTTAGTTAAATGACCCTTATACCTAGGTACCGAACTCAAATAAAGGGAAAATTACATAGTTTATGACTCAAATAAAATATGAAAATTACATGGATTGACTCAAAAAAATGTGGAGAACACAATGGCCCAAACCGACGATCCATTAGAGCTTCGCAAAAAGTGGAGGGGTAAGTGATGCCCCCATCATACCCCCGGGATGGGGAGAACTCGACCCCGTCGAGTATGGGTCCACCGAGAATGTGGTACACCAAATACAGCTCCGGGTGAGCCACGATCTCTAAACTCAACCCCGCGTCCATGGCCGGGGGATGACGCTTCAGCTTCACAAAGTGGCACTGACACACCCTCATGCTGGCAATGATACCTTGCTTGCCTAGTATTACCTCCGTGTGCATACGTCGGGCTCTCGGGCTGATTTGTGGTAGCTCTCCGGGTGTGTCCCTCTTAAAGGAAGTTATAGGCTCAAAGCACTCACTAGGATCCACCGCGGTGCCCACATAGGATGCCGGATCCCCCACGTGGGAAATGGGGTGAATCCCAAAACCCATCGGTAAGTCCAACCCGTAAGCCGGGTTGCCAAAGCCACACGGAACTTGGCAAGGCCCAAGTCCTCGTGCCTTCAAATTGGAGGTGACCCTAGGGTAGAGCCACTCCAAAGTCATCATTGCCGAGTTGCCAACTTGGAATTCCAAGTGGCGCTCGCTACATTTTGCCCGCTTCTTGTGATTCTCACCGCTCGTTGCTTGATGCTTGCTTGGATGCATATGCCATGCACTATGATGCAGTGTGAGTGGGAAATGTGTGGTATGCAAAGGTCACCCAGGACAACCACATATAGACCTATTGTGCATTGATGTTATGAAGACTTTGAATGATTTGGGAGGACCGGGACATCTATAGGTGTCCCTCTTATGCGTGGGTGTGATGAATGCCGAAGGACCCGAACATCCATGAAGGCTCCTAGCATACATAAGACCAATGTTGAAATGGGGAGGACCGTTACACCCAAATAGGGACCACTCATGCTTCCTACTTGACATGTGGGTGATGTGAATGAATGGATTCGACTTTCTAATCATGCCAAGTAGTGTGTTGTGCCAAGACTTATGCACTCCTATCCCAAAGATGACTTCGATGTGTATGTGTGTCATATGGCCTTTGAACTTCCATGTGAAAGGGTCGAAGGGATCTAAAAAGGTGGGCATTATGGAGAGGAGCTCTTCCTTGCTTCCTAGGCATATGTTGCCTATGGCGATGGTTCCCTTTGTGTGGCCCGAGTCTTGGAAGAGGTGAACTTGGTCCAACATGATTGGTTGGGGTAGG
The DNA here is from genome assembly GCA_022559845.1 of Amorphophallus konjac. Classification (NCBI taxonomy): domain Eukaryota; kingdom Viridiplantae; phylum Streptophyta; class Magnoliopsida; order Alismatales; family Araceae; genus Amorphophallus; species Amorphophallus konjac. Next base: position 152,320,023 of record CM040120.1, on the reverse strand, counting down.
GAAAGGTGGGTTGTGGGTAAGGTGAGTGGGTCATATGGGTAACTAGGCTCCCATTGGATAGGATCAAAGGGGTCGTGGATTGGGCTTCCGAGGGAGAAGTGCCCTATGTCCTCAAGGTCTTCACAAGGTGGGTCATCCTCATCTATTGGGATGATTGGGCGGGGGTAGTGAGTGGGTGGGTTGGCCAATGTCCTTGGGATCTCAATGGTAGGGGAGTGGATTGAGATGGGTTCTTCCACCATGGGGAGAAAAAAAATGAGGTCGCTAGTGTAGCAACCAGCAGTTCAAACCAAGGTGATAGACCCGTTGTTGTGCCCCTTAGGCACAAGCTTATGTATTTTATTTTGATGATAGCAACACAGTGAGAGTATCACAGGTGCATTCATTACAGTGAGCTCATTGCATTTGTTTTCTCTATTTATTCGCACTCTGCATCAGTGCATTAACAGTTGCTGCATGTGTCTGTTAAGAAGTCTGTACATCATCTTCTTGTTCATGCATTGCATCAAAGTCTATACAGACTTGGTCCATGCGTAAGCATAGCAAGTCTGTACATTGGTAGCAAGTCTGTACAGCATCCTTAGCATGAACATATGCAAGTCTATACATTGGACTTGAACATATTGGCAAGTCTGTACATACATTGCATGTGTCGCAGACATAGCAAGTCTGCACATCACAGACAAAGTCTGTACATTCGCCACCATGCATCAAGTCTCAAAGTCTGTACAGCCTTTTGCATTGGACTTAAAGTCTATACATTGGCAAGTCTGTACATCGGCTTGTTCATTCATCTAAGCTTGTACAGCCAGTGCATATGTTAAGTCTATACATTGCATCTTTACCTACGTTCTGAATTGAGCAAGTCTATACATTGCACTGTTTGCAGCCTGTTCGTGTTCAAGCCTTCAAAGTATATACATTTTTCTGTAGCACACACACGAAGTCTATACAACGCTGCATAGTTTAAGTCTATACATTGCACTGTAGCATGCATTTCTTCAAGTCTGTACATCAGCCTAGCGCTCGCAAAGTCTGTACATCGACCTAGCGCTCGCAAAGTCTGTACATCGACCTTGCGCTCGCAAAGTCTGTACATCGGCCTAGCGCTCATAAAGTCTATATAATCCATCAGTTCATAGTTGGGCCAAGTCTATACATTGTAAGACCAAGTATGTACAACCTTCTGCATGCATTACCCTTCAGGTCTGTACATCGTCCTCCGTCTCACTTAGCGTCTCATGCTAAGTCTATACAATGGACAAGTCTATACATCGTGCATGCATCGTCTCTCAAGTCTGTACAGGGTCTGCCTAGAATGCATCGTCTCATCAAGTCTGTACAGGGTCTGCCTAGAATGCATTCACTAAAGTCTATACATCACATGCATATTTGAGTTGAAGTCTGTACAGACCAAGTCTGTACATTGTTCTATTTCAGGCACAAGTGAAGTCTGTACAGAGTTTACTGTCTGCACGTAGCTTGATGACTTTCCAAGTCTATACACTGCACGCCCTGCATGCATTGCAAGTCTATACATTGAGGTGCATGAATCATCTACCAAGTCCACACATTGCATTCTGTGCTTCAAGCATTCACAAAGTCTGTACATGCTTTAGCTTTGCATTCACAACGTGAAGTCTGTACATACTTTGTCTTCGTATTGCAAAGTCTACACACTGCATTGCCTTCATAAAGTTTGTACAAGCTATTAGACTTAAACTGATAATCCAATTCGACTGTCTGACAGGGACTCTTTGCAGAGCTTAATGAAAGGCACGTGATCCGAGGTTGGAAGGGCTGACAAGAAGATGACACGTGGCCAAAAGTTCTGGGCGGGAAATGTGGAAGACACACGCTCTATCTGCTTCCTGCTGCTCTATATATATGAAGCCTCTTCCATCAGAAGAAGGTGATCGACTGAAGTAGAGGAGAGCCTGCACGATCCAGTGAGAAAGAAAAGTGAAGCAGAAGAAGTAGAGAAGAAAAAGAAAGAGAAGAAGAGCAGAAGAGAAAGAAGATAAAGAGAGAGATAGAGAGCTCGAGCAGAGAAGAAAAAGGAAGAGAAGAAGAGAAAGAATAGAAAGAGAGAGATAGAGCGCTCGAGCAGAGAAAGAGAGAGAGAGATAGTGGTTGTCTGGCATTTGGATCAAATCCAAGCCAGAACTGCTCCTTCGAGAGCTTCATTACTTGTGCTTTATTTTCAGCTTTCTGTTGCTGTTTGGTTCCTATTTTTGTTTTCTATTTTACACCTTTCTTCAAGCTGTTAGTCAGCGTTTGCAGAGGTGCTGCCTCTGGACGGGTCAAGCTGTAATCCCCAGCGGTTGCAGTGGTGGATTCCACTGGACAGCAAGCTGTGTTGCTCAGCGGGCAAGGTGGATACCTCGGACAGCAAGCTGTGAGGCTCAGCGGGGTGTAGGCAAGCTGTGATACCGAGCGGTTCAAGCTGTGAGTCAGCATTAATCCACACTCGGGTTGAGTGTGGGGTGGATGTAGGTCTGGAGGACCGAACCACCTAAAAACTCCTCTTGCATTGTGGTTTGATTTCTTCTATCTGATTGGCGCTAGATGAATGTTTAGGTGTGCTTTGGTTTGATTGCACACTGTGTATTTGTTTAATTCCGCAATTGCTTATTAGCCTTCAGTTTTGTCTAGTTAGCGAACTAGAACTTTTATTTGAGTGAAAATTTTAAAGGATATATTCATTCACCCCCCTATGAATACATAGCACCGAACCCAACACTTGGTATCAGAGCGGGTGTCTGCACAAAGGGTCCAACGACCTGCAGATCCGATCTGTATTTGGATTTGGTGCGATTTGAGTTGATTCACTTGCTTGCATTGTGTTTGATTAGTGTTCTATTTAGAATTCTGATCTTGTCTGAGCATGGAATTCATGATTGATCTTCCGAGGTATGAGGGTCTAGGTTTTTACAAGTGGTTTAATCAATTTAGAGAGTACATGATGCAGATTAATCCAGATCTATGGATAATAATCGCACACAGCTCTTATGAAGTTCCAAAGGACAAATCCTTGTGGAAAACTTCAGACCACTTGAAATTTACAGACAATCAGAAGGCCCTGGAGCTAACTGGAAGGGCTACAAATACTGACAAGTTTCCTTGTGTGTCTGATTGCTGCAGTGCGTCAGAAGTTGTTAATATGGTTGCTGCTATCACAACTCAGGAAGAGGTGAAGTGTCTCATGGTAGCAGAAGAGGGCGAAGATTATGTGGAGGATACTTTATCACAGGTAAATTCAGACACTGATAATTTCTCTCTAGAAAGTATGATTGCATTGAATGAACATTTATTGAATAAATATGATAGACTTAAATCTGAGAAGAGAAAAATGAGAAAAGAAATGTTGGATGAAATCAGAAGTATGAAGGTGGAAAATGGAAACCTAAAGTCTAAAAATGAGTGTTTAAAAAATAGACTAATCAAAGAAAATGATTCTTGCAATGGATGTGATGTTCTCAGAGATTTGGTTAATGATATAGATCATGATGATAATTTGCAAAAAGAATTAATCAAATCCCTGAAAGAGGAAAACAAATTATTGCTGGAAAAGAAAATTGAGGGTGAAGAAAATAAATCGAAACTGGAAGAAGAAATTGAGAAGTACGAAACTGCAAATAAAGTTTTGAAAGAGTGTATCAATTGCAGTGAAGAAGAGACTGCCAGTTTTGTAATACACACTGCTGATTTGGAAAATGAAATTGGTTTGTTAAAAGAAAAACTGGCTGGTTATGAGAAGGAGAAAGTTGATTCAGAAAATCTCATAATCTCCTTGGAAAGTAAAATCTCTGAGCTGAATAATACTTCATCTAAGGTTGCTAAGGATAAAGGTAAAATAAAAATATCTTCGGAAGATGAAGTAAGTGATCAATGTGAGGAGACTGATAACATTTCTGAAATTAAGCAAGCCAAGAGGAACCAGCTATACACCACTTTTATTCGTAGCTCTGAGTTAGCTAGCACTTCAGCTCCTTCTTCAAATATGCTTTCTAATCAGAGAGAAAAGCAAAAAATGGAAAAATAAAAGAAAATTCAGAAAAAGAAAATAAAACAGAATAAGAATCTGTATGCTGAAACTTCTCAGGTCAAACTATCTTCTGCTAAAAGAAAGAATGTGAAATGTTTCTACTGTGGTAAATTTGGCCATGAGATGGTGGATTGTTTTACCATGGAGAAGGATGATCTGAATGTTGATAAAAAGTATGCTAGGAACCTTTATGGTAAGAAACCCTCTCTTGATCAAACGAAAAGAATCCACTGTTTTTACTGTCATGAGATAGGTCATCTTATGCATAATTGTAGATTAAAGAAACAGGATGATCTCAATGCTAGAAAATTGCATGATAGGAATGTTCATGTTAAAAATCATGCAAATCTTAAGAAGAACATTCAATGCTTTCATTGTGGCAAATTGGGCCACATTGCTGCAAAGTGTTGGCAAGCTAAGGGAAGAGTAATTAACTCCAAATCTGCTAAAATTCCTGCAAAAAGACATGTAGTCAATGAGAATTATAACAGAATGAATTCTTCATGTTTTGAATGTGGAAGGTCAGGACACCGAACTTCTGACGGCTGGTATGTTCAGGGAAATCACATTAATTCCAAATCTGCTAAATTCCCTAGAGCAAGACATGTGAATATTTCATGCTTCAAATGTGGAAAATCTTGCCACAGGGCTGCAACATGTTGGGTGGCAGGATATCAAAATCAGACTGGTTTTGGTAAACATAATCTTAATTTTGTTAACAAAAATTTTCATGCATATGCACTTAGAAGTCCTGCTCATAGGAATGTGCACAAAATAAATTTCAGAACTGCTGCATCATGGCACTACTGTGGTCAGATAGGTCATTCAATGAATGATTGCCATGTGATGAGAATTGATGACCTTCATGCATAGAAATTGGCTACCATCCTGCTAGATATGTCACTATCATGTCAGGACCCAAGACATCTTGGGTGCCTATTTCTGCAAAATAGTTTGATGATTTGCAGGTGTGCCTTGGGTTAAGGAATAAATAGGGGTTAATAAAGCAAGGCACTCGAGTATGAGAAACCCCAAGATTCTACCTTTCAGGTCAGCTCTAAAACACTTTGTTTCAATCTCATTATCTGAATTTGTTGAATTGTTTGCTTGACTTCTGAAGTCTTCGTCTTGTCTAGCTGATCAGTCTGCATTCCAGACTCAGCTACTGAATTTAATTTTGCATGGATTTAATGCTCTTCTCTTGCCAGTTATTGCATATAGGGCTGCTTTGCATGACTTTCGTTTTGATGTGACACAATGATGCAGCAAGTGGCTAAGGTTCCTTGGACTTAATTCGCAAACACAATCACAAGATTCGAGCAAACTTTGAAGACGCCGTCTCACCGTGCGCACCCGTTACCCATGGTGACTCGATGATGCCGAGTCGAGGTGGTGGAGAAAGACCCTTGCTGGTAGAGGGCCAGCACAACTAAGGTTCACCCTCCCGAAGGTATGATGCCCACAATCAAGGGCGGCCGGGTGCCTTGGGGGCACTAGGTCACTCATTCACTATTGCCACGACGACCACACAAGAGTCGGTGGGTCCGGGAACAAGCACTCTCTCACCGACCAGCGGACAAGTTGTACGGATATGAAACGAACAGAAGTAAATGGAGCAAGGGCAGAAGCTCACCTGGTTGGTTTGAAGAAACCAACCCCGGTCAGAGACGATGGGCGAGCGGGGAAGTGTGGGTTCCCCGCACACTGCGCCGGTTAAGCTTGAACCCTGTTTAGATAATTACACTCACCACACCTCTCGCAGGAGGGTGGACTTGGGGTGGGGAACTTAGAGATACAATTCAAACACTACCTCCGCGCAGGGAGGGACGATAAGCCGGCCAGGCGGGAGAGTCGCCGAAAACTCGAGCGGAGAAGTCGATGTCGAATCTGCCTACACTCTGCGATGAATGACTGGCAGTCACTGTTGAGGTTGTAACTTCTAGTCCGGAATTCTGCTGATGATGAGACCAGAAGGGAAATCTTTGTAACTGGAGCTAGGATGCCTCAGAATTTTTTAGAATTCTTCTGATGTCGTTGCTGGCCGCGACGGAGGTTCGAACAGGGTGACAGAATCTGGGACTGGCAGCTTCTGATCTCACACAGCAGGTTGCAGAGAGTGTCCCAATCGCTTCTGGACTCCGAATCATAAAACGCCGGAGTTTCTGGAACTGTGGATGAGCCCTCTTCGCAGCAAAACTGACGGGAAAGCCGTCTGATGTCGGAGAGGACTGGGGGACTCAGAATAGTGGAGGCAGGTCGTTGCAGACTGTGGGAGGCAGACCCGCGCAGCCGAGGGAGAAAAATGGTAACTTTGGCCCACGGACGTGGAACGAAGCTCCGCTTCTTGATTCTGAACGTCGACTGGACGAGGGAGAACTTTGTAGAAGAGCTCAAGGCCTAATTCTTCCGTGGTCCGTGGTGGTACAGACTCTAACCTGGTTCAGGTACTCTGCAGGGGTGACTCTACGCCGTCGGGGGAGATCGGTCCTCCCGGACAACCCCGGACTCAGAATGGGGTGGGATCACCTCGCCTGCAAAGCTGATTGGATGACCTTTCAAGCAATGTATGATACAACTTCAGATGTTTCCGTATGACTCTGTGGTTGCTTCTGCAAGTCGACCCTTTCTGCTACACTCGAACTGAGAGCTGTAATTTGAAGAAGATGGGGGGGAAAATGGGGTTTATGGGAGGGGAAGTGAGGTGGATGGGTATGGGGATGACCCTTGGCTGTGATGGGGTCTGGGAGGGGGTGTTCCAAGAAGTGGGAGGGGGAGAATGAGGCCTGGAAGGAGGTGTTTACAGTGGCTGAGAGGGGAGTTGCGAAATTGGGCTTGGAGGGAAAGGGGGAAGGTGAGGGGGCACAAGTGGGGGGGGGGGAATGGTTTCCCTCCTTTGGATTTGGAATGGGTTTAATGGAAAGGGATTAATGGTAGCCTAGAGAATAGGAAGGGTTGCCTTGGGGAGGGGAAGAGGTGTTTGGGAGAATGGATTCCCCCTTGGGAAGGTGAAAGGGTGAATGGGGAAGGGGAAAGGTGTCTAGGAGAATGGTATTCCACCTAGGAGGTTGGGGGGGAGTAAATGGGAGGTATAGGGAAGGGAGAGGGGTTTAATGAGGAGTGAGTGAGGAGGAGAGAGAGAGAATTTCGAAATTTTGGGGGGAAGAGAGAGAAAGTAGTGCCCTAGAGAGAGAGAGAGTAAGAGAGAGAGAGAGAAGAAGAGAGAGAGAGAGCTAGAGAGAAAGAGAGAGGTGCACTAATGCTTGGCAAATTCTATCAATACTTCATTCATTCATTACCTTCAACTGGTGGGATTGGGGTCCTATTTATAGGAATCCCACAATTCAACATAAGTCCCTGACTTTTGGACTAATGACAACTAACCAAAGGGGAAAGGGGCGCCCTTGGGCCAAGCCCATATAACTGGGCCCATTAACCAATCTAACTGACATAATGATAATAAACTTAGGTAGATGACTCATTAACCTAGGGACTTGACTCAAATAAAAGAAAAATTACAATGATATGACTCCAGAAAAATATGAAAATTACATAAATCGACTCAAGACATCAAGAAGAACACAATGGCGATCATCGGGACCCATGGAGAAATGGGAAGTGGTAAGCGATGTCCCCATCATACTCCCGGGGTGCAGAGAACTCGACTCTGTCGAGTAAGGGTCCACCCTGCTACGGTACTGATCCGATAGGTCAGGATCCAGCTGCTGGAGATCCTCCCGAATCACCCAGGCGTCAACCGAAGGTGGTCGTCCCTTCCACCTAACCAGATATCGCTCATGCGCCTTGCTCCGTGTGGTAGTGATCTGTTCATCTAATATCCGCTCCACTTGATCACGCTGGTTTCTCTGGCTAGATGGAGCTCTTGTTGGTGTGGGGGCTCTCTCAAGGGGTGGGATAGGCTGGATCTCCTCACTGGGTGTCACCGTGGGACCCTTGTAGGGCACCAGGTCAGCCACATTGAAAGTGGGGCTTACTCCGTACCCTTCGGGGAGGTCGAACACATAAGCATTTGTGTCAAGGCACCTCAATACCTGAAAGGAGCCTGCTCCACGAGACCTCAGTTTTGAGACAATCTCAGTCCTCACCATCACAAAATCACCGACATTGATTTCTTGGTGGCGACAGTGGGAATCGGCTAATTCTTTAAGAACCTTGCTGCTCTTGTTTTTGTGTTTGCGAATGTTACCATGCAGTGTCATGAATGATGATCCTATAGGGATGAAAGGAGGGCCTGGACAACCAAATTCAGCCCTATCAAGTGTTAGTTTGGTTTTGACAGACTTAGGAGGACCAGGGCATCCATGAATTGACTTATCATGCTTAGAAACTATGTGGACCTTGGTGCACTTAGGTGGACCGGGGCAGCCACAAATGGCCCTATCATGCCTGAGGTGGATGAAGAGTGGGGGAGGACCAACATGTCCAAATGTGGCTCTATCAAGTATGGGTGCAATGAATGCCGGAGGACCTGGACTTCCATGTAGACTCCTATCATGCATAAGATGGATGATGAATGGGGGTGGACCTACATATCCAAATGTGAACCTGTCATGCACTGGACCTAGTGTGTATGTGACACAAATGAGATGACTAGCCCTACCAGGTGGGGCAAAATGTTATGGCACATGCATTACAATCAAGATGGTCCCATCTTTAGGTGGGGGTGGATTTGGGGGTTTCCACTCATAGGGGTCGAAGGGGTCCAAGAAGGTGGACATTTTGGGATAGGTCACTTCCTCATTTCCTAGGTGGATGTCACCCTCGGTCATGGCTCTCATAGTGTGAACTAAGTAGTGGAATGGGTGGATTGGGTTCAACATGGTGGGTGAGGGTAGGAGGGAGTGGGTGGTGGGTAAGGCGGCTAGGTCCCATGGGTTCAATGTCTTCCATAGGGAGCGATCAAAGGGGTCCTGGAATGTGTTACGAAGGAAGGGGTATTCTATCTCCTCAAGGTCTTCAAATGATGGTGAGTCCTCCTCCTCAAATGAAGTAATTGAACCGAAGTCGTTGGCGGGTTGGTTGGCCATGAATGGAGGGCTTGGCATCCTACCCGAAATAAGCAACTCTAATTCGCGGATAGCATCGGGCTCTTCGGGTGTTGGGAGGAATAAAAGAAGGTCACTAGTGTAGCAACCCACAGTGTATATCGAGGAGATGGACCCGACACATAGGTGTAGGAGGTCAAGGCTTCTAGGTTGGTCGGCTACAGTGGTCAACATGCCAGTTAGTTCCATTTGCCAAACTATACCGTTAAGAAGATCCCCTAATGTTTCCACTTGATAGGATGATTGGATTGTGGTGTGATAGGTGGATAAGGGTACAATGGGAAGGTTTTGCTCCATGGGTGGGTAAACATAGGACATGATGGGGTGAAGTGGTCTCTCCTTTAGCCATCTAGCTAGGGGCCCCTCTATGATTACGGTGCTATTTGTGAAGGCTTGTGGCTCTTGGGGGTCCAAGCTATGTGAAGGGGACATTTGTGATTCTTCCTCACCATAGATATGAACTTGGGTTTCCTCAAGGATGGAGATGGGTTCCGGACTAGCATCTACTCCCATGTGGATGGTTGTGGTCTCCTCTCTCAAGGGGATGGGAAGGTCTATTGGGGGTGGGGTGATGACGGTTGGTGCATGGTGTACCCGGGGTGGTGAGTGAGGCCAGACTTGGGTTGGGGTTGGGAGTGGAAGTAGCGGGGGACTAGGTTTGGGTAGGATAGGAGTTGGAAGTGGAAGGTGGGTTGGGTGAGTAACTTTGGATTGGGGAATGGTGGCTGTCACAGGCCTAGGTGGAGGGGTGGACATGGGGTCCACGTGGGTTTGAGTGGTGAGGGTGGAGTGAGTCATGATGCTTCTCCCACCTGGGATGGGAACTTCTCGCCCTAACCCATGACACTGTGATTCATATTCTTCTTCCCAATCTAGTGGAGCCTCATAGTCTTCAGTTACCTCTTTAAGTTCCTTTTGGAAAGGGGTGGAAGGAGGATTTTTGGAAGTTTGTGGGGTGGGGGTTTGATGGAGAATTTTGGGTTGGGTGGTGGGGAAAGGAGGAGTGGGAGTGCTCCTCGGGTTAAGGTTCTCAGGGTAGGAGTGGGAAGGTTGGGGAGTGAAGATCTTCCTGATCTCAATCCTTATCTCTTCCAATAAATCTAGGGGTCCTTTGGGTGGTGGGGTTTGGGTCCTAATAGAGGTTTTGGGTTGACTGGGAGGGAAAGGGGGAGTGGGAGTGCTCAACGGGTTATGGTCCTCACGGTAGGAGTGGGAGCGTCGGGGAGCGTAGATCTTCCTAAGCTCACTTTTCATCTCTTCCCATGATCCTATGGGTTCTTGCCTCCGAATCTTTCTTAAGCTCACTATGCGTTCCCACTCCTTCTTGGCTTGTCCCCGAAGTCGCCCTGTGGCCCTGCGGACTCTAGCGTGTCCATAGACCCTCGTCCTATCAAAGTGTTTGGTCATGAAAGTCTCCCACCTAACATAATCACTAGGATGTGACCCATCAAAGATGATACTCTCATCTATAAAGATGTCCGAAAATGGGTGGTCGATCGGACCTTTGTGGAGGGCCGAGTGGGACCAAAGAGAGGTAGCCATGTTGATGAACCGAATGACTCTAAATGCTTATGCGCCCTAGAACAAGACTTAGTAGAGACAAGTCTAGAACTTGCTCTGATACCAAGTTGATGTGACACAATGATGCAGCAAGTGGCTAAGGTTCCTTGGACTTAATTCGCAAACACAATCACAAGATTCGAGCAAACTTTGAAGACGCCATCTCACCGTGCGCACCCGTTACCCGTGGTGACTCGATGATGCCGAGTCGAGGTGGTGGAGAAAGACCCTTGCTGGTAGAGGGCCAGCACAACTAAGGTTCACCCTCCCGAAGGTATGATGCCCACAATCAAGGGTGGCCGGGTGCCTTGGGGGCACTAGGTCACTCATTCACTATTGCCACGGCGACCACACAAGAGTCGGTGGGTCCGGGAACAAGCACTTTCTCACCGACCAGCGGACAAGTTGTACGGATATGAAACGAACAGAAGTAAATGGAGCAAGGGCAGAAGCTCACCTGGTTGGTTAGAAGAAACCAACCCCGGTCGGAGACGATGGGCGAGCGGGGAAGTGTGGGTTCCCCACACACTGCGCCGGTGAAGCTTGAACCCTGTTTAGATAATTACACTCACTACACCTCTCGCAGGAGGGTGGACTTGGGGTGGGGAACTTAGAGATACAATTCAAACACTACCTCCGTGCAGGGAGGGGTGATAAGCCGGCCAGGCGGGAAGGGGAGAGTCGCCGAAAACTCGAGCGGAGAAGCCGATGTCGAATCTGCCTGCACTCTGTGACGAATGACTGACAGTCACTGTTGAGGTCGTAACTTCTAGTCCGGAATTCTGATGATGATGAGACCAAGGGGGAAATCTTCGTAACTGGAGCTAGGATGCCTCAGAATTTTGTATAATTCTTCTGATGTCGTTGCTGTCCGCGACGGAGGTTCGAACAGGGCGACAGAATCTGGGACTGGCAGCTTCTGATCTCACACAGCAGGTTGCAGAGAGTGTCCCGATCGCTTCTGGACTCCGAATCACGAACCGCCAGAGTTTCTAGAACCGTGGACGAGCCCTCTTCGTAGCAAAACTGATGGGGAAGCCGTCTGATATTGGAAAGGACTGGGGGACTCAGAATAGTGGAGGCAGGTCGTTGCAGACTGTGGGAGGCAGACCCGCGCAGCCGAGGGAGAAAAATGGTAACTTTGGCCCATGGATGTGAAATGAAGCTCCGCTTCTTGATTCTGAACATCGAAGGGACTTGGGAGAACTTTGTAGAAGAGCTCAAGGCCTAATTCTTCCGTGGTCCGTCGTGGTATAGGCTCTAACCTGGTTCAGGTACTCTGCAGGGGTGACTCTGCGCCGTTGGGGGAGATCGGTCCTCCCGGACAACCCCGGACTCAGAATGGGGCGGGATCACCTTGCCTGCGAAGCTGATTGGACGACCTTTCCAGCAATGTATGATACGACTTCAGATGTTTCCGTATGACTCCGTGGTTGCTTCTGCAAGTTGACCCTTTCTGCTACACTCGAACTTAGAGCTATAATTTGAAGAAGATGGGGGGGGGGGAAATGGGGTTTATGGGAGGGGAAGTGAGGTGGATGGGTATGGGGATGACCCTTGGTTGTGATGGGGTCTGGGAGGGGGTGTTCCAAGATATGGGAGGGGGAGAATGAGGCCTGGAAGGAGGTGTTTACAGTGGCTGAGAGGGGAGTTGCGAAATTGGGCTTGGAGGGAAAGGGGGAAGGTGAGGGGGCACAAGTGAGGGGGGAATGGTTTCCCTCCTTTGGATTTGGAATGGGTTTAATGGAAAGGGATTAATGGTAGCCTAGAGAATAGGAAGGGTTGCCTTGGGGAGGGGAAGAGGTGTTTGGGAGAATGGATTCCCCCTTGGGAAGGTGAAAGGGTGAATGGGGAAGGGGAAAGGTGTCTAGGAGAATGGTATTCCACCTAGGAGGTTGGGGGGGGAGTAAATGGGAGGTATAGGGAAGGGAGAGGGGTTTAATGAGGAGGAGAGAGAGAGAAATTTGAAATTTTGGGGGGAAGAGAGAGAAAGTGGCGCCCTAGAGAGAGAGAGAGTAAGAGAGAGAGAGAAGAAGAGGGAGAGAGAGAGCTAGAGAGAAAGAGAGAGGTGCACTAATGCTTGGCAAATTCTATCAATACTTCATTCATTCATTCATTACCTTCGACTGGTGAGATTGGGGTCCTATTTATAGGAATCCCACAATTCAACATAAGTCCCTGACTTTTGGACTAATGACAACTAACCAAGGGGGAAAGGGGCGCCCCTGGGCCAAGCCCATATAACTGGGCCCATTAACCAATCTAACTGACATAATGATAATAAACTTAGGTAGATGACTCATTAACCTAGGGACTTGACTCAAATAAAAGAAAAATTACAATGATATGACTCCAGAAAAATATGAAAATTACATAAATCGACTCAAGACATCAAGACGAACACAATGGCGATCATCGGGACCCATGGAGAAATGGGAAGTGGTAAGCGATGTCCCCATCACGTTTGCTTATTGTTGTAGTCTGCATGTCTTTCAATGCATATAGGACTGATTTGCACTGCATACATCATTTGCATAACCCTGGTATATTAAATAGTAAGCTACTAAAAGACAGGGAAATCTGCCTGGAGGTTCTAACTATGTGTGAAATGGTCCTTGAGACTAGATTCTCTGCCAAGTACCAAGGGTCAAGTCCTCATATAGAGCAGTGTACTGCATATCATTAAATTTTAAAAAATCTGAAAAAGGATAAAATGTTCATGACTTGGGTGCATTAACTTGAAATGATTGCCTACTTGCTTTATGTATCATTGTTGCATAGTCTGCATTTAGTTTGGTGAAAACATTGCATAGCATTTTGTTTCATCATGGTGTCAGGGGGAGTTGAGTTCTATTCAATACATCGAATCCTTTTCACTTCACATTGTCCCCATTCAATTCTTTCATATTCTTTGACATCTGATGCTATTGAACCATATTGGCAATTGCTATCATTTCTCTTCACCGTCACTGAACAACAGTATTGCTTCTGGTTTAGTGCATTGAGCTGTGATTATTGCAATTGTTCATTTATAAGAATCACACTTGCAAGTTGAAAGAAACTAAAGGTTTAACTTTTATAAATTGAAGAGTTAAGTGTCTGTACTTCAGAACTTGAGATAAAAGAAAACTTCTATAGCTCGTAATCTTTGTCTCATGGTTAGAGTAGAAAAAGCTTTTTTTAATACATGAATGTGTTAATCTGGAAATGTCTAGAAAAGGTAAAATAAGAGTGTGTACTGTTTTTTTTAAACAATCACTCTAAAAGAAATAAGGGCAGCAGTAAATAAGATCATCAATGCAAAGAGCTGAACACAGTGACAGAGCAATGGCTGAATTGCACTGAGAAACTGTGATCTCCTCCAAAGAAGCAGGAGAATTCATAAGTCATGAAGTGCTTCAGACTAACTCTGTTCATAGGGTCAAATCTATAGGGGGAGTCTTCACCTAGTAATTGGGGGTATTGGCCTCTGATCAAGGTGTGCCCTTAATGTCAAAGGTGAAAATTGTTCCTTGTAGGTCTTGATTTGAAGTAGATCTAGTAGTTTATGCCTAGTAACTGGGGGTACCTGCCTCTGATCAAGGTGTACACCAAATGTTAACAACATAAATGCCACTGGTCTATTCACTTAGCTCAGTTTCTGAAAAATTATAAAGTGAAAAAAAAAATAAACTGTTGTAACCCTTTGAAATCAAAAGTCATTGAGTGAAAATTATTTTTCTAAATACATATTCAAGTTGCCATTCTTGAACTTCCATGTTTAATCACAAAGGGTATTGTTTCTGACTTTTCTATTAAAACCATGTGCCTTAGATTCATTGCTATAAATGGAATCTATAACTCTTTTTCAGTGGTCAACTACTTTACTCTATATTTATCACTGTTAAACCTGAATCTTTTCAAGACTGTATATTGTTGATTCTTATGCTTTAATAGTTGTTTATAATCATGCTCACTTTCTGAACCATTGCTTCAGTTGTTGTCTAGTGACCCTCCTACCTTCTCTACCTTTTGAGTACCTATCTATATTCCTTTTCATAGGGGGAGAAATAATTCAGGGGGAGTTATTCATTCAGGGGGAGTTTTGAGCTGTTTTAAGGGAAATCTGCATATAAAATGCACCGTGCACTCATGTTTTTCTTTCTTTTTGATCATGTCAAAAGGGGAGAAATTTTATTTTGGTGACTCACTGTCACTTTGTTGCCATCATCAAAAAGGGGGAGAATGTTGTGCCCCTTAGGCACAAGCTTATGTATTTTGTTTTGATGATAGCAACACAGGGTGAGTATCACAGGTGCATTCATTGCAGTGAGCTCATTGCATTTGTTTTCTCTGTTTATTCGCACTCTGCATCAGTGCATTAACAGTTGCTGCATGTGTCTGTTAAGAAGACGGTACATCATCTTCTTATTCATGCATTGCATCAAAGTCTATGCAGACTTGGTCCATGCGTAAGCATAGCAAGTCTGTACATTGGTAGCAAGTCTGTACAGCGTCATTAGCATGAACATATGCAAGTCTATACATTGGACTTGAACATATTGGCAAGTCTGTACATACATTGCATGTGTCGCAGACATAGCAAGTCTGTACATCACAGACAAAGTCTGTACATTCGCCACCATGCATTAAGTCTAAAAGTCTGTACAGCCTTTTGCATTGGACTTAAAGTCTATACATTGGCAAGTCTGTACATCGGCTTGTTCATTCATCTAAGCTTGTACAGCCAGTGCATATGTTAAGTCTATACATTGCATCTTTACCTACGTTCTGAACTGAGCAAGTCTATACATTGCACTATTTGCAGCCTCTTCGTGTTTAAGCCTTCAAAGTCTATACATTGTTCTGTAGCACACACACGAAGTCTATACAACACTGCATAGACTAAGTCTATACATTACACTGTAGCATGCATTTCTTCAAGTCTATACATCGGCCTAGCGCTCGCAAAGTCTGTACATTGACTTGGCGCTCGCAAAGTCTGTACATCGGCCTAGCGCTCATAAAGTCTATACAATCCATTAGTTCATAGTTGGGCCAAGTCTATACATTGTAAGACCAAGTCTGTACAACCTTCTGCATGCATTACCCTTAAAGTCTGTACATCGTCCTCCGTCTCACTTAGCGTCTCATGCTAAGTCTGTACATTGGACAAGTCTATACATCGTGCATGCATCGTCTCTCAAGTATGTACAGGGTCTGCCTATAATGCATCGTCTCATCATGTCTGTACAGGGTCTGCCTAGAATGCATTCACTAAAGTCTATACATTGCATGCATATTTGAGTTGAAGTCTGTACAGACCAAGTCTGTACATTGTTCTATTTCAGGCACAAGTGAAGTCTGTACAGAGTTTGCTGTCTGCACGTAGCTTGTTGACTTTCCAAGTCTATACACTGCACGCCCTGCATGCATTGCAAGTCTATACATTGAGGTGCAAGCATCATCTACCAAGTCCACACATTGCATTCTGTGCTTCAAGCATTCACAAAGTCTGTACATGCTTTAGCTTTGCATTCACAACGTGAAGTCTGTACATGGTTTGTCTTCGTATTGTAAAGTCTACACACTGCATTGCCTTCATAAAGTCTGTACAAGCTGTTAGACTTAAACTAATAATCCTATTCGACTATCTTACAGGGACTCTTTGCAGAGCTTAATGAAAGGCACATGATCCGAGGCTGGAAGGGCTGACAGGAAGATGACACGTGGCCAAAAGTTCTGGGCGGGAAATGTGGAAGACACACGCCCTATCTGCTTCCTGCTTCTCTATATATATGAAGCCTCTTCCATCAGAAGAAGGTGATCGACTGAAGCAGAGGAGAGCCTGCACGATCCAGTGAGAATGAAAAGAGAAGCAGAGAATAAAAAGAAAGAGAAGAAGAGCAGAAGAGAAAGAAGAGAAAGAGAGAGATAGAGAGCTCGAGTAGAGAAGAAAAAGAGAGAGAAGAAGAGAAAGAAGAGAAAGAGAGAGATAGAGAGCTCGAGTAGAGAAAAAGAGAGAGAAGAAGAGAAAGAAGAGAAAGAGAGAGATAGAGAGCTCGAGTAGAGAAAGAGAGAGAGATAGTGGCTGTCTGGCATTTGGATCAATTCCAAGCCAGAACTGCTCCTTCGAGAGCTTCATTATTTGTGCTTTATTTTCAGCTTTCTGTTACTGTTTGGTTCTTGTTTTTGTTTTCTATTTTACACCTTTCTTCAAGCTGTTAGTCATCGTTTGCAGAGGTGCTGCCTCTGGACGGGTCAAGCTGTAATCCCCAGCGGTTGCAGTGGTGGATTCCACTGGACAGCAAGCTGTGTTGCTCAGCGGGCGAGGTGGATACCTCGGACAGCAAGCTGTGAGGCTCAGCGGGTTGTAGGCAAGCTGTGATGCCCAGCGGTTCAAGCTGTGAGTCAGCAGTAATCCACACTCGGGTTGAGTGTGGGGTGGATGTAGGTCTGGAGGACCGAACCACCTAAAAACTCCTCTTGCATTGTGGTTTGATTTCTTCTATCTGATTGGCGCTAGATGAATGTTTAGGTGCGCTTTGGTTTGATTGGACACTGTGTGTTTGTTTAATTCCGCAATTGCTTATTAGCCTTCAGTTTTGTCTAGTTAGCGAACTAGAACTTTTATTTGAGCGAAAATTTTAAAGGATATATTCATTCACCCCCCTCTGAATACATAGCACCGAACCTAACACCCGTCACATGGGTGGATGAGGTCAAGGCTCTTGGGACGGGCCAACCATGGGGTCAATAAGCAAGTCAGCTCAAGCAGCCATTGTGGGCCTTTGATGAGATCATCAAAACCCTCTACCTCATAGTAGGTTTGGATCGTGGTGTGATAGGAGTGGATGGGCACAATTTGGGATTGGTATCCCAAGGGTGAGAGAGGTGGGGGTAAGCTAGGAATGGTGGGTCCTCGTTTGAGCCATTGGAGTATGGACTCATTCATGGTGAGGGTGTATGGCTCTTGAGGATCCGGTCAAGGAGGGGTGGGTGAGATGCATGACTCTTGGATTTTCATTATGGTGGGCGGTGGATCTGGATTGGCATCCATCACCGCTTGGTTGGGTGTGTGGGCCATGGGTTCCTCTACCAAAGGTTTGGGATGGTCATTTGGGGTTGGGGTGGTGGTGGCCGGCGCATGGTGCACCCGAGATGGTGAGCAAGGTTGAACTTGGGTTGGGTTTGGTAGGGGAAATAGTGGAGGCCTTGGTTGGGGTTGGATTGGAGTAGGGAGAGGGAGATGGGTGGGTTGAGGGGGTTTGGGGGAATTGGCCTTGGGATGATTGTACCTTTTGAGGGACATTATAGGGGTAGTGGTGGCCAGGGTGGGAGCGGTTTCAACCACTATGGGCATCGAAGGATGCTTCTTAGTGGGGCATTACCTGGCGCTGTGCCCCAATTGGTGGCACCTATAACATTTCGGCTCACACTCACCCGTGGTTGTCTCATTCACTTCTATCTCCATAGAGCCTTTTCCTTTTTGAGAAGGGGTAAGGTGAGGGGTGGAGGTGGGGGCCAAAGGGGCTTGAGTAGGGTGGGTTGTGGAATTGGGTTGTGGTTGCATTGTGGGAAATTGGGGAATTGGAGTCTTGGGTTGGCCGGGTGGGGATGGTGGAGTTGAAGTGCTCCTTGGGCTTTGGTGATCCGAGTAGAAGGGATAAGGTCGGGGAGTGTGGACTTTCCTAAATTCGGCTTTCATGTTTTCCGATGTGTTAATAGGCTCTTGCCTCATAACCTTCCTTAATCGTTCAATGAGCTGCCACCTATCCTCGGCATGGCGCACAAGCCGACTCTTGGCAAGGTAGATTCTCATGGGTTCAGTCATTGGAGTCCTCCTAAAGTATTTGTCCATGTTTTTCTTCCACTCTAGATATGCACTAGGGTGGTACCCGTCAAAGATAAGGTCCTCAAATAGGACTATGTCCAAAGGGGTGTCAATCGGACCCTTGTGGAGGGCCAAGTGGGACAGATGTGACCAATATGAAGTAGCCATGCTAGTGGGCAAGGTTGATGCAGCGGGAGATGAATGCAAATGTGCCCTAGGACAAACTTATGGAGAGACAAGTTGTGAACTTGCCCTGATACCACTTGATGTGAAACCACCTTGGGGGTGATAATCACAAGATCGAAGACCCCTCGGACCTAGCAAGCAAGCGATGCAACGGACCGGCAACTTCCCTCGAGCGGACTCACCCGCGTAGCGCGCACCCGGGTCCGTAGGTGGATCGGCGATGGGGATGAGGGTCCGAGGTTGGACCTTGACATTTCGGGGGGTTGGCCAGCTTAAGATTGAACCCCCAAGGGTCCCGAGATGCCCACTCTCGTAGGCGGCCAGCACGTCGAGGGCGTGGGATATAATGGCTCTCTCGCAACTCGCCCGCGGTAGTCGCTCAATTATAAGCAAATTCGGGATCGGGCACTCTCTCACCGTCGATGGCACTAAGATGCAATACTAATTAAGCAAATGAAACCAGCAAAGAGAAGTGTTCAGTCGCTCACCTGGTCGGTGTGAAGACGCCGACCCCAACCGAAGATGAGGGCGAGCGGGGAGGCGTGGGTATGCACCCGCACGCCGCGTCGATACCGCTTGACCTGAAAATTTATAGAGTACACCACTACTCCTCGCGCAGGAGGGTTGGACAAGGGGTTGGGGATAATGTGATACAGTCAAATACTACCTCCACACAGGGAGAGGCGGTAAGCCGGCCAGGCGGGAAGGGGAGAATCAATCTAGGAACTTAATGAAAGAAAAACAACGGTTCTGTCCGCCCTCTGGAACAGGGGATAGGCAGTTTAAGTCGACATCGCTGCGGCCTCTCCCGAACTCCGTTGTCAACGAAACTAGTTGGAGATCTTTAGTAGTTGACCTAGAAAGACTTCCAATTTTTGGGGGAATTTATGGAAGGCAGTGCTGGTCGGGGCAGAGGCGCGAAGAGGGGCTCTGCTTGCTGGTTCTGGTAGCTTCTGCACCCCTACAGCTGGAACACAAGGCTACAACGGATGCTCCTCAGCTCCGATTCAGGCTTTGCCAAAGTCACTGGATTCGTTGTCGAGTCATCTTTGAAAGGTTACTCACGGGGGTGCTGGAGGAGGTCGGAGTAGAAAGAGACAGCCAGAACAGTGATCGGGTGTCTGTTCAATCCCAGGAGGAATAGAACTGTGCACCCGGGGAAGAAAAATGAGAACTCTTAGCTCTGAATGCCGAACGGGGTTCCACTTCTTGATCCTGAAAGTAGACTTTTCGTAGAAGATCTCCTCCAAGCACCGCCTTTAGATCCTCAAGAGGATGGCCGTGGTCAAACTTGATCTAGAGCTCTTGTTCTCTGCCTGAGTGGTTCTGCGTAGTCGAGGAAGAATCGGTCTTGCGGGCAGCTCAATACTTGGACGAAGATGAAACTATCTCGGCTGCAAAGCTGAGTAGACGACGATTCCAACAGTATATGGTACGCCTCCTGAAGCTTCACGATGACGATGTGGCCGCTGCTGCAAGTTGCTGGTACACTGCTGCCTGCGAACTGGCCTGTGTAGAGTGGTGATAGGTCATGGGAAATAGGGGTAGATAGGAGGGGAAATGAGGTGGATGTGTGTGGAGGCAACCCCTGGGTATGAGGGGGTCTGGAAGGGGGTGTTCCAAGGTATGGGAGTGGCAGAATGGGGGCTGGTAGGAGGTCTAGCAGGTGGAGGGAGGGAGAGCTATGAATTTGGTTGGAAGGGAGAGAGAGAAAGGGTATTTGAAAATGGGTTTAAGGGTGGGATTAATTTTTGGTGTTGGGGATGGGAAGGGTGTGTGGGAAAGGTAAAGGGGGGGCTTGGGGAGTGGGAAATTCTCCCTTGGGAGAAGAGAGGGTGCTTGGGGAAGGGGAGTGGGTGGTTGGTGGTTGGAGGGTGGAGTGGGGAGTGGTGGAATCTCCCTTGGGGCTGGGGTGGAGTTAAGGTGGGGTGGTGGGGAGTTGGGGATGAGTTATTGGAGGGGGGAAGAGAGAGAAAGGTGGTTGGGAGGGGAGGAGAGAGAAAGGGGCGCACCCCTCTTTAGAGAGAGAAATAAGAGAGAGAGAAGGGGAATCCACCCCAATAGTGTGAGAGAGAGAGAAGTGGAGAATCCTCTCCAATAATACACTAATTCACTCAATTTTTTTGATTGATCAAAGATTACAAATGAGGGGGTGAAGGGGGATATTTATAGGGACTAGACTTTTCACATGACCATACTGACCCTAACTAATGACTAAATGACCAGACAAGTCCAAGGGGGGCGCCCCTGGGCTTAGCCTAGTAGTTGGGCCCATTAGACTGCTTAATTAATCACATGACTCAAGACTTAGGTAATTGACCCTTATACCTAGGTACTGGACTCAAATAAAGAGAAAGTTACATAGTTTATGACTCAAATAAAATATGAAAATTACATGGATTGACTCAAAAAAATGTGGAGAACACAATGCCGCAAACCGACGATCCATCAGAGCTTCGCAGAAAGTGGAGGGGTAAGTTATGCCCCAACAGTGTAACACCCCTAGAATTTTTAAAGATTTTTTTGAGAATTAAATAAAATTATTAAGCATTTAAAAGGCTTAATTGACCATTTAATGAATTCTGGGTTGAGTAAATTAATTGGAAGGCCAATTATTAACTTGTGAAATAAGCCCACTTTAAATAGGCCCACAAACCTAATTCTAAGGCTTTTGGCCCAAGCCCAACCCTAGAAACGTAATATGGTAAATTCCTCAAATTAAAATAGATAATTAGGGGATAATTATTGGAGGAATTTGATAAAAATTTAAATTTCTAGCACTTAGAAGGTCGCAGTCAGTCGTGCGACGGCGTTCAGAAGATGGCGGTCTCCATGCGACTGTGTTTAGGTTCTGTAAATGGGACTTGGAGAAGCATGGAAAGATCAGATTTTTATCAATCCTAGTGCCATGGATCGAAGTGATCTGGCATGGGAACTTGTCTAGGACTCTTAGAAGATCAAATTGGTACCCTATAGGACTCCTATTCTGATCTAATCCTTCAGCCCTAGGTCATCCTCTATAAATAGGGCCTAGAATCCACCAGCGCAAACCCTCATTTTGGATCACATGGTTCGATGGTAAGGTGTCAGTATTTCATGCTAGTCCTTTATAAGTTTTTGTTCCTCCTGGTATCTTCTAACCATCTGCAAACTTTCATGTTAGGATGACTAGAGGTTAATGAGATAGAACGTCTAGAAGTTGCTGGTTCCTCGCAGGACGTGCAGGAACGAGGGTGTTCTTCCGGTGAGAAATTTGATGTCTAGGGATTAAACGAGAGGTAGGTTATCACATGTTGGCTTAAAAATCAAGATAGGAACAAAAGCCCTCTTGTTGGGCATGTGTGGAACATGCTTGATTCCATTGTTTTAATGATGTCTGACTATGACTCATTGATGAGTCTTATATGCATTTGATGATGTCAACATGGATGTAGTTCAGGTCAAAATCAGCACTGGCAAATGTATGGCCTCATGAAGCTGAGCAGTATTAAGATATCATGCAATGGTGTAATGAGATATGATGCATTGAACCAAAGGGTATGAACAAGGCTAGCCAACTGCCGTGCAATAGAAGCTCCAGATCCAAGATTACCTTAAGTGCTGAAATTCAGTTGCAAATTTAAGAGAAAGCAAGCAAGTCAATTTGAGAATTGAGAAGGGACATTGGTAAAACAAACATCATAGATTATCCTCCACGATGAAAGAAAGGGCTTTCCAAAAAGAAGCTTAAAATTATAGATTGCATAAAGGACAGGTTGACCTAACCTCATTAGCAGGTCGACCTCAGGTGTCTTCCAGAACCCGTTATACGGGCAGTTTCATCATGGAAAGTCGACCTCACCTCATTAGCAGGTCGACCTCAGGTGTCTCCCAGATACCGTTGTAAACGCCGTTCTCCAAAGCTGCGTCGACCTCACCTTTACAGGAGGTCGACCTCGTGCTATTCCCCTAAGCATTTTGAGCCTTTTTCTGTCAAACAAGCCATGTCTTGAAAGGCCAACAGCAGTGACAAATTCCTAACAAGGGTGACAAATGAATGTTAACGGTAATAAATAGATCACCCAGGCTGAAAAGAGCCTCAGTGCGTCAACGCAACATGTCTATTGTGTTAACACACCACTTCCAGCTGGTCGCGTCTACAGCCAGCCCATCCCTCAGCAGCACCAGTGGACGACGTCCACACACTGGTTCCCTGTGTTAACGCACTGGGCTTCTCCAACATGTTGAAGCTCGCAAGACCGAACAACAAAGGCGATGGCTCCTGAAGATTAAGGGTGACAAATAGCTATGCAAGGGAAACAAATGAGCTATAAGGGTGAAACATGTCTAATAGGGCTAACAAATAGCTCGTTGAGTAACAAGTGGCCCGTAGCAGAAGGCTGCATCAACGCAATACCTTCCCTGCGTCGACGTAGCTCAAGCTATTTTAGGAAACTCCTGTCAAAATGTTGCAGTGATCTAGGAATCAAAAATAGCCGACGTAAATCTCCATAATCACGGTTTTTGAGGTATGGAAAAGATTCCCAAGACACACAAAATGTCCCTATCATCATAAGTTTTCAGAACAACACTTTACTGCAAATATCTGTTAGTATAGCATCTTGGAAAAGTCTCCCTCTCTACAGACTTGTCCCCTGGAGTCAGCCACCAAGGATTTGTGTCTGAAAAGAAAATATCTCTTGACAAAAGGATGTCCCTTCTGCAAATGGGAATTCAGGTTCTGCATGCTCCCTCGGTCAAACCTCCTTTGTTTATTCCAGCCATTCAAATTGACGGATTCTGGAGGGAATTGGTTCTACCCATCTCTCTATATATATCAGGCGTAGTCTTGAAGAAGCGCTGCAGCTGCCCTTGAAGAGAGCCACGTCCCTTGAGCACTCAAGAAGAAATATGTGAGGAAAATAAAAAGGGAGTGTGTGCAGCCCCGCTCTAGTTCGACCCAGTCTAGTGCTGTGAGAGAAAGAGGAAAGAAAGGAGAGAAAGGAAAGTAACCCGAGTTGCAGCCAGCCAGCATCTAAAGAGGAAGAGCCCAGATCTAACTAGTGTTCAGATCTGTTGATAGAGCTTCCAGACTTTGGTCTGAAGCCACAGTGTTTTTCATTCTCGTGTTGGTTCGTTAATTTTGTGACTTTGCATCTACAATCGTGTGTTTATTTGTGCTTACATCAGTGTGTCCAGTGCTCTGTTTAGAGACGAGAGGTGGCCCTTGGCTGTGTGACAGCCATGTGTGTCTTGGGGCTTGTCCCCATCTTTCTGCTACACTTGTAGCTTCGTTTTCTTTGTTTGTGTGTGTGGTGGGGGGGGGGGGGTTCATCCCCATGTGTGTGTGGGTGGGGGGGGGGGGTCGTCCCCGTGTGTGTGGGGGGGGGGGGGGGTGTTTCATCCCCGTGTGTGTTGAGGACTTCATCCTCGTGTGGTAAAGCCTCATCGGTTTGGTGAGGGGTGGACGTAGGTTGCAGGTTTGCAACCAAAGCACCTTAAAAATCCCTGTGTAGTGGGTTGTGTTTTGTGTGATTGCTCCTTATCCTCTATCCCCATTCACAGGTGCTTGCATGCTTCAGTTCTTCACAGCTTGCACCTTGTTTCTTCTAGCTAGCTCCATGGTTGCACACACACTTACAGTCTGTGTGAGGTGTCAGGTGTCATTGATTTGAATTGCTGTTATTAGATCTGCTGTGCATTATGTTCGAGTGCTCCACTAGCATTGTAGCGATAGTTTGTGTGTTTATTGGTCAAGTTTTTTAATAGGGCAAAGGTTATAATGGATCTCCTCAGTCCCCCCTTCTAGATCCTGTTGCACCCACGGGACCTAACACCTCTAATATCTCGTGTTTTCATGCCCTATATACGGCATATTTAACGATTTTTCTGTGACTGCACAATGTGTTTTCTTACTGCATGCTATCCCTGCGCCCTTGATTAAAAGATAAGAACTTTGAGCTTAATTCATACATATTCCATGTATTCCTTTGTGCTAACCATGCTATCATGTGTTATCTTCCTGTTCTTTCTAGTTCACATATATTTATTACCCTAGAATAGGGTCTGCATACGGGTTTTAGTCTCTGTCTGCAACAGATAGAAAGCGATCTTGCAAAGACTTATAGTTGCAAGCAGTGGCCCCCGATTGACCACGTTCTGGTTTCTATAACCAGCTTAAACAGTATGTATTTCCTTTATATAAATATTGCTATGCATGCCGTAGCCTAGTTATTATGTTTCCTAACCATGGCATATTTCATACTTCATGTTGGCATGTTTTTAAGATTAATTTCATGTATGTTATTTTCTTGTCCCAAATCATATAATATTGTAATTAAAGGAATTTCCATGTAACTTGACTTATGAGTTTTAATCGTTCCCTTTCTCACCTTATTTATGTTTTATTTAGTTCACATATAGTGCGTATTCTGGTATGTTGCTATTAGAGCACTTGCACTTGATAGGAACACCTCTTGAATTTAAGATCCTCTCTGTCGGATATTCCTTCTGTAGGACTAGGTGATCTTGTTTCAAGGCCTCCGTAAATCTCCGCAAGTCTGGTATTCCCACTAGGACGCCGAGCTGGTTGTACCCTAAAAACCTAATGGTCTAGAAAGCACTTGAGTTTTCTATGTTTTCTTGCACTTGGACTTGATCATGGCCTTCAGGAGACTGCTACCTCCTGATAGCGGTCCTGGCATGATCGCAATCTTCCTACAGTCCCACTGCGTCGACCCTTTTCCTTTCTGCGTCGACTCCATCCTCATAGCGGTCATGACTTGACCGCTACTTCAAGAAAATGGTCCTCTTGAGACCACTTTCTGTCTAAATGTTCCCAAACCCGTGGGTTCACCCAAGGGTTGGTAATACTGTGTTCCTGGGTGGTCTGGAACCCAACATCTTATTCAATAAGTTAATTAATGAACTATGGAACAATGGAAATGTACCATTATACTGCCGAAATTCCTCCGTAGCATAATGTCTAAATAATTCAACCTTGATCTCATGGTTTCATCATTGGTACGTTCATACCTTGGTTTTTCCCTCATGAAACTATTGTTGAACTTGACATTATTGGCCTACATTTATATTTCTCGTGGAAGTAACTTGATTTATAACTTGAAGGTGCAAGGGAGGGCACGGACGGTGTCCAAGGGCTCCACGCTAGCCCCCTCGGCAGATGGTCGGAAACATACTGTAAACCATGGGGTATGATGAATACTGACGTCGCATTGCACTGGGAGTAATTTTTTTATAAACGGGTGAAATCCACAAATTCTCATGCTTAATTATTACTTGCTTGATGACATTCTAGTGCATAGCTGTTATGGTTATGAAAAGTACATTCTCGATACATGCTAGTACATTCTTGTTAATGAAAGGCCAAACTTATATTCATGCTACAATCTTATTTGATCATGCTCCCATATCTCCTATCTTGTTTATAGCTTGCTACTTGTGTTACTTTGGTTTTTATCGTGTCTTTTATCGCATTCTTCCTACTTTACCTTCTAGAGCAAAAATGTTAATTACTTAAATATTATCTTCATGTTGATATGAAGATACCTACTGGGCGAGTGCGCTCATTCTCTACTTTCTTAATCTTTTCAGGAGACTCTAGAGGGTCGGATTCAGACTATTCAAGTGGCAGATCCGAGAGTGATTGAAGAATGAGAGAAGCCTTAGTGTCAAGAGTTATATTGTAGTTGGAATTCCTTCACTATGATAGGGGGTGAAGTCGATCATGTTATGTAATTTTCCATTTATTGAGTCTAGTGAATTATTATATCAAGAAGTCAAGAGTCATTGTAAACTCAAGTTATTATTCATTAAAGTTGGAATTTTTGAGTATATTATCTTATGTTCACTCTTTTGTGTGTGAATAGCGCTCTGATTATCATACTAGCTTGAGGCTTATTTGCCGGCTGTTCACATTGCCGACTTAATTCTGTTGCATATCTCGGGGTGTGACACTTAATTCCACAGGGTTCGGTTGACCATTCGGGCGTTCACCACGAACTGGGTGCTCTGCCTACTTCGGTCGACTGGACTGTTTGGCCGACTAACCCATGTGGGCTGGTCGACCGAAATGCAGACATTCGGCCCGTTTCATACCCTGGTCTACCCGGTTGTGACCCATTGGTCGACCTTTAGTCCGGTGGATGTTCCGGACACCCCGGGGGTACCGTGACCATGTTTTTGGGTATCCATAGGTACCTTGTTATCTCGATTAGCGTGCATATGGGTTTTGAGGATCCAAGTGACCCTACGTGTTCTGGGTTTTCGTGTGTTCGCTAGATCGAGTCATCGTGTATCGGTATGAGTGCAAAGGGCCATTCCCGTATGATGTTGGCTTCTTCGAAAGGCATTTTCCATGTGGGCCACGCGTATGGCCCTTGGACTGTGAGTTCAGTTACCCAACCTTGGGATAGAAAGGGATTAGGTTTGGCGGTAGTGCGCCGCCTCATAAATTATTTTATCGTGGTTTCTGATCTAGGGATAGGCCAAATTGACGGCATGGAGTTGTCCTAATGGGGACATAAAAGCATGATGACTAACATTTTTTATTTACATTTGTACCCTTGTGTTTAATGGGTTTGCAATTGTATGGCAACTATAAGCCAAAGTGTGAGTCCTTAAGTTTTAGTGGGTTTCTTTGCAAAAGGCCGTGTTGGCCCGGCGGGACAGCCACCTTCTTTCCCATTGGTCCACCTAGGCTCTAGGGCCCATGTGGGGCTGGTTCAAAGTCCAAGGTGGGCTTAGACCAAGACCTTTCAAAGTTGGACCAAGAAAAGTCCAAGATGCCCACTTGCCATGGCCCCCCCTTTCCACCTAGTTTTTGAATTTTGTATTTTCTTTGACCACATGGGAGAAGGAATTAAATATTCTTATCCCTTAATTGCCCCTCGCTAACCCTAGATCTGAGGGTAGCAATGGTCATTTAGTTAGGTCTATAAAACCCATGTATTTTGTTATTTTCACAAGAATTAATGAAAGAAAAAGTGAGTTTTCTCTTGGAGAAACCCAAGGGTGCAGCCCTCCCTCTCTCTCCCAACCCCTTGCAGCTTGATTGCTACAAATTTCTTGAGGTGAGAGACCTCCTTATCATCCCCTCTATGAGTGAGAAGCTCAGCACCACCGCCATAGCCGCCATCGAGCCGCAGTCGCACCACCACCACCACATCGTCGGAGTTCCGTCCACCTCTGGACAGAAGCTTGAAGCCCAATTTTTATCTGCCAATCAGGAAATATGATTGAGGTCAAAATTGGAGGGTGAGTTCCCCTTGTTGTTCCCACTCTCCACAAAATGTTTCAAGCCAATCACTCTACGTTTGGTATTTTTCCCAATCTATTAGTTCCACTCCTGACAGTCTGCCAATCAGCAGATCTGCGTGACAGTGTCTTGTTCATATATTTTTCCCGCCCCCTTAGCCATCTCCAAAAATTACCAAATAATTCAGGCGTGATCCTCACTTCCCACCCTTCCACCCATAAAATTCCTAGGGTCCAGATCGACCATTTTCATTTGGGTCAAAATTCATATTCAGACAAATTTCATTCTATCCTGTGTGATCTGGATTCTGAGCAAGAAGCAAGAACAAACCACAGAGTTTTTCATTTCCAATCCGTTTACTGGATGGTTGTAAAATTAATTTATGTTGTCGCCCTTTGAGTCCTCTATCCAACGGTGCTAATCTCACCTCGATCCGCCTCCGGATCTGGGTGCAACAATTATTTTCGTGGAGGTGCGCAAATCTGTCTCGAGGTCAGACTGTAGAACAGAGTTGGGAGTTAATTCTCCCATAAACCCCCGGTTCTAAACCAGCGACCGCCGCTCCCGGGGATTGACCGGGAATCCTCCAGCAGCATCCTAGCCTGCCGCCGCAGCAAGGAGATGTCCGGAAGCCACCATCCTAGCTGCCGAGTTCACTTGCTGTCCAACGAGTTTGAACAGTACCGAGTCAGACAAGCAGCCCGCGTCCGGCCCCGAAAGCCCTTCTAGCTTGCTGCCCGTCAACCCGAGCTCGCTACTCCCGGGTCCCACGTGTAGCCTTTTACCTCCCTGCGTGGAGTGGGCAATGAATTGCATTTCTGTAATTATTGTTAATTCATTTGTATCGGGAGTACGAGTCTTGGCCGGGGTAGCCTTCCCTACGCCCGATAGCGCGGAGGTATCATTTCCGCTCCCTCACTCGACCTTTTGCTTACTTTGTATATTTCTATATTCCGCTATTTGCATGTGATAGGTTAATCTAGCTTGTTAAGTATTTCAATCACCACTGTGAAAGAGAGCGAGACCCGTCCCGTGACTCGATCCGACCATGATGTTGGGTCCCACAGTGTAGTGGCACAGATCTAGAGGGGGGTGAATAGATCCCTCTCTAAAAATTATAGCCAATTAAAAAGACTTGAAGGCTTCTCAATCAAACCTCACCGAACATGCAAGTGACAAGATCACACACGGAGAGATGGCAATTTGAACTAACATTATACGTTAACAAATTTAGCATCAATGTGCAAGATAATCAATAATCCATCCTGTGAATGGTGGTAGAAGATAAGGAACAAACACTCAACTAATCACACATGCACAATGATTTTTTAGGTGGTTCGGGACCACGACGGGTACCCTACGTCCACCCCTCACCACCTCGGTGAGGCTTCACTAAAATGTTACACGAGGTAGCACACGGGGATGAACCCCAATACACCACACGTTACTCGACGGAAGCAAACCACACACATACGAGCTCGACGCTCAACACGCTGCAGAGCAGCATAGACATGAGGGCGAACCCTCAGCACGTTGCTTAGCACCACACACACACACACCAAGACATGGACGCACCCCAACAGTCAATCCACACTCGGAGACACCGCTCTAAACACACACATAGTTTTCTTCAATTTAAGAGATGGACACAGATGTACATTTGCAAGCTCAATAAGCACAAATCTTCAAAGCAATCTCACTAAACATCAACTAAGCACTAGACTGCAGCAAGTAAGAACAAGGACGGGTTGAGAGAACTCCTGGCTGCAGGACGATGGCCTTGGATTCTTTAATGACTGAGGCCGACTGGACTTTGGAAGGAGGATGAAAGTTGATGCTTCAACAGGTTCATTTCTAAAGGATGGAAGAGGATGAACATCAGACCCTTTCTTCTTCACCTTGAATCACTTTCTGCGCATTCGGTAACTTGGAGATGGTACAGCCGTCTTCGTCAACAAGATGGCTTCTGGAAGGTGGAAGACAATAGTCTTCAACCTTGAATCGAGCTCAGCACGACCTGGGAAGAAGCTTCAACACCGCTCCAGTGTCTCTCCCTGTAAAACCCCAAAAACGTATATATCCTTCAATGCTTTCTCTTCCCTTCAATAAACCCTATCTCTTCCAATTTATACCACAAGGGAATGAATGGCCACATAAAGGATATTATCCCTCAAGGACCAATCACAATTAGGCACAAAAAGAATGGATCGAGCTAGGGCTCCGACCGCCGAGCGAACCGGCGTTTTTCTCGGTTTCCGGAAAGTGTCGACCCCCTGGGTCGACACTCGCGTTCGGGCAAGACAGAACAAAGCCCAAACATAGCCCAGCGTAGAAAGTGTCGACCCATGTGGTCGACACTTTCCACCTGTGGCAATAATGAAAGGCCATGGCAGAAAGTCCCGGAATAAGTGCCGACCTTGTGGGTCGACACTTATGTCCAGGGTTCTGAAACATGAACCTAGATAGAACCTCGCGATAAAAAGGTCGACCATGTGGGTCAACTTTTTATCCCCAAGTTCGAAGACATAAGAGGGCCGGCTTAAAACACTAGATCCTTGGACAAAGTGTCGACCCATGGGGTCGACACTTTTCCTGACATAATGCAAACTTAATAAAACACACACAAGGGTAATTTTAAAAGGATGATACATTAAAGACACATGCAAGGATGAAAGAATTAAGTATTACCTACCCCAAATCACAGACTTACAAGGTAGGTATGGATAGGAAATTACCTAGGGATTCGTTCATCCAATCCACACAACAAGCCTCCTCCAACCATTCAACCAAAACAGCTTACCATTTTGTTGCTCCACATGCATGTGAAGATCCAATTGGAAGGTTTCCAATTGGTCGTTATGTTCATTGCCATTCAATACACACTTGAGATATTGTATCACAACCATTAAGTGAATCAAATGATTCAACCATAATCTGAATCAACCAAAAGCACAGTAGGATAATTCCATGAATTGGCTTGAATCACATCCAGTCTTCATCTCTCCCTGTGCAAATGCCAAGACAATGTTAGTCTAGTTCGACACATAATTCTTGAACTAAAGGCATCCCATTCAACAATTGCAAAGATATGGGAATGAGCTTCATTCAACCATAAAGAAATTAAAGCATATCATTTCTCATCCACAAACCACATATGCATTTATTTACATGGAACACAATCACATGGTATTTATATCATCATCAAAATTCCTTAGCATACATTTGTGCATGGGGTTCAACAATCTCCCCCTTTTTGATGATGACAAATACTATGTGCAATTGACAAAATAGACTCGACAGATAAAAAGTGTTTCAGGGAAATTCAACTCACATCAAGCATTCTAGACATGAAACCATGTTAGCATTCCAACGACATTAACTCATCAACAGAAAATTAAGGCATCCATATCCACAATTCACACTCCATATCATGCAATCAATAACCAAAAAGATTTACATTTCAAAAACTCATGTTCCCACAGAATATCACTTGATCATCAACCATGTCAACAAGTAAATTTAACATCAAGGTACCAATTGTCACAAGACACATAAACATAACCAAAACATAAACATAACATCTTAGACATAACAAACACACAAGACATAAGGCATCACATTTCATCTCCCCCTTTGTCATTAACAAAAAGAAGTGGTAAAAGGGGGTAAAGTCAATTAGTTTAGGTCATTAGAAGTAGGGTGCTAGAGATCAAAGCCTCAAGGAGAGGCAGGAGGTATGCGTGGATGCCTGAGAAAATCAGAGAGATCGTCAAACTTGGAGTTTTGAATGCCAATGGCAATATGGAGTGAGTCCACAGAGTCGGCCATGGCAGTGAACTTCTGAAGATAAGTATCATGATGAAGCTTGAGTTCTTTGACTTCCCGTGTGAGGGCATCCACTGATTCTTTGACATTGCAAACTTCATCAGCTAATTCGTCAAATTTGGTGCTCATTGATGTATCTGCTGAAGATGTAGCATGTGACACTCTAGTTCTGGCAGTTCTGCTGATGGGTTCTTCATGATCATCACCTTCATTCTGCGCAGACCCTGTTGCCGGGGCTTTACCTTTCTGTGATGGAAGAGTACGAACAAGAACACCATTTATCAATTCATATCCCATGTTGGTGCAGATGGATGGGATAGTATAGATGTCGGCATCCTTAATTGGATGACTGACCTGCTGACTCAAGTCAATAGGCAAGGACTGAAAAATTGGTGTTAAAGCAACTCCATAAGGTAAATTTCGGTTCTTGGACTTCCTGCAGCTGGTTATGTACTCCATCATCACCACTGGGAAGTTAACCGGTTCTCCACTCATGATTTGTACAAATAGAAATTTGTGCATGTCAGTTACTTTTTCCCTAGACCCTGATCTTGGCAATAGAATAGTGGTCATCATGTGATGCAGAATTCTCTGAAGGGATGGGAATTCATTTGCATTGAGCTTCGGTACACACCCTAGTGTTGCTACCTTCTCCGTCATTAGTTCATATGCAAGTTCTTCAGAATAAATGGCTTCTTCATAAATCACCCCACTATCCCAAGGCAAATTTAGAGCTTTTCCAATCAATTGAGCAGTTAAATGAACAGAATGCCCATCTAATTTTGTGTGCATCTTATCATTTTTTACAACCATATTTCCATAGAACTGATGAACTAGTGAATGATAGACTCTTCTGTGCTCAGTCATGAATGGAATCAAATTTAGCTACTTCCTACACAATTCTACTAACCTTGGCAGAGCAGTTTCGATGCTTCTAAAATCAACGGCACGAGGTCGTAACACTTTTCTCTCAACCATCATTTTTGTTTCAGCAGCCCTTTTCCTTGTCTGAGCTTGGGCTTCTTTGTCCTTGCGCCGTAGCTCTGTTATGATGCGGGCTTCCTCCCTCTCTAACACCGATCTTTTCTTGGGTGCCATTGATGCAGCTTGGATAGCTTCAAATAGATGCTAACACTGTCCGATCTTCACTGAATCAAGTGGACGAACTCTTGAGCAAGTGGAAGGAGACCGGTAGTGATACCCTCGAGCAGATGAAGGGCTTCCTCTGACTGGCTGGAGTTCACACCACAAGCAGCACCTTCTCCACCGCTCGCCGGAGGATGCTCTTGGAAGAGATGGGGTGGACGGAGAGAAACGAGGGCTGGAGGAGGAATGGAGAGGAGGAGCCGCGAAGGCTTGGGAAGTGGAGGATCGTCTGTGGGGTGTTGCGGATGGAACGTTAGGACAGGAGAGGATGGGTGATGAAAGGGTTTAAGGAGAAGAGAAAGGGGGTTTGGTTCGATTAGGTTCGACCAGAAGAGAGCCAAGCGACCTTGGGTATGAGCCATATGAGAAAATGGCGTGAGAAGTGAACCCGGTGATCCGGTTCACAAACCGGGTTCTGAAACAAAAGTGTCGACCTTGTGGGTCGACACATTTTGGAGACGATTCTGTCTGGTGAGAAACAGAGGGACACACGGTAAGAGTGTCGACCTTAGGGGCCGACACTTCTTCTGCACTTTGAAAAATCAAGTGAAATGGAGTGAATTGAAGGCCAAATGAACCCAACATGATATCCACTAAATGATAAACACAAATTGGACAA
Source organism: Amorphophallus konjac (assembly GCA_022559845.1). Taxonomy (NCBI): domain Eukaryota; kingdom Viridiplantae; phylum Streptophyta; class Magnoliopsida; order Alismatales; family Araceae; genus Amorphophallus; species Amorphophallus konjac. Next base: position 152,286,507 of record CM040120.1, on the reverse strand, counting down.
TATGTGGGTTGTTCAACTGAAAAGGTTGATCTTGGAGACATGAAATCAAATAACCACACTTTGATTATCAATTCAATTAAACATGCAACCACTCATTTCTAATATCCATCATAAATCATTTAGATTTAAACATTGCAAGGAATAACACCAGATTTGAGTTAAGCGCATTCCATCCTCATGAATAGCATTAAAGCTAAGATTTCTTACCCTATCTCTTTTCACTATGAGCACTTCAAAGAATTCAGGATTAAAGCATGTTAGAGTCATCAATTGCAATCTGTTAACTCTATGCATCAGAAATCATGGTCAGTGAGATATGAGACAAGGTCCAAGGAGTGGACACACTGTCAGAGCAGTAATTCAACGCACAAAATAATTCAATCAGTATTTGTATTCCTTTCAGTCATCACAATTTTCAGCTTGACACATGAGAGTACTTTTTTACCAGCTCAGTTCCATAATCAACCAGTCATGGTTGTATTTTCATAAAAACTCATTTCAGAATTTGTTCAAAGTGAGTTGCATGCTTCAATTATGGTGGTTTAACAATCAAGTTCTCATTGTACATTCTAAGCATGCAGGCCGACAAGCAAGCATATTTAGGTATAAGATCAAGCATGAAGGTCCCTTAAGGACGGGTATAAGAAGAATGCAATAGATTTAAGCAATTATGTCCATGAACCATATTAACATGGTTGTGCTTACAAGTAGACGTACTGCTTAACCATTGATGATCAACTAATTCAGGAAATACATTCAAACAATCAAGCTCAGATTCAACATGTGAACGATGAAGAATGACTTTCAAAACAATATGGATAATCATATGTTCTAAGTAACACTAACAAGAATCTCTCCTCCCTACATTTAATACAAAATGCTCGGCTTTTGGTAGCTTCGCACAGTCCCATACAATTTTGTATTTATTTTAAATAGCAACATGACTAACCTTTTGACACGAGGCATGCCCTTTGTCTCAGGGGCAGTTCCTGTTACTCGGTATCGTCATTTATGATTATGTGGATAAGACACTTTCCGATGCGAGTTTCCTCCTTTATTTCAGGGGGGATTCCCGATGTACTCGATGTCAAATCACACTTATTCAATTTTTGGAGGGACTGACAGCTTTTTCCTCACGAGTCACTTGACTTTAATGTAGGGGTTTAAGAATCCTTAAAAGTGTTTAGTGGAATAACAGAGATCCTTATTGAATGAAGTCAGTTGTATCAAGGTTCCATATGAAGTGAGTGATTGAACAGATAGTAGAACATGAATTAGCCTTTTCAAGGTTTTGTCTCCCCCTAAGTGTATGCACGGTTGACAAACCAAAATGACCTTGTTAAGATGTGTCATGAGGCATTCATGCCTGAATCAATGCAAGTTTATTTAACAAGGTTGTTCGGTCGTAGAAGGGTTCAAAAAGAAACGGATGTATATGATATACACTCAAGCATGTCAAAATGGTGTATTCAAGCGAGTTGATTACCGGTACGTGGCAGAGGACGTAGGTCCGAAGACCACACTCACGCATAACGAAAGCTTCCAGGTGGACTTAATCCACCTTTCCACTGACGTCATTTTATATACCGGTGAATCATGGCATTCATGCACACGAATATGAAGTATATGCAAGTCTGTACATCAAAGTGACAGATGACTAATTTTTATTTGTATTCACAAGTGTTCAAAAAGATGTGATGTGTATGGATGTAAGAGTGTGTGTGCTCTATGTGTAAAGTTCAACTTTTATCCACAAAAAGAGACGAGTGAACTATAGACAACTCTGTGAACAACTGCAAAATTATAGTTATTCACACAAGAAAACATGAGTGAAAGCTAATAAACTCTATGAACAATTGCAAAAGATTGTTATTCAAACGTGAAGTAAAAGTGGAATGTATTACCACAATAGCTCATCAAATTTCTTGCCTTGGAGGAATTTTATTCTATTGACAGCTTCTTCCATCACAAGGCATCCCTGCAAAACAAGATTGTCATTTTGAGGTTTTGGGAACCCAAGCCATCTTGGGTCCCTGACGGTTAGCTGCACCACGACTGACAGCTTTCCACATTTTCCTTGCATTCAGATCGTCAAGGTGCAATAAAGAGCAATCATCCATAAGATGTCCCACATGACCACAGTAATGACAATACACGCGTTGATTCAATTTCTTTGATTGGACATAAGCATTGGGCTTTTGAGCATGTCTGGGGGGTCTATAATTTTGAGTGTGAAATTTAGGTTCGACATTTAACAACCAACAGAATTTCATAGTATGACCCATTTTCCCACAATGAAAGCATTCAACCTTCTTTTTCTGATGAACTTGAAATTTACTGTCATGCATCCTACAAGCATTCAAATCATCCTCTTTCATCAAACTACAGTCATGCATTAGATGTCCAAGCTCACCACAATAGTGACATGAAGCATTGTTTTGTTTTGGAGCTTGGTGTTCCACATTAGATTTCTTTGCATGCATGTTTGGCTTTTGTTTGACATGGGTAGGAATGTTTGATGTACTGGAGGAGCAGGAAGCATGCACAAAGGAGGTCTTGGTTTTCAGATTAAAGGCTTCCTTTTTGCTAGGATTGTATCCTAGACCTTCCCGTTGGAAATTAACCTTAGTTCCTAGAAGTTTGTTCAAGTTCTCCTCCCCACTTACAAATTTACCCAATGACTTGTTCAAGTCAACAATTTCGTTCTGGAGTGAAGCAATTTGAAGTTCACAAGTTAGAATTTCATTTTCACAAGAAATGACTTTCTCATTCAGAGTGGAGTTTATGGTTTTGTGAGATTCTATTTCCTATTTTAGAAGACTCACATCATCACTTTCTTGTCCAATCATTGACTTGCCCTTTTCAAAAGTCAAAGTCTTTCTGACATGGTCATATTCAACATTTTAACCTTCTCAAGTTCAGAGCTCAGCAGTTCATTTTCTGTTTCAAATTTTTCAAAACACTTCAATCTGCCCTCAAGTAAAGAGACTTGAATAAGTAAGGCATCATTGTCCCCTTTTAATTTCTCATTTTTATCCAGAAGTGATTTGGTATCTGTTTCAGAGTCAAGTAGTTTCTCAAAAAGTTTTTCATCATCGGATAGAGAATCTAACTTGCTCCTCAGACTTTCTTCGGTTTCCTTAAGCAATGTGACTTTACATGCCAAGAGTTCATTTTCTTTTTCCAGTTCTTCAGTTTTTGAACTTAGATCAATGCATTTCACACAAGAAAAATTATCATGGATATTTTCATTAGACCTTTTCTTCAGTGCTTTGTTTTCATGTTTCACCTTTTGATATTTTTCTGACAGTTCTTCATAGGCATCTACTAAATCTTCAAAAGATAATTCATCTTCATCTGATTTAGAGCTTACCTCCTCAGCACTTTCATCACAAGTTTGATAGATATCATCAGCCATTAATCCCTTTAGTCCTTGCTTCTCTTGAGCTTGCATCAATTTGTCCATAAGTTCTTTGGCGGTTCTGCAAGAGGAGACAAACGTGAACCTGTTAGCATTGACAGAATTTTTCATCAACCTCAAAATTGTAGCATTTTCATGACTCTTTAGTCTATCTCGGTTGGACCACTTGGTCTCATCCCGAGGCAACTTATGAGGACCATCATTAACTAATTTTCACAAATTTGGATCAATTGAATTTATGGTCCTACACATTCTTCCCAGCCATGAGTTAAAGTCATCACCATTATAAAAGGGTAAGGAAGTCAAAGAAGCAATACCTGAAGAAGCATTCATCATTCAAAACTACACTAGGATCCCTCTGAAGATCGTTTGATCTAAGATAATAGAGTCGAGCTCTGATACCAATTGTTGGGTCCCACAGTGTCGTGGCACGGATCTAGAGGGGGGTGAATAGATCCCTCTCTAAAAATTAAGACCAATTAAAATAACTTGAAAGGCTTCTCAATCAAACCTCACCGAACGTGCAGTGACAAGATCACACACGGAGAATTGCAATTTGAACTAGCATTATACATTAACAAATTTAGCATCGATGTGCAACACAGTTCATAATCCATCCTGTGAATGGTGGTAGAGATAAGGAACAAACACACAACCAATCACACAAGCACAAGATTTTTAGGTGGTTCGGGACCACGACGGGTACCCTACGTCCACCCCTCACCACCTCGGTGAGGCTTCACTAAACGCTACTCAAGGTAGCACACGGGGACGAACCCCAATACACCACACGCTGCTCGATGGTAGGAAACCAGACACACACAAGCTCGACGCTCAACATGCTGCAGAGCAGCACAGACACGAGGGTGAACCCTCAACACGGTGCTCAGCACCACACACACACACACCAAGACAGGGACGCACCCCAACAGTCAATCCACACTCGGAGACACCGCTCCAAACACACACATAGTTTTCTTCAGTTTAAGAGATGGACACAAATGTACATTTGCAACCTCAATAAGCACAAACCTTCAAAGCAATCTCACTAAACATCAACTAAGCACTAGACTGCAGCAAGTAAGAGCAAGGACGGGTTAAGAGAACTCCTGGCTGGAGGACGATTGCCTTGGCTTCTTTAATGACTGAGGCGGACTGGACTTTGGAAGGAGGATGAAAGTTGATGCTTCAACAGGTTCATTTCTGAAGGATGGAAGATGATGAACATCATACCCCTTCTTCTTCACCTTGAATCACTTTCTGTGCATTGGGTAACTTGGAGATGGTACAACCGTCTTCGTCAACAAGATGGCTTCTGGAAGGTGGAAGACGATAGTCTTCAACCTTGAATCGAGCTCAGCACGACCTGGGAAGAAGCTTCAACACCGCTCCGGCGTCTCTCCCAGCAAAACCCCAAAAACGTATATATCCTTCAATGCTTTCTCTTCCCTTCAATAAACCTTATCTCTTCCAATTTATACCACAAGAGAATGAAGGGCCACGAAGAGGATATTATCTTTCAAGGACCAATCACAATCACGCACAAAAAGAATGGATCGAGCTAGAGCTCCGACTGCCGCACGAACCAGCATTTTTCCCGGTTGCCGGAAAGTGTCGACCCCATGGGTTGACACTCGCGTTCGGGCAAGACAGAACAAAGCCCAAATAGAGCCCAGCGTAGAAAGTGTCGACCCATGGGGTCGACACTTTCCACCTGTGGCAATAATAAAAGGCCACGGTAGAAAGTCCCGGAATAAGGGTCGACCTTGTGGGTCGACACTTATGTCCAGGGTTCTGAAACATGAACCCAGACAGAACCTCGCGATAAAAAGGTCGACCCTGTGGGTCGACTTTTTATCCCCAAGTTCGAAGACATAAGAGGGCCGGCTTAAAACACCAGACCCTTGGACAAAGTGTCGACCCATGGGGTCGACACTTTTCCTGACATAATGCAAACTTAATAAAACACACACAGGGGTAATTCTAAAAGGATGATACATTAAAGACACATGCAAGGATGAAAGAATTAAGTATTACCTGCCCCAAATCACAGACTTACAAGGTAGGTATGGATAGGGAATTACCTAGGGATTCTTCATCCAATCCACACAACAAGCCTCCTCCAACCATTCAACCAAAATAGCTTACCATTTTGTTGGTCCACATGCATGTGAAGATCCAATTGGAAGGTTTCCAATTGGTCCTTATGTTCATTGCCATTCAATACACACTTGAGATCCTGCATCACAACCATTAAGTGAATCAAATGATTCAACCATAATATGAATCAACCAAAAGCACAGTAGGATAATTCCATGAATTGGCTTGAATCACACCCAGTCTTCATCTCTCCCTGTGCAAATGCCAAGACCATGTCAGTCTAGTTCGGCACATAATTCTTGAACTAAAGGCATCCCATTCAACAATTGCAAAGATATGGGAATGAGCTTCATTCAACCATAAAGAAATTAAAGCATATCATTTCTCATCCACAAACCACATATGCATTTATTTACATGGAACACAATCACATGGTATTTATATCATCATCAAAATTCCTTAGCATACATTTGTGCATGGGGTTCAACACACGAGAGTGAGTTGGCCACCCTAGCTCTTTGCCGGTTTCTCAACCACGCACATCCGCACGCTTCCCTCGCTAGGGACGAGTCGTGAGTTTGCCTACAGTCCAAGGTTCACATTCAAATTGGTGTCGAGTCGCGTCCCATCCCGCATCAAATTAGTATCAGAGCGGGTTAGAGTCTAGGGTAGTCGGTCCAAAGTTTGCATTACATTACATTCCGGTATATTAAATGGTGTCCCCGGAACGATATGTTACGCTTATTGGGAAGGTAGCACACTTGCGTGAGTGCGATCTTCGGATTAAACGTCCGCCACGTACCAGAAACTGGTTGAGTCTTGGGTAGTTCATGTAGTACCCAATAAATTTTATCATGATTTAGTTCTATGATAATAAATTTGATTAAGAAATAATTGATTTGATTGAATTAGAGTGGTGTAGCACCCCTTATAAAATGTACATAATATAATAATAATGTTATTATTATCATTATTAGTATTATTAATATTTCAACTAAATTAGTATCTCAAATATATGTACATATAACTTATAAAAACCCCTATAGAAGGTTTAAGTGAAAGTAGAAATAAAGAGTCATTCATGTAACAATTGAATTTCTAGAGTAGTTGGTTAAGACATTTACCCTTTCACCTTGAGGTCCAAGGTTCGAATCTCACCATCCACATTTGTCTAAATTTTGCCCAAATTACTTAATTACACCTTAACACTAAGATTAATTAATTAAGATTATTACTATTCATATTTCGGGTTGGGTTTTATTTTTGAGAGTTTTTATTTATTTTATATTTTTCCTAGATGGGGCCCATGATGATTAGAAATGGGTAGTTATTAGTTTTCTCAAATTCATTTTAGATAAATAGTTATGATTTTTAGTTTGGGCTGGTGAATAGTGCCATTCACATTCGTAAGAACGTAACTCTCTTCTTACCTTCCCCTTTTGGTAACTCCATGCCCCCCCACCTTATCATGAGTGATTAAGTTTATCGGGAGGGTCCTCATGGGGTAGCCCATGCACTACGGGAGCATGTGGGATGTCGTTCTTTTTCCCTTCCTGCCAGCCTGCCTCATCCAATCTGAGTGCTTGGGACTTTGTTAAAGCCCTGGGGAGAGGGCTCGGTGTTGTTCAGAACGCCATCTACGGGAGGGAAGCAAGGCTCTGGAGAGTTCATGGATCCTGCAGAGGCTTCCCTGTTCTCCACGGTTTAAGGCAAGTTTAGTATCTCAACCATCTCTATTGTGCATGAATAGCTTATTAAACTTGTTAGAATTAAGTAAGATGGTAGTTTGGTTAAGTGCAAGCAGTACTGTTTTGGGTTAATCTGTTATGATTTTGGTTGATTTTAAATTGACTTCCACCATGGCTGTTTAAACTTTGTTACAGGATAAATTTTGTTTGAAAAACTCTATCTTATGAGTTAGTATAAGCATGTTAATTTGATAATAATGTTATCCTGGAATTGGTTAGTATAACCATGTTATTAAACTTACCTTAAAAGGTGTATAGATCCAAATATAGATTTTTCCTAAAAATACTCAAGAAGACAAAAGTGTTCTATAAATACGGATGTACCATTTTCTTATTTTTTTTACATTTTTGTAAGATAGTAAAATTTCTGCGTGAATAGTGTTTTCCGAGTGAATGGTGATTTAAGTCATGCTTAAATCACTGATTAGGTCTTACAAACATTTTTATTAGCATTAGGCATAGAAGACAAAAGTGATCACCAATATGTTAGCAATTTAATACTATTTTTAGGAATTATTTATGGTATAACATTGTTAGCATTGTTAGTGCGATAATAAATTAATATAGAATTATACTATTTTCATTCATTTTACCCTGGAACATTGTGTTAATATCCTGGAATTGTGTATTAACACCATGGAATTACATGTTACTGGAAATGCGAATGCCTTGGAGTTGTGGTATCCTGGATTGTAAATATAACTTGCTAATAATGATTGTCAATATAAGCATGTTAATTTAATAACAATGTTAACCTAGAATTAGCTAGTATAAGCATATTAAATTGATAATAATGTTAACCTAGAATTAGTTAGTATAACCATGTTAACAATGTTATCTTGGAACCAGTTAGTATAAGCATGTTAATTTGATAATAATGTTATCCTGGAATTGGTTAGTATAACCATGTTAATTTGATAACAAAATTATCCTAGAATTGCATATTTTGGTTTGATTTTAAATTGACTTCCACCATGGCTGTTTAAACTTTGTTACAGGATAAATTTTGTTTGAAAAACTCTATCTTATGAGTTAGTATAAGCATTGTAAAATTTCATATTCCATCCATGCGTTAGTATCACCATTTCAGTTTGTATTCGAGTTAGAATCTATCCAAATTCTTCTTAACTTGTTTATTGATCTCATTTGACCATATGGACACTGCTACTATAGAAGGGTCTGGGGCCAAACTGTAGAAATGCCCCTATGGGGAGGTCCTTCTGACCCCGAGGGCACGGGGGTGAAATCCTGGAGGTGAACTTGTTCACTGGTCAAGGTGGGGAATATCTTCCTCCGATTCTGCGCTGTAATCAAGACCTCATCGCCATTGCCTAGGTGATTTGGTATCTGTATCTGTTTCTGACCTTCTAATAGTAGTTTGGGCAATGTGTCTGGGTCATTCTGCCTCTTCTGTCTACCTCAGATCGGAATTGTGATAAAAATATGGCCTTTGGGCTTTTTGTTATATCTATATCTGTTATCTGTCTTTGTTCTGCAAATTCTACTGAGGTTTGAACTCCACTTATGAATACCTACATTGATTCCCGTCTTCTTCAATCTTTCTTCCTGCATATTTGGATATCACTCCTGCATATTACGATTAGTTATGCCATAGTACACCGATATAGTCTTTGTTACAACTTGTGGTTTAAATTATGATAGTTTAATTTGTTATGCTGGTACAATAGACGTGTTTGAATTCTATTTCTTGCTAAGTCTACCCGTAGACTTACACTTGATATTTCAGGCGAGATTGCTAGTGGGAGCGAGGAAGTAGATCCGAGTGAGCCCGAGTCGGTGGCGCGGGCGTGATCTTAGTAGTTCTTTTCCCATTGTTGGGTCTACTTGTTAGTTCTTGTAAACTTTAAGTTTCAATTCTGGATATTAAAATAAAATTTGTAAGACTTTAATTTGTTTGGCTATTATGATATTGGACATTGCTGATGGAAAATTATATTCTTCCGCTGTAAAAATTTATATGTTTTATTTGTGCATTCTCAACCCGTCTTCCGTTCTGTTGGGTATTTTCCCACTGTGGCGTCGCCCCTCGTATCCGACGGGAGTGTTATACTGAACCGGGTACGAGGCGGGGCGTTACAGAGAAGTGGTATCAGAGCGCCCACAGGTTGAGTCTACATGAATAAGATCATCAGCTAAGTCTATATCCCAAGATCTAAATAGCTCCATTAGTACACGATTAAGGAGTAAAACTAATAGATGGGTAACACTAATAAGGCTGTTAACGTGGCCAAACTTAATCACTTTCTTTCAGGAAATGGCACCTCGTCGTCGTTCCGCTCAGGATGAAGAGCCGAGGAGAGAAACAGAGGGCGGTCAACAAGGATTTCCGCCGCCACCACCACCGCCATTAGTTGATTATGGCACCTTCATGCAAGGACTGGTTCAAGTGATGCAGACCCAGGCAAATGCACAGGCGGACTTGCAAGCTCAGATCCAAGCTCAGGCCCAAGCTCAACTGCATCAAGAGGTAGTACCAAGGGTGGCTGAAGGACCGTCAGCTATGGAGAGATTCCGGAGGATGAACCCGCCTTCTTTTAAGGGGGAGAGCCAACCCCTAGTGGCAGAGCATTGGCTACGGTCTATGGAAAAGATTTTTCGAAGCATACATTGTGATGACGAGAAGGTCAACTTGACAACTTTTATGCTGGAGGAACGTGCAGATGTTTGGTGGCATTCTGTGCTGAGGAACCAATTTGAAGATGGGGCTAGAGAGGTGTCTTGGGATGATTTTGTTCACCTATTCCGGGCGAAGTACATTCCCGAGCATATTCAAGATAAAATGGAGCAAGAATTCCTCACTTTGACCCAAGGGTCTATGACCGTGCTGGAATATGAAGCTCGTTTTGCTGAGTTGGCGCGTTATGCACGTCACATTGTGGTCGATGAGAGGAGGAAGGTGAAGAAGTTTGTATCGGGTCTTCGATCATCATTGAGGACAAAACTGGTTGCTTTCAACCACCACTCGATGGAAGAGGCTCTCAGTGCGGCGTGTCGGCAGGAAAGTGATATGGAGCTGTACTAGGAAGAAAAGAAGACCCAACTGAAGAGGCCGTCATCATCGTTTCAACGCAAGGATCGCAAGAAGAAACCCTTTACTCAATCGTATCCTCAATCAACCATGAAACCATTTTCTACACAAGCAAGTGGTGCAGGTAGATCAGCAATGGATATCAAGAGTGAATGCAAGCATTGTGGGAAACGTCATGGAGGCAGGGAATGCTGGATGGTAACTGGGAAGTGCCTTAGGTGCGGAAGCTCGGAGCACAAGATCAGGGATTGTCCGAAGCAGCAGCTGTTTTCACCAGCTCAAGCTCCTGCAGTGACTGCAGCTGCAGCACCAATGAAGTCAGCTAAGCGTCCCCGAGCACCGGCACGAGTATTTGCATTGGCTGGAGAGGATGTGGAGCAAGCAGAGGACATGTCAGAAGGTACACTTCTTGTATCAGGTTTCTATGCTAGAGTTTTGTTTGACACTGGTGCTACTCATTCATTTGTGTCTGAACATTTCTCCAAGATATTGTCTGATGATTTGGGTTTGACACCATCAATATTGGATGTGTCCCTTCAAGTGCACACTCCTGCTGGAGTTTTGTCCACTAAGAAGAGCTATCCCTCCTTACCCGTAGTTGTCGGAGGGAAGGAGTTGTCTGGTCACTTCTATCTATTAAAGATGAAGGACTATGATATTATCCTTGGGCTAGATTGGCTCGAGAGGCATTATGCTCTTATCGACTGCCGGAAAAAGAGAGTGGTCTTTCGCATTCCTGGCGAGAGGGAGTTCTTCCATCCTTTGCCTCAAAATAAGTCGGGGAAGTCTATAATATCTGCTATGAAGACTGCTCGACTAATAAGTAAGGGTGGTAATACTTATCTTGCTCTGGTGGTAACCTCAACGGAGAATCCTCAGTCTCCACAGCTGGGTGAAATTGAGGTAGTCCGAGAATTTCCTGATGTCTTTCCTGAAGATCTACCTGGATTGCCGCCTATGAGGGAGATTGAATTCTCTATTGATTTGGTGCCCGGTACGACGCCTATATCCAAGGCCCCGTATCGGATGGCACCTGCTGAGTTGGCAGAACTAAGGAAGCAATTGCAAGAACTTATAGACAAGGGCCTTATTCGACCTAGTGTTTCACCATGGGGAGCCCCAGTCATATTTGTAAAGAAGAAGGACGGATCACTTCGCCTATGCATTGATTATCGGAAGCTCAATCAAGTGACGGTCAAGAACCGTTACCCTTTGCCACGTATTGATGATCTGTTCGATCAATTGCAAGGTGCTTCGGTGTTCTCGAAGATTGATTTGAGGTCAGGTTATCATCAACTCCGGATCAAGGAGGAAGACATTTCCAAGACAGCCTTTAGAACCAGATATGGCCATTTTGAATTCCGGGTTCTACCCTTTGGTCTAACAAATGCTCCTGCAGCATTCATGGACTTAATGAACCGGGTGTTCAGGCCTGATTTGGATAGCTTTGTGGTTGTGTTTATAGATGATGTCCTAATTTACTCCCCTGATAAAGCATCACATAAAGAGCATTTGAGGATTGTTTTGGAGACTCTGCGGGCACACAAGCTGTTTGCAAAGTTCAGTAAGTGTGAGTTCTGGTTGAAAGAAGTTCATTTTCTTGGCCACGTAATATCAGGTAGTGGCGTGGCAGTTGATCCAGCTAAGGTTCAAGCCGTGCTTGAATGGGAAGCTCCGAAGTCCCCCACTGAAATTCGGAGTTTTCTCGGGTTGGCAGGCTACTACAGGAAGTTTATTAAGGGCTTTGCTTCTATCGCAGCACCATTGACGAGGCTGACAAGAAAAGGAGTGAAATTTGTGTGGTCCGAGGAATGTGAACAAGGCTTCCAAGAGTTGAAGAACCAATTAACTTCAGCACCACTCCTGATCCTACCAAATAACATTGATATGTTTACCATCTACACTGATGCTTCTAGGGTCGGGATTGGATGTGTTCTCATGCAAGATGGTAGGGTTGTTGCTTATGCTTCTCGACAGTTGAAGGAGCACGAGAAGAATTACCCTACGCATGATTTAGAATTGGCTGTTGTTGTTCATGCTTTGAAGATCTGGAGACATTACCTTTATGGGGTTAAGTTTGAGGTATTCACTGATCACCAGAGTCTCAAGTACCTGTTTTCTCAAAAAGAGCTTAATCTACGGCAAAGGCGATGGGTTGAATTTTTGAAAGATTATGATTTTGAGTTGCTTTATCACCCTGGAAAGGCTAATGTTGTAGCCGATGCGCTCAGTAGGAAGCGGACTTTAATGCAGCAGGATTGGAAAATGCTAGAAGATGTTGTGTGTTCTATGACATCAGTTGAGTCTCAACTTTGCCAAGCCTTTATTGCTCAATTATGTATTGGGTCAACGGTTATGGAGCGAGTATTAGAAGCTCAGCCAAATGATCCCCAATTGCAAGGTATGATTGGTAAATCTGGGATTGCTCGAGATGAAGATGGTGTGGTCAGATTTCAGCATAGAATGTGTGTACCTAATGTGAGTGAATTAAAGAATGAAGTGTTGGAAGAAGCTCATAGGTCAAAGTTCTCCATTCATCCTGGTGGTAAGAAGATGTATCCAGATCTGAAACGGTCTTTTTGGTGGCCGGGTATGAAGAAGGATGTGGCTGAATTTGTATCCAGATGTTTGGTTTGCCAGCAAGTAAAGGCTGAAAACCAGAGGCCGTCTGGGTTAATGCAGAAGATTGAAATACCACAATGGAAGTGGGAAGATGTCACCATGGACTTTGTCACAGGGTTACCCCGATCAGCAAAGGGTAATGATGCTATATGGGTGATCGTAGATCGATTCTCGAAGACTGCACATTTCCTGACAATGAAAAAGAAGCAATCTATGGAGAGTTTAGCTCATCTTTATATTGATAATATTGTCAGATTGCATGGTGTGCCGAAGTCTATTATTTCGGATCGAGACTCTCGCTTCACGTCCCGATTTTGGCAAGGATTACAAAATGCTTTTGGGTCCCAATTGAAACTAAGCTCGGCATACCATCCCCAGACAGATGGTCAGTCTGAGAGGACCATTCGCACCTTAGAGGATATGTTAAGGGCCTGTGTTCTTGACTGGGGAGGAGATTGGGAGCGACATCTACCATTGGTAGAATTTGCCTACAATAACAGTTATCATGCAAGTATAGGCATGGCCCCGTTCGAAGCTCTGTATGGAAGACCCTGTAGATCTCCTCTATGTTGGGAAGAAATTGGTGAAAGGCAGTTAATTGGGCCAGAAGTGGTACAAGGAACATCAGATAAGATTCAGCAAATTCAGAGGAGATTAAAGGCAGCCCAAGATCGGCAGAAAAGTTATGCAGACAATAGAAGGAAGGATCTAGAATTTGCAGTTGGAGAGCATGTTTTTCTCAAGGTGTCACCAACTAAAGGAGTTTCAAGATTTGGAAAGCGTGGGAAGCTGCAACCTAGATGTATTGGACCCTTTGAGATTCTAGACAGGATAGGAAACGTGTCATACCGGTTGGCCTTACCCCCATCAATGGTGGCCATTCATCCGGTGTTTCACGTATCCATGCTCCGCAAGTATGTTCATGATCCATCCCACGTGATCAGCTATGAAGGTTTGGAGTTCCAACCGAATCTGTCATTTGAAGTTCAACCAATCCAGATTTTGGATCGCAAGGAACAAGTTCTCAGATCGAAGTCCATTCCATTGGTAAAGGTTCTGTGGGGTAATGCGCTTCACGAGGAGGCGTCGTGGGAGCTTGAATTGGAGATGAAGAAGAAATATCCCCACCTCTTCGGTATGTACTTCAGTAAAACTTCGGGACGAAGTTTCTTTTAAGGGGGAGAGAGTGTAGTACCCAATAAATTTTATCATGATTTAGTTCTATGATAATAAATTTGATTAAGAAATAATTGATTTGATTGAATTAGAGTGGTGTAGCACCCCTTATAAAATGTACATAATATAATAATAATGTTATTATTATCATTATTAGTATTATTAATATTTCAACTAAATTAGTATCTCAAATATATGTACATATAACTTATAAAAACCCCTATAGAAGGTTTAAGTAAAAGTAGAAACAAAGAGTCATTTATGTAACAATTGAATTCCTAGAGTAGTTGGTTAAGACACTTGCCCTTTCACCTTGAGGTCCAAGGCTCGAATCTCACCATCCACATTTGTTTAAATTTTGCCCAAATTGCTTAATTACACCTTAACACTAAGATTAATTAATTAAGATTGTTACTATTCATATTTCGGGTTGGGTTTTATTTTTGAGAGTTTTTATTTATTTTATATTTTTCCTAGATGGGGCCCATGATGATTAGAAATGGGTAGTTATTAGTTTTCTCAAATTCATTTTAGATAAATAGTTATGATTTTTAGTTTGGGCTGGTGAATAGTGCCATTCACATTCGTAAGAACGTAACTCTCTTCTTACCTTCCCCTTTTGGTAACTCCATGCCCCCCCCCCACCTTATCATGAGTGATTAAGTTTATGGGGAGGGTCCTCATGGGGTAGCCCATGCACTACGGGAGCATGTGGGATGTCGTTCTTTTTCCCTTCCTGCCAGCCTCCCTCATCCAATCTGAGTGCTTGGGACTTTGTTAAAGCCCTGGGGAGAGGGCTGGGTGTTGTTCAGAACGCCATCTACGGGAGGGAAGTAAGGCTCTGGAGAGTTCATGGATCCTGCAGAGGCTTCCCTATTCTGCACGGTTTAAGGCAAGTTTAGTATCTCAACCATCTCTATTGTGCATGGATAGCTTATTAAACTTGTTAGAATTAAGTAAGAGGGTAGTTTGGTTAAGTGCAAGCAGTACTGTTTTGGGTTAATCTGTTATGATTTTGGTTTGATTTTAAATTGACTTCCACCATGGCTGTTTAAACTTTGTTACAGGATAAATTTTGTTTGAAAAACTCTATCTTATGAGTTAGTATAAGCATGTTAATTTGATAATAATGTTATCCTGGAATTGGTTAGTATAACCATGTTATTAAACTTACCTTAAAAGGTGTATAGATCCAAATATAGATTTTTCCTATGAGTACTCAAGAAGACAAAAGTGTTCTATAAATACGGATGTACCATTTTCTTATTTTTTTACATTTTTGTAAGATAGTAAAATTTCTGCGTGAATAGTGTTTTCCGAGTGAATGGTGATTTAAGTCATGCTTAAATCACTGATTAGGTCTTACAAACAATTTTATTAGCATTAGGCATAGAAGACAAAAGTGATCACCAATATGTTAGCAATTTAATACTATTTTTAGGAATTATTTATGGTATAACATTGTTAGCATTGTTAGTGCGATAATAAAATAATATAGAATTATACTATTTTCATTCATTATACCCTGGAACATTGTGTTAATATCCTGGAATTGTGTATTTACACCATGGAATTACATGTTAATACTCTGGAAATGCGAATGCCTTGGAGTTGTGGTATCCTGGATTGTAAATATAACTTGCTAATAATGATTGTCAATATAAGCATGTTAATTTAATAACAATGTTAACCTAGAATTAGCTAGTATAAGCATATTAATTTGATAATAATGTTAACCTAGAATTAGTTAGTATAACCATGTTAACAGTGTTATCTTGGAACCAGTTAGTATAAGCATGTTAATTTGATAATAATGTTATCCTGGAATTGGTTAGTAGAACCATGTTAATTTGATAACAAAATTATCCTAGAATTGCATATTTTGGTTTGATTTTAAATTGACTTCCACCATGGCTGTTTAAACTTTGTTACAGGATAAATTTTGTTTGAAAAACTCTATCTTATGAGTTAGTATAAGCATTGTAAAATTTCATATTCCATCCATGCGTTAGTATCACCATTTTAGTTTGTATTCGAGTTAGAATCTATCCAAATTCTTCTTAACTTGTTTATTCATCTCATTTGACCATATGGACACTGCTACTATAGAAGGGTCTGGGGCCAAACTGTAGAAATGCCCCTATGGGGAGGTCCTTCTGACCCCGAGGGCACGGGCGTGAAATCCTGGAGGTGAACTTGTTCACTGGTCAAGGTGGGGAATATCTTCCTCCGATTCTGCGCTGTAATCAAGACCTCATCGCCATTGCCTAGGTGATTTGGTATCTGTATCTGTTTCTGACCTTCTAATAGTAGTTTGGGCAATGTGTCTGGGTCATTCTGCCTCTTCTGTCTACCTCAGATCGGAATTGTGATAAAAATATGGCCTTTGGGCTTTTTGTTATATCTATATCTGTTATCTGTCTTTGTTCTGCAAATTCTACTGAGGTTTGAACTCCACTTATGAATACCTACATTGATTCCCGTCTTCTTCAATCTTTCTTCCTGCATATTTGGATATCACTCCTGCATATTACGATTAGTTATGCCATAGTACACCGATATAGTCTTTGTTACAACTTGTGGTTTAAATTATGATAGTTTAATTTGTTATGCTGGTACAATAGACGTGTTTGAATTCTATTTCTTGCTAAGTCTACCCGTAGACTTACACTTGATATTTCAGGCGAGATTGCTAGTGGGAGCGAGGAAGTAGATCCGAGTGAGCCCGAGTCGGTGGCGCGGGTGTGATCTTAGTAGTTCTTTTCCCATTGTTGGATCTACTTGTTAGTTCTTGTAAACTTTAAGTTTCAATTCTGGATATTAAAATAAAATTTGTAAGACTTTAATTTGTTTGGCTATTATGATATTGGACATTGCTGATGGAAAATTATATTCTTCCGCTGTAAAAATTTATATGTTTTATTTGTGCATTCTCATCCCGTCTTCCGTTCTGTTGGGTATTTTCCCACTGTGGCGTCGCCCCTCGTATCCGACGGGAGTGTTATACTGAACCGGGTACGAGGCGGGGCATTACAGTTCAAGTCTTAGGTTGCATTACATTCCAATACTCGGTATATTAAAAGGTGCCTCCGGAACGAAAGGTTATACCTATTGGGAAGGTAACACACTTGCGTGAGTGTGATCTTTGGATCAAACCTCCTCAACGTACCGGATATTGGTTGAGTCTAGATTTGTAGTCGAGTCTGCATTCCAACTTTGCATTGTTGTATAGGGTCCTGTCTAGTCCATTGTCTAGTCCATCAGAAAGTCGGTTTGTTTTGTCACCTAGTGCCTACATGGCCATCCTATAGCTCCCCATGTCCCATGGATCCCCAAAAGCCCACGTCATATGAATGGTGGCAACACACCCAAGGATGGGGAACCCAACCCTTCCACCTCCGTAGGCCTGAAGCCCCGGACTTCTATGGCTCCAAAGTCCCGAGTGACTACCTATAGTGGGAAGCCACTATGACAACTGCTTTGAGTGTTACATTATGTCCGATGCCATGGATGTTGATTTTGCCACAAAGCGGCTTTTTCACGAAGTCGCCGAAAAATGGAGAGACATTGAATGCTTGAGAGAAATTAGGAGGCAATGGCCTATAGAGTCATGGCGTGAGATGAAGGGCGAGTTTATAAGGGTCTACCTACCCGGCCTAGTCATCTCCAACCGACCCCACCCAGTCACCTCCAACCAAGTGGGTCATAGTCGGAGGCAACGAGCCCTGCACGTAGATTAGCCTAGACCCAAGACTAAGCCAATTGAATATTAGCAAACCCACCATGATTCCCCTAGTCCAGACCGCACCTTAGACGATCTCTTGTAAATGTTTATGGACCAGATGGATAGGAGGGATAGGATGTGGGCACGACTCCTGCCCGAGCCTAAGCAGGTCGTAGCCGATAGTCTGAACCCGGTGCCATCTACGGAGTCCCCAAGTCATCTCCCCATCATAGAGGACATCCTCTCCCCATTCGAGGGAGATGCTTCACCCCAGCCTTCACCCTCCGATCTTCATTCGAAGCCATACTTACTTACTAAGGGTGAGATTGTCATTGTGGAGCCACTTCTTAGCTGGCTCAAGCAAGGCTTAGTCCCTAAAGCCTTTTTCTACCCATCCATGGACCCCGCACTACAAAAAGTGCCCGTCAACTCATTTCACATCATTTTATGGTCTTTTCACCATGTTGATATCTTAGAAGACCGTAATAATGGATTAGACTCGCAAATGAAGTTGACGTCCATGGTGGCCCGAGGCTTCGACCAACCAATAAGTCCTAGCTTCACCCATCCCACTTTGGGGTCCATTACCTCCGTGTGCACAGTGGGTCATGTCACCATGGAGGTTCTCTTATTCCTCCCCATGCCGGCTGAGCCAAACTTCATTCCATTTATCCCGAGGGAGGATTCGTTCCTTCTACATATGACCACCGTCCCACCTACCACAACAAGTGAAGGTGATCATTTACACCTTCAAGAATTTCAAACTTGGGACCGTGCCATGAGGGAACCCATATCGAGAGGTCACATATTCTTTGATCCTTTCGATCCCTTCCCTAGTGAACCCCTTGACCCACCATATCTACTCCACTTGTTAAGGGAAGTTCACTATCACACCCCTTCCCCACGGGCCAGTCCACTTACACTCCGCAAGGAGCCCATTCATTGGGGTACTAAAGAAAGTGACTTTGGCACTCCTGGCCCACCCAAACCTCCCACATCCAAAGGGCCGTCAGTGTATGAATGGTGCTTGTTAGGATGTCTAGGATTCCATTCCTCTAATATTAGGTTGCGTCGTATGTATGCAAGGCACACATTCGGGTGTCCTGGTCCACCATTACATATATATGGGTTGGTCTAACAGTAGGTTTGTATAGGGTCATGTGTGAGTCTATGTTTTTCTTTATTTGTCCAGTTTGTCAAGAGTCTATACATACGTTTGTCGAGTGCATAGAGTCTGCATACGTTGAGTCGAGTCGGTCTAATGCACGCTCTCAACGTCAGTCTCTTTCGAGTGTGATGCAAGTAGGATCTCATGCATACGTTACAGACTTGCCAAAATTTTGGATCAGCTCTATCACAATGTCTCGGATCTAGTCACATAAAGGGACCCAGCGGTGATTACTAGTGAGTCTTTGAGCCGTCTCCTCCCTCTGAGAGTGACCCCACCCCGAAGTGTCCATCACTAGCCTCATTCCCACAGTAGCGTGAGCATATAAAATATATACGGGATGCGCAGGTGACGATTACTAGGAGTGGAGCGTATCCGCGCTACCTGGCACGGTGGAGAGCATAGTCTACATCTGACGGATCTGTAGGAGCCACGTGAGCAGCCACACCCCTTACTCGACGGGGTCGAGTTTCTCCCACCCAGGGAGAGTTGATGGGGAGATCAAAGAAAGATAACTAACTTTTTTATTTACATTTATACCCTTATGTTAAATGGTTTGCAATTGCATGGCAACTATAAGCCAAAGTGTGAGTCCTTAGGTTTTAGTGGGTTTCTTTGCAAAAGGCCATGTTGGCCCAGAGGGACCCCCGCCTTATTTCCCGTTGGTCCACCTAGACTCTAGGGCCCATGTGGAGCTGGTTCAAAGTCCAAGGTGGGCTTAGACCAAGACCTTTCAAAGTTGGACCAACAAAAGTCCAGGATGCCCACTTGCCATGCCCCCCCATTCCACCTATTTTTTGATTTTTGTATTTTCTTTGACCACATGGGAGAAGGAATTAAATATTCATTTCCCTTAATTGCCCCTCCATAACCCTAGATCTGAGGGTAGCAATGGTCATTTAGTTAAGTCTATAAAACCCATGTATTTTGTTATTTTTACAAGAATTAATGAAAGAAAAGGTGAGTTTTCTCTTGGAGAAACCCAAGGGTGCAGCCCTCCCTTTCTTTCCAACCCCTTGCAGCTTGATTGCTGCGAATTTCTTGAGGTATGAGACCTCCTTATCATCCCCTCTCTAAGTGAGAAGCTCAGCACTACCGCCGCCGCCGCCGTTGAGTCGCCGTCGCACCACCACCACCACATCGTCGGAGTAATGTGCACCTCTGGACAGAAGCTTGTAGCCCGATTTCTATCTCCCAATCAAGAGATCTGATCGAGCTCAAAATTGGAGGGTGCATTCACCACGTTGTTTCCACTCTCCACAAAAAGTTTCAAGCCAATCAGCCTACGTTTGCTATTTTTACCAGTCTTTTAGTTCTACCCCTGACAGTCTGCCAATCAGCAGATCTGGGGGACAATATCTTGTTCTTTTATTTTTCCTGCCCCCTTAGCCATCTCCAAAAATTACCAAAAAAATCATGCGTGATCCTCACTTCCGACCCTTCCACCCATAAAATTCCCAGTGTGCAGATCGACCTTTTTCCTTTGAGTCAAAATTCATTTTCAGACAGATCCCATTCTATCCTGTGTGATCCGGATTTCGAGCCAGAAGCAAGAACAAACCACAGAGTTTTTCATTCCCAATCCGTCTACTGGATGTTTGTGAAACTAATTTATGTTGTAGCCCTTGAGTCCCCTATCCAACGGTGTTGATCTTGCCTCGATCCGCCTCCGGATCTGGGAGCAATAATTATTTTCGTGGAGGCACGCAAATCTGTCCCGAGGTAGGACTGTAGAATAGAGTTGGGAGTTAATTCTCCCATAAACCCCCGGCTACGAACCAGCGACCGCCATTCCCGGGCATCGACCGACAACCCCCCAGCAGCGTCCCAGCCAGCCGCCGCAGCAACGAGACGTCCGGAAGCCTCCGTCCCAACAACAGAGTTCACTTGCTGTCCAGCGAGTTTGAACAGTACCTAGTCGGACCAGCAGCCCGCCTCTGGCCTGAAAGCCCTTCCAACTTGCTACCCGTCAACCTGAGCTCGCTACTCCTAGGTCCCACGTGTAGCCCTTTACCTCCCTGCGTGGAGTAGGCAGTGAATTACATTTATGTAATTATTGTTAATTCATTTGTAGCGGGAGTATGAGTCTTGGCCGGGGTTACCTTCCCCACGCCCGGTAGCGTGGAGGTATCATTTTAGCTCCCAACATTTTGCTTACTTCTTATATTTCTATATGCCACTGCTTGCATGTGATAGGTTAATCTTGCTCATGAAGTATTTCACACATAGCTGCGAGAGAGAGCGAGACCCGTCTCGTGACTCGATCTGAGCACGAGAGTGAGTTGATGACCCTAGCTCATTATCGGTTTCTCAACCGCACACATCCGCACGCTTCCCTCGTCAGGGACGAGTCGCTAGTTTGCCTAGAGTCCAAGGTTCACATTCAAATTGGCGTCGAGTCCCGTCCCATCCCGCATCACATCCTATACGACGGCCTTGACCTGAGTCTTGTGACTCAAGGGCCGTTGGATTTGGTAGGTCTTGTGCCACCCATTTTTTGAGCTAATTATGACGGGCTTGTGCATAGCCTATCTGTATTCTGATAGTTTCCATCAAGAGTCGTCCGCTTAGTGGCCCCCCACTAGTCGTAGCTGACTGGGCACGTGTATGCCGACCCCCCTGGGAGTAGGAGGAGAGCTACACCCAAGAGTGAGATGATTTTTAGACTGGTTTGCCATAGGGCCTCCCACTATAGCGGCTCAAGTCCGGGCCAGGAGGAAAACCAGGTGAAGGGCTTGGTGTAGTGCAGTTAGATAGTGTGTGCACACATGGTCGGGGACTTCGGACGCGTGCTGACGAGCACGACTGCAACTAGACCACTGTTATATGTGTACTAGTACGGTGTCTTAGTGTCCGCCTAGGGAGAGTAGGGAGACACCTAAGGCTATGGACTAAGTCGTTAGTGGATGCATCCGGCCTTGCTTCTAGTGGATAGTACTCCCGTCACGTGACGAGACTCTCGTGACTCGAGTTTCCGTTTCCCGTATGCGAGATGTGGTTTTAAAAGTAATTCCAGCATGTTTTCTAATATAGAGGCCTAGGGTTTCCGGTAGAGGCTACCGGGGGTTTTCCCTAGTCGGTGTAGGGTTCACGACGGCGAGGTCGTGACCGTGTTCCCAGACCACGTGAGAGTGACCCCACCCCGGAGTGTCTACCACTAGCCTCATTCCCACAGCAGCGTGAGCATATAGAACATATACGGGATGAGCAGGTGACGATTACTAGGAGTGGAGTCTACCTCCGCGCTACCTGGTACAGTGACGGATCCGTAGGAGCCACGTGAACATCTGCACCCCTTACTCGACCAGGATGAGTTTCTCTCACCCGGGGAGAATTGATAGGATATCAAAGCAAGACCACTAACTTTTTTTATTTACATTTATATCCTTGAGTTCACTGGATTTGCAATTGTATGGCAAGTATAAGCCAATGGGTTACTTGGGCTAAGTCAATGGGTTTCTTTACAAAAATGACATGTTGGCCCGAAAGGACCCCCACCCTCTCTCCCATTGGTCCACCTAGATTCTAGGGCCCATGTGGGGCTGGTCCATGGTCCAAGATGGCATCTTGGACCAAGCCTCTCTTGTTGACTCCAAGAGGGGGGCGCCCCCTCCCTTGTCCCCATGTGGGATTTAAATAATCCCCCCCTTTTAATTTTTTATAATGGTTGTATTTGACAACATGGGAGAAAATTCTTCTCTCCCCTAATTACCCCTCCCTAACCCTAGATCTGAGGTTAATTTAGGTCATTTACATTTCATATAAAACCCATGTATTTTCCATATTTTCATATATTAATGAGAAGAAATCAAATAATTCCCCAAGAGCATTGGGCACCCCTCTCTCCTCCTCTTCCTAGTAGCTGTGATTGTTGCATTCTTCAAGGTGTGAAGCCTTAATTCTAGGAGTGCTTCCCACCTCCATCACCTCCGTTGGATGCGACTTCCAGCCACCGCCGTCGCCGCCTCCATTCGTGCTGCCGTCGAGCCGCCACAGCCCGTTCTTTGAAGTGTTGTACAGGATTCCGAGATCCGGGACAGAACCTCAAAGAAAAGGCTGGTCCTCCCAATCCGTGTATCTGATGATCTTGAAATTTTGAGAGATCATTCCCCTCCTTGTTATCCATTCCCATTTTAAATTTCGTGTCAATCCGCCAGAGTTTGTTATTTTTTACAGTCATTTAGTTCCACCCTGACAGTCTGCCAATCAGTAGATCTGCAGGATAGTAGCCTATTGTTATATTTTTCCCGCCCCCTTACCCATCTCCAAAAATTACCAAACAATTCATGTGTGATCCTCACTTCCCACCCTTCCACCCATAAAATTCCCAGAGTCCAGATCGACCGTTTTCCTTTGCGTCAAAATTCATTTTCAGACAGATCCCATTCTGTCCTGCTTGATCTGGATTCTGAGCCAGAAACAACTACAACCCACAGAGTTCTTCATTTCCAATACGTTTACTAGATAGTTGTGAAATTAATTTATGTTGTATCCCTTTGAGTCTTCTGTCCAACGGCATCGGTCTCGCCTCGATCTGCCCCAGATCTTGGCACAACAATTATTTTTGTGGAGGCGTGTGGGTCTGTTCCGAGTCAGGCCAATAAGAGCAGTCCGTCAGATAATTCCTCTAAAAATACGTCGGCTGAGATTCGGCCGCCGTCGAGTTCAGAGATCGAAGAGAAGGATTTCACCGGAGTCCCAGCCAACTGCCTCGACCAGAAGTTGACCGGAAGCCGCCGTCACAGCAACCAAGTTCGCTTGCTATCCAGCGAGTCAGAACAGTACCGAGTCGGACCAGCAGCCCGCCTCCGGCCCGATAGCCCTTCCGGCTTGCTGCCTGTTAACCCTAGTTCGCTACTCCCGAGGCCCATGTGTAGCCCTTTACCTCCCTGCGTGGAGTGGGCAATAAAATCAGTTCTGTAATTGTTATTAATTCATTTATACTGGGAGTACGAGTCTTTGCTGGGGTCACCTTCCCCACGCCCGGTAGCGTGGAGGTATCATTTCCGCTCTCCTCTTTGGCATTTGCTTTACTCGTATATGTTTCTATATGCCGCTGCTTGCATGTGATAGGTTCTATCTCGTTAAAGTATTTTAATTACGGCTGCGAGAGAGAGAGAAACCCGTCCAGTGACCCGATCCGGGCACGATAAAGAGAGTTGGCAAACCTAGCTCATTGTCGGTTTCTCAACCGCGCACATCTGCACGCTTCCCTCGCTAGGGACGGGTCGCGAGTTTGCCTAGAGTCTCAGGATCGCATTCAAATTGGCGTCGAGTCGCGTCGCATCCCGCATCCCAGAGCCAAAGTATGGCTCAACTCAGCGAGCCGCCGGTATCGGACACGCAGCACAACTCGGTCAACACCGACCTCTTTGTGGCTGGGGGACAGTTTGGAGTCTCCACCGGAGCTTTGAAACTTTAGTATGTATTTTTGTACGTATTTGGTTGTATTTGGTGTGTATTTCACATGTATTTGGGTTGTATTTTGGTTTGTATTATTTTGGGTTTAATATTGGATCAATGGGAGAACATTGACCATGTATTTTGTATTTTTGGTTTATTATGGTCCAAGGGGGATTAAATAGCCAAGCCCCTTATATTGACTTGGAGAGAGGGGCACCCTCCTCTTTGTCCCCATGTGGGATTTATTTAATCACCATGTCCCCCCATTTCTCCATTATATCCCCTTGACCAAGGGTATCTTAGGTCATTAGCCTAGGTCTAGGGTTTAGTATAAGATGTCTCTTGTTGCATTTTGATACAAATTAATGAAAAATTTTATGTGAAAAGGCCATGGGTGCACCCCCCTCTCTCTCTTCTTGCTAGTTCTTCTTCTTCCTCCTCCATGCTGCATCAGATCTAGGGCTGAAACCATAATATTAATGAGTGATCTTCCTCTCCTTCTGTTCCTCTGTCTGCTGCAATCGACCACTGCCGCCGCCGCCTCCGTTCGTGTCGCCATCAAGCCACCACAACCTGACTTCCACCCTATTGTCCTGAATTTCAGGATTCCTGGACAGAAGCTCAGTAAAAAGGTTGGTACAGAAGATCCAACCGTCAGATCGTCTTCATCAAAATTATGGCGTGATCACTTCCTTCAATCCCAGTTTAAATGTCATGCCGATTAGGTTTTGTTTGCCCCTTCTCCCATTCATTTGTTTTCCCCCCTCACAGTCTGCATGTGTGCAGATCTGCGAGGTAGTCTATTGGTAGCCAAATTTTCCACCCTCTCAAACATTGTCAGAAGAATACAAAAAAATTATGGCGTGATCACCTCCTTCCCCCCTCTCTACAAAAATCCCCAAGCCCTAGATTCTCCATTTGATTTTCGGTCAAACCCTATAAACAGGCAAATCTCGTCCTACCCTGTCTGTTCTGTGTTCCGGAACAGAAACCATAGCCAGCTTATAGAGGTTTTCATTTTTAACCCAAATGTTGGACGGACCTGAGTTTCTAGTATGTCGAATCCCTTCGAGTACTCTTTCCAACTGCGCTAATCTCGCCCCGATCCGACATCGGATCAGGTCGTGCCGGCCATTCTCGTGGAAGCGCGTCGTCCTGCTCCGAACCAGGCCAGCGAGGAAGGCGACTGTAGAAATTCATCGAAAAAAACATCGGAGAAGATTCAGTGACGGCCACTCCCAAGGGTCGACCAGGGACCCTCTCTACCTTCGTCCAGGTGAACCGCCGCCGTCAGAAGCTTACCGGAGGTCATCGTCCCTTTAGAGGACCTTGTCCGCTGTCCTGTCGGTCAGCAAATTGCAGAACCGGAGCCGCCGCCCGCAACAGCCCGGAACCCGCCACCTTGCTGCCCGCCAACCCAAGTGCAGTGCTCCCGGCGCCATTGTGTAGCCCTTTACCTCCCTGCGTGGAGTGGGCCGTAAAATCTTTGCTGTAAGTAAATTTTTACCATTGCACCGGGAGTTACGGAACTTCGCTGGGATGTATTCCCCATGCCCCGAGCGTGGAGGTACATTCGCCTCTCTACTTTGTCTTACTTTCTTAGCTAGTATAAGTTCTTAATGCCGCTGCATGTGAGTTAGTAATTTCCTATCTAGTTAAAATTTAGTCACTGCTGTGAGTTGTGAGTGTGAGACCCATCCCGTGACTCATTCTTAGCACGAGAGTGAGCTGACCACCCGAGACTCAAAGCTGGTTTCTCAACCGTGCATATCGTGACGTTTCCCTCGCCAAGGACGATTGTGAGTTTAGCGCTTCTTGTTTGGGGCATGTTCACCTCTTCTGGAGCTCTTTAGGTGTCGTGTTGTTGTGTTGTTGCTGGTCACGTCGTCTTTTTAGTCGCGTCGTCTAATAGTGTCCAAGGTTCGCGTCTAGCCCGAGTCGAGTCCCATTGTCGTCTCGCATCACCTAGGGGCCGAGGACTTCCAATTGATGTGGAACTGACTATTGTGTGCTGCTTCCATATGTTTTATCAAGGATTGACTTAGGGACTAGGCTGATTGGCGTCGTTTTACCACTTTGTGCGATGATCTTGACTCGAGTCTTGTGACTTAAGGATCGTTGTGTTAGCATGTCTAGTTGGCTGTCTTGAGTCTGGTAGTTGTGTGCTACTTTATGTTTTGAGTACTTGCGACAAGTGTGTGCATAGCCTGTCAATACTTCAGTGTTTCTATTTGAGAGTCTCTATGTCTAGTGAGCCTCCACTAGTCGTAGCCTGACGACACTTTCGTGTGTCGGCCCACCTGGGACTGATGGCGGGGCGAGTTCCCGATAGAGACGGTTTGTTGGCTGGTTGTCATGGACCCCTTTGTCTAGCCATTAGATTCCAACGGGAGGGGAAAAATAGCTAGACGCCTGGCGCAAGACATTGAGCTTGTGTGTGCACATGTGGTCAGGGCCATTTGGACCAGCGACGACGGGCGTGACCCTGACTAGTAACTCGTTACTTGTTCCTTGGTTCTTGTTCGGTGTCTCAGTTACCACGTTCGAGGCGAGTGGGAGACGCTTGAGGCGCAGTGTAAGACGTTACTGGATGCATCTGACTTTTCTTCTAGTGAGGAGGTGATTATGTCACATGACACGGGATTTGAGATTCGTGATTCATGGCTTATGTGGTTCTCATGTAGCGTGAGCTCTAGATGTGTGATTTCGTCTGGTGATACACGTGGTTTGGGTTATGTCTGTGATGATGTAATTCCTGAAGTAGTTTTGTGTCCTTTCGACACTATGGTCTAGGGTGCCAATAGAAATTTTCTGTTGTTCTACCTGTAGACAGTGTGGGGTGCACGACAAAAGAGTCATGACCAAACCTTTGGGCCATGTAGGTCTTTGTGGGGCCTTCTGTCTGTTTCCACAGGCCTTCACGATAGAGTTTCGTGATTCACTAATGGATCGGCAACTCCCGACTTTGTGAGATCAGGGTTCGCCTTTCTGTTGCCGTTTGGAGTAGCGTAGAAGGTCGAGGTTCTATCGGCTGCCATGTCTCCATTCAATACGACTTTCCTATTTACTTTTACTGTTGTTCCTGCTCCTGCTTTTACTGTTATAGTTTAGCACTACTGTTACTGTGTTTGTTTCGTGGTGGGGATCTGCGGGACCCCTACTGAGCTAGTGAGAGGAGGCTCACCCCTGACTTTTCAGGTGTACTTGTTCTTCCTCGTGGTTCGAGGTGCAAAGTGGTTCTTAGTTGCCAGCTTTGCCAATGTCGGGCTTCCCCTGACTTGAGAGTACGTTCTCTTTTCTGTTGTACTGTACTTTAATGGACTAGACTATGATAGCTCTATAGCTTTAATTTGTTTAATAGAAAATGTAATTTTATATTCTACTTTATCTGGAAGTTCAATGTACTTACACACACCTTTAATTTTATAGCTTTAAGACGCACCACCCCCAAGAGAAACGCTGCACCTGAAAAAGTAGGGAGTGAGACTCATCTCATTGGTTCAGTAGGGCTCGTACAGATCCCCACCACAACAAAAGCAGTAAACAGTAACAACAGTAGCAGAAATAATAAAAATAACAACGTTATAACGGTAGCTGGAGCAAGAAGAACGGTAAATGGAGGGAGCACGAAGGCTCTATGCTACCCCGAGTCCCACTATCGGATAGTCCATCCTTGCAGACGGAACCTCTAATAAGGCCATGTGGCCAAACATGGAACCTCCACCCTCGGGAGTACTTCTGACCACCAATAACCCTCGATCTTGAGCTAGGATCATCGAAAGAACCATACCCTACACATAAGGGTGACACCGGCCCATCTGCCAAAAGGGCAACGACAACACTGTCGGTACCTCAACCTTCACCAGCATAGAGTCCGCCACTCGAGTATACAAAACATGGCTAGATGCGTCCACTGACGTCTTATACTGCATCAAGGCCTCATATGCGCGCACACTACTCACACCTAGATCTCAGGAGGAGTAGAAGAGACACTCACACACACAACACCCTGGGACTGGTTAGGATCCGTACCTCTGCACCCAACAGCACGGCCGTGTCCTATACTCGACACGGGGTATGCCCCAGTACACCCATCAGCAACGTACTTGTCCTAACCAAGGTATACACGCTTAGAAGATCTCGCCTCAACAGGGAGTGTTGTACACAGAAGGCGCTCTCGCCCAGTCCAATCACGACATGCCCTCTAGGCAGTGAAACTGTAAAGTGCTAATCTCCACGTTCTCGTGGAAAACTAGAGGACATGCGTACTTACACATCTAAACCAAAGGGAACCTCGGAACAACAATACCAGCTATGGGTAAACCATCTACGGGTGGCTGACAAAAACCCGAGAACCTCGGCCCACAATTCGTGTGAGGATACCTAGCCGTGATCATAGCCCTCACGCGGGGATACCTTCTGAGGTCATAGAACTCTCACGGGGACAGTCGACCCTGATGGCCCAAACATAAGAATTACTGCCCACACTACATAAATCACATAGGGAAGGCCCACTGTAATTACACAGACATGGTAGGACTCATGGAATCACGTGGACACACATTCCGCAAACCCACACCCCGTATGAACACCCCAGGAAATGAATCAGTGGAACGTAGCACCCCCAGGATCAAAGGGTATAGGCGGCCAAAACCCTAGCCGCCTAAAGACTGGGTGGCCTCAACCATGGCCACCCAGAGGGCCTGGGTGGCCAAACACCTGGCTGCCCACCCTGGGCCTGGGAGGCCACCAATCTAGCTACCTAGCCACTAGGATAGAAGGGTTGGGTGGCCAACCCTCTGGCTGCCCACCCTGACCATGTAGGGCCTGGGCGGCCACTAGTTTGGCCGCCTAGGGGACCTGGGCGGCCAACCCTTTGGCCGCCGAGTCAATGGGATACGGAGAACAGAAGAGAAGGTAGGGTGGCCAGGCTCCTGGCCGCCTGCAACTCTAGGTGGCCCAACCTTTGGCCGCCCACCGTGGGACGCGACGTCGACCCATGTCGCCGTCTCCTGCCAAATTTCATAGAAAAACATCAAACTCCATGCGGAGTCCAATCACGAGACCCATTCATCATGGGATGAAGAAAAAAACAAGAGGAATCCATCCCCGGGCATTCCTACATCCGGAAGGCCACATTCAACTCACGAATCAAGGCCTAGATCGGCCAAAAATTGACGCTCATCCCTGAACATGCATATAACCCAAAACAAGAAGCGCCCCTACTCTCAGCCTCACCGTGGCATGTAAACATGGGGAAAACAAGCGGGGAGAGTAGGGATCCGTCCCCCTACCTTTTTCAAAGCTTTAACCCACCGAAACCTCGAAGAAATAGTGATCCACCCCACGCGGTTGGCTCCCACGACCGCAATTGTCTCCACCTAGCCGTTCCGTATGCTCCCCGCCTTCATCCTCGCCACACACCACCGTCGTGGCTCCGGCCTCCCCATCATCGTCGGCCGCCGGAGGTGAGAATGGGGGAGGGGAAAGAGAGACGGGAGAGTGAGGGAGAGGGTGAGATGCGAGAGAGACGAGAGAATGGAGGGGGAGAGAGGGGGGTTTAAAATAGGTTTTTTATTATTTTATTTTCTTCTATCTAATTTAGAAAATTCACAATGTTGAACCCCCTGCGTGAAAGTTCTACTTGTTGGATTTTGATGATGACCAAACACTATATGAGTCTAGAACAATTGTTGGATGAATAAATTTGATCAAACTCATTTTGAACTACTTTACTATGTAATTACCTTTTTCTTCTAAGATCATGAACTACTAATGCTGTCGAAGGAGGTATTTTTGCAGGATCAAGATCATCTCTTTTTGTGTAAGTATTTTGAGTTGAAGATGTTAAGATTGAACTTACCTTTGATTTCGGTAATTTTGGCAGAACTCAGGAATGATGCTCACTTCATAAGTTTTTCAAGGACGCCTGGTGAGATCTAACCAAAACTTTACCCTTGCTAAGTCGATTTCCTTTATAGATTTCATGGGTTGACCCCAATGGTCGATCCCTCATTATTTCTAGCACTTAGAATTGAATATCTTTGATTAATTTCATTGGGTTGACCCCAAGGGTCGACCCCTTGAATGCATCCAGCTTTTTGATTTATTTTTGTTGAGAATGTGTTCATGAGTCGACCCCATGGGTCGACCCCTGAGTGTTCTCAAGCCTTCGGGTGTTTCGGGTTTTCAGTAGTTTGGTGCGTGGGTCAACCCCATGGGTCGACCACTGAGAGTACCCGAGCCCTCGGGTCTCTCTATTTTCAGGCTGATAGGGTGCATGGGTCAACCCTATAGGGCGACCCCTGGTTTTACGGACCGCCAGTCCGGTTCGGGATCCGATTTGTGGCCGCCGTTTTCATCTCATTTTGCCCTAATGTTGGGAGATCCGAGGCTCCCATCTTGTCACACGTGCCCCCCATCCTTGGGACTATAAAAACCAATGCTTAGGGCGACCCAAAGTAGAGGAGGAGAGAGAGAGTGAGGAATATTCAGACTTATCACTGTTTTGTCTTGCAGGAGAAGAAAGCTCGTGGGGAGCCTTTCCAAGTGCGAGAAGAAGCTTTCTACTCTGAGAAAAGGGCGATCCCCTTGCTGATCAGATGCATCCTGAGCAAGAATCGAAGCTCTTCCTCCTTATATGAAGCTACTATTGATATTATTTACATTTTGCACTCACTCTTCTGGTTGTAAGCAGTCATTGTACATCCGAACTATTCTTAGAGATATTCTGTGTGTCTGTGTGCGTCTGTAAGTTGCAGCGCACGTGTGTGTGTGTAGCTGTGCAGATCACAACGCGCGCGTGTGTGTGTGGGTATTTTCACTTCATAGTGGAAGCAATCCTCACTCTGTGAGGGGTGGACGTAGGGCCCACGGTTGTGAACCCGAACCACCTAAAATCCTTATGTTCATCGTGGTTTGCTTCAGCGTTCTTAATCGTGTGGGCTTCTTGACGAGGGGAGAACCCTGCTATTGTTATTCCTTGATAGTGCGTCCGGTCGTGTGAGTTCATCTCCGGGTGAGAAGAGTTGTGCTTCCTTTCTCTTGCTATCTCATTCTTGCATTCTCTGGTGATATCGTTAAAATTTTTATTGTCAATCAATTCACCCCTCCCCTCTTGATTGCCATCTACCGGGGACAACAATTGGTATCAGAGCCCGGTCTCTGATTTATACTGATCTCACGATCTAAGAGTAAGATCCAGTAAATGGCGAACAAGGGGATGTTGCCCGAAGGGCACTCAATTCATAGGCCTCCGTTCTTCGATGGGTTGAATTACCCATATTGGAAGAATCGAATGTATGTATTTATGAGGGCCCAGGAATTTGATATTTGGCAAGTTATCAGTAAAGGTCCACATCAATTACCTGACAAAGAGGAAGAATGGGTAGTAGATCATATTAAGAAGTGTATAGCTAATTTCAAAGCTATGAATATAATTCAATGTGCAATTCATTCAAATGAGTACTCACGAATTTCGAGGTGTGCTTCCGCACAGGAAATGTGGAACAAACTCCGGTTAATGTATGAAGGAACATCGGAAGTGAAGGAGACTAAAGCAAATTTGCTTGTCCGGGACTACGAATTATTCATGATGAAGTCAGATCAAAGCATTTCAGAGATGTTTGCTAGATTGTTGGAGATAACCAATGGATTGAAAGCGATTGGGAAGGATTACTCCAACCAGGATCTTGTAAGGAAGGTATTAAGGACCCTCGCTCCACAGTGGCACACCAAAGCCACGGTCATTGAAGACTCAAAGGACCTTAGTACACTGATGCTTGATAAGCTAATTGGGTCATTGATGACCTAGGAGTTGAACATAAAAAGGAATGAGGAAGATGTCAAGAAGAAGAAGCCGATCTCAAGCATGGCTTTGAAGACCAACCTCTAGGGTTCAGATGAAACTAAAGATGGATCAGCTTCAAATAGTGAGGATGAAGAGCTGGTGGCCATGATAACACGAAGGGCCAAAAAATTCATCAAAAGATCTAGAAGAGCAGGAGCTCCATTCAGAAGAGCACCGAGTAAGATGATTGCAAAGAAGGGAGAAAGCAGCAAGAAGGAAGAGATCATTTGTTACGAATGTAAAAAACTAGGGCACATGCGTGGAGAGTGCCCCGAACTTCAGAAAAAATTCAAGAAAGGGAACTTCAAGAAACCTAAGGCAATGGTGGTGACTTGGAGTGATGAAGACGACGCCGAAGACCAATCAGAAGATGAGTTGGATGAACTCGTGCAAAATTTGTGTCTAATGGCAAATGAAGAAGACTCTAATGAGGTATGTTCTGAAACTGAGGCTCTTTCATGTGAACAATGGGAAATTGCATATGAAGCCTTATATGAAAAATGCAAGAAGTTAAAATATGAAAATAGAATGTTAAAGAAAAAGATTGACCAAAGCATGCCAAGTGAATCTTCATGTGTAAAGAGTGTTGATTTAACATCCAAGATTGAAATCTTGTCTTATGACAATGAAATGCTTAACTCCAAAGTCACTTTGTTTGAAGAAGAGCTAGCATGTTTGAAAGAAGAACAACACAATGATGAAAAATCCATGAAAGTCATTGAGGAAACGAATGCTAGAGTACAAGCCTTGGAAAATGATAAAATGGAACTTCAAAATGCCATTGAAACTCTAAGAGGTCATGTGCAAGATTTAAAAGACACTCTAGTAAAATTTGTCAAAGGGAAGCAAAACTTAGACACCATGCTAGGAATCAAAGTGAATTTCAAAAAAGAAGGGTTAGGATATGAGCCATGCAACAAGAAAGCTTTTGAAAACAAAACTCACACATCCTATGTGAATGTAAATGCTTCATATTCATCATGCTCAACACACAAAAAGAATGAAAAACACATTCCCTTTCACAAACCCTTCCTAAATGACAACAGGAAAAGGAATCATAATAAGAAAGTTGTTTCATGTTTCTATTGTGGAATGTATGGTCACACCATGTATACATGCAGATTAATGTTGGCTGACGATGAACAATTTGCAAGAAAATCAATGCGGTTGAATAGATCAGGAACTTCTAACCGATATGGACCCAAGCAAGCTTGGGTACCAAAATCATAGAAGTCTTCTTGTATTGATGTTTTGTAGGTCTGCATGAAGGCTCAAAGAAATAAATGGTACCTCGATAGTGGATGCTCGCGACACATGTCAGGGAACAAAGAAAATTTTACAGATCTCAAAGAAAATGATGGTGGACTTGTTGCCTTCGGGGGCAAGGACAAAGAAAAGATCATCGATGAAGGTACGATTGGTAAGGGATCTACTCATAGTGTAGAAAATATTTTGTTGGTTAAAGGTCTAAATCACAACTTACTTAGTATTAGTCAACTTTGTGATAAAGGGTGCAATGTGCTTTTTGGCTCCACGCACTGCACTATTGTAAATAAAGATACACATGAAATAAAATTCATAGGGTTTAGACAAAACAATGTATATATGATAGACCTAGATGATACATCACACAATAATCTTTGCCTAGTTTCTAATAATTCTAATAGTGTTTGATTATGGCATCGCCGTCTTGGGCATGCCATTTTTAATGTTCTAACAAAGCTTTCGAGAAATGATTTAGTCATTGGAATGCCAAAGCTGAAGTTTGAAACAGACAAGGTGTGTGAGGCTTATAGTAAAGATACGCAGACAAGATCTTCGTTCAAAAGTAAGAATGATGTGACAACTTCTAGGCCACTTGAAGTTCTTCATATAGATTTATTTGGACCTAGTAGAACTCACAGTCTAGGTGGTAAGTTATATGGGCTCGTCATTGTGGATGATTTCTCGTGATTGTGCTGGGTATATTTTTTGTCACATAAAAATGATGCCTTAATGGAATTTGAAAGTTTTTGCAGGAAAGTGCAGAATGAAAAAGGATATCTCATCAGAGAATACAAAGTGATCATAGTAAGGAGTTCGAAAATAATGATTTTGATGAATTTTGCAGGAGAAATGGATACTCCCACAGATTTTCAGCACTAAAAACTCCGGAACAAAATGGCATTGTAGAGAGAAAGAATAGAACCCTTATTGAGATGGCTCGAACGATGCTGAGCGAGAACAACCTTCCCAGATACTTTTGGGTGGAAGCCGTTAACTCGGCATGCTACATTATAAACCGAGCCATGGTAAGATCAATCTTGAGAAAATCAGATTTGGGAAAATTTGATGCAAAAAGTGATCGTGGAATTTTTCTTGTGTACTCTCTTAACTCTAGAGCTTATCAGGTTTATAACCTGAGAACTCTTGTAGTAGAGGAGAGCCCACATGTCATAGTTGATGAGTCATGCAATATGAATGTCAACAAAAACTCAAATTTGCAGGATGAACAAGAAGAAACTACTGAAGAAAGTGCGCCAAAGGCAGCACAAGAACAAGAAACACACAAAGATGAATTAGAAGGGGAGCATCAAGAAAATCAAGAACAGCAGCTTCCAAGACAATGGACATTCCACAAAAGCCATCCAGCTGAAAATGTGATTAGAAATGTAGAAGATAAAGTGAAAACTCGATCTTCATATAGGGAAGTAGACAATTTAGACTATCTTACACTATTTTCTCAGTTTGAACCACATTCTATTGATGATGCCTTAAAGGACAATTCTTGGATCTTAGCTATGCAAGAAGAACTACATCAGTTCCAAAGGAACAAAGTGTGGTTCCTTGTGCCTCGTCCTAAAAACAACTCTGTGATCGGAACCAAGTGGATCTTTCGAAATAAGTTGAACGATCAAGGAGTAGTAATTAGGAACAAGACCGGGCTAGTAGCCAAGAGATAGGAATTGACTTTGATGAGTCTTTTGCCCCTATGGCAAGACTTGAGGCAGTGAGAATTCTTTTAGCATTTGCATGCCATCATGATATTAAACCTTTTCAAATGGATGTGAAAAGTGCATTTTTGAATGGTTTCATACAGGAGGATGTGTATGTAGAGCAGCCTCGAGGATTTGAAGATCACGCATATCCAGATCATGTTTACAAATTGGACAAGGCACTTTACGGTTTGAAACAGGCTCCTCGCGCCTGGTACGAGAGACTAAGTTCGTTCCTTGTTCAAAATGGGTTCAAACGAGGTAACATTGATCAAACTTTGTTTACCAAAGAAAAGGGTAAGAAAATTCTGATTGTTCAAGTATATGTGGATGATATCATATTTGGTTCTACTGATAACACCTTGAGTGAGAACTTTGCCAAACTAATGCAAGGTGAATTTGAGATGAGCATGATGGGAGAATTAACTTTCTTCTTGGGCATGTAGGTCAAGCAGATGGCTGATGGAATATTTGTATGTCAAAGGAAGTATGCTCGAGATCTTCTCACGAGGTATAATTTCAACAAGGTAAAACCTTAACCAACACCAATGTCTACTTCAATCAAACTTGATCAAGATGACAAAGGTAAAATTGTAGATCAAAAACTTTTCAGAAGCATGATAGGATCTCTGTTGTATTTCACTGCCAGTCGGCCTGACCTTCAATTTGCTGTTTGCTTGTGTGTGGGATTTCAGGCCAATCCGAAAGAATCACACATGTCGGCCGTGAAACGTATTTTTAGATATGTTGCTGGTACATATAATTTGGGTCTATGGTTTTCACGTAATTCAAGTTTTGAATTAATTGCCTATTCTGACGCCGATTATGCGGGTTGTAAAGTGGACCGAAAAAGCACCAGCGGGTACTACCAGTTTCTTGGGAGATGCTTGGTCTCATGGTCCTCCAAGAAACAAAATTCAGTGGCTTTGTCAACCGCCGAAGCCAAATATGTGGCTCTAGGCAGTTGCATTGCCCAGGTGCTTTGGATCCGACAACAAATGATTGACTATAGCATCTCCTTCAAAAACACCTTAATTTTGTGTGATAACACCTCAGCTATAAACTTGTCAAAAAATCCGGTTCATCACTCTAGAACGAAGCATATCAAAATTAGACATCATTTCATACGAGATCATGTTAGTAAGGGTGATGTTAAAATAAACTTCAGTGAAACTAATAATCAAATTGCCGACATATTTACCAAACCTCTAAAAGAAGAAAAAGTTACATCTTTTAGGAGAAAGTTAGGGGTTTGTAGGGTAGAGGAGTCTGACTCATTAGTTTCTGCATTTTGCATCATACTGAGTGTTGCTAGCATGCATATTTTGCATTTGTGTCTTCCATACAGTTTGGTTGCTAGCATGCATATTTTGCATAATATTTTGCATTTGTGTCTTCCATACAGTTGCATTAGATGGGTCTCCTTCTTCATGCATATGCATCATGTTGCTTGAATTGCAATAAATTTTAATGTGTGAAATTTTCACCTTTGTATGAATTGCATTTCTTCTATTAAATATGTATGAAACCCTTCATTGCACTCTTCTATGGCCATACTATTTTGAATTCAATAAGTGCATCTCAATGGAGCTAATTAATCAAAATTTGGGTTATGGAGAGCCTGGTAAATAAACATCAAAGGCAATCATTTCCTTGAAATATCCTTCCCAAATGATTCGAACCTCAAAAATATGTCTTTTCTTTGACATTCATATGTTTTAATCATTGAGGAATTGAGCCTATCCTTCTTGGAACTCCAAAATTTCATATCATTGAAAGTCTCCATCCGAACAGGGGATGGGTCGACCCATGGGGTCGACCCCTGTCAGTTATGCTCATCTGGGGCTCGGGCTGTCTGAAGGGTCGACCCATCGGGTCGACCCGTTACGGTTGGTCGCGAGAAAACGTGAACCGTTCCATTTCGAAAAGGGTGTTTCGCCCTATTCTTCAGCCATAACGTTATTTTAAGGCCACAACCCCCTAGTTCGACCAGCCACCACCTCTTGGAAGCCCTAAAACCTTTTCTTGCAACCCAAAGCTGCTCCAAACCTGAAGGCGAGATTTCACTGGTGGCTAGTCACGTTTTCCCCCTTGTTGCGTCCAAAAGCTTCATTCTTCCTCCCAGATCTGCTGAGGTAAGGCCTAGTGTTTGGAGAGCCTTTATTTCTGCGTGAGGGCCTCTTCTTTTTGAACCAACAAGATCTAGGAAGCCTCTAGGGTTCTGATTTGTCTGGTGGTTCAGATGGCACCCAAATGGCGGTCTTCTTGTCACGGGGAGGAGTCCAGCCAGTCTACTCATCAGAGAGAGGAATCCAGTCGGTCTACTCGAAAGGGAGAAGAGTCCAGCCGCACTAGAGAGCTACGGTCCAGAGGAAAGGAGTTAGAAGCCATGAAATCCCAAGCCTTGGCCTCCGGTAACAAAGCAATGCACAGAAAAGTTCTCCGCCCTTGTGCGGTAGATTTTATGAATTTGGTTAAATACTTG
Source organism: Amorphophallus konjac (assembly GCA_022559845.1). Taxonomy (NCBI): domain Eukaryota; kingdom Viridiplantae; phylum Streptophyta; class Magnoliopsida; order Alismatales; family Araceae; genus Amorphophallus; species Amorphophallus konjac. The sequence goes on along the minus strand of CM040120.1, from coordinate 152,248,787 downwards.
CCAGGCTCAGTGGATATTATCTGTAGTCAACCAAACCTTGATCAATTCATGTCTGCACACCGTTGTGTTTATTACAAATTAGTGAACCACTTCTATGGCAATATGACAGTTCAAGCTAACAAGTAGTTCACAGTTGTAAATGGGGAAGTGATTACATTGACACCCGAATTTCTGGGGAAAGCTCTTGGATTGCCATATCATGAAGGTTGCACTTTTGGTGATATTGATTTTGATGAAGAAGAGGTCTATCAGATGATGACCTCTGAGGAAATGGGAGACAGGTCCACCACTGGTCTGAATGCAAATCACTTTCCTTCCTTGCAACGCATACTACACCACATGATGACAACCATTTTGCTACCAAAGGGTGGTGGAAGAGACAAAGTAATAGAATTCCCCATGTTCCTATTTTACTGTCTGATGAAGGGTCTCCCTATCAATTTCTCTTCCATTATACTACTCCACATCTCCGCATGTTTGCAGCATACGAACCGCACTCTACCATATGCAGCAACCTTGACAACGGTCTTTGAATTAGCTGGTATTAATATGTCCAAAGAACCATATCAAACCGTGCGTGAGACTGACATCTACTCCATCCACACAACATGCAAGAACATGAACTATGAGTTAAAAGATTATGTTCTGGTTCGTAAGATCAAAATTGGACAAATGCAAGTCATCTCCGAGGAAGAAGAGGATAGTGAAGAAGCTAAAGCTGGTCAAGCACAACAGCAAGGACTTCCTGATGAGGCACTGCCTACTGGGTTTGCTCAGATGATCATTGATAGATTGGATTCCATAGATGGCCGACTAGACAAGTTTGGGGAGAGAATGGATGCCCTTATCACTGAAGTAACTGACTTGAGGATTTCCCATGTTGCCTACACTCAGTCCTTCCAAAGGGTCACCACCTTTCTTGATTCGAACACTACTACTCTGGACGCCCAAACCAGGATGTTTGGAGAAATGATGGATTTCCTTCGAGGTTCACAAGCTCCACCCTCGGACTACTATGAAGCTCCTATGATACAGCACACTTGTTAACCTGTTTTCCCTCTTCTTTTTGATGATGCCAAAGGGGGAGAAATTCTGATATGTTGGCGCTTGGTTAAAACTATGATACTATGTGTGGTGTGTGCTTTCTTGCATGTTTATTTTCATTAGTTCTGTTAGTTAGAACTATTCAGTTAGAAATGTTGCATCTCATGGCATTGCTCATGTATGCATTTTTGTAACTCATGAACTCAGACCTTGTAAGTCTTAAAAACTCTGTTGTCGGCAAAAACTATGGATGATGCTTATCTATGGTCAATCGCAGAATGGTTGAATGGAGATGTGTGCTTTCTTTTGCTACGCTTCTTGATTGGTTCAGTTTGGTTCATGGAAAGTAATGTGAAGTCATATTCGAGGTTGTGGAATGAAACTGTGAGAGTGGTTCTTCCTTTTTCTTGTATAAGCTTTGTCAACGATTAGCTTGATCTATCCTTGAGTTAAGGTCATTATTCAGATTTTCACTGTACATAGAAGTTCTCTTATTTGTCCTAAAATCTAGCATATAGTATTTTGTCAACATCAAAAAGGGGGAGACTGTTGAACCCCCGCGTGAAAGTTCTACTTGTTGGATTTTGATGATGACCAAACACTATATGAGTCTAGAACAATTGTTGGATGAATAAATTTGATCAAACTCATTTTGAACTGCTTTACTATGTAATTACCTTTTTCTTCTTAGATCATGCATGAACTACTAATGCTGTCGGAGGAGGTATTTTTGCAGGATCAAGATCATCTCTTTTTGTGTAAGTATTTTGAGTTGAAGATGTTAAGATTGAACTTACCTTTGATTTTGGTAATTTTGGCAGAACTCAGGAATGATGCTCATTTCCTAAGTTTTTCAAGGACGCCTGGTGAGATCTAAACAAAACTTTACCCTTGCTAAGTTGATTTCCCTTATAGATTTCATGGGTTGACCCCAAGGGTCGATCTCTCATTATTTCCAGCACTTAGAATTGAATATCGTTGATTAATTTCATTGGGTTGACGCCAAGGGTCGACCCCTTGAATGCATCTAGCTTTTTGATTTCTTTTTGTTGAGAAGGTGTTCATGGGTCGACCACATGGGTCGACCCCTGAGTGTTCCCGAGCCTTCGGGTGTTTCCGGTTTTCAACAGTTCGGTGTGTGGGTCGACCCCTGAGAGTACCCGAGCCCCCGAGTCTCTCTGTTTTTAGGCTGATTGGGTGCATGGGTCGACCATAGGGTCGACCCATGGTGTTACAGACCGCCAGTCCAGTTTGGGATCCGATTCGTGGCCGCCGTTTTCATCTCGTTTTGCCCTAATGTTGGGAGATCCGAGGCTCCCATCTTGTCACACGTGTCCCCCATCCTTGGGACTATAAAAACCAATGATTAGGGCAACCCAAAGTAGAGGAGGAGAAAGAGAGTGAGGAATATTCAGACTTATCACGGTTTTGTCTTGCAGGAGAAGAAATCTCATGGGGAGCCTTTCCAAGTGCGAGAAGAAGCTTTCTACTCCGAGAAACGGGCGATCCCCTTGCTGATCAGATGCATCCTGAGCAAGAATCGAAGCTCTTCCTCCTTATATGAAGCTGTGCCAAGAGCATCTCGAGCTGAGCATCATCCTCCAAGCATCTTTTTGAAGGATACATCTACATCCTCCGACTCCATCCAAAGATTGAAGAACATGTGGTTGCTCAACGTCAAAAGGGAAGATATCTAGTGTTCCTGCTGTTGATATTGTTTACATTTTGCACTCGCTCTTCTGGTTCTAAGTAGTCATTGTACATCTGAACTATTCTTAGAGATATTCTGTGTGTGTGTGTGTGCGTCTGCAAGTTGCAGCGCACGTGTGTGTGTAGATGTGCAGATCACAGCGTGTGTGTGGGGGGTATTTTCACTTCATAGTGGAAGCAATCCTCACTCTATGAGGGGTGGACGTAGGGCTCACGGTTGTGAACCCAAACCACCTAAAATCCTTGTGTTCATCGTGGTTTGCTTTAGCATTCTTAATCGTGTGGGCTTCTTGACGAGAGCAGAACCTTGCTATTGTTATTCCCTGATAGTGCGTCTAGTCGTGTGAGTTCATCTCCGGGTGAGAAGAGTTGCGCTTCCTTTCTCTTGCTATCTCATTCTCGCATTCTCTGTTGATATCGTTAAAATTTTTATTGGCAATCAATTCACCCCTCCCCTCATGATTGCCATCTATCGGGGATAACACACAAGAACTCTGAAAAACCTCGAAAAATATATTTTGACCCAAAAATTTTCAAGAAAAAGTGGGACCGCTCCACACGCCACCACGGACCCATAATAATCCAGACAAGCACCATAGAAGGGTCCAAAAAATCAAATACAGAAATCCAAAACCCACTCGGAGATGGTCCGTAACACATGAAAACACGATCCAAAAATCTGGGGCGTTATAATCCTCCCCACTTATAGAAATTTCATCCTCAAAATTTAGGACAGTGCACAGACTTCAGGGGGAAGAACTCACCCAATGAGTAAGACCTCGTGGTCACAGCACATCCCCCATAATCGTCATACAATCTCTCTGAGGGACACCGCCTGACCATCACAACCAATAGAGCCCTCTCGCTCTACCATGCCAATTCACGCCAAACCCTATACCAATCGGGGTACACAAAACTGACAAGTCTAGCACCACCTCAGCTTCCTTGAAACTCTCAAGAGCACGAACATATCCGATATACTCCGCATGCGGAGGAAATACACGATCCTCATAGGGAACCCACACTTAGCCACCTACTTGGGATATCAGCTTCCACAGTTGCCGAATGTCGAGTACTCCTTACAAAGAGCACAAACACACACTTCATCCCCGGATGATGACCTCACCACCAATCTCGATTGGCTGCAACTCTTCCGTTGGCTCCTCATAGCCAGCGACACATGCTCTCGAGCCGAACGCCTGAAATGCTCATCGGTCATCACCGGTCCCAAAACCAATGTCTCACCAGTCCATAAACCTTGTACAAATATCTTTAATACAAGATTATAAATGGTTTTGGCATAAAATTAACATAAGTTTAAAGTAAGTTCCTAAAACATGTAATCCATTGAATCTAGCATGATGGATGCACAATATAACCATTAATATTAATCTAGGGTCATAATCAAGAATACAACCTAATGACCTAGGCTTAATATATATTAAAAAGGATCGATCTACGTTCTGTTTAAGGTTAATAAGAAGCAGAAAATAAAAACCCAATAGCGGTGTATCCAGAACCGTTTCTATATATACGCGGTCAGTCGATGACCGCTAAAAGATAGTGCCAGTCTTGGGGAGACCGTCTTAAGCCTGCCAGCCAGAAAGGCCAAAAGTGCAGTTAAGGCCTATTCTAGGGCATGTAATCCATAAAAACTATAGTAAAAATGAAGGAAAGTCATGATAGAAGAAAAGTAATGCATGGAGGTGCATGGATTTATGTGAATTGAATCAATTTATCATATTCTTCTTATAGGATAAGTTTCAGGTATGCAGAAATAGCCCTATATGCGCAATGAAAATAAATCTTGAAATTCTCCATGTGTAGTGAATGTAATCACGAGCAATCAAAGGGCTTTTGTTCCTAACATGTTAATTTAGTTGTCCATGAGATAACCTACCTCTGGAAGTGCTCCTATGAATTGAATTGCTGACTGGAAGTTGATGCTGGCTCCTGCGCGTCCTGCGTGGAATCGGCTAGTTCTTGGCCTTCTATCTTTCCAACCACTCGTCCTGAAGTCACCAAACATGGAGAATAGGTAAGAAGATACAAAGGACAACAATACGTTCTAAAGGTCGTACTTGAACTAACCTCATTTAGGGCTTCTAATCTCCTCTTCTTCCCTAGACGGACGCACTATCTTCTGTGCAGACTATAGAGGGACAGCGACTTCTGGGGCTTCTAGATCCTTAATGACTCGACCTCCTAGCATGAAAATTGGAGGAGTGTTAGACAATATAAAGGAGAACAAAACCTTCAAAAGGCTTTACCTGAGATAATGTCTCCTTACCTTTGAAAAATGCTATCCAACATTAGGTTTCGCATGAGTCAAAGTTTGGGTCTATTTATAGGGTTTAAGTTACGTTTACTAGATCAGGTCAACATAGAATCTTATTCTTGGCTCAAATCAATCCCTAAGAGTCCTATACTACGTTTATAAGCCAGATAGCTTCGATCTCTGGCCCTTGGGAGGGATAAAACCCTAATCTTTTTAGGGTTTATCGCCCTCGCTCACGGAAGCTAGTAGCGGTCAGATGAGGACCGCTTTTATGTGAAGGCGATCGTGCGATAGACTGCCTCTAGGTGGTTTAGTCCGAAATTTTCATATTTTTTAATTACTCAACTATTTGTCACCTATTTATCCTATTTATCCCCTTTTAAATTCCAAAATTAGCCCCAATTACGTTTCTACAATTGGGCTTGGGCCAAAAAGATTAGGTTTTGAGTCTTTTGGGCCTACTTAGGTGGACTTAAGCCTAGTCTAATATATGGGCCTTTAAATAATTATTAATTAGGCCTTTATTAAACAGAAAATTCCTAGAAAATTCACAGGCGTTACACACCCACCACATATTATCAGGCGCTTAAACAACTCTAGTAGCTATCTTGACTACTCATCATGGCATCCTCACAGGATCTCATCCTCAACGCCAACACCTCTCAATCCTCGGATTCATATCTGGAACATTCACACCAACCAAGGTCGATCAACTCACATTCTCAACTCTTAGCACCGCACACCTGCACCATATAATTGGCCCAAACGGTGATGAGCTGCCCCAATACCGATCGCCAAGTAACTCTACCTTGAGCCACGTGACACAATTCACGGAAAAGATTGGCACAATAATCATCCTCATCCGACTACTCTCATCATTGAGCTCCCCGATTCTCAATTATGCTAGTGCCGCTTGTTGACACCCGTTTTTTGCCTATGAGTTATGTCATTCTTCTTACCTCTATTTTGATGCCTCAAGTTATCCATCACTCATTGGGCCATTTTTCAAGCATGTCTTTAGACTTATTTTTGGATACTTCCTCCCTAGCTAGGTTTGCTCTCGAATTCAAGCTTAATGGGCCTTGATTTCATTTGGTCTTTGGGGTAAGTAGGCTTATTTATCCCATTTTATTAATTTCCACCGCCTAGCATAAAGGCGGTCTAGCGATAGACCGTTTAGCACTTTGGGCGGTCCTTTTTAAGACCATTTATATCGCTCAAATTTATCTCTTGTTTAATTGGTTATTTTTGGATTTTCCACTAACAACCTAACAAACAATCTACCGTTAGGCCATTTATTCGAGTTGGGCGGTCTATTGGAAGACCGTTTTGTTGAACTAGCGTCGACCTTATCTTTACTGGCGTCGACCTTACATTTTTGACGTTGACCTTCATGTTATTAAGTGGTCTAATGATAGGCTGTCACGTGAGTCGGCGGTCTATTGAAAGACCGTTTTGGCTTGGTTTTTGGATAAATAGGCATATTCATCTTGCTATATTCATTTTTCACCGACACACTCATAGACGGTGTTATAGCTTGTACTTGTTGGGCGGTGCACCAATGGACCTTTTATTTGCCAGAGTCCTAAACGGGTTATATTTTTTAGATAATTATCTATTTATCTTGTGTTTATTTATTTATAACCGACACCGGTACGCGGGCTGGCAATGGGACGTGTGGCTTTTGGAGCGGTCTAGCAGTGGACCATTTTTATCCTGAGAGTCCTTTGCCGTATCAATCGGTCTTTTCTCTAGGATAAATGGCTTGTTTATCTTATTTTCTATTTATCACTGACGCCCATAGGCGGTCTATTAATGGGCCATGTATGAGTGTGGCGGCCCATCGATCGACCGCTTATATGACCGAGATCCTTGGGTTGGTTAGTTTTTCTCTCTCCGTCTGTGGTCGAATGGGCTGCTTCATCCTCGATTTTCTCAGTGGATTCTCAACCAAATTGGGTTTCGTTTGATCCTAGTGAAAGCTGGGAGTATTATCTTTGGTTTATTCTTCAGAATCTCGGCCTAATTGTCACTGGAAAATCCTCAAATTCAAGTGAACTTTCAGGGGTCTTTAAATAGTACCCTTAGCCCAAGCTTGAAAGGGGGGGAGATCTAGCGTTTGCGTCGAAGTTCTGCCGGATTCTTGAGCAGATCTCAGCCAGGGAGGAAGGCTCTCTACATCCATTTGAGCCTTCGGTTAAGGGAGTAGTAGTTTCCTTAGTGTTTTGGTCTAGGTCTTTAGTCATTTGTTCATCATTGCATGTTCATCTCCTTCACTTTTTCCCCACGTTTTTCACTGGCATCCTCATTCTCTTATCCTTCCTATTGCTTTTCACGCCCCATAGGGGTTAAAAAACCAACCCCCCAGGTATCCCCCATTCCATTATGTGCTTAGTTTTCCATTCATTCTCATAGACACTACACTTAACAAAACTAATTTGGGTTGTATTTTTTGGTCGTTTACTGTGTTTTACAGGTTAATAGCATCTTTAGCACGAGGCCCATCCTCTCTGGCTGGCCAGAAGGGGTGGAGGATCAGCTCCCTTGGTTTGAGGTCTGGCGACTTTACACGGTTTGTCTTCGTCCATCTTCAGTTGTGAGCGGTCTTCCTCAGACCGTCCATCTCCTGTTCACGGCCAACCTCGACCGTCTAGGCTCCAACCAACCATTCGTCCCGCGCTCCTCTTCAGCGCTGTACACGGCCTATCGATGGGCCATTTACGTACTTGGGCGGTCTCCAGAAGACCGCGTTCGATCTGTTCCAGCGCTGCATCATTGGCGAGTGTCCTCACTTTCTTCTCCCTTTTCCAAGATATGTGGTACTGCTTCATTGTGCTATGTATCTTGGTGGCGATCACAGCGTGCTTTTATGTTTGAGTAGTTCATTGGTTGCCCTTTCCCCCTTTTAGTTCATCCATCATTTTCATATTCATATTCATTTTTTTGAGTTAAGGGAAGGGAGGGGAAGAAAAACTTGTCTACACCCATTTTTTTGGCGATCACGGTGGGACGCCTATTGCCCATCATGCTTCTGATTTTGCTGATCTGCGCTTTTGTGTGGTTGGATTCATTGTTAGTCCACTTGGGTTTGCCATTTCGATTGTTGCTTTTTTATGTTCCCGGGGTTGCGCGTGGTCTTCTGAAAGGCCGTTTACAGCATCCAGCGGTCGGTCGATATACCGTTCACTACTGCCTCAGGTACGTTTCAGCCATTTATATTTCTGTGGATTTGCTATTATTACACGGTCTTGTTAGGGCCGTCTCACAGGTCTCGCGGTCATCGTCCAGACCACCCAGGTCGGTCAGGTACACTCCAGTTTCTTTTGTTTCTGTTCATTTCTATTTTGTGTTTTTATCTTTACTGCGCCTTGTCATTTAGCGGTCCTGTACAGGGCCATGTACACTCCCTGCGCGGTCTCCCATCAGACCATTTTTTCTGCTACTGTGCACCCGAGATTTTATAGTTGTGTGTTCTTTCATAACATTCGATATTTGATTTGGGTGCTTATTATCTCCCCCTGATAGTCATTTCTCTCTGCATGATTATTGTCATACTTGCCATACTGTTTGATCATTGTATGTTAGTTTTAGGTTAGACCTTGCATGCACTCCGGTGCACATAGGTTCATACATTTTATCATATTAGTGGCATTCTTACCTTGGTAGGGGATCCTATCGTCTCCATATTCCTTCGAGCCGACTAGGTGACCTTACCCGGGACCTCCGTAAGCCCCCGTGAGCCGTGGATTCCCACACAGACGCCGGGCAGGTTGTATCTTACCACTCTCACTCTAGGTTGCATCTGTGAGAGAGAGTAAACTTAGAGTCAACCAAGTCCCTACTCCATCCCTATTAGGAACCCTATTGCTGAGAGAACGCTCATTTAACTCAATTCATTAAGGTTCTAAAAGGGGAACAAATAAAAAACTTTCGCGCATCATTACAACTTGGTTGATAGTTGGCTGCCTCTCCTCTCCTCTTTGTCCATGCATGTTTGTTAGCTATGTCGGTTAGGTACTTATTAGGTGTTGTTTTTCTTTTTTCAAGGTGTTCGTTGCATGTGGAGTTGCTTCACACCCACAGGATCTTCTCCTAGAGGAAATTCCTTATTCATATCCTACCTCAACCCCTTGTTTGATTCTCCTTCCAACATGTCTTTCCATGATTTCTCCCACTCCCGCGAGGACTCCCTTCCTCAGGGACTTCTAGAGGACTCACCTAAGGTCACCACTATGCAGGGGAGAGAGGGGTCTGCCCCTCCTCTTCTGACTATTGTTGTTGTGTCAACCCTCCCATTCTGATTCCTCAACTCATAATTCAGCCAACCATGTTCTCCACATGATGGTCCAGCTGGATCCTACCTAGCTTCATATCCTCCGCCAAGCTTTGCAGGGGTAGGATGCACCGTCTTCAGTTCCTTCCCAAGGTGTGCCTACTACCGCCACTTCATTGTCTTTGGTTAGTGGGCTAGGGGCCTCGTCTGCTGCGCCCATCGATCTTACCCATGTCCAGCCCAGGGTCCTCCGCTTTACCAATCCGGAGGTGGGCCAACCTTCTAGCTCGGCCCATCAGATGCCCGATAAGGGAAAGACCCCACTTTTCTCATCTTCCTATGCTGATCCCTATGCAACCATCCCTTCAGCATCGCAGGATCTTGTGGGCTCGGCCGACTTCTTACGCACTCAAGCCGGGGCTGCCCAATTGGCTAACACGGATATGGGCCCATCCTTGGCCCATTATCCCTCTTATGGGTTACCCCCTCCGTCTATCTATCCTTCGGCCCCTTACACCGGGTCCACCCTCCCAACTTTGCCTCCTCCGTCCCGGGAATGAGAACTTCTTGATAAGTGGGCTGCCATGCAGCAGCAACTTGACCTCCTTCACAAATGGGTCGGCCCACAATCCCTTGTTGACATCCCCGTCCCCAATTTCCGTGACATCCATTTTCCTCCCCAATCGGAGCTCCCCACGTACCGCAAGTACGATGGGAATGGCAACCCCTTCATTCATATAAGGGAGTTCTTATACGAGTCGGTGCAGTTTCCACATGATGACTGCCTCATGGCGTATCTTTTGCGCCGCTCGTTGGATGGGGTAGCATTGGAATGGTTCTACACTCTACCGCTGGAGGAGGCCGAGTTTTAAAGTGGTCAAAGAAAGTTTATATAGAGGTTCCAAGACCCCGGTCAGATCCGGAATATTCTTTTACTAATTTAGTGGTTGAGAAGATGAAGGTCGATGAAGACTTTGCAACTTATGTTGACAGATGGAGGCAAATGGCCTCCCGTGTGCCCGGGCAGATTCCGGAAGAAGAGAAAGTAAAGCTATTAATTTCCAATGCCACACCCACGTTCCGGAATATCTTAACAATGAATGATATTTCCAATATGCACCAGTTGTACAGTAGGGCCCGATTTATCCAGACCCAGTTTAAAGACTCCCCCATTCATTCCTTGTTTGAGGCCCAAAATCCCAAAACCACCAGAAAAGCTCAGGGCCCAGTCACTAAAGGAGTCCAGACAAACGAGCAGCTGCAGGCTGTCCACTTTCCCAACCAATCCACTCCACCATGCTTCTAGCATCCTCCCCGTAACCCCCAGTTCACCGCTCCACCAGCTACTCGACCATCATTTCCCACTCCTCAGCCGCCACAACAACCACCACCACCACCACAATAGCCACAACACCCACCACAGTACCACAACGTCCCTCCACCAAATGGCTATGCACCTGCTCGATCGGGGCTCAAGAGAGCCCCCTGGCCCCCACTTCCGAAAACTCTCCCAAATATTTTCTCGGCTCTAATGTACACTAGTGACCTTCAGCTCCCTTCAGAACGCCCGAATTGGAATCCGACAGCCGACCAGTCTAGATATTACATATATCATCGACAGCCCGAGCACACTATAGAAAGGTGCTATCAGTTCCGTGACCTTGTTTATGATTTGCATGAGGGATAGAGAATTGATTGGGCACAGATGCATAAGTTGATTAAAGACATTGAATAGAGAAGAATATAGGCGCCGAGGCCGCAGCAGCACCTCAGCAACCTCAACCTCAGTAGCAGTAGCCTGCACCAGAGTTAGGGATTCATCAGTATCCAATGCCGAACCACCCGCCCGCTCCGCAGCCTCAGCCGCCGGCACCGGCTCTGGTAATTATTGTTCACCGCCTAGCTCCCAACGCTGGGTGGTCCTATGAGTATGAGACTCCTGCTCATCTTTTGGCCCTTAACCATACACACAACAAGTGCCCTTAACCTTCTATCCCCTCCATTATCCTGCCCACCCTTTTGACCTCTGCTACACCCACCATTTCCTCCAGGTCCCCCATTGCACCTACCACCTTGCCCACCCTTCCACCCATCCTTGCACCTTCACCCGTCATACCCTCTGTTGTCACCCCCTCACCTAACCCTTCACCTATCATCCTTCCGCTAGGGCCTGTCAGATCCACCTCCACCATCGCCTCTCCCACCGTTGTTCCTTCCTCTTAACCCACTAGGCCAATCGGGAGTCCATCCAATGCCGTGGCCGCACAAAACCTTGCCCTCCGGAGTGGACGTTTATTTTAGAGAAGATATCCCTCTACTGGTGCTCCTGCGCCCAACCCTCCAGTTTCCTCACCCACAATTGAGCAAGAAGAAGCCGACCCCCTACCTGGCACAAGATATGATTTACAGCAGCACTTGGACCGAATGCCAGCCAAGATTTCCGTGTTAGAGTTGATCAAGCGCTCCATGCTGCACCAAGAAGCTTTAAGGGCTTTTCTCTAGAAGGTTATGGTCAGCGAGGATATGGCAGTAGATAATTTGCCGTTGGCATTGGCCACAATTACGAAGGAGCCATCCATTTCTTTTTCAGAGTCAGAATTAGGACCCCCTGAGGCACGCCAGATGCCACTTTGCATTTCAATCACATTAAATAAAGTGGCAGTCAACGCGGCTCTAGTGGACACAGGAGTTTCGATCAATGTCTGTCCCTTGAGCACTCTGCGTGCCTGCAATATTTTTGAAGATATGCTAAGGCCAACTCCGACGACTATTGCTGCTTATGACAACTCTAGGAGAGCATGCCGTGGGGTAGTGATTGTTCAGGCCGAGCTCAGGCCATTGACGATGGCCGTGGAGTTTTATGTGTTGGATATTGATCCAATGTTCAAAGCTATTCTAGGCCGTTCGTGGATCGACATCATGCATGCTGTGCTCTCGACCGCTCACCAATGCCTCCAATTTCCATTTCAGGGGCGGGTGGTCAAGGTAAAGAGCATCTCCACGGTGCAATATGTTGAAGCCATTTCTGATAAGATACTACCAACTCTCTGGCCGAGCAATAAGCCTGTCCTTTCTGTGATGGACTTGGATTTTCCCTAGGCACATGCTTCATGCAAGCCTGCCACTACACCTGTTAATGTCAAAGCCAAGTCCAAGATAAGAGACTCTAAGGGCTGGAACATGATTCTGAAACTAGGTTACCAGCTAGGCATGGGTCTTGGAGCCCAATTACAGGGGCGGACTACGCCCATCCCAAGGGGCATAAAAATGAGCAGAAGAGGCCTCGAGTACCGAGAGTCTGCATTGTCAATTCTGGGAGATTCAAGGCCGCTGACGTGGGACTACCATCAGCATTTTGTGAAGGGCCCATTACAGCCAGGTACCTTGAAGACACCACCTTGTTCTGATATGAAAAGTGATGCTGCTTGTACCGTTGCTGACCCGTCGCCGCAACTGAAGGGGCTGGTGGGTGATATGGAAGATTTTTGTAACAACTTTGAAAAATTATTTTATGAAGAAGAAAATTGTCTGAGAAGTCCAGGGGTGCAACTTGTGAAGTCACCCCGGCAGCGTGAGTTTACCGAAGGCCGCGGGAAGAGGGGAACTCGCTTATTGCCTTTTCTTGGTCTCCTTCCCGCCTTGCCTCCCTTTTTCAACAGTTGGAATCCATACCTGCTCACCTCCTATCATGATCGATCCATTTTTCATGGAAATGTCATTCGATGTTTTCTTTGTGCCATGTGCATGTGGGCAACGCCCACCTATTGATCTCTCCACCATGTGGTCCTCCACATCTGATCTCTCAACCATGTGGTTTTCTTCATCCGATCCATTCTTTGATGTTCTTTTTCCGTCTCTCTTCCCCCGTCAACTTCGTCCTCCTCCTCCCTCTGATCCCTCTTGCTGCATGATCTCCACCAGTCTCCAAAAAAAATGCCAATTTCAAAACGGAGATTTAAGTGGAGGATTATGCTATGTTTTATCAGTCCTCTTCCCAGGGGCATGAGGCCCCTGTTTCCCTTCCTATAGATTTTCGGTCTTCTAAGTTAGATGTAGGGTCTGGTGAAGCTAGGGAAGTAGAGTCAGTTGAGTCTAGTGAAGTAGGGTCTTGTTCTGGTGTCTCCAACCCATCCACTCTTGCTACGCGGCCGATGACGCGTTATTCTAAAGCTGTCCCTAATAGGTTCCTCCGGGATCTTGCCCAGCGCTGTCACGCCCTCCTTAAGTGTCCTGAGTTTGTAGACACAGCCATCGTCCTGGAGGATGAGGAGGAGCTAGATGGGGTATGGAGCGATGATGGATTAGGTGTTTATGAGATAGATGAGAAGGACCCAATCGATTATGACGATAGCGACGTGGATGACATTGTCGATTTGTACGCACAGGGTTTGAAGAGATTTGACGAACCGTCATCGGTAGTAGATGAACCAATGAAAGAAATTAATTTTGGAACTGAAGAGGATCCCATGCTCATAATTATCTCCACTAAACTCCCTCTTCAGGTTGAAGAGGAGCTAGTCAAGGTTTTGAGGGAGTATAGCGATTCATTTGCCTGATCCTATGAGGACATGCCGGGCCTTGACCCCACTATGGTAGAACATATATTAGTACTTAAACCAGGGGCAACGCCTGTTAAGCAAAAATCAAGAAGATTCCACCCCCAAATGGCCTTAAGGATAAAAGAAGAAGTGGATAAATTACATAAGGCCAAGTTCATTAGAGTGGTATTGTATCCTCAATGGGTGGCGAATATAGTCCCTATGATGAAAAAAGATGGAAACATTTGAATTTGCATCGATTTTAGGGCCTTAAATAAGGCATGTCCTAAAGATGATTTTTTGCTTCCTCATATCGACGTGTTGGTGGACAACACGGCCGGGTACAAAGCCCTCTCATTTAGGGATGTATATTCAGGGTATAACCAAATCCGTCTAGCTCCCGAAGATCAAGAAAAGACCTCTTTCACCACGCCTGGGGCACCTACTGTTACGTGGTCATGCCGTTTGGACTGAAGAATGCAGGTGCCACATACCAACGGGCGACGATGGCAATCTTCCATGACATGATGCACGTCGATATGGAAGCCTATGTGGATGATATTCTTGTGAAATCAAGGTCAAAGGAGGAGCACCCTACTATACTGGCGAAGGTGTTACAAAGGGTTAGGGAGTATAAGTTGAAAAGAAACCCGAAGAAATGTGTGTTTGGGGTGTCGTCAGGGAAGTTGTTAGGGTTCATAGTTAGCAAGCGGGGGATTCAAATTGATCCAAACAAAGCAAAGGCCCTTATGAAAATGTCACCGCCTAAGAACATCACTGAGCTTAGAGGATTGATTGGGCGTTTGCAGTTTATTCGAAGGTTTATATCTCAACATTCGAAAATATGCCACCCATTTTATGAACTATTGAAGGTGGAGGCCAAATTTAAATGGAATGAACATTGTCAAAAGGCCTATGAGGATCTTAAGGTTTATTTATCTAATCCCCCAATTTTACGACCCCCTGTTCCTGGAAAACCTCTTATTTTATACATTTCGGTTATTGATGACTCCCTAGGAGCTATCCTGGCACAAGTGAACGACGAAGGAACGGGTAGCCTACTACCTCTCTAGGTTGTTCAATCCTGCAGAATCTAAGTATACCACCATGGAGAAGACTTGCCCAGCCTTAGGTTGGGTAGCCTAGAAGCTGAAACACTATTTTCTCACTCGTGAGGTTAAGTTGATCTCTAGAATGGACCCAATTCGATATCTTTTAGAGAAACCCATCCTTTCTAATAGGTTAGCTCGCTGGCAGAGCGTTCTCTCTCAATTCGATATTACCTTCGTTGTTCAGAAAGTAGTCAAGGGATATGCTATTGCTGAACATCTTGCTCACTTACATATCCCTTATACAGATTCCATCCAAGATGAATTCCCCGATGAGCACCTGGTTGTGCTTACTCATCATCCTTTTTGGTAGTTGCACTTTGATGGTGCACTCAATTCTCAGGGCTGAGGGGTCGGCGCTATCCTCCTCACTCTAGAGGGAGTGACCATTCCCATTGCATATCAACTCTCTTTTCCTGCTACCAATAACATTGCCGAGTATGAGGCTCTCCTTGCTGGATTGAAGCACGCCTATGTTCTAGGCGCGCGATACTTGAATATCATAGGAGATTCTCAATTAGTGTTGTGTCATGTTCTTTCCACTTATCGCACTCGTGACCCAAAGCTTAAACCTTATCAAGATTTGGTCACGCTCTTGGCTAAGCAATTCCGTAAGCTGATTTATATTCACACCCCTCGATCCCAGAATATTCTTACTGATGCGCTTGCATCGCTTGCTTATTCCCTTTCCTTCCCCCTCAATCGTTCCACGGAGACCATTGTGGTCCAGTGGTTAGACGCTCCTTTCCTTCAGGATCCGTGGTTTGATAACCTCATAAATCCGTGGAGAAGAAAGCTGAGAAGGAGGATTTTAAGGAAGTATCTTTAACTGAGCTCGAGGAAATCTTAGAAGAAGAGGAATTGTCTTGGTGCCACGAGATTGAGCAATACTGCAGGGATGGATCATTCCCAGAATCAGCCAATGCCGAGCAGTGCAAGGCCGTAAGAAGAGTCACCTCCAGATACACAATCATTGCAGGAGAATTGTATAGGCAGGCTCTTAATAGAGTTCTTATGAGATGCTTAGACGATGTTGAGGTCTGGAAAGTGGTTGAAGCAGCTCACTCGAGCGAGTGTGGAGGGCATGTTAATCGTCAGGCCTTGGCAAAGAGGATTCTTAGGCAGGGCTATTACTAGCCAACCATAGAAGAATATTTTTCCACCTATGTCCATAGGTGTCTCCAATGCCAACTCCATGCTGATAATATTCATGCTCCCGCTTCATCTCTCCATCCCCTTTCTGCTCCTTGGCCATTCTCCATGTAGGCTTTTGATATTGTAAGCCCACTAGGTGATCCAAACTCCTAAGTCAAATAGAAATCTTTCATCCTCACTGCTACGGAGTATTTATCCAAGTGGGCTGATGCCGAAGCATATGCGGAAATCAAGGCCACCACAGTTTGCCGCTTCATCCTCAAGAACATCATTTCGCGGTTTGGAGTGCCAAGTGACATCGTCACTGACAACGGACCTCAGTTCGTGTCACAAGAACTCCAGGACCTCTGTAAGAAATTTAAAATTTCATTGCATCATTCATCACCATACTACCCCCAAGGCAAAGGCCAAGCCGAGGCCACCAACAAGACTCTTCTTAAAATCATCAAGAAAACATGTGAGCCGCATAAATTTGCTGATTGGGCCGATAAGTTAGTAGAAACCCTATGGGCTTATTGCACCTCCGTTCGTACTCCCACGGGGCAAACTCCCTTTGCTCTCACTTATGGGATGGAGGCGGTACTCCCGTATGAGATTTTGATCCCTTCCCTAAGAGTGCAGCTAGCCCTGCCAATGGATCTCGCGGATCCGTTGACCCGATCCGAATCCACGTTTTGTTTCGAATTCGGAGAAGAGTCCGATCCGAAATAAGCTGTAGCTTTTGGAACCGGGGTGAGCCAAAGTTGATCCAGCATCTTTGGCATTGGATCGGATTCAGGGCGAGCCATATATCACCCATTTCGGGTTGGGAAACGCTTCCCCCCAACCCCCGATCCTATTTGCTCTCTCTTTCCACTCTTTCTCTTCTACTCTTCCCTCTAGGGTTTCTGGTGAGCCAGTGACATTCATGCTCATCGATCCCGACAACGGCCACGCACAACGGTGATCTCAACAATGGTGAAGGTGATATGGGTATGTTGTCTCTCTCTCTCTCTATTGCCCTTTCTCTTGTTCTTTTCGAAACCATGTCTTTACTCTCTCTCTCTCTCTCCCTGATCTCCCACAACAAGCAGCGATGCGCTACTAGGGCAGGAGGGAAACCCCCCCATCCCCCATCTCTCTCGGTCATTGGGGAAAACCCCATCGCCATCGGCACATCGCGATTGGCATTCGCGACCTCCCTCTAGGGTTTCCTCCCGTCTCCGCATCGCTCTCCTTCGGCTGCATGACGGCGATCAGCCACCTGCGGCGGTGGCATCACCTTGCTTTCCTTCTGCTGCTCACGACGGTGACGACATCTCCTTCAGCTGCTCACCACAGCACCTTGCTCTCCTCTCTCTAGGGTTCCAGCAGTGGCATCTCACGATGGCGATCGGCCACCTGCGGCGGCGACAACACCTCGCTTTCCTTCGGCTACTCACGACGGTGACGACATCTCATTCAGCTGCTCACGACAGCACCTTGCTCTCCTCTCTCTAGGGTTCCAGCAACGGCATCTCACGACGGCGATGACATCTCGCTCTCCTTCGGCTGCTCTCTCTAGGGTCCCAGCAGTGGCATCTCACGATGGCAATCTCCTCAGTCACCAAACGACTACGACGTTCAAGTAGCGAGCGCCCATGCTACATTCTACGGTGGCAGCGACGCCTCCGGCACCATGGGTACCCTCATCTGCATACCCATTTTGCGCTTTCCCCCGCCCCTTGCCCTATTTCGTGTTCTAGTCACCTACATTCATGTTTTCCCTCTTGACCTCTGTGAATGCTTTCGTTCTCCCACAATGTGCTTCAACACTTCTGACATTTCCATGACCATTGCCCGAGCCTGGCTTCATCTTTTGCTAGAACTAGGAAAAGGAGAAAAAGAAGTCGGACTGTTGTTTAACTCATGTTTTTTTGGTCTAACAGACAATATTTTTAACAGATCTGTAAAAGGGACTAGCTCAGGTTGCTATAGGTTTTGCTGAATTTTCAATTCCACAATGGGAGAGTAAAGATTGGAAGAACATCTTTCTATTCAGTGGTGCCGTTGCACAATCTACAGGTTCTTTCATATTGTATATACAAGGTGAAGAAATTGGGTTTTTGTGCAGATCAATACATGTAACGGATTCTACTGCAACCAGTTCACTCCAAACTCGGGCAACAAACCAAAGATATGGACAGAGAATTGGAGTGGGTTGTATGGTTTCTTTCATCTATCCATCTTCCAGTCTTGAGATTGTGAAGCATTGCATTGTATTATATGTGCATGTTAAGTATGAGAACTCATATATTAATTGTATTTTTCATAGTAATATATTAGGATTAGTGTGCTTAACTGTGTGGATCCAAAAATGGATCCGAAAAGGGAACATGATTTTGGATTAGTGCTTGAAGTAATATATTAGGATCACTACTTATGCTTTTGTAATTTGCCTTGGTGTTTCTTTCATCAGTTTAAGTAAATTCATTCCATTATGTTATTACTGAAACATTTTAAACATATGTTCTTGTTAATGAATGACCCAGACTGCTGCAAGTTATCATGCAATAGCCATTGCATTATCATTAATGGAAGCATACACTTTTCTTTGATCGGTAAATTTGTAATTTTTATAAAGGTATAAAGGAATGCACAATGGGTGAGCAATGTCTAGACATGCCTAGACTGATTGCTCAAGAGATTCTGTAGTCCAAGACCACACACGCCATGGTCCAAGATATGGTATGGGAATGAAAAGTAAAAGACAATAGCAACATTCCATCCATTGTTCGCGCCTTCATGTCACTCACACTTAAGTGTTCAGAGAAGTAATGCAAAGCCATAATCCTTATCTTTGACTAATGCCTCACATGCTTGTGAACAATTCATGATAAATTTTTTGCTGGTGTATCTTGTGGCCTGTGGGGAGAAGGGCTTGGCTTCTTATCAACCGTATGTGGTTCTTGTTTTGTGGGGTTATTTTTTGGGTAAGTATGTTTCGACATGTATACTGTCATTAAAACTGAAATTATACAATTAATATGTACCAAGAAATGCCTTTGCATGTTTACTATTTTTGCATTGAAATAAGTGCAAATGTGCTATCACGGTAAATCATTCTTCTAGTTTAATAACTATCTGATAAATCAATTCTCCTTTGTGGAACCTTGTGGGGTGGCCAGAATGGTTGTCTTCTATTTTCAGATAAAAAATGGAGGCATAGATTTTGGGTGTATGTTGAGGGGAAGGGATGGGAGGAAGATATTTATTGATAAATACACACATACTATGATAGGTCATATCATTGAAATGGAGGTATGTTTAGATTTCACATGTGTATAGTTATATTCTCCCACATGCATTCTGAAATTCCTTAAATGAGGACATTCACAATTTTTCTCGTGGTGGAATCCCTACATGGCAAGAGTGTTTGCTGGGGCTCTTAAGTTTGAAGACTGTGATCTATGTGACCCACCAAGTAGAGTTTCTTTCAGCTGCTGATCTTATCCTGGTTTGTTTACTTTCTTCTCACTATCTCAAGTTAGCTTCACAGTTTACAATATTACTTTAAAAGTATATATTGTTTTATAGGTTATAAGAGAAGGAAAGATTTGTCAAGCTGGAAAGTACAATGATGTACATTTTTCGAGCTCCTATGTGTTTTTTTTATGCCACTCCTAGGGGATGCATCCTGAATAGGGTAATCAAAGCAGGTTTTATTTAATGGACACGATTCTATATATCACAGTTTTAAAAATATGTTTCGGTGTCTTTTTTGTGTATCCCTTGTAGATTGGATTTTAGAGAAATGGGCACTTTTCAACTGTTTCGGTGGCTTGTGAGATCTGCTTTTGTTTGAGTCAGGGGTTTGTGGGGTTAGGAGTAAGACTACTAGTATTTTTTGTTGTCAAACTTGTAGCTTAATAGAACACAATTATATGCATGTGTTAAGCATCATAGTTCCAGGCAAACGATGATGTTGTTTGATTCTTGTTTGTAAAAATATGGGTTTTCCTTTCTATTTGACTAGAATAGTGGTAATGCAAAAAAAAGTTAGCTTAAAAAGTTGCCTAGCTTTCTTATTTTTGGGTATTCTATGCTATCATCATCAATCTGATGTTGTTGAATGCCTTAAATGTCTGGAGTTGCATATATACTTATTGACATGACATTTTCTCATCTTTTAATCTAGTTAATGTGTGTTTACTGTGATCAACCTGACACCAGTGCATACATATTTATCTAGAGGATTAAAATTGCTAAAATTAAGGTCTCATGTATTAAAATCTGGTGTTCAAGGATCAGACCAAATCTGAAAATTGAGCTTGCAAAGATGACACCAAAGGTTCGATGCACTTCAGAAATCTTATTTGCTTGTGATGTTGCAAGGTAATATTTCTCTCTTGACAACATTGTGGCATTACATAACTTAAATCTAATAGCTCTGTGGTTGGCCATTTCAGAGCATCCAGAACCAATACTTTTATTGCCTTCTTCCGGCTTGCAAGAAAAGCAACATATCTTCAGGCATGCTTTTTGCATGCTCACTTTACCAAGGTACTTGTAGATTTCTCTTGTTACTTTAGGTATATACCAGCAATATTTGTTGTATTTTTTTGAACTTCTTACATATTTTCCAATATATCTGAATTTCTTGCATACCCATTTTGCCTTGTCACTTAAGATATTTCAGAAGGATATTTAAGACCTGTGGTTTATTGGCCTTTAGCATCTAGAGCAAGCATTTGCAAATTTATGGTGATATGGCTACTCAATTGTCTTCTGTGTAGGATAGGTGGATTTGGGGCCTATCTTCTAGTACTTTGTTCTCCACTAAAATTGCTATAAGGCTTCTTATATCCACTACACAGTCCTCTTCTGTTTGGTCCCATATACGATCTCCTTTTCTTGCCTGGTGGGGTGCAAGGGGATTTTTCCCCGTATAGGAGAAAAATGATTAAATAAATTTTATTGTATACTGTTTATCCTAAGTAGGTTGTGCAAGTATGATTTGTCCTGAAAGTGCTTATCAAGGGCATGTAGGCTTTGATTTTTCAAATTGAAAATAAGCTTGGAGTTTTTTGTGGTCTTATATGATTGCTGAAGCAGTAAATGTTTTTGTTTCAGTGCTTGTTTGCACCAAGAGGCATCATGTATGGAAACTCCATCATATAGATGATTCTTGAGAAAACTCCATCATATATGGAAACCTTTAGATGCTGTATAAACTTCAGTTAATCAATTTGAATTACCTTTCATCTTAATAACGATTTGGTCACTTGAAGGAAAAAGAGATAAACTTGTATATGTGTCAACTTGAAAGAATATTAACATGTTTGCTCTAAAATCATCAAAAATGCCACAGGTATTACCAAGCCTGGGATCCTTTTGTATGAATTTGATATTATTGTTATTACAGATTGGATATAATGGTGATGATTTGGATTAAAAGAAGGTCCTATGTGTTTTCATAATGTGGTCCAATAGTTTATTTACATGGGATTGAATAGGTTATGTTACTTCTGAACGTTTACATTAAGCCTATGGGGACCCAATGAAAGTGCAATAGAGTGGAAAGTTTCTGAAAATCCAAACCGTGTACAATACTGATATATCACAGCACATGCAAGAAAGTTTTTTATCTATGTAATAAGACCTTGTTTCCTTTTCAGATTTTTTAATATGTATATATCAATTTGAAGGGAACTGCTTATTTAATCTTTTAAAATCTATTATCAGATAATTTTGTTGGTTACTAGTTAAAAAATGTGTTGGCTCTTTCAAATTATTTGGTTTCTAGAATACTAATCATGGGTTCAAAGATGGTTCAAAAAGTTTTTAGGTTTTGATGTTATTCCCAAACTGGAATATGATTTACTGGTATTACTTTCTCATGTATGATAAATGGGGGCTTGTCTATGACAAGAACTAAGGAGCTTGTATGACAGAGGAACTGAAAAGCATGTATACATAATATGTGCTAACTGTGTGGATCCAAAAACGATCTGAAAATGGATCGTGTATTCAATGTGCATTCAATGTAAAAAAATGTATACATAATGTGTATTTAATGTGTGGATCCGAAAACGGATCTGAAAAAGTTCTGAAAATGGATCCGAAAAGTATTCAGATCTCTCTGGGCATTCAATGTAAAAAAAAATTCAACACAGGGATTTTAGTTAGATCTGAATCCGAAAATGTAAGTTCGGATTCGGATCAGATCCGAATCTGAATTCTCTTTCTATTTTGAATTCGGATTGAATTCAGATTTTCTATTATCGGATTCGGATTCGGATCTCACAGGATCCGACCCGAATCTGAACCGTTGACAGGGCTAAGTGTAGCTCGATAAAGAACTTAATCTCGATGAACATCGAGAGGCGCTGCTAGTCCAGCTGGAACTCTTGGACGAGAAGAGATTTAATGTGGCCAATCATGTCTCCGTTTATCAAAAGCGTGTCTCGCGTCATTTTCAAAAGAAGGTCATCGAAAGAAAATTCAAAGTGGAAAATATGGTTTTGAAACGCAAGTTTATTCGATCAGCAAATCCTAGGTCTAAGCTGCAACCCAATTGGGAGGGTCCCTTCGTAATCAAGGAAGTTTATCCTCGAACGTGTACCGTCTTATCAATGTAGAGGGTGAAGAATTGTCTAATCCGTGGAACAGGTTGTATCTCAAACGTTTTTATCCTTAGAGTAGAGCTAGCAACGGCCCGGTGGCGGGGTGTTCCTCTACTTGATCATGAAGGGAGATCCCCAGCACGACATTCACACACTACACGACCGCCAAGGTTGGGTTTTCCTTTTTACGCAACATCGTTTCTCCTTTGGCCATGCTTGGGGGAACGTGAAGGTCCTTGTTTTCTCCCTCTTTTCGGCCGAATGTAGGGGCAAGTGGTGAATAAGGGGGCGAGGACCGATCTAGACACCCCGATACGAGAGAGGTCTCAAATAGGGGCAGTCGATTATGACCTAATTCCACATGTAGCAATTACAAAAGAGAAAAGAAAGAAAATGGAAAAGAAAAGAAAAGGGGCAAAAATCAAGGCAAAAGCTAAAAGCTCACCCAGAAGCTCAAACATCAAAAGTCTAAACTGCTCCCAGAAAAATGAAACTAGGCATGGCAAGAGTGGCAGTACAGTTTCCCCGCGGGACGTCAGTAGCCCGGTCGTACGCGTGCCTAGAGTGGATGAAGGTTCGATGACGGACATAAAAGCCCTGGCGCAAAAGACCGAATCTCTTGAAAAGGGGTCGTCATGAAAGGAACTCAAGCCCTAAGAAACCTCTATACCTATTGTCGGCTTTCCTATCAAATTCTCTTTTGATTCCTTGGGTATGGCCTTCGCAGAGGCACCATTTAGTAAAATTGGACCCTGGCCATGGGTGGTCACTCATGATGCACGTCGCCGGGTCTGATCTGGTTCAAAAATTCAAAAAAAATTCAAATATTTTAAAATTCAAAAAAATCAAAATTTCAAAATTCAAAAAAATCAAACATTTTAAAAAAATTCAAAAAAATAAAATATTTCAAAATTCAAAAAATTTAAATATTTCAAAATCCAAAAAATTTGAATATTTTAAAATCCAAAAAATCAAATATTTCAAAATTCAAAAAAATCAAATATTTCAAAATTCAAAAAATTGAATATTTCAAAAATCCAAAAAAATAAAATATTTCAAAAATCTAAAAAAATCAAATATCCGCAAAAAAATCAAATATCTTCAAAACTACAAAAGTATATTTTCAAAATCATCACGTAGTCACCTTGCATTTCATGGCATGCATTGCATCCTTTTCCTTTTTGTTATTTTGCCTATTTGATAAGGCTTACCCCCTTGACCAAAAATCAAGGATTGGTTATTCCCTAACTTGCTATAGGCAAGGGGTTAAGCCTAAAACAAACCTAACCTATTTTGTGTTCAAGTGTGTGTGCAGGGACAGGTCTACAAGTGATTCTGGCATCCACAGGTACGTGGTCTCTTGACGACCGTTCCAATCTTTCAAGCGATCATAGAGGGACTATTCTATCTTTACAGACGTCCTCCAGAAGGCCGCATTTATCACGTCTCATGAGCCCACTGGCTCATCTTTGCGCCCAAAGGGCAGCGGTCTTAAAAGGACCGCTTATTCTTACACTGTCTATCACCAACCGCTCTAGCATCCTAGATAGTCTCCCGATAGACCGCCTACCCTCATTCTGAATCTCTCACATCCGTCAATTGAGCGATCTATCTAAGACCGTTTGTCTTTGGTCCGCGGTCACATGATGACCGTTTAAATTATGTAGCGGTCTTTTATGGACCGGTTCCTTTCCAGGCAACCACCTCAGTCCACAAATGCATAGAGACAAAGGCCAATCTCATTTAATCAAGCATTTCATTCCTTTGTTTTAAAATCAAGCAAATCAATATCAAATCCTTGGGTCTCTATACATCACAAATGATAAAATCACTCAAGTCTCAGCCGGGCATCCCCGCGAGGCCGAATCTCATGCAACTCTCTCACATATGCCTGATACTCCTCCTGAAGCTCTGTCACATCTACTGGTAGGGTGCGTACCTTGCTGATCTCCCACATGATCAGTGCGCCCTGACCGCCTGCTCATCCTCCTCTGTCACGAGCCTCCTCGCCTGTAGTGCAACAAGGTGGGGTAGTGTTGGAACTATCGTTCGGGAGAGCCCAACCTACATAAAACACCTGTGGGGGCTGTACATCGCTAAGGTGGTGTCTCCCACAAGCCGCAAGTCGAGCCCAATGTTGGGTCCTACGGAGTGCAATCGGATCTAGAAGGGGGGTTGAATATATCATATTGATAACTATGACCTATTTAAAACTTGAACCATAAACACATGAATTACTCCTATAAACCAATAAAACACTTAGACACATAGCGCAGCGGAATAGATAGGAATGGAGCAAGTAATAATGTTAAAGCACGATGCTCAGTTCAAACAGGTGGACACCCCCAGCGGGTAGGTCGACACACCTTCTACGGATCCTGGGTATGTGAACACCACAGGTCGACACTCCCAACGGGCAGGTCGACACACCTTCTATGGATCTGAACCACAGAGATCTTAGATCAGAGTAGCTGAGTGTGAAATGACTTGCTTAGTGTGTGAGAACTGAGGTGATCACTAAGGTGCATGAGTGTTAAACGAGGTGAATTCCCTTGGCAAAGCTTTCACCTTGATACCTGTGTGCAATGGTGCAGCAGGCAACCCAAGGAGCTAATGCATTTAAAGACATAGGGGACAGCAGGCAGCTCACTCATCGTGATACCTTCCTCTACTAGGGAGATGCTTCAAGTGTGTGTAAGCAAGAGTGCTGCAGACGCTTGAGAAGTTGCACGTTAGCAACGGTAGCAGGAGGATCAAGATGAGACTGTTGTGCAAGCAGAACGCTTGAGTGTGCAGAGAAAATAAATAGCGTAAGTAGCACACGAACCTGTGAAATGCGGATAGAAGTTATAGAACAAGATCACAATGTATACAACCCACAACACAAGGATTTTTAGGTGGTTCGGTTGTTAGCCCACAACCTACATCCACCCTACACCAAACTCGGTGTGGCTTTCCGGCTGACACACAGCTTGATCCACTGAGCAGCACCGCTTGCTTACACAACTGAGCAACACAGCTTGCTTACACAGCTGAGCAACACAGCTTGCTTACTGCGGACTAATAGCTTGAATCACCCAGAGGATCTGATCCTCTCTTCCTTTGAAACCACATAGGGAACCCGGTCCCTAAAATAGGGGATCAAAAAAGCTAGATGTATTGGTGATAGACAAACCGTAACAAATAGAAATTGAATACTGCAAGTGCAGTGGCGAAGGAATAGAGATTTTGTAGACACCAGCTAAAAGAATGGATCAAGACAATGGTGCTGGTGGCTGCAGCTACAAGATTGGATCCGAGGATCCTTTTCTTCAAACACCGGTAGACTGCATGGTTTGTCTTCTCTCTCAAGGCTGCTCTCTTCTTCTTCTTCTACTACTCACAGCACTGGACTATGTCAACCAAGTGTTGGAGCTGCTCTCACGCTTTCTTAGGAATGTTTTTGGAGGTTGGTCTAGAGCGTGGCATTGTGTGGACGGCAGCAGAAGCAGCTTCTTCAGTTGAGGAAGCTTGGTATAAATAGGTAAAAACTAGTTGTAAAGTCAGAAAAAAATGGCGCCCAGAAGTCACAGATAGACCATTGTACCGGTTGTATTTTCCCTCCATAATTTCCCTTGAGGCATGCGCCAGGGTGAAGTGAGAGCTTGGAGTCTTCCAAGCAAGTTCCATGTTCGACGGCGACAGCACCTGGAAGAAGTGACTGAGTATTATCATTCAAATGCTTGGAGATCTTTTCATTAAATGCTTCTACAGGCCTGCTGTCTTCCATTGGCTGAGCCCAGCTTTTAATACAAGGAAGGTACGTTGGCAGACAGTGGGAATAATCTCACCATATCTCCCTTTAGACACCATTAGATACTTACTATGACTCTCCCTCAGAAATACAGTCTTCTTATTCTGCTCAAGTGTACTCTTCTGTGAACTTGGCTGGTCAGATAGCCCATTGATCGACAGTGAGATAGAGGCAGACTGCGGAGTGTCCTATTCCCAACAGCAGACAGTCTGGACAGGCAGACAGATAAGACTGACATCGCAATAGACGGAAGTGGCTCTTCTAGCTGGATTTCTGACATAACCATCTCTAAAAGGTAGATAAATGAAAGATAAGATGGTTGAACAAAAGTCAAGCCTTGGGACATGGTCCAAACCCCAAAATCCTTGATTTTGATGATTTATGGTTGCCTTTTCTCTCTCTGGATGGTCCACTGATCTGACAGTTTATTGGCTTGAGGATTTCTGAAAGAACAAGGGTGTGTCGACACTTTCCTAGCAGTGTGTCCAGACATCCCATTGAAGGCCTTGAGGAATCATTCTGGTTGATCATGGATGTGTCAACACTTCCCTGTCAATGTGTCGAGACATCCCTTTGAAAGCCTTGAAGATAGCATCTGCCGATTTCAAAACACGTTCTGGTTGAACGTTGATGCGTCGATGTTTTACACTCAGTGTGTCGGGATATTTAGTGAGTGTCTTGAAGATCCATGACTAATTTGTCGAGACAACACCAAAAGGTGTCGGAACATGTGAGCCATGAGCAGAGTTCTCGCATGATGGTGTCGAGACAGAAGTGTCAATGTGCAATGATTTTCACACGAGTGTGTCGACACTTTTCACTCAGTGTGTCGAGACATTCGTGAGTCCAGAGTCTTAGACAGAACAACTTCGGCTTGATTTCATACATGTTTTGGTTTAACCTAGATGTGTCGACACATTCCTGTCAATGTGTCGAGACATTCCTTTGAACGGTCTTGAGGACTGCTTCTGCTTCAGCTGATTTCTTCTTGAGGCGTCGAGACATTTATCAGATGTGTCGACACATGCTTTATGTGCAGAGTTGTCATCCGAAGGTGTCAAGATATTTTCTTTCTAATTCAGCCCTTCATTAGAGTATGCTCAGACCTTGATGTTTGGACCTTGAGCAACATGCACATACTTTATCTTGCATAAGGTAAACCGGATATGTGTTGGCTAGGGGTTGCACGAACCTTGATCTTCTTATGTGCTCAGACCTTAGCTCCTTGTAACAGAACCTTGCACCGACCTGATACTGATTAGCCTTGGATGTGCACTAATCTTCCTTTGCTGTATCGCAATAAAGACATGCACCGACCTTAGTCATTTTCCTTGGCCTTCTTGCATCGACCTTGGTTTCTTGATTTCTTTCTATCTTTGCAGACACACTTTGTTGCCGGTGTGGGCTTGACCTGTAATGCATGAGTGTTTGTCTCTATCAAATGCATGTCAAACTATATTAATGAATCATCGTCAGACATCATTGAGACAAAAGAATATTATACATAAGCCCAACATACATAGTCAGCCTCAAAACAATGGAGTTACTCATGTTATACACTTGTCCAACACCCAAGCCTCCTAGGAAGCCTGAGGGTGGTGCCGTGGAGAAAGAACGGGCGCATCACAAACCGGTCTAGGGGCAGAGTGTTGATGTAGAGGTGCCATTCATCCCTAGTCTTCTTGTCCGCTGTCCGACACTCCAACTGCTGAGAGAACCTGAAAGAACCGCCAATGAAGAATAGTGGATGGCTCCCAAAGATATGGCTGACAGAAGTGATATCCTCCCTAGGCATGAATTTCAACCTGACACCCATCCAACACTCAAGAAGGACCATAGAGCCAAAGAGTGGGCCCCCCAAAGCTGCTGAGCTAAGACCCTCGTAAAGGTAAGCAAGTACAGCCTAAGAAATAGAAAGACTCTACCACATCCCACTAATGGTGCTAAGGTTGGGAATGTCCAGGACATGGTCGGCAGAGGAGAGGAGTATGGCACCACATAAGCAGATAGAAACATCCTTGGCTATGGCTTTGTCCCACCCACACTTATTTTTTACAATGAGCTATGACCCACTAGCTCAAGGGTAGAAAATGGATGTGGTTTGGGCCAATCATGGTGCGGACATCCTTAGCACTAGGTAGGAACTCCTCTAGTGATGGGGACATCACCTCCCATGCCCACGTTCACAGCTCGTCTCCTCGCCCCGGTTGCATCCGGCATGGTCTAGTCATTTAATTTTGAGTCCTATGTAATTTTTATTTGAGTCATTTGATGTATTTTCCCTTTTATTTGAGTCATGTTCCTAGGTCTTGTGTTCATTTCCCTAAGTTTGAGTGTCATTAGGTTGTCTAGTTAGCTATTGGGCCCAATTCATTGGGCTTGGCCCAAGGGCTCTCCCCTACCCCCTCGGTTATTTGTCATTGAGTCAATTGTCCGGGACTTTTGTAGAAATGTGGGTTTCCTATATATAGGACCCCATTCCCCCACATTTCAACTTAATGAATCAATCAATGAAAAATTGCATTTTGTGAGTTCTATCTTTATTTTTATGGTGGAGTGAATCCATTAGTGAGGTGAGAAGCCTTAGGGAGAGAATCCCACCCATCCCTCTCTTAATCTCTCATTTTCACTCCACTTTCTCTCTCCTCCACACCCAAATTCGAATTTTCTTCTCTCTCCTCCCTTCCCAACCACCTCCACTCCCCACCTACCCCATTTAAGCCTCTTCCCATTCCCCACAACCCTCATCAATACTCCTCCCCTTCCCAAGACCCCCTCCACCAATCCTCTCCTCACCATCCAACCCCCAACTATCCCTCCCACTTTCCCAAGCACCCTTCCCACTACCCCAAGCACCTATTACCTTCCCCACACACCTCTTCCCATCCCCCAAGACCAAAAATTAACCCCACCCTTAAACCTATTTTCAAATATCCTTTCCCTCTCTCCATTCCAACCAAATTCGCAGCCCCCACTCCCACCATCTGTTGGACCACCTTCCAGACCTTATTCTCCCCCTCCCACACCTTAGAACACCCCCTCCAAGACCCCCTTACAACCAGAGGTCACTCCCACACTCAACCACCCCCATTTCCCCTCCCATATACCCCATTTCCCCCCACCATCTTCAACCTTCAGTTTTCAGTTCGCTGGCAGCAGAAGAGTAGAAGTTTGCAGAGGTGACCCCGACCACATCCTAGAGAATCTGAAGGCTCAAGAGGGATCCACAGAAGCGTCTGCGTGTCCTCTTCGCAACGGTCATGGTTTCATCCCCATCGGAGATCGGTGCTCCTTTGGAGGTCCATTCTTCCCCGACTGCGCAGAGGTGTCACTGCAGAGGTCCTAAGTCGGAGAGGAAGCTTCACCACGCCAAACCTCGGAGGAATCAGGCCAAGGGTTCTTCTACAAAGTTCTACCTCTCCCTGTCTACTTTCAGAATCAAAAAGTAGAACCCCGTTTGGCATCCGGTAGCAGGAGTTACCAATTTTCTCCCTCAACTTCGTAGTCCTGCTACCCACAGTCTGCTCCGACCAGTCAACAGTGTTCAGAGTTCCCTGGTCTTCTCTAGCATCGTCTGGCCTCTCCGTCAGTTTTTCTGCGAAGATGATTTGTCCACGATTCCAACGACTCTGACGGTGCTCGATTCTGAGTTCGGGAGCTGCCGGTACATCCTCTGCAACCTGCTGTTACTACGCCGATCTGCCCCCTGTAGAGGTTCTGAGCCCGAGAAAAAGCTTCACCAGGACGAACTCAGGAAGAACCAGGCCACGAGCTATTCTACAAAGTTCTTCTCCTTCCTGTCTACTTTTGGAATCAAGAAGCAGAATGCCATTCGGCATCCGTTAGCAGAAGTTATCAATTTTATTCCTCGGCAGTGCGACTCCACTTCCCCGTAGTCTGCACTGACCTCCCCTCACTCTTCTGGATCCGCTGTTCTTCTCCGGCATAGTTTGGCATCTCCGTTTGTTCTGATGCAAAGAGAACCCATCCACGGTTCCAACGGTTCTGGCGGCACCTGATTCGAAGTTCGGGAACGGTCGGGGCAGCCGCGTCTTCCTGCTGTTGATAGTCTATTGCAGACAGTCCGAGATTCAGCAACCCTGTTCGTACTCCCGCCCAGGCCGCCAGTGACCCCTGAAGAAATTGGAAAAATTCAGAGGCACTCCTGTTCCAGAGATGAAGAGATCACCACTGGTCTCACCCTCAGCAAAATTCCAAAGAGAGCTCTGCGGCCTCCACACCCTCTATCTGTCAGCCATTACAGAGGGAAGGCAGATTCGGCATCTTCACTTCATCATCGTTTTAGCCCTAGTTTTCCCCACCCCGCTTGGCCGGCTGAAGGCCCCTCCCTGCGTGGAGGTAGTTTGATTGTAATCCATTAACCCCCACCCCAAGATCCCCCTCCTGCGAGAGGTGTAGTGTTGTAATAGCTTAAACAGGTCAAGCTACCCCGGCGCGGCGTGTGGGGAACCCACGCTTCCCCGCTCGCCCTCGTCTCCGAGCGGGACCGGTTTCTTCAAACCGGTCGAGTTAGTGCTCCAAAACTTTGCTCTAATTCATGCTTGTTCTTTCAATATTAGTTCATAAACTCCGCTGGCCGTGACGAGAGCCCGATCCTTAAGCTCATTTGCTATAAGTGATCATCGTGGGAAGAGAGTGGAACCCGTGCCCTTTGGCACTTCGTCGGACCCTTGATTTGGGCAGCCGTACCCTTGGGGAATCAAACCTTGGCCTTGCTGGCCCTCTACCAGCAAGGGCCTAGCCCACACAACCTCCCCTTGGCATTGCCAAGTTACCCCGGGTCTTAGTGAGCATCAGGTGAGCGGTTGCTATTATCGGTCTATTTTTGAATGCTTAATTGTGCTTGCTTGTTGAGTCCTAGGTTGCGTCACATCACCTAGGATGAGGGCAGGATCTACAGGGGCAACGGTATGGCAAACCAGGTCCTCCTCACCAACTTTGGATTTAGAAAGGGATAGGTAGGTCTCTAACTCCTCTAATAAGATGGTGGCCTCGAAGGAAGGGAAGATGAAAGTTTGTGTCTGAGGATGCCATAATTCTATCAAGGCTGTGATACTATGCCAATCCAGTGAAAGCTTGGGGAAATTCTTGGCTAGGATTAAGAGAGGGTGCAAGTTCCAGGCCCTTAGGATGGATATCACTGTTATAGGGAGCTCACGGATCATGGGAGACATCCACTTTAAGGTGGAATAACGCCTAGGACCGGGGAGAAGCTGAGATGACGGAGGAGAAAAGAAAGAAAAAAAGAGAAGAAGAGAGGAGGAATATGAGCATTTTTGAAAAAATTGAATGAAGTAAATTACATTGACTTATCTCTCTCAAAGGGCTGGAGCTGAGATGCCCGGGGATGGCGGTCAACCTTTGCAGAACCCCGTGCTCTTTCTTGCCGGCTTTGGCCGGTGGTAAGCGGCCTCACCCATAGAACTTCCTTCAATGGCCCTCTTCATGGTGTTTTGGGGAGGTTTTGCAAGGTTTTCAAGGCTTTAGGGAGAGGGTTTGTGTGAAGAACAAATTTAGGGTGCCTTCCTACTTATAGAGCCTGATTTGTGGCCTAATACCACTAGGATTGGGGTAGGATAACTCCAAATCGGGTTAGGATAGGTTTTGGCATGAGTTAGGACTGTCTACCCTTGGGTTGGGACTCCCCAAGAGAGTCCCGATCAGAGCTATTAGAGTTTCCACGTAAGCGGTCTATCGAGCGACCGCGGATGTGTAGAAGCGGTCTAACATGGACCGTTTACGCGCCTTCTACACACTTCACCTCCTGGCATACTAAACGGCCTATGAGAGGACACCTGTCAATGCCAACGGTCAAACGAGGACCGTCTTCTAGAATCCACGGTCCAACGGAGACCGTCTATGATCTTCTTTGGAGCCTTAGCCGCACAAGCATCCACGGTCCACCATGGGACCTTCTGAACACCGGAGCGGTCATCTGGCTGGCCATTTATCTACCTAAAGCCTCAATTTTTGTCCTTCTTGCACCAATTCCACTCAAAGCATTTCATCTATCTCTCTCACTCTCTCGTGTCAGGTTAGGATTCATTATTAGTCAATTAGCGTCAAGCATTCACACATTCATTGGCAAAACTAAAACTAACCATATCATAAGCATGCCATAACATCCATATGTACATAAGTCATGGAGAGGGGAATTCCTGCAGCCCACTCAAAGAGCAGACCCAACTAGGCCCAACAAGGCCCAACGAGACAAGCTCGCCCAAGTGACAGCCCGCAGGGCCCACTCGGAAAAGCCCAATAAAATAATGCTCGAGGAAACAACTCTCCTAGGTGGCCCCAAGGCTCGGAGAGCCCGAGCCTTGGTCAGGTCACAGGAAGACCCGCGCACGTGCTATTCCTCCGCACGAAGGGGGGAAGCACTAGCCGGTCTATCCGACCCATCTCCTCACCGAGCTAGGCCTATCACCCGATAGGGCCGGCCCCCCTAAGCTCGGAACGACCGATAAAATGTTCATCACTGCAGCCGTTAGAGTCCACAGCGGGCCAAACGCTAAGAAGTCCAGGAGCTCCGGCTTCCCCGCGAGGATAACGCCCCCACGATGAGGCCATAAAAGCCCACGACGAGGACGTAACCTCCACCGGAGACCTCTCAGCTTGCAGGACTCCAGAGGGCGACACACTATTTAAACCTGGGATACCCTCCTGTGAAAGGTAAGTCCAAAAGGGCATTGTTCCACCCCCAACTCCTGAGTAAGGATTACTTCACCCCATTGGTGGAGAGGGATCTCGCGCCTTCAACTTCTCCTCCCTATCGCTGCTCCCACCATTGCTCTACTAACTTGAGCGTCGGAGGGTTTTGCCCCAGGGAATTCCCCTGGGCCCTCTGACCCGTTTCCCTGTCTTGCAGTTCATTAACTTGGTGATTACCAGCCAGCTCAGGAACCAGCGCGAGATTTCGCCTCTTCATCTGGCGCCGTCTGTGGGAAACGCACGAAGAACCAACATGGTGAGAAGGAGCTCAGGGAGGAGGTCCACCGGCGAAAAGGGTAAGGTCATGGCAGCAGTAGGGGATGGCCCTTCCAGGGCCTCACAGAACCCTCCCTCCAACGCCAGCATCCCCGCCGACAGACCACCCCCCCCCCCCCCCCCCCCGCGGCGGCGGGGCTACCCCCCTACGGTGGCGCCGAAGCCTTCCAGGCCCTCAACGCCAAACTGGATGTTCTCATGGAGCTCATGATGACCCAGGCGGCCAGGGATGCAAGGTCCCGCGCCCTGTCAGGGAGCCCCCCCGCAAGAGTACGTCTCAGCACACAGCTGGGGGCCGCTTCACCCTCTGCGGCCAGCAGCTCATCCGTAACAGGGTCGGAGGACCCTCGCAAGCTCCACCTCCGGAGCAAGAGGCCTCCTCCACGCCGAGGAAAGGAAGGTGGGGCACGCAACGGCCAGATCCGGAAGCCGACGTTCCCGGAGACCGCCAAGGCACCCCCCTAGCCTCGCGGCACGACAACAACTGGAGTTATCCCTCCGGCTGCGAGATTTCGAAAGGCGCTTCGCTGAGCAGGAGCGCGCCCTTCGTGCCTTGCAGAAGGCCTCTTCCCCGGAAGACGAGGAGAAATCCCCGTTCTCCGAGTATATCTTGAAGGCAGAGGTATCTCCCAAAGCCCCCATACCAACCTTCAAGCTTTACGACGGCCAAGGCGACCCGGCCGACCATTACGATAGCTTCGACGCCCTGATGACTCTACACGGAGCGTCGGACCCCATCAAGTGCCGAGCCTTCGTGACCACTCTGGTCCAGGGCGCTCAAGCATGGTTCCAGGCTCTCGCCCCCGGATCCATCCGAGACTTCAAGCAGTTCGGGCGAGTCTTCAAGGAGAGCTTCACCGGAAGTGCCCCCCCAAGGTCGGTAGCGGGGCTCTTGGCCCTCAAACAGGCGCAAGAGGAAAGGCTCTGGGCTTACGTCCACCGGTTTAAATCGGAAGCCCTCCGAATCCCCCGACTGGATGTGGCCTCGGCCACAACCGCACTGACCAGGGGTACCCGGGATGAGAACCTCCACCGCGAACTCATCCTCCACCCTCGCTCGACCCTTGCCGAGCTAGTGACTCTGGCTCTACGCCACACCGAGTGCGAAGAAGTGCTCAGCGCTTGCCGAGACGCAACCGGCTCAGGTCGGGAGGGGGACAAGAAGCGGGGCCCCGAGCCAAATCCTAGCTCGGGAAAGAAGCGAGACCGAGATGGAGAGCGCAAGCGGAAGTACGAGCGGTACACCCTGTTAACCGCCCCGGTCTATGAAATCTATGAAGACGTCAAAGACTCGAGACTTCTCCGTCGGCCCGAGCCGATGAGGTCGAAGAACCGCAAGCGAGACAGACATTGTCTATTCCACGGCGATCATGGGCATCACACCGGTGATTGCCACCAACTCCAAGATGAAATCGAGCGCCTCATCCGCCTGGGGCACCTGGCTCGGTTCACTGCCGAGCACAGAGAAGATCAAGGCGCCGCAGAGGAGATTGACAACGCCCCCCGAGGGGTCCACATCAACGTCATCTCTAGAGGAGTAGCATCAGGAGGTGACAGTAGCCGTGGAAGGAAGCGTCATGCCGAGCGGGCGAGCCGAGCCCCAGAGCCACCCAAGGCCCCGCCCCAGGTCATAGTCTTCTCCGATCAAGACCTGGAGGGGCTGAGCACCCCGCACGATGACGCCCTCATAATCTCGGCCACTATAAACCATTGTAACATATATCGGATTCTTGTGGACAATGGAAGTGCCCCTGATGTGTTGTCTTATGACTGTTTCCTCAAAATGGGAGAGGGTCCATCCAAACTCCGCCCGATCCGGACGCCCCTCTGTGGGTTCAATGGCCTGGCCACTCTCCCCGAAGGAGCCCTAAGCCTGCCGGTTACCCTCGGCACCCCACCCAAAACCGTTACGGTCATGGTAGACTTCATGGTGATCAAAGGGATGATAGCGTACAACGCCATTTTCGGCCGGGGAATCCTCAGTCGGATCAAGGCAGTACCATCTACCTATCACCAAAAAATGAAGTTCCCCATCAAGAACGGAGTAGGGGAAATCCGAGGTAACCAGGCCACGGCCCGAAGGTGCTACAACATCTCGGTGGAGGCCACGAGGCCGGACGGGAATAATAAGGACCCCCGGGAAGTCGAGGAAAAATCCGCAGCTACTAAGCCAGGTGGCGAGTTGCTGACAATTTTCCTAAACGATGACCCGACCCTAAGAGGAAGGATCGGAGCCGACCTACCACCCGAGGAGCAGCAGCAATATAAGAATTTTCTTTCTGAGTACATCCGATTCTTCGCTTGGTGACGATCAGGTCCCTGGGATACCAGAGGAGATAGTGCTGCACCGACTCAACCTCAACCCCACCATGAAGCCCGTGCAGCAGTGCCGAAGGAAGCACGCACCAGAGAAACAGACGATTATCAAGGCGCAGGTCACCAAGGGGAAAGAGACTGGTCTTTTTAGACCGGTCCTGTACCCGACGTGGCTAGCCAATGTCGTCTTGGTACCAAAGGCTTCCGGCGAGTGGCGGATGTGCGTGGACTTCACCGACTTGAATAAGGCGACCCTTAAGGAATGCTATCTCTTGCCCATCATCGACCAACTGGTCGACTCGACATCAGGCAACGAGATGCTCAGCTTCCTGGAAGCTTATTCGGGTTACCATCAGATCAGAATGAATTCTGAAGACGTCGAGAAGACCATCTTCATCACCGACTACGGCGTGTACTGCTATACCCGGATGCCTTTCGGGTTGAAGAACGCCGGAGCCACATACCAAAGACTGGTCAACCACATGTTCGAGGAGCAGTTAGGTCGGAACGTCGAGGCCTACATTGAAGACATGCTCGTCAAGACCCCCAAGGCCCAGGACCACTTCACCGACCTCGCCGAAGCCTTCGGCGTCCTCCTGAAGTACAACATGAAGCTCAATCCTGCCAAGTGCACCTTCGGAGTAAGATCCGGGAAGTTCTTGGGTTTCCTGGTCACTCAGCGTGGGATCGAAGCTAACCTCGACAAGGTCCAGGCCATCCTGGACATGCGCCTACCCGCCTGCATCAAGGACGTCCAGCGTCTGACAGGGCGTGTCGCCGCTCTCAGCCGTTTCTTATCCCGTGCGGTCGAACGATGCTTGCCCTTTTTTAAACTGTTGAAGGGGCCCAAGTTGGCATCTGCTACGTTCGCATGGGATGAGGAATGCCAGAAAGCGTTCGCTGAGCTTAAGGAGTTCCTGGCTTCACCCCTGGTGCTCTCCAAGCCTGTGCCGGGCGAAGCTTTACTACTCTATCTCTAGGCGACGTCATCAACGGTCAGCTCGGTCCTAGTCAAAAATGACTCGGGAATCGAAAGACCAGTCTACTACACCAGCAAGGTGCTTAGCGAGACCGAGAGGAGGTACCCCGCAACCGAGAAGCTCGTGCTAGTGCTGGTTACCTCTGTGAAACGCCTCCGACCCTACTTCCAGGGGCACCCCATCACCGTGCTAACCGGCGAGCCATTGAAGAAGATTTTGGCCCACCCCGAGGCCTCGGGGCGACTCGTCAAATGGGCCATTATGCTTGGGGCCTACGACATCTCGTATCGCCCGCGCTCAGCTATAAAAGGTCAAGCGCTCGCCGACTTCATCGCCGAAAGCACCATCCCGACCGAAGGGAGGCTACTGACCATGCCCGGGCCAACCTGGGAACTGTACGTCGACGGATCTTCCAACTCGGTCAGTAGCGGTGCTGGGATCCTCCTAAGATCCCCCGAAGGAGTGGAGCTGTAGTACGCCTTGAAATTCAACTTTCAGGCGTCCAACAACGCTTCCGAGTACGAGGCCCTTAAATCGGGAGCACGCATGGCCCGGCGGTTGGGGGCTGAGCGAGTCAGGATCCACACCGACTCTCAGCTGGTCGCGAGCCAGGACAACGGCGAGTACGAAGCTCGAGAGGCACCCATGATCAAATACCTCCAGCTGGTCAGGAGCTTGGCCCAACAATTTGAGGGATTCGAGATAGTCCGAATAGCCCGGGAAGAAAACTCCCGACCGGACGCCCTCTCTCGATTGGCCTCCTCCCTAGACCCAGAAGGTACCCGATCGGTCCTCCTCGAAGAGCTAGAGCGCCCGAGCATTGACTCGGAGCTCCGCGCTGTTGACTCGGCCGTCCCGAGCGACTGGCGCACCCCCTACCTGTCTTGGCTTCGAGACTCCCAAGAGCCCTCCGACCCTCGGGAAGCACGCCAAATGAAGTACCAAGCCCGGCGCTTCGTCGTCCTGGACGACACACTCTACCGAAGGTCTTTCGTCGGCCCTCTCCTGAAGTGCCTCGGCCCCGACGACGCCAGCCGAGCCATTCGAGAGGTTCATGAAGGCCTGTGCGGAGCGCACTCAGGGGCAAGGTCACTGGCCAGAATCCTGTTACAACAGGGGTACTGGTGGCCCACCCTGCAGCGCGACTGCTTGGCCTATGCTCAACAGTGCGACCGATGCCAGCGGTTCGACCACTTGGTCCATCAGCCGGCTACAGAACTCGTCACCCTCGCCGAGCCTTATCCCTTTGCTCGGTGGGGGATCGACATTCTCGGACCATTCCCCATGGCTCAATCCCAGAAAACGTTCATCGTCATCGCCATCAACTACTTCACTAAATGGATCGAGGCCGAAGCCACTGCAAGGATCACCGAGACAGTCGTCTGGAGTTTCGTCTGGAAATCGATCATTTGTCGCTTCGGCATCCCCCGAGTGATAGTGAGCGATAACGGTCGGCAATTCGATTCTTGATATTTCCGAGACAGATGCACCGACCTAAACATCCGCAAACACTTCACTTCGGTCGCCCACCCTCAGGCCAACGGGCTGGTCGAAAATGCCAATAAGACTATCTTGAAAAGCATAAAGACCAGACTCGGCAAAGCCAAGGGTAGTTGCCTCGAGGAATTGTCTAGCGTACTGTGGTCGCACCGAATGACTCCCAGGACGGCAACCGGTGAAAGTTCTTTTCAGTTGGTGTACGGCACTGAGGCCGTCATTCCATTAGAGATCGTCAACCCGTCTCTCCGAGTCATCCGCTACTCGCCCGAGGAAAACAACCAAAAGTTACTCGAGAACCTCGACCTAGTCGATGAACTCCGGGATATTGCCAGCATCCGAGTGACGGAATACCAACGACGCCTCACTCGATACTACAACGCCAGAGTCCGAAGCAGACACTTCCGACCGGGAGACTTCATCCTCAGAAAATCCGAAGCCTCTCGACCACTAGAGGCGGCGGGCAAGCTGTCCCCTAACTGGGAAGGCCCCTACCGAGTGGTCGAGACGCTCGGGAAAGGTGCGTACAGGTTAGCAACAATGGAAGGGGATCCCATTCCTCGGACATGGAACGCAGTCGCACTACGTAAATTCTATTTTTGAAATTGTACAACAAGAAGGACGAAATAAATTCCTTTCCATTCAAAACTATTAATACATCAGAAAGGTAAAGGCCAGTACATTGCATGACAAAAAGCAAGAAAATCCATCTAACACCGCTGCAAGGGGTCATCGCTCGGTTGACTCGATCTCAATCTCCTCGCATCCAGCCACTGACTTTGTCTCGCGTAGAAACTGGCTCGGACAAGAGGGGGCCGATCCAGTTGGCTCAGATGACCCCCGACAAAGGTGACCAAGGGACTGCAGAGAAGGTAGCCACCTTCTAAAGTTGGAGAAGGCCACCTTCCAAGTTGATGGAGGCTAGGAAGAAGGAGCGCCATGAAGACCCCTTTTTTCCCAACCTGCCAACTCCTTGGAAGGGAACAGAGAGCAAGCAGCCTCCGAAGAGTGAAAGAAATGAAGAGCAGAAGAGGGAAAAAGAGGCTGCAGATAGAAGAAGGCTTCGGTGAGGAGGGAACTTGATGCGCCTCCCCCCCCCATGCGGAGGGGGAGTGGCGACAGGCGTCCCTGATACCCCCATCCGTCCTACGCCTCGGTGCCCGCCTGGAAGCCACGCCAGAACTGAGAGAGGGCAAGAGCCGTGCCTTCGCACGTCGAAGCCCTCTCCAGATCCGCACGGTGACCGTCGGACCCGTCTCAAACCCGCGCGGCGACCGTGGGACCCGTCCAACAAGCCAGGACAGCAAGAGCTCTCTGCTCCCCGTCGTGGGCGGAGTCACCCTCCGAAGGATCCTCCATGCAACGGCACAACGCAGAGTGAATAAGAAGGAGTGAGGGAAGACTGTTAGAGAAAATCCCAAGCGGTAAAGAGGAAAGGGCGCCTTTCGGTCCTTCTTATAGGCCAAAGGAGGCTACACGCCTCAAACGCCCCCCCCCCTCAAAAACACGCCAAAGGATTTCTCCCCTGAACGGTCACCTCTAACTCCTCGTTTCCCGCCCCAGCGGGATTCACGAAGCGGCCTGGCATCCAAAGCGTG
Organism: Amorphophallus konjac; assembly: GCA_022559845.1. Lineage (NCBI taxonomy): Eukaryota > Viridiplantae > Streptophyta > Magnoliopsida > Alismatales > Araceae > Amorphophallus > Amorphophallus konjac. Next base: position 152,208,904 of record CM040120.1, on the reverse strand, counting down.
AGGGAACGGAAAGATGCCCCGTCAGAAGCCTACCAAATCAGCATGCGAAAACCACGCAGGACATATCGGCACTTTTCAACTACTCCAGATATGCCAGTCAAATCACGGCAAGGATGGCGATCAAACAAGTAAGTCATTTATTATCTCATAAAGAGGAAACTCTCTAAAGGAGGAAAGAGAGACAAACAAGAGAAAGGGGCAAAATAAGGCAAAATACATCAGGCCTCGGGCCCACTTTGAAGCTCGGAAGCGACGGAAGTAGGCGCGTCACCCCCAGCACCTTCGGTGACGGCCGACCCGGGCACTGACCTCGCCTGTGCGAGAACTGTCTCGGTCGCGAGCCCTCCCGAGGCGTCCGGAGTTGGTGACCCCGCCGTAGGAGACCCCTCTGGATCTTCCCAGCTCGACGCAGAGGAGCTAGAAATCGACTCATCTGAGTCATAGACCTGGCCCAAAGGGAACATGATCCCGGAGTCTCGATCAAAGGCGTAGCCCACCGCCCGACGATAACCCTGCTTAAACCCCTTTCGGGCGCCACGGCGAAGCGCTACCTCATAATATGGTAGGGCGGCTCTCTCCAGGTCGGCTGAGTAAGCGTCCGAGCTTCTATATCGCTCAATCACCTCCGCCTCGATCTGCTCCGTCCTTCCAACGAGCTCGACCCAAGCCCGCTCCGCCTCGGTCGCATGCTCCTCTGCTCTCGCCAGGCGTTCCTCTGCCGCGACCATCCCTCGCTCGGCCTCACTCGATCGCCTCTCTGCCCGGACTCGGTCCGCCTCGGCCACGGAACGAAGGCGCTCCGCTACCTCCGCCCGGTCCAGTAACTCGGCCCGTTTGAGCTCCCAGCGACCGTCCAGCTCGAGGTGACGCAGACGCTCCTCTTCCAAGAGTTTGCCCTTCCTCTCGAGCGATTCCCGGGCCTTAGCCAACTGCTCAGTCAGCGCCTCGATTTCTAGCCGGCTCGCCCGTGCCAAGTCCCTGATCGCGGAGAACTCCCGTCGGAGCCCCTCATGTTCCTCGCTGAGGCGGGCCAGTTTCCTCTCGCACCCCCCGAGGGCCCAAGCGAGATTCGATCGCTCCGCCTCCGTCCGAGCGTACGTCTCCGCCATCAAGGCCGCCGACCGAGCCATGACTAGGCCGCCCTCCATGAGGATGTCGAGGACGCCGGAGTGGGAGTGGCGCTTGTCTCCCCCCCTCTTCTTTGCGGCAACCTCTCGGCAAACCCGGTAAAGGTCGCTCGAAACGCCGAGCCTTTCCAAAGCCTCCGGCATGGAGATATGCTCCCCACCGGACACCCCGCCAGAAGGATCAGCCCGAGCGATGGGGCCGACCGCCCCGCGTGCCACAGTCGGTTGGGGTTGCGACGCCTCCCCGGGTGAACCCCCAACCTCGACCGACGCCGCAGGATTGACCGCACCAAGAACTTCGGGCACTTGGGGCTGTGACGCCCTCACGGGCGAACCCCCATCCCTATCTGTCTCGGCCCGCGCCTCTCCACCCGAGACAGCGCCGACCTCGACCGGTCTCCCGGTGTCGACGCCAGCCGCTACAGCGCCGGCCCCCTCCATCCCCGGGGAGGGGAGAACCGACCCATCTCTGCCCTCTGAGGGGCCCCCGGTCTCTTTGGCCCCCTCTCGCCTGGTAGGTGGGGGAGCTGGCCCGGAAGGGTCGGCCCCACCTTGCCCCCGAGAGGGGAGCACCGCCGAGCCAGAATCACCCCCGGCAGCGGTAGGATGACCGGCCTTCTTGGCCCGTTTCTTGGCCTTCGCGGCTTCCCGCAATCTCCCCTCCAGGGGATCCTTGCGCTTCGCCCCGCTTGACCGCGAAGATCCCTCGGAGGCCGCCCCCTTGCCCTTATCTTGGGCTTGGGAACGACCCGCGGGAGCGACAGGCTCATCGGCCGCCGAATCATCCCCAAGATCGACGACCTCGGTGACCTCTTCCAAAGGCTCCCACCGGATGTCTGCAATGAAGAAAAAGATTCGGTTAGGAAATGAAAAGTCGACCCTCCGACCCCGCAGAAGAATCTGATGAATGGCACCTGATGGCTTGAGCTGTGTAAGCAGATACCGCTCCACGTTCTCCAGCGTCACCAGCTCCTCAGTCGACCGGTGATTTGTCAACAAGAGAGCGGCATACTCTTCCACGTCGGCGGGGAACTCCTCCTGGTGCGGGGGAAGATTCGGATGGAAGTTGGGCATAACCTGGCACCTCCAGGACTCGTCCACTGCTTCCGCCTTCACCCAGAAAAACTACCTCTTCCACCCTTTGTGCGAAGAATCCTTCGCCGCCAGCGGAATACAACTCCGATTCCTGCGCGCCAAGATAAAATAGAAGCCTTTCCCCGCTGACGGATGTGCCTTCAGCTCGAAGAAATAATGAAAAAGATCCAGCGACGGGGGAACCCCCTGCAGGCGGCAGAGGATCCGAAAGGCAGAAAGCAGGAGATACGAGTTGGCCACCAGCTGAACAGGCGCCAACACGAAAAAATTGGGAAGCTTCAAGATGAAAGGCTCGAAGGGGAGGCAGAATCCGCTCTTCCACGCCAGGCGAAAAGTACAAATATGGCTCGTACGGCTGTCCAAGCTCGTCTCGTATGGGGCAGCAGCTACAAAGCTATATCGGAGAGGCAGGCGAAACTGATGCTCCAATTTCTTCACATCAGCCTCCCCCAACTCGCTACGATTGGGGACGGGCTCCCGCCTCACCTGCTCGACTTCCGAGCGTAGATCCGCCATCGAGCTGGAAGAAGAACCTTCACTAGAGCCTGAAGACTCCGGGGGAGAAGGAAGCCACCGGATCGCCTCCGCGGTTACACGCGCCAGCTCCACAAATGCCGTCGCAAGAGCTTGCTCCCCCGCTGTATCTTCACGGCGCATCAAGGAGCCCCATAAGCAGAGAAATGGAGGAAAGGCCGAAAACCCTAAAAAGAATGGGAGGAACGAGCAGCGCTCTACGCCTATAAACTCTCGCGGGAGGCGGCACGCCGTTTCAACCTCCGAGAAAAAAGGGGCCCCTTCATTTCAAATCCGTCAGGATCATTATTACTACGGGCCCAGGCGACCGCTACACGTGGCTTCATCACGCCAACAGGATTCCACCCACCCGAGCCACGCCGGTCCAAAGCCTCGAAAAACTACTCAACCGAGCCTCCTTGGCTCGGGAGTAGGAGGGGGACAAGTGGAGAGGGGGATTCCTGCAGCCCACTCAAATAGTAGACCCAACTAGGCCCAACAAGGCCCAACGAGGCAAGCTCGCCCAAGTGACAGCCCGCAGGGCCCACTCGGAAAAGCCCAATAAAACAATACTCGAGGAAACAACTCTCCTAGGCGGCCCCAAGGCTCGGAGAGCCTGAGCCTCGGTCAGGTCACAGGAAGACCCGCGCACGAGCTATCCCTCCGCACGAAGGGGGGAAGCGCTAGCCGGTCTATCCGACCCATCTCCTCACCGAGCTAGGCCTATCGCCCGATAGGGCTGGCCCCCCTAAGCTCAGAACGACCGATAAAATGTTCATCACTACAGCCGTTAGAGTCCACAGCGGGCCAAACGCTAAGAAGTCCAGGAGCTCCGGCTTCCCGGCGAGGATAACGCCCCCACGATGAGGCCATAAAAGCCCACGACGAGGACGTAACCTCCACCGGAGACCTCTCAGCTTGCAGGACTCTAGAGGGCGACGCACTATTTAAACCTGGGATACCCTCCTACGAAAGGTAAGTCCAAAAGGGCATTGTTCCACCCCCAACTCCTGAGCAAGGATCACTTCACCCCATTGGTGGAGAGGGATCTCGCGCCTTCACCTTCTCCTCCCTATCGCTGCTCCCACCATTGCTCTACTAACTTGAGCATCTGAGGGTTTTGCCCCAGGGAATCCCCCTGGGCCCTCTGACCCGTTTCCCTGTCTTGCAGTTCATTAACTTGGTGATTACCAACCAGCTCAGGAACCAGCGCGAGATTTCACCTCTTCAAGTCACATCTAAGTACATCAGGTCGGTCCCTCTCCCTGTCCCCTACTCTCACCCGAGCCCTCATGCCTCTTCGATGGCGGGGCCATCACTGAGCTCGTCTCCTCTCGATGACGTCAGTGCCGCTCCTCCTCCTCGTTCCTCCGATGGCCAGAGGAATTCGTAAAGTAACTTTTGTAGGAGCCATGCGTACCATGGGTGTCGCTCGGAGGTTCGCTGCGCTCTGGCCTCCGGCTCATCTTCTAGAATGCTCGCACCTCTCCTCTCAGCTCAGCTGCTAACCGAGCCCGCTCTGCCTCCGCACGAAAGTGCTCGGACTCAACTCGGTAGTGGTCTGCCGATGCTGCCTCGGCCAGGAGTCACTCCAGCTCTACTCGGAGGAGCACCGTCTCTCGGGTCTGCTGGTCGCCTGCGCTCCATCTCCTCCCTGAGCCGGGTGTTCTCGCTCAGGGCCACTGTCAGCTCAGTCAGACGCATGTGCATGCATCGTAGTTAGTTAGTTGCATTTCATAATCATAATTGTAAAGGGGAAGTGCAAGTGTTCACTTACGCTCTCGGTGAGTGCCGCCTCGGCCTCATCTGCCCGTGCCACCGTCGTCGCGAACTCCACATCCCGCCCGGTACGGTCCGCAGACGGCTGGGAGGAGGAAGGTCTGTCAGCTCCCTGACACTGGGTCCCCTCGGCTCACTGCATTTAGAACTCCAGGTTAGTCAATGTATATGCACACTTAAGTTTAAGGTTCAGTGAAACTCACCGAGAGGTCCAGCGCCTGTCGGAGCTCGTCCCGCTACTGGACGGTGGAGTGGAGGAGGCCATGGAGCTCGGCAATCCGCCCCTGGGGGTCGAGCTGCATATAGAAGTCTAGTGTCAGTGCATCATAATCATAAAGCATAATAGAAAGCATGGGGTTCGAGTCGTACCGGTCACCGAGTGCCGCAGAAGACCTGGTCTCCGTAGTGCCTGGCGTAGGACGTCAAGTACGCCTCGCCACTCTCTAGTCAGGTGCGCACCACTCACCCATGTCCTATCCAGTCACGGATCTGCTCCGCTACTCTGGTGGTCCAGTCGATCTCTGCCGCTAGTCCCCGAGCGTTCCCACGTGCTCCTCCGACTTCTCGATAGCCGGGAACTCGACCTCTGCCTGGTGGACCCTGAGGGTCCTCATCATGAGTCGGTAGTAGAGGGGCTCCACCACATTCTTGTAGTGGAGCCAGATGTCACGTCCGACGTAGGCCAAGGCCGCCACCACCCATGGCTGGCCCTCGTGCCGCTCTCCCTGGTACGGCGTCCACCGGACCTGTCAAAAAGGGCAATTGCATTAGCATATAATCATATAGTTGCATTCACAAATCTTAAGTCTTAGATCTTACCAAAGCATAGGGTAGGGTGTCGAGGTCGTCCTGGATCGCCCGGACCTGGTGACGCAGCGAGCCGACCTCCCGTGGTGTCGTCCACCGCCTCACGATGGGCAGCCAATCCAGGTGCGTCTCTACTCCTCTCCCCAGCCCGGGGAGGTGCACATAAGCCCACACCTGCATTGCATTGCATGTTAGCACATAAGCATTTAGAGAATTCATATAGAAATTGCATAATCATTTTAGGAATCGAGTCGTACCTGGAGCAGTGGGGAGAATCCGTCGAGCATGGTGCGCCGGCTAGTAGAGCTAAGGGTGTCGAAGAGGAACGCAAGGACCACTGCTCCCCAGGCATACTCCCCGACTCTGTCCACCTCCTCGGGCAGGGGAAGTAGCCGGCAACTGACCACGTCCCCCCGAGTGGCGAAGAGGAGTCTCCCGAAGAAGAGCATCAGGAACCTCTTCAATACCACGTCTGCCTCCGGTCCTGCTGCGGCTGCCACCTGCGATCGTGCTCGGTCCACGAGCCATGTCAGGTGCTGCTCGGGCAGCTCTCTTGTTGCGATCCCGGCTCCTCGTAGTCCGAGACTCTCCTGCAGCATCACCCGTGGCAGCGTCGTCGACTGACGCATCGGTCGCAACAACTCCAAGCCCAGTAACCTCCGGGCTAGCCCTCGGTAGTCGGGGAAAGTCCTCCCGCTAACCGGCGCCCCGTGCACGCGCAGTCCAGTGATGCGCGCGACGTCCTCAAACGTCTGGACCATGTGGCCCCACGGGAAGAGAAACGTCCGACTCATCGGATCCCACCGGTCGTGCAGGGCGTAGAGCAGCGCGGTGTCGAGCCGCGTCACCTCCATAGTGAGGAACTCCCCGAATCCCATGGCTGCCAGCCTCTCTCGCTGGAAGTCCGACAGTGCGAGGTACACTATCCAGACCTAGAGCCATGAGATCTTGGTCCTACGCTTTCCCTGCATGCATTTAAACAAATTGCATTAGCCATACACTTCATAATAAATCATCAGAATAAATAATAATAATAAAAATGTCATCTTTCAGGTTAACGGTCTCTTCTGGGCCGCTTGTGTTGCTCTAACGGTTGATGTCCAGCCATTTTATCGTTCCAATAAGCCCATTGCAGGATCTAAATCTACACGGTCATCCCTTGACCATTTCTCATTTGTAGGCGGCCTGTTGAAGGCCGTTCAGTTTCTTAGACGGCCCAGTTAGGACCGTTTACACTTTACGTGTCTATCCCAATAACGGCCGTTCCTTGACCGTTTTGGCACCCAACGGTCCCCATCCGACCGTTTGGGTTTTACATCAAATCCTCGTTGATTTGAGGTCTACACGGTGATCCCATTGACCGTTTGGATACTGGACGATCTGATCGAGACCATTTTATTCTCAATGGTTCAGTTTCTAAACAGTCCGAGGTGTACCACCTAATATCTACACGGTCTTTCTCAGACCGTTTCTACTCCCCAAAGCCCCGTCTGTTCAACTCCTTATGAACGGTCACCCGTAGACCGTTCTAGCCTCTGGGGTGGTCTGGTTTGGGCCGTTCTCTCGGTGAAACGGTCCTATAGGGACCGTGTATATCCTAGACAGTCACGGTTGAACCATTTTTCTACCCGTCGTGCCCACCGGCATCAGAGCTCTCCCCCACCATGTTCAATGGACGTGGAGGCCTTACAATCATCTCAAAGGGGTCGTATGCGCCATTTTGATCATCTAAACTAGCATGCATTCGTTAAAACAGTAAAATGGGGGGGGGGGGTTTATCTTGGCCTACCTCGGAGGGACGAGGTTCCTTGGCCTGGGCTTCGGCCATCGTCGTCGGCGCTTCATCCACCGGAGGTGCTCCTCCTTCCTCCGACATCGCCACGATCATGGTAGGGTCTCCTTCCTCTACGGCCGATGTCAGTGGTACCGCCTCCTCCACGGTCGCAGCCCGCGGTGGCGTCATCTTCTCCACCGGGGTCAACGGCGGTGGTGCGGTTCCCTCACGAGCCATCCTACGCTCCAAGGCTTGATGCTTGAATCACATAAAAGGGGTGGGAAGGCTAATGAAATGGGGTGGAGAAGGTTTAAGAGTGTGGGAGAATGAGGGTTGAAATGGGGGGTGGTCTCCATCGGTTACAGGGAGTGGAGAATGGAAGCGGGGTGAGGAGGAAGATGAGGGAGGTGTCAATTTATTTTTTTTGAAATCGACAATCTAAAGGCGGTCTAGCGATAGATCGTTTATGATTAGGGCGGTTCCTAAAAGACCGTGTTCATGTGATGCCCCCACTTCCATTGAGCAGTCATTCTTTGACCGTTAATTCTTTGGGCGGTCTTCCATAGGGCCGTGTACGTGCTACGATTGCGATTCAAATTCCCACTGCCATTAAGCGGTCCTCTTTGAACCGTTAGTCTCAGTCAGCGGTCGTGGATGGACCGTTTGTATGGTTGAAATGATAAATGATGATTTTAAGCCATATTGTTGCTGCATTGTGTGCTTAATTAATGAAGTCTTTTGTGCTCAAGTGACTTATTTCGTGATATATCAATTGCAAAACCTTATTCATGATTCTTTTGCAGCATTATTTCACCTCCATTACTCTGACCCAACAGGTAAGTCAGATAAGTATCCCGTACCCTTTATCCCTTAATGCATTACTATATGATTAGGATCTGACGTTCTCCTATAACAAAAACGATGATGATCTAGGTCCACGTGTTTAGTCATCGGATAGGCCGTTAGGTTGGGAAAATTGGGGAACGACGGTTATGTCTCGCACGCCGTGGTTGCGGATAGTATCTTAACCCTAATTGTTCCTGTCTGGCAATACTATTCTCGAGTATTTTCTATTTTATGGCTTTCTTTGCATTTATTTTGATGATTTATTTTATTTTAGCCCAGCATACATCATGCACATCTTTTGAGCATTCATGACTCATGGCTTGTCTGAAAGTGTCTCCTTAGTAATGCATGATTGTGCGTTCATGGTTTTTGGGTAAGAGAAACAATTCCACTCAAAGTTGGAAGATTTTCTCTGGTCTGTTCACTTGGTTTGATTGATTGAGGGTCCACGTCTGGAGTTTTAGTCTGCTTCTTTACTTTTTACTGCTTGTTCCGATTCCCTCATTGGTTATGGATTGTGTCCCCAGATGAGGTTGCTCATTTTTCTCCTGCTGTTTTATTTAGTTAGTTTCTCCAGACTGGCGTCATTTTAGTCCGATTATTCCTGGTGTTTGGTTCGATGTTTTTTAAAAAATTTATATCTCTCATTGGCGAGAAAACGGGTGTCTTTTTACCTTAGCACCCGCTTTTCAGTCCACTCCACTTCATTTTTGCTTCATCTCCATGTTCCACTTCACTTTCGCTTCACCTCCGCTCGCTTCCCTCCAAAGAGGACGTTGAGGAGGGGCATCTGTTGACACCCGTTTTTTACCTATGAGTTGAGTCATTCTTCTTACCTTAACTCCCTCTTTCGCTTTACCTTATTGGGTCATTTTTCAGGCATGTCTTTGGGCTTATTTTTGGATACTTCCTCCCTAGCTAGGTTTGCTCTAGAATTCGGGCTTAATGGGCCTTGATTTCATTTGGTCTTTGGAGTAAGTAGGCTTATTTATCCCATTTTATTAATGTCCACTGCCTAGCATAAAGGTGGTCTAGTGATAGACCGTTTATGTAATGCCCCGGATTTTTCAGATATTTGTCGGATCATTTTTAGTGGGTCTCGGAGTATATTTTGTGCTTTACACGTGTTTTTCCTTGATGTGCCTTCGGAACTCTATGCAGGGGGAACCGTGGCGTTCTCTGACTCCGGGACAGTTCCTGCGCGTTGTACTCATTCCAAGGATAACGGAGGTAATTTTTCGTAATTTTCTGAATTTCTGCAATTTTTGGATTTTTCTATATATATTAACCTTTTTCCCTTTTCTCTCTCCCCCTCTCATTCTCTCTTTCTCACTCTCTCTCATCTCTTTCTCTCCCCCTCTCCCCGGGCGGCCGACGGAGGCAGAGGAGGGCTAGGCGGCGATGGCAGGAGGCAGGAACGGGGAACGGGTTGAGGATCGAGGGCCGGTGGCGTGTGGAAGCTCGGCCGCGGGTTCGTGGAATGGCGAGGGTTTCACGGCGTTTTCTTCGTGGATCGGCGTCCACGGCGCGTCGTTTCTTCGGTGGAGGTAGGGAGATGGACCCCTAGCTCGTGCATTCCCTTTCCTACATGTTTTGTAGGCCGCGGTAAGCCGAGTGGGCATATTTGGGGATTTTGGGAAAAATCCATGTTTTTGGGGTTGAGCGTCAATCTGCCGTTTCATTGCGTTTTTGGCCGATCCGAGGCCGTAGATGCATGCTAGGGGCTATTTGGGGGCTTCCCCCTTGTTTTCCCCATCATCCGTGGATGATCGGGGCGTGGAACGGAATTTTTGGGTGCACTTTGCCGTTTCGCCGCCGGGACGCTGTGGTGGTCGTTCCAGTGACCGCCACAGTGTGTAACACGACTGGGCAGGTGCGTTACGTTCCCTTTGTTTTAGGTATTGGCATTCGTGGGCCTGACACCCCACGATAGACCGCCACAGGGCTGTGACGCCCTCATGCTAGACCGTTACGGTGGTTCCGACCGTGGTTTATGACCATTGGGGGTCATAGACACCTGATGCACCCAGAGTGGGGCGTCAGGGTAGTGTGACGCCCCTGGGCAGGAGCGTTAGAGCTAACGCATCCACCCCCACCCTAGCGAGCCTGTATATGTGCGTTAGAGTGCGTGATGCACCTAGAGGTATGCGTCACGGCTTGTGTAGCTCCTTGGCCTAACGCACCAGTGTTGGTCTGTTAGGTGACGTAACGCCGCTAGAGGAGTGCGTTACGTTCAGTTTTCACTCGTGCCCTGACGCACCTGTTTAGGTCCGTCAGTTGCAGTGACGCACCAGCGTGGGTGCGTTACAGTCCATTTCATGCCGAGTGTCTGACACTCCTGAGTGGACCGTCAGGCTGCTGTGACGGCCTACCTTTGGACCGTTACGGTCTGTGACGGCCCAAAGATAGACCGCCAAGCACTGTGTTATGCCGAAGTGGTTCTTCGCGCTTGCCGCGATCATTTCACGTTGTGTGGATCCCTGGTCGACCCGGTTGCGACGTAGTGGTCGACCTGCAGTCTTGTGAGTGCCCCAGACACCCGTGGGATTCTGTGTCCATGTTTCGAGGGTGTCGGGAGGACCATGCTATCTCGATTAGCGTGCCTATAGTTGTGGTGGGTCCGGGTGACCCCACGTGTTCTGGGCTTCCGCGTTATGCTTAATCGAGTCACCGTGTATCGGTGTGTGTGCGGTGGGGTGTCCCCCGCATGTCGAGAGCTACTTTGGAAGGTGATTCCCGTGTGGGCCATATGTTTGGCCTTGGACTGCGAGTCCAGTCATCCGGCCTAGAGCTGGAGGTTTCCCGCTTTCCCTGGGATGGGGAATCGGCGTGGCGGCTTGGGAGTTGCCTTGGGAATCATGCTTTTACGTTCTACGTGGCCGAGTGTGTGGCCCGTTGACTGTGAGTCGGATTTCTTCTCCGACTGTGGTCACCATGCGACGGTGCAGGTACGTGGGATGGTCCCCGTACGTCGTCGGATGTGGACGTTGTTTTCTGTAGACTTGAGAGTCTACTCCTTTAGTGGCCCTCCACTAGTCGTAGCCCACCAGTACGCGTGTGCTGGTCTCACCTGGGAGTAGGTGTACGGGCTTACCATGAGGATAGTTTTAGACTTGTTTTCATCGGGCCCTGTGTCCAGCAGCCAGAGTCTAGCTGAGGGGAAAACCGGTCAGAGGGCTAGACCAGGGACAGACGGTCAGTGTGTGCACACGTGGTTGGGGGTGGTTGGACTCACGCTGACGGGCGTGACCTGAGCTAGTCACTTGTTTGTGGTTACTTGTACAGTGTCTCAGTTCTCGCTGGGCTGAAGGGAGACACCTGAGGCGCGGACTAAGACGTCAGTGGACGCATCCGGCTTTGCTTCTAGTGGGAGGTACTCCTGTCGAGTCGGGAATGACATACTGTCAGTTTCAGTGACTTCGACTTTCGGGTTTTGGTCGTGTTGATCGTTGAGTTCCGATTGTTTCACCGTGGCACATGTCGATTTTCGTGCCGTGAGACTGGTGCTAGTAGATTTACCGAGGTTGCGTCTTATTGGTGCGGTGTCTGCGACCGGATGGTCGGGGTTGCACCTTGGACAGCGTGTCCAGATTGGCCGTGTCCTGGGAGACAGGCCTCTACGGTGGGGTTGTCGCAGGTTTTACTTCGGTAAGTGGTACTAGTGTGGTTCGGTAGCCCCCGACCGTGAGATCGGGGTGCGTTCTCTGGTACAGTAGGAGTAGCTATAGTTCCGAGTTTTGACCGGCCACCGGTTCGCTGTTCTTGCTGTAGTTGCAGCTTTCCTTTCCGCTACCACCATTGTTTCCGGTTGGGGTTCCGCAGGATCCCTACTGAGTCTCTATTTTGGAGACTCATTCCCTGCTTTTCAGGTGAGGTGGTTCTTCCTCGTGGTTCGAGGGTGCGGTACGGAGGTTCTCAGTCGCTAGCTCGTCGGGCTGAGTGTTCACTCGGCATGTGGTACGCTTTACTACTTTAGACTGTACTTGCTATTGGACTGGACTCTTTTGTAGCAATAGTTATTTATTTATTTCTATTAATTGTTGAATTGTCCTGTTTTATTTCCTATTTCTTTATGACTCCACACTCCTTTTAGCCCTTCCGAGCCCTCCCGGCTCGTAGGCGGCGGTTCGAGTCTTGGGTTATCGGGTCTCTCCCGATAATCAGATTCTCGGGTCGTTACAGCTGCTATCAGAGGGGTGGTTGTGGACGTACATAGGAATTTGAGATATTGAAGTGATCAGAGTCCATAAGGTCCGATACAGTCGGCAGCTGGCATAGGGATTTGTGCTTATTTTCCCGCTTTATTTCTCCCTTGAGGGCTTGAGTGTGCTGCGTGGCGCTGTAATGGTGGTTGCTATCCGTGGCTTTTGTGCCAGCATGAGGTCTAAGGATCGAGGTCGAGAGCATTCTCCCTCATCGGTGGTGGCCCTGGTTGTGCTACGTTGGGCAGAGGTTGCTGGCAAGCGTGAGCTCGTGGTGCTGCGTTCGAGGTGTCTGCAGCGTGGTCAGGTGGCTGGTGTGGATTGCTTGTGGTTAAGTGGCCATGAGTGTGCTCTGAGGGAGCTACTGTTGGTTTTAGCCACTCTAGCTTGAGGCCTATCCAGCCCCTGAGGTGTTAAGGTTGTGGTTTGAGGTGTCGGAGCGGGTGCTCTGATCGAGAAGTGTGCTCAGGCGAGCGGAGGATCTTCTTGGTGAGCTACTATTTTCGTCGAGCCTGATGTTCGTGTCGTGCTCTGTGGCGTCAGAAATGACGTGTCGGTCCCAGTTATTTTACGAATTTCGAGGTAGAATTGGGCTGTGGTGTCCTAGTAAGTCTTGCTCCTGCGCTCTTGTGTGCGAATGGGTTGTGTTCGTCTTTGATTTGGTCTGAAATGTGAAGGTTCCGCGGTGAGTTTCGGGACTCGAGGATGAGCGTTGACGGTTGTCGTTATGGCTCGTGTTTCGGCTCTTGGAGTGGTGTGTTGCAGTTTGAGGAATTGCAGCAGTCGTGCATCGAGAGATGTTGTGGTTGTGGTCCGACGTGACACTCGTCGATTATGTCGAAGGCGCTGACCTGATGGAAGCGATGGTTTTTCTCGGTGCTGGAAGGTGCTATTCCCAGCATGCGCGAGGTTCGAGATCAGGTCGGCCGTGGAGTTCTTCTGTTGGTCGGAGGTGTGATTGGGTTCTCCTTTGGTTGGAGAGATTGCATTTGGCCAAGGTTCATCATCTTGCATTATGTGTTCGGATTGGTTGGCCTCTGTGTGCCAGGAAGTCCGTGCGAGACGTGCTCCTTGTCTTGGCCAGGTGGTTGCCTGTGAGAAGTTGTGCCCGTTCCCTTGTCGTGTGAGGGTGTGCTGGCACTATTCCCAAAGGACGAGTGCTGGTTGGGTGGTGTTCGTATTCTTGGCTGTGCGCGCGTGGATCAGAGTGCGCAGCGGAAGCGTGGTGGGCTCATAACCCACTGGTTTAGGATTGTAGCGTTGGTTGCTACGGGCGGATTCCTGAGTTGTGTTGAGCATTGGAGGATTGGTTCCTCTATGTGAAACATGTTGTTGCCGTGCCGTTGATCAAGATATCGGGGTTCTTGGCACTGGCATGATGGAGTGTTAGGAATGTGCCGGCTAGTGCGCCACATGAGTACCCTGTTCATGCGATGGAAGCCGTATTAGGCGTCGGTGTGCGCTAGATGGGGTTGTTGAGGATGTCGCCTGACGGACGTCGAGGGACGTGATGAGACCAGACGGAAGAGTGACGTCTGTGGGCAGAGGCCTTTTTAGTGAGATTGGCGTCGGTATGGTGGTCCTTGATGGGACGTTGGTGTTTCAATGGTTATCCCTAGTTTGGTGACTAGTATGGGATGGTTCCCCTGTAAGTCTGAGTCAAGTGAGGTGATGACTGAAGATGCCTAGATCTCATCAATTGGTTTCATCGTGCTCCCCAAGAGGGTCGAGATGGCGCGATGATCGAGATCGGATGCAGAGTCCGAGAGGAGTGCGGCTCGAGATGTGGTATCGGTCTGTGTGTGAGTCAACGGATGGCTTGCCAAGGTTTGGAATGTTCCCTTCGGATCTGGTGGAGGACCAAGAAAGAAGGAAGAACCTGAGCAAGCGGAGGTTTCCTATTGACGTGTAGCTGGCGACAAGTGGATGGTCTTTTCACAAACAGAAGATGCTGGTTGTCGGGGCTCGGGCGTGGCTAGGGCCGTCTGCAGGTGAGACCTTTAGTGGTCATTTTTGTGATGTGCCCTTCCAGACAGGATCTGGGCTTTGTCGAAGTTTGTCTTTTGATAGAGTTGGCACAATGATATGTCTGGTTTTCAGCTTGCCAGGTGTGAGGTGATCCTTGGCGCTAAGCCGATGTTCTGGCTGAGGTATGTCGAGATGGCTGTGTTAGCCGATGGAGGCTCTGTATTGGTTGTTCCTTTGAAAAGGGTGTGCGACTTGTCAGCTGGTTGTGAAGCTGATGTGTGTTTTGTCTGCCGACCATAGGATGGATCGGTAGTTGTTTCTCGTGCGAGGGTTGTGTCTCCTCGATGAGCGAGATGGTGGCAGCAGTGCCATGATTGGGTTGGTTGTGGCTGAGGTGATGTCAGGCTGCGTTGTTGGTGTACTTGCTCTGATGACTGGTGTGCACGGTGCACGGAGTGAGGTGTTGTTTGTGATTATAAGTCTGGCTGCGTCCCTCAAGTTCGGAGCTTTTTGTGCGAATCGAGATTTTCTGTACTAGGGATTTGACAGCGTCGTCAGTTGGTTAAGGTGTTCTTCCTCTGTGACTTGGTGCTAGTCCTGAATTTCGAGGATGAAATTCCTTTAAGGGGGGAGGGCTGTAATGCCCCGGATTTTTAGGATATTTATCGGATCATTTTTAGTGGGTCTCGGAGTGTATTTTGTGCTTTACACGTGTTTTTCCCTGATGTGCTTTCGGAACTCTGTATAGGGCGAACCGTGGTGTTCTCTGATCCGAGAAAGTTCCAGTGCGTTGTACTCCTTCCGAGGATCGCGGAGGTAATTTTTCGTAATTTTCTGATTTTTTGCAATTTTTGGATTTTTCTATATATATTAACATTTTTCCCTTTTCTCTCTCCCCCTATATTTCTCTCTTTCTCACTCTCTCTCGTCTCTTTCTCTCCCCCTCTCCCCGGGCGGCCAACGGTGGCAGAGGAGGACGAGGCGGCGACGGCGAGAGGCGAGGAACGGGGAACGGGTCGAGGATCGAGGGCCAGTGGCACGTGGAAGCTCGACCGCGGGTTCGTGGAACGTCGAGGGTTTCACGGCGTTTTCTTCGTGGATCGGCGTCCATGGCACGTCGTTTCTTCGGTGGAGGTAAAGGGATGGTCCCCCAGCTCGTGCATTCCCTTTCCCGCAAGTTTTGTAGGCCGCGGTGAGCCGAGCGAGCATATTTGGGGATTTTAGGAAAAATCCATGTTTTTGGGGTTGAGCGTCAATCTACCGTTTCATTGCATTTTTGGCGGATCCAAGGCCGTAGATGCATGCTAGGGGCTATTTGGGGGCTTCCCCATTGTTTTCCCCATCATCCGTGGATAATCGGGGCGTGGAATTGAATTTTTGGGTGTAGTTCACCGTTTCACCGCCGGGACGCTGTGGCAGTCGTTCCAGTGACCGCCACAGTGTGTAACGTGCCTGGCCAGGTGCGTTACATTCCCTTTGTTTTGGGTATTGGCGTTCGTGGGCCTGACGGCCCCACGATAGACCGCCACAGGACTGTGACGCCCTCATGCTAGATCGTTATGGTGGTTCCGACCGTGGTTTATGACCGTTGGGGGTCATAGACACCTGACGCACCCAGAGTGGGGCGTCAGGGTAGTGTGACGCCCCTGCGCAGGAGCATTAGAGCTAACGCATCCACCCCCACCCTAGCGTGCCTATGTATGTGCGTTAGAGTGCGTGGCGCACCTAGAGGTATGGGTCACAGCTTGTGTAGCTCCTTGGCCTAACGCACCAGCGTTGGTCCGTTAGGTGACGTAACGCCCCTAGATGAGTGCGTTACGTTCAGTTTTCACTCGTGCCCTGACGCACATGTTTAGGTTCATCAGGTGCTGTGACGCACCAGCGTGGGCGCGTTACAGTCTATTTCATGCCGAGTGTCTGACGCTTCTGAGTGGACCGTCAGGGTGCTGTGACGGCCTACCTTTGGACCGTTA
The DNA here is from genome assembly GCA_022559845.1 of Amorphophallus konjac. NCBI lineage: Eukaryota > Viridiplantae > Streptophyta > Magnoliopsida > Alismatales > Araceae > Amorphophallus > Amorphophallus konjac. Next base: position 152,192,820 of record CM040120.1, on the reverse strand, counting down.
CGGTCTGTGACGGCCCAAAGATAGACCGCTAGGCACTGTGTTATGCCGAAGTGGTTCTTCGCGCTTGCCGCGATTTTTTTACGTTGTGTGGATCCCTGGTCGACCCGGTTGTGACACAGTGGTCGACCTGCGGTCTTGTGAATGCCCCAGACACCCGTGGGATTCTGTGTCCGTCTTTCGGGGGTGTCGGGAGGATCATGCTACCTCGATTAGCATGCCCATATGTGTGGTAGGTCCGGGTGGCCCCACGTGTCCGGGTTTCCGCATTACGCTTAATCAAGTCACCGTATATCGGTGTGTGTGCGGCGGGGTCTCCCCCGCATGTCGTGAGCTTCTTTGGAAGGTGATTTCTGTGTGGGCCATATGTTTGGCCTTGGACTACGAGTCCAGTCATCCGGCCTAGAGCTGGAGGTTTCCCGCTTTTCCAGGGATGGGGAATCGGCATGGTGACTTGTGAGCTGCCTTGGGAATCACGCTTTTGCGTTATGTGTGGCCGAGTGCGTGGCCCGTGGACTGTGAGTCATGTTTCTTCTCCGACTGTGGTCACCGTCCGACGGTACCGGTACGTGGGATGGTCCCCGTACGTCGTCGGATGCGGACGTTGTTTTCCGTTGACTTGCTAGTCTACTCCTTCAGTGGCCCTCCACTAGTCGTAGCCCACCAGTACGCATGTGCTGGTCTCACCTGGGAGTAGGTGTACGGGCTTACCCTGAGGATGTTTTAGACTGGTTTCTGTCGGGCCCCGCATCTAGCAGCGAGAGTCCGACAGAGGGGAAAACCGGTCAGAGGGCCAGACCAGGGACGGACGGTCTGTGTGTGCACACGTGGTTGGGGGTAGTTAGACCCACGCTGACAGGCGTGACCCCAGCTAGTCACTTATTTATGGTTACTTGTAAGGTGTCACAGTTCCGCTGGGTCGGAGAGAGACGCTTGAGGTGCGGACTAAGACGTTAGTGGACGCATCCGGCTTTACTTCTAGTGGGAGGTACTCCTGTCGAGTCGGGAGTGACAGACTGTCAGTTTCAGTGACTTCGACCTTCGGGTTTTGGTTGTGTTAACCGTTGAGTTCTGATTGTTTCACCGTGGCACGTGTCAGTTTTCGTGCCGTGAGACTGGTGCTAGTAGCTTTACCAAGGTTGCATCTTGTTGGTACGATGTCCGCGACCGGATGGTCGAGGTTGCACCTTGGATAGCGTGTCCAGATTGGTCGTGCCCCGGGAGACAGGCCTCCACGGCGTGGTTGCCGTAGGTTTTACTTCGGTAAGTGGTACTAGTGTGGTTCGGTATCCCCCGACAGTGAGATCGGGGTGCGTTCTCTGGTACAGTAGGAGTAGATGTAGTGCTGAGTTTTGACCGGCCACCGGTTCGCTGTTCCTGCTGTAGTTGTAGCTTTTCTTTCCGCTACCGCCGTTGTGTCCGGTTGGGGTTCCGCGGGATCCTTGCTGAGTCTCTGTTTTGGAGACTCATTCCCTGCTTTTCAAGTGAGGCGGTTCTTCCTCGTGATTCGAGGGTGCAGTACGGAGGTTCTCAGTCACCAACTCGTCGGGCCGAGTCTTCACTCGGCATGTGGTACGCTTTACTACTTTAAAATGTACTTTCTGTTGGACTGGACTCTGTTGTAGCAGTAGTTGTTTATTTATTTCTGTTAATTGTTGAATTGTCCTGCTTTATTTCCTATTTCTTTGTGCCCCCACACTCCTTTTAGCCCTTCCGAGCCCTCCCGACTCGTGGGCGGCGGTTCGAGTCTCGGGTTATCGGGTCTCTCCCGGTAATCAGATTCTCGGGTCGTTATAGTCTAGCACTTTGGGTGGTCCTTTTTAAGACCATTTATATCGCTAAGATTTATCTCTGGTTTAAATGGTTATTTTCTGATTTTCCGCTAACAACCTAATAAATGGTCTATCGTTAGGCCGTTTATTTGAGTTGGGTGGTCTATTGAAAGACCATTTTGTTGAACAAGCGTCGACCTTGCTCTGCACTAGCGTCGACCTTACCTTTTTGACGTCGACCTTCATTTTATTAAGCTGTCTAACGATAGGCCATCTCGTGAGTCGGTGGTCTATTGAAAGACCATTTTGGATTGGTTTTCGGATAAATAGGCATATTCATCGCAATATTCATTTTTCACCGACACACTCATAGACAGTCTTACATTAGACCGCTTGTACTTGTCGGGCAGTGCAGCAATGGACCGTTTATTTGCCAGAGTCCTAAACATGTTATATTTTTTAAATAATTATCTATTTATCATGTGTTTATTTATTTATCACCGACACCGGTACGCGGGCTAGCAATGGGCCGTGTGGCTTTTGGAGCGATCTAGCAGTGGACCGTTTTTATCCTGAGAGTCCTACGCCGTATCAATCGGTCTGTTCTCTGGGATAAATGGCTTGTTTATCTTATTTTATATTTATCACCAACACCCATAGGAAGTCTATTAATGGGCCGTGTATGAGTGTGGGCATCCCATCGATCGACTGCTTATACGGCCGAGATCCTTGGGTTGGTTGGTTTTTCTCTCTCCGTCCGTGGTCGAATGGGCTACTTCGTCCTCGAATTTCTCCACAGATTCTCAACCAAATTGGGTTCCGTTTGATCCTAGTGAAAGCTGGAAGTATTATCTTTGATTTATCCTTCAGAATCTCAGCCTAATTGTCGCTGGAAAATCCTCAATATGACATTAGTGAACATCGAGAGGCTCAACACCAGCCCTATAATATGACATACTATCCCGACTGGTGACTCTACTTGCCCGGTTCTACACGACCTTAACAACATGTACGCACCAAGGCACGAAGAGGTATGAACACATATCCCCCATAGGCAGCTCCACTACCCACACATAGGATGCTCTCGGGGACTCCTGGACACACTTCGAGAAAACACAACAACATGAAAGCCCAATCATAACAAGAAAATAACGGAATTAACAAAACCACATCATATAATAACAAAAATTCACGCATACCTTACACGAGGTGGGTACGACAACTCTGCCCGGTCAAGTGCCTCGCGCACGCCAGGTTCCCTGACCCGCCAGACTAGTGGAACGTTACAGAGATGGCTGGGACTGGGGCAGCCGCCATGGGCACTCGCGAGTAATATTACCGACCTGACCATACCTAAAACACTCTAGATCTACTTTATACACAGTGCACGGCCAGCCCTCATGAAACCCGCCACACCTCAGACACCATCTTGGCTACTCATTCATACCATGCCGTAGTGGCCGAACAACTGGCTATTGAATAGTCACCACTGACACTTGCTCCTAGCACCTCCTGCCATACCTGCTTCTTCTGAACAACCTAGTCATCTCGCTAAACCTTGATCTCAAAGGGGAAGAACTCGTGCCAGGAGATGGAAGAGATGTTAATTCTGACTGCCTCTGAAACTGCTGGGGAACATACTGCTGCTAAAGGGTCCTCAGCTAACCTTGGCCTGACTGAGACTGCCCTATACCAACCTACTCTCGGGTCCTTAGCCAATCCTTTAAATCTACCGTAGCTTGATAGGTGTTGTGTCCCTAGGTTTTGATGATGTCAAATTAGTGAGTCAGTTATGAGTATTTCACAAGTGTTCTTTCATGTTGTCAAACTGTGAATCAGTAGTAAAGGGTGTATTTCATTATATGTCATTCATGTGCACTTACATGATCATTTATACATGCACCTTCATTCATGAAGTCTTTTATGCTTATTACTCATGAATATTATGAGCTTATGTTAATATTTGATTTGGCAGGAAGATCATGTTAAAGGGTAATTTTGAAGCCTTGAAGCATAACCTAAATTTAGTTAAAGCATGTAGTTAAAATGCCCAATGATTTTGTCAATCGAGTCACCAGGAAGAGCCCTGCAGCTAAGGGTGAATAATACCCTATTAAGGGTGACAAATAGCTCTACACGGGTGACAAATAGTGTCACAAAGGTAACAAATAGCTCAGCATGTGAAATACCTGTTAAAGAGAGTTCTGTGAAGAAGGGGAGCCGACTCAAGAGGGTTTTGGAGTCGACGCAGCCAGAACGCCAGAGCCAATGTATGGGCAGATGATGAAGTGAAGTATCAGTGACAAATGGTCCCGTATCGATGACAAATAGTCCCGTATCAGTGACAAATAGATGCGTATCAGTGAAAAATAGGTGGGAAAGCAAGGCGAAGACTATTGAATGTTAGGGGTGAGAAATAGGTACCTATGGGTGAAAATTAGCTTGATACGGGTGAATGATAGGTAGCTAAGGCTGACAAATAGGTTGTCTTGTGAGAAATGCTTTATTCACACCTGTGTTTGAAGGCAGATGCATGGCACACCACCCCAGGCCACGTGGCAACTTCTAAAAGAACTTCCACATTTCTTCTTTACACGTAGATCAATCAGAAATTGATGCAGATTTAAATTCCTGCTATCTATAAATTCGTGCCTTCGTCTTTCGAAGAAAAAGGAGAAAAACTATGAGAGATTTGTGAGCAGAATGAGAATTGAGCAGAGAGAAAGAGCGGGAAGAATTAGTGAAGTTCGAGCTAAAGCTAGGAAGATCGAAGAGAGTTGAAATCCAGCTAAAGCTAGAGAGTTCGTGATATCTAACTATTTCTAGATCTGAAGCATGAGAAATCATCTGCAGATGTACTTCACATCTATCGGGAGAATTTCTGAACTAGATCTGAGTCATTTTTCATTTGTTCATGTTTTGTGTTTGTTTCAAAACTACGTTTACAAGCTGTTAGTCAGCAGATCTTAACCTGTGGAATCAACGGTTTGTAAGCTATGTAATCAAAAGTTTTAAGCTGTGTTTAGCGGGAAGCCTCACCGAGTTTAGTGAGGGGTGGATGTAGGTCTCAGAGTTGAGACCGAACCACCTTAAAAACCTTTAGTCACTTGTGCGTTTGAGTGTGTTCTCATTTTATCTACGCTAGTTGATCATCTAGAATTGAATTAGGAGTTTAATTATAGTAGTTCTTATTCCACATTTTATATTACTGCATTATAGTTAGTTTTTGGGGAAGATCTATTCACACCCCCTCTAGATCCTCCATCTCATATAACAAAACAAGTGGTATCAGAGCTAAGTTCTCTAGTAAGGGCTTAACATCTCGGAGAGATCTAGTGTTATGGAGACTAGAGGACACATAGCTGAGGGACATGCTGTTAACAAGCCTCCATTCTTTAATGGAACTGACTATGCTTATTGGAAATATCGAATGCATGTATTCTTGCGAGCTCAAGATCATGAGATCTGGAAGGTAGTCAATCGAGGTCCCTTCTAGCTACCTGAAGACGAATATAATTGACTAGAGAGCAGATCAGGAGATCTAATCTTAACTGAAGAGCAATGAATACTATGTGATGTGCTCTGCATCCTACCGAGTTCTCTAGGATCTTATCTTGCTCCTCGGCTAAGGACATGTGGGATCGACTACAGGTAATCTATGAGGGAACGTTGGAGGTAAGAGAAACTAGAGCTAATATGTTGATATCTGAATATGAGGATTTTAAAATGAAATTTGATGAAAGCATTTCTGAGATGTATGCTAGGTTGACTCAGCTCACTAATAGTCTTAAGGGTTTAGGCGAAGTGTATAGTGAATATGAGCTGGTCAGGAAGATTCTCAGGTCATTAACTCCAATTTGGCATACCAAGGCCACCGTGGTGGAGGAATCAAGAAATCTAGCTACTACTAAGGTTGATGAGCTCATTGGGTCGTTAATGACATATGAGTTGAACTTGAAGAGAACTGAAGACCTTGAGAAGAAGAAGAAACCCCTGTCTCTAAAAGTTAATTCAAGCTACAAGGATTCATACAGTGAAAGTGAGTCATCTAGCTCAAAGGGAGATTCAGGTGAGTTTGCCATGCGGACAAAAAGGTTTAAGAAATTTCTGAAAAAGGAAGGTAAAAACTTTAAAAGGAAATACTCTACTGGTAAGAGAGATTCTAAGATTAAATCTGACAATGTGAAAAAATCTAACAAAGTTGTTTGTTACAATTGCAGGAAGTTAGGACATGTAAAAATTGAATGTCCAGAATTTCAAAAGATAAAGCAACCCAGGTGGAAGGGTAAAAAGTCTAAAGCCATGGTCAGCACCTAGATGTAGACACGCCAAAATTGACGTTACTGTGAGTACATCTCATATTACCTTGTAATGCCCCAACTTGACCCTCAAATTAACTTTGTTTGAGTGGTTTTTCTCACTTTTCTTAGATTTCTCCATTTTTTCTCTATTTTCTTATTTTTTTCTATTTTTCTGGATTTTTCTGGATTTTCTGGATATTTTTCTCTATTTTTATGAATTTTCCAGAATTAACGACTTGACGTGGGACGTCTTTTAAATAACGGCTTAGCCTTGGGCGTTTCTTAAAAAATTGATGCCACTTCCATTAGGCGTCAATTCCTCTCATTTTCCTATTTTTCTGAGGATTTTTCGAAATTTTTTATGAATTAACGACTTAACAAGAGACGTTATTTTGATTTTTAATAAAATAAAAATTAAAAAAATTAGAATTCGCGACATGGTTGAGGGCGTCACTTTTCAAATTGATTTTTTTAATATTATTTTTAACCCCCTTTAAGAGGTGATTTGGCGGCCTTCCGGGTGTCAGAAAAATACGAAAAAATAGTCATTGGAATCAGCACAGTGTGATGCATCTCCACCTAAAAAATGAGAAAATAATATTGAGAAATGAAAAATAGCCCTGTTTTGAATATTTTGAATTAACGACCTTGATTCGGACGTCAATTAAATTGACGCCCGAATCAACAGTCGTCCTTTCTCTTTTGACTGTTTATGATTAACGTCCCTTGATAGGGCGCGTTTTTAATTAACGCCTTTAGTTCAGGCGTCTTTCACAATTTCTAAAAAATTAATTCATGAAGTGACGCCCTTGTCCCGGTCGCGTTTTTAATTAACGCCCTATGGTAGGTCGTCAATTGTTGAATTGACGCCCTTATCTAGGTCGTCTTTCACCTTCGTGTCCTGCTCGACCGCAGCTTTCCCCAGAGAGTTCCCTTCTCTGTTTGGTCATCTTCCTCGATTGGGAACTGGAGTCCTTACCTCCAATGACTCTTGCCCTTTCTTATCTTCCCAAATCTGTGTTTCGAGCCATATTAATAGAGCTCCTGCGGCTCAGTTACGGGGATTCAGATTCTTCTTTTTTTTTACAGGGAGTTGCTATCGTTGCTGGCTGAAGGAGGAATTTCTCCTACACTGCGACGCTTCGTCTACCGAGGCCTCCTCCACATCAAGCATCAAAGCCAAAAAGCACAGGCTCCTCTTCTTATTTTTATTCTTCTGTTTATTGCATCGTTCATATGCATGCATGCTCATCTTCTGTTGATTTTTCCTTCTCAACCATTGAGAAGCTCCCATAGTGCACTCTTGCACCCTTATTCATTATTTTTATACAACATATCTTTGCATTGGCATATATCATTCATCATATCCCACACCCTTTTTTGCATAGGGGTTTAAGGCAACCACCCACAAGGTGTGTTCTTACACATATTTTCATGTTTATATCTTTCATGAATTGATGCTACACTACCTTGTTTCTAATTCAATCTTTTATTGGTATTTGTCTTCTTTTTGCAAGGGTAATCAAATCGAGAAGAACTCTCTTCATCGGCCGGCCGATTGGAAGAGAAAGGAGCACTCACATCACCCGCGTTTCAAGGTATTTTCGCGATCCCTCCTCCATTTATTTTTGTTATATCCTTTGAGGCCCTCGCGTCTCTGGCGATCACATCTCCATATTTGCACATCGTGCATGCTTATTGCTTATTTATTCATTCATTATATTCATTCATTCCTAAGTGGATTTCTTAAAATCTACAAATTGGCGATCACGGTGGGACATCCACTGTTTTTCTTTTGATTACCATCTCCTATTGGCACCCACGTGTGCCCTTTCCCCTCGGTACCCACGGTACCCCTCCTTTTGTGCCCCACGGGCACTCTCCACCGTGCACACTGCACACTCCCGGGATCAGCCAGTTTATGATTGTTTGATTATTTCCTTAATTAACGCCTCAACCAGAGGCGCTTTTTCTTTTAACGCCTTCATCCAGGGCATTTTCTTGCTGTGTTACGCCTTCTGCCAAGGCGTCTTTCATTATTCTACTGTTTTTATCACACTATCTGTGAATTCAAACCCTGCCCCAGGGTGCCCTTTTATTGCATAGCGCCTCACGTCAAGGTGCGTTTTCAGATTTGACGCCCTCTTGCAGAGGCGTCCTTTTCGCTTATAGCGCCTCACCCAGAGGCGTGTTGTTTTTTCTCACTGCTGGCTCGTGGGCTTTCGTAGTGATTCACAACAGTGACTCTGTCGTCTCTTTGGTTGATAGCGACCTGCCCCAGGTCATCTCTTTCCTGCATTTTACAGAAACCTGTTTCCTGTTGCTGTCTGTGATTGTTGGACTGATTATTACATTGCTTGCCTATATTGTTGTGATCTGATCATATTATTTTGCATCTTGTGGCATTTGGTTGAGAGACCTCCTCTCTCTACACTAGGATTCCACACACCTCTCTTGGAATCGGGACAACCCTCCATTGAGCACTCCGTCTCTTTGGATCGGAAATCCTTTTTCCAAAACCTCCGTAAGTCCCCGCACCCGTGGATTCCCTCACGGACGCCGGGCTGGTTGTACCCTTGAAGTACCCGGAGTATAGAGAACCTATCGTTGGTAAGGAGAGAGAAAGAATCTAGTTAACCCGGAGATCACACTTGGATAAACTAGGTTTCACTTTGCAAAAGAGGGAATTATTCTGTAATTTAATCCACTCTAATCTCAAGCGTAACACTAAAATCTTGCGTTCATCTCAACTTGGTTGCATAAACTTGCTTGGGTTGATTTGGCTTGTTTGGATTGAGTGGGTTTTGTTTGATAGTTCCTTTATAAGGCCGTCTCTCCTCTTAAACATGAAACTCCGTTCAGGTAAAATCATCAACATGGCAGGCTACAGATATTCTTATGATGATGAGGATGAGAATGTTTTCGGTCAATATGAAATCCCCCTCCAAGATTCCATCTATCATGAGGGAAATTACCCTCCTCATTCCCATTATCCGCATGTTCATGTGGTCGACACCACTTCCAAAGAGGTTGAGCCCTCTTCTCAGGCTGTGCCTTCCAACACCTCCGGGAATTCTTCCCCATCCATTAACGTCACCGATTTAATTAATGCACTATCTCAGTTGGATGATTCCCAGCGGCAGGCAGTTCAGGCCGCTTTGAAAGGAAAGTCTGTTCCCTCTTCCTCCCCCAATCCCCCTCCGGCCGAGAGTGGCCATCACATTGTTAATGACCAGGCGGTCCTGCATAAACCTCCTTCCCGTCCACCAACGCCCGGTATGGCCATGCCGGCCCAACAGGCGAGCCACTCTGCGGTTAGGCACCAATTTCTCCAACCTCCCCGAATTCTACGGACGCCTATACCGCATTCTTTTATTCAAAATCCGGCCCCAGTCGAGTTCGACACTAATGTTCTACTGCTTAAGAAGTTGGCAAGCATGGAAGAGCAACTGAAGAAGGTCACTATGGCTAAGAATGCCCCGGAGATCTCGCTCCCTACATTGCCAGTTTTCCACCTGCCACCATCTGAGATGCCGAATTTTCGGCGATATAATGGGACTGGTAATCCTTTCATTCATTTGAAGGATTTTATGTACGAGACCTCCTTCTGGCAAGACAACAAGGCCTCTTTGGCCTCTTTATTCAGGAGATCTCTAGAGGGGCCAGCCCTTGAATGGTTCTATTCATTGGATCCTGCTGATGCCAGCGATTTTGATATTGTTCAAAAGAAGTTCTTGCAGAAGTACAGAGACCGGGTCGGACCCTCCCTCTCAGTCACAGATCTGGTTGCAGAGAAAATGAAGCCCGAGGAGGACTTCATCATATTTGCGGATAGGTGGCGTTCAATGGCCGAGAAGTTGAAGGACACTTTGGCGGAACAAGAACAAGTTAAGATGATAATTTCCAATGCAACTCCTCAGTTCCGGCATATCTTGGCCATGAATAGGTTAACCACCATGGAGGAGCTCTATGAAAGGGCTCGTTATATCCAGACACAGATGAAGGATTCGCCCATTATGGGCATGTTTGAGCCGAAGCCACGGCTATTTAAGAAAAGCACGAATGTCAACAACAGCGGGCCCACGACTGAGGGCACAATCGCAAACGAGCAAGTTGGTGTAGTTGGCCACCCCCACCATCAATCTAACCCACGACCTAACCCACCTCCACCACAAACCCCCCATTTCAACTCCACTCCACAACGCCAATTCGCACCCCAACATTCCTTTGCTTCACCGCAAAATAAAGTGCCCCGCGCTAACCCTCCAGCTCCGCAACAGTACCACCAGGTACCACCACCTACCAACTATGGCCAACAACAACAACGGAGACCACCACTTGGCCCCAAAAGGGACCACTACCCTCCACTACCAGAAAGTCTCCCGGATATTTTCAATGCTTTAATGGCCGCCAATTTGCTCATGTTACCAAGGGAAAGAACAGCGTGGCCCGCTAATGTTGATACATCCCGTTACTGCGCTTTCCATCGTGCACCTGGTCATAACCTTGATCGTTGCTTCCACTTCAGAGATTACATTTATGACCTAAATGACCAGGGTGGCATCAATTGGGATGAGATGAGACAGTTCATCGCCACCATGAAAGAAAGAAGGTCTCCTCGGCAACAACAGGCTCAGCAGCCACAGCAACCAGCTCCACAGCAGCAACAACAAGCTCCAGCGCCTCAGCACGATATGGGGATCGTCCACAATCCACTGCCGGAGCACCCGCCAAACTAGCACGTAAACCCTGTCACGTCTCTCCATGAGGTGGAGAGAGGGCAGGGATGGCATGAAGAAAACGCCTTTGTCGGGGCATTTAATCACAATCAAAATCAACCTCCGCGCCTCTTGCGCACCCTTTCTTCTTCTTCTGCTCCCCAAATGGGCCGATCCCTTCTGCGCCCCGTTAATCCACCTCCTATCACCAATCCTCCAACATTGCCGGTTCGCCCCCTTCTTACACGCTTACCACCTCCACAGCCTACCCCACAACAAAACCCATCCACCACCAACCCTTCGCCACTGCCACCTAGGCCACTCCTCATCCGCCCATCGCCAACGCCCACTGCACCCGCCACCACTACTCCTTCACCGGCAAGGATCCCCCCACCATCGGTTCCACCACCTTTTGTACCCAGAACTCTTCTCATTCCACCCCCCACCAATTCCCCCCGCATTCGGGTATCCCTTTCTACTCCTACACCTCCTACCGGGGCACCAACACCCCCTACGGGGATTCCCTCTGCGGGAACTCCCACTCCACCACCTCTTAACACCAACACACCTTCTTCTTCTTCTAATCCTCCTCCCACACTTGCCCCGACAGAGGCACGTCAAGGCATGGCGCCGCTCCGCAGTGGGCGGATGTTCCACCGTATTTTTCCACAGAGAGAGCTAGAGCCCATGCAGGGGCCGAAAGAGCAAGAACAAGAACAAGAGTCAGTGCCAGGGACTCAGTATGATTTGCTAAAGCACTTGGACCGAACCCCAGCAAGGATTTCAATCTTGGAATTAATTAAAAGGTCCACCACTCATCAGCTAGCTTTGAAAGAATATCTGCAAAAGGTGATGGTCAATGAGGACATTCCAGTTGAGCAGATAGTCACGGTTTTAACGCCCGCTAGTAGTCAGCCGGCAATTACTTTCCATGAACATGAACTGGCGCCACTCCCAGCAAGAAAGTACGCTCTATGCATCACAGTTGACTTCAATAAGGTGGCTGTTAAGCAATGTCTGGTGGACACTGGGGCATCCATCAATGTCTTGCCACCTAGCACCTTGGAGTTGTGTGGCATTCCGGAAAGCCAAATTCGGCCGTCTACTATCACAGTAACTGCATATGATAACACGAAGAAACCTCCTATAGGCATGATTACGTTAAAAGTAAGTTTGGGTCCTGCCGCCATCATAGCAGATTTTTACATTCTAGATATGGATCCGACATTTAATGGCATTCTGGGACGCCCCTACATTCAGCAACTCGATGCGGTGCCCTCCACAAATCACCAGTGCCTTAAATTCCCACACAAGGGCCGCATTATTAAAGTTACCAGTATGCCAATCCTGCCAGATGAGGATATTCGCGTGGCTTCATCAGTTCCATCCATGTGGCCGGCTAACAAGCCACTATTATCTGTGCTGGACGTCCCTTGTCCACGACCAATGCCAGAAAAAGTCACAATAGTTGCTATGACACCCCTGCCTCCCAAGGGAAAAAAGAAGAAAACAATGATGAACACCTCTGGCTGCAACATCTTAATGAAAATGGGGTATCAAAATGGCAAAGGTCTGGGTGCCAATTGTCAAGGCAGGATTAGGCCTGTTAAACCTCAGAAGCTGATTACACGAGGTGGCCTAGGTTACAAAGGGCCAGGCAAAAACAAAGATGAACGATGGGCATTTATGACATCCACATTAAAAACAGATCGCCAACCGCTCACTTGGACATTGAAGACACATTTTGTCACAGGTGGCTTTCAAAATAATGAGAAAACTACCATAATTACTTCCATGCTAGATTGTCAGGATGTCCATGCTAGACAGTTTGCTCGTCATATCGCACCGTTGGCCACATACAAAGCCCTGGAGTCCTTAAGGCCTGACAAGAGAAGGAAAATGGATGATCCAGAATGTGACTGGTACAGGTGGTTCGATATGCAGGATATTACTATTTCTTTGAGCCGCCTCTTCATGCCGACTGATCCGGAATGGCCGCCACTTATTCATGAATTGATTGAGAAGCCGGCCGTAATTACAGATAAGAGGCAGCTGCTGAGTGACTACACTGATACTGGAGAGCCAGATGTTCCGTTTGAAGAAGGTTTCACCGTGGACAGGCTATGGGCCGGCCTCGTTTCTATCACTTCCATGCATCCATCTATGCTTGCTTCTCTATATTCTCATCGGTTTGGTCGCGTGCCAAGACCGCCTCCGATTACAATCAATTTGTCTCCAGATTCAATCCATGTTTCTCTCACAATTCCTTCTTCGCTCCTCGAGCGATTTTCTAAACTCTCCATCACGCCCCCGCGCGGGCCATCACTGATTCAATCTTTCTCTGGTCTGGCAATTTCCACTCCTCCTACTATCCTCCCTTCACACTGCTTTCTTCTTGAAACATAAAATAAAAATGAAGAAAAAGACAAAAATGAAAAAAAATGCCAAATTCCTAACTTTCCAAACCTCCATTTCTGTTGAGGAGACCTCATATTTCTCTTCTGAGTGCGTCCCGACCCAGGGGCCGCTCCTTCAAGATTCATTGCTAAATCTTTTCTCTCCCTCTGGTGAGGGGACTTCCTATGTGTTACCTCCTGTATCCACTTTTTCACCTCCTTCCCTTCCTTCTTCTGATCAAGCTAGTTGCTCCTCCTCTTCTTCTGCTAACGCTAAAATTCAAGGGGTAGATTCACATAAGAAGTCCAAGGATAAGCAGATTCCCCATAGGTTTCTGTTGGAGTTAGCTATCAGATGCCAGGCTTGTTTAGCTCTTCCTAAATTTATAGAGAATCCAATCATCCTGCCAGAGTTAGAATATGAGGATGCTGTTGTTTCTTATGAGGGTTTGGGTGTCTATGAAATTATGAATGATGAAGACCCTATTGAAGAGGGGGATGAAAGTTATGAAGAATATGAGGACGAGGCTGATGCTTTTGCTAGTGGCATAAGACGATTTGACGAACCATCAGCCTCTGTAGAAGAGCCTACCAAAGAAATTAATTTGGGTACCGAGGAAGACCCTAGGATTGTCCTCATAAGCAAGAATTTGCCGCCCTCCGAAGAGGAGGCGCTCATTTTGGTTCTGCAAGAATACAAGGACACGTTTGCATGGAGTTATGAAGATATGCCTGGTTTAGACCCTGCACTCGTCGAACACCGCCTTACACTTAAGCCAGGGTCTGTGCCGGTCAAGCAACGGTTGAGGCGTTTCCACCCTAATATGGCTTTAAAGATGAAAGAAGAGGTCTACAAGCTCCATAAGGCTAGATTTGTTAGAGTTGTCCTCTACCCCAATTGGGTGGCTAACATCGTCCCGATTATGAAGAAAGATGGAAAAGTTCGGATTTGTATAGACTTCCGGGATCTCAACCGTGCGTGTCCTAAGGATGACTTCCCCCTCCCTCATATTGATGTTTTGATCGATAATAAGGCAGGATTTGAGACTCTCTCTTTCATGGATGGCTTTTCAGGTTACAATCAAATTCGTCTGGCTGAAGAAGATCAAGAGAAGACATCATTCACTACACCATGGGGTACTTATTGTTATGTGGTCATACCTTTTGGACTTAAGAATGCTGGAGCTACCTATCAGAGGGCTATGATGGCGATTTTTCACAACATGATTCATATTTATATCGAGGTGTATGTGGATGACCTGGTTGTGAAATCAAGGACAAGGATTGAACATCCTGGGGTTCTAGCTAAGGTCTTGCAAAGATCACGAGAGTATCAGTTGAAGATGAACCCCAAGAAATGTGTATTTGGTGTTTCATCAGGAAGTTGCTTGGTTTCATTGTTAGCAAGAGGGGAATTGAAGTTGATCCCAACAAGGCAAGGGCCATCAGAGATATGCCTCCTCCCAAGAATTTGAAGGAAGTTCGAGGATTAATCGGGAGGTTACAATTTATCCGCCGCTTTGTCTCCCAGCATTCAAAAAGATGCAGGCCGTTTTACGAGCTTACTAAGCCGGGAGTCAAGTTTAATTGGGATGACAAGTGTCAGGCAGCCTTTGACGGATTGAAGGATTATTTGGCCAATCCTCCTGTCCTGAGGCCACCAATTCCAGGCAAACCACTTATTCTCTATGTCTCAGTCCCGGATGACTCCGTAGGTGCTGTCTTAGCTCAAGTGGATGAAGAAGGTAAGGAGAGGGCAGCATACTACTTGTCTAAACTTCTTAACCCCTGTGAGCAGAGGTATTCAGCCATGGAGAAGACTTGCGCAGCTTTGGTCTGGGTAGTTCAGAAGTTAAAGCATTATTTCCTAGCTCACGAGGTTCACCTCATTGCTCGCATGAACCCAATTAAATTCCTCCTTGAAAAATCTGTCCTCACTGATCGATTAGCACGCTGGCGAAGCTTCCTCTCTCAATTTGATATCACTTACATTCAGCAGAAAGCTATCAAAGGTTACGCCATTGCCGAACATCTTGCTCACCACCCTCTACCTCGTTTTGATCCTGTCAATTCGGAGTTTCCAGATGAAGAACTGATGTCCATTAATCAACCTCATGATCCTATGTGGACATTACATTTTGATGGAGCTCTAAATTCTCAAGGAAGAGGGATCGGCATTGTTCTTTTAACACCAGAAGGGGTCACCATCCCATTTGCTGCTCGGCTCACTTTTCCTATCACGAATAATATAGCTGAGTATGAGGCTCTTTTGGCCGGTCTTCAAATCGCTCATCAATATGGTGTCACCCATTTGAGGATTGTTGGTGATAGTCAGCTCATTCTGGCCCAGGTGTTGGTCAAGTGCCGCACTATCAATCCTAAGCTCAAACCCTACCAGGAACTTGCTTCAGCTTATGCCAAACTCTTCACCAAATTAATCTTCGTCCATGTTCCTCGTAGCCAGAATATCTTGGCCGATGCCCTTGCTTCTTTGGCCTCTGCTCTAGTTTTCCCTCCTGAGCGTGATTTTCACGTTCCTCTGATTCATCAGCGTAACACGCCAGCTATTAAGGATCGTGCGTTCCTCGATGTTAGGGATCAAGTGCTTGAAAAGGTTAAGCAGAAGGAATCTCTTAAAGACAAAGAGGTCATGCTTTTAGACTGGGAAGAAGAATTGGCTGACGAAGAGAAGCCTTGGTATTATGAGATTACCAGATATTGCAATGATCAGTCCTATCCCGAGGAAGCCACTGTGGAAGAGAAGAAAGCAATTAGAAGAGTGGCTCAACGGTATGTTTTGGTTGGAGGAGTACTCTACAGGAGAGGGCTCACCGGTGTTTTGTTAAGATGCCTCGATGATGATGAATCTTGGAAAGTTGTGGAAGAGGCGCATTCAGGAGTGTGTGGTGGTCATGTGAATAGCCAGATGCTAGCTAAGAAGATTCTTAGGCTAGGTTTCTATTGGCCAACTCTAGAAGAGGATTGTTCCATCTATGTTCGAAGGTGTGTTAAGTGCCAACTGCACGCCGATAAGATTCATTCTCCTTCTTCTTCACTCCATCCTATGTCCTCCCCATGGCCTTTCTCCATGTGGACTTTTGATATCATTGGACCTCTTGGTGATTCGAACCTCCTGACCAAGCAAAAGTCATTCATCCTCACGGCAACGGAGTACTTCACCAAGTGGGCAGAAGCGGAAGCTTACGTGGAGATTAAAGTGTCAATCGTCTGCAAGTTTATAATGAAGAACATCATCACGAGGTTCGGCATCCCGAGCACCATCGTCACCGACAATGGACCTCAATTTATCTCTCAAGAGCTCAGGGATCTCTGCAACAGGTACAACATTGCATTGCATCATTCTTCCCCCTATTATCCGCAGGGCAATGGCCAAGCAGAGGCCACTAATAAAACTTTGATCAAGATTGTTAAAAAGACGTGTGAGGCTAATAAATTTTTGGATTGGCCAGACAAGCTAGTTGAAGCTCTCTAGGCCTATCGGACTTCCATTCGTACCCCCACTGGGCAAACCCCTTTCGCCCTTACTTATGCAATGGAGGCGATAGTCCCTTACGAGATTCTCATTCCCTCTCTGCGAGTACAATTTGACAAGGAACTCTCTATTGATGAACGTCGTGATTCACTCTTTGCTCAATTGGAACTCCTAGACGAGAAGCGTTTGGTCGCCGCTGAGCATGCGCGCATTTATCAAAACAGGCTCTCGTGTTTTTATCAAAAGAAAGTAATTGAGAGAAAATTTAAAATCGGTGAGATGGTAATCAAGAGGATTTTTGTAAAGCCGGGTGGCCCCCGCTCAAAACTCCAACCTAACTGGGAAGGACCGTTCGTCATAAAAGATGTTTATCCTGGCAATGCTTATAAACTGATTAATGCTGAAGGAGAAGAGTTGACTCACCCTTGGAATGGTTTGTATCTTAAAAAATACTACCCTTGATTCAAAATCTAAAAAAGTATATATATAGAGAGAGAAATTTTCAAAATCAAAAAAAAATTTTGTTTCAAAAATCCAAAACAAAGTGGAATATTTCCAAAAAACCAAAAAAATAGAAATTCCAACAAAAAAGCAAACAAAAATAAAGAAATTCTTCAAAATCAAAAGAGATCAAAATTGGTGCCATGGCACATGAAGGATCAAGGCCTGAAAGGTCAAAATTCAGAATTCATTCATCAGTCTTGCTAACTTAAAAGGGGGTTGACACCCACACACACTACACGCTTTATTCTTGAGCTCAAGCGGTGTAAAATCTGATGGAAAGTCAAAAACCTGACTAAAAGTGGAAGACAATACCCGTTCTTTTCTTCTTCGGCCCATAAGGGAGGAAGGGAGACCACAGGGTAGACACGCCAAGCCTATCCGCCGCCCTAGTAGGTGGAAGTCAAGGCCCAAAAGGGAACAAAATGCCACAAAAGCCCAAGTACAATTAGGTTATTCATTAATGCAAGTCGATTCCAAAGTGAAAGTCAAGTTGTGAAAAGAAAATCATGACAAGAGGGCAAAGTCCCCGCAAGGAAAACCTTGGGCGTATGCGTGCAATATAAAAGAAGCAAAAAGGCAACAAATTTCCCTACGCCAAAGACCGAACCCCAACAGGCATAGGGTAGGGGAGGTAACTTCACCTTGAGCATCTCTGAATCCCTTATGGGCTTCCCTTATATTTTCTTCCATCCTTTCTATGTGGTAAGTCACGAACTGGCAGGATGGTCAAGACGGACCTGGGAAATTGCACTGTACGAAATCTCGAATATAAGTCAACTATGATCACGTCGACCCCCTTTTAATTACTCA
The DNA here is from genome assembly GCA_022559845.1 of Amorphophallus konjac. Lineage (NCBI taxonomy): Eukaryota > Viridiplantae > Streptophyta > Magnoliopsida > Alismatales > Araceae > Amorphophallus > Amorphophallus konjac. Next base: position 152,174,829 of record CM040120.1, on the reverse strand, counting down.
AGAAAGGCTAATGAATTTTAGATGGTCACCCTGTAGGACCCGTGGTCTTGATAGTCTTGTCAACCTTTTTTACAGAATAATTCAATTAACGCCTTTGGCTAAGGCGCTTTTTATAGAATTAACGTCCTAGATTAGGTCGTCTATTTCCGAATAACGTCCCTAAGCGGGTCGTTACTTTCTCAAAAATCAGATTTCCTTTTCAAATTCACGCCGTCTTCTAGGGCATCTTTATGCTAACCACGACCTACTCTAAGGCGCGTTTTTCAGGAAAAATAATAAAAAAAATATAAATGAGAGGGAAAAGAAAAAAAATGCATTTCTTCACGATGTATGCTTGCATTCTTTTGCATGGGCATCTTTTATTTATGGTTTGCATATGCATGCTTGCATGATGCATCTCCCCGTTATCAGCTATTTTATTTGCCTTATTTGATTAAAGGCTTGGCCCTTTGACCCGCCATTAAGGTCAAAAGTAAAGGCACCCCTTGCTTATTGAGCAAGGGGCCAAGTCGAACAGATGAATTAACCTGTTTGTTCAAAGTGTGGATTACAGTCGCAGAAACAGGGCAAAGCAAAACAAAGACGAAGAACGTGGAAAGAGGAAAGTACACAAACACAAGGCCACAACCACGCAAAGTGCTCAGGAAACAAAAGATGTCAATCTCATATATATATATACATCATGAATGTCTGAGTACATGTGTGAGGGTGGAGGAGTACAAGTAAGTCTCTCAGCTCTCGCCTCCACCCTCCTCTCTCCTACTCTCAACCTCCTCCTCGCCGTCCCGAGCTGGTGCTGGTGGAGGAGGCATGGGCCCCCGAGAAGAAGCTGGAACCCGAACCTGACTCCCTGCCTCGCTCCTCTCTCAGAGGGAAGAGCCCGCCACAAAGGTGGAGCTGGTGAAGGAGTACCCCGCAGCCCGTGCTCGCTCACGCCCTCGCTGGAGACGCTCCTCAGACACTCGTAGCCGCTCCTGAGAAAGGATCAACTGGGTCCTCGAGTCTGCCAGCTCTCGCTCGCGTGCTGCTACCTGCTCCTGGTACCGGGCACGCTTCGCCTGCTGAAGCTCAAGGTGCCGGGCACGCTCCGCCTGATGCTTCTCCCGCTCACGAGCACGCTCCTCGAGCTCCCGGGCCCGCTCCCTCCTCTCCAGCTCAAGAGCCACCTGCAGCTCGGCCACATCCTGAGGCAGCTCCTCTCGACGCCTCAGGGACTTCTCTAGCTCTGAGATCTGCTGATCACGGATCGCCAACTCGGTACGTACCACCTGAAGCTGAGTCGCCTGTAAACAGGTAAACAAATCATCAGTTCCACAATTAATGCAATGATTCAGTAATCTAGCAATTCAAGCAACACATGATTAAACCACTCACCTGTGTGCTCGTCGCACGGAAGCCCTCATCAACGCAGGTAAGAGCGGCTCGAAGCTCCTCAGTCTGTAAAATGAATTTTCATCAGTGCACAATTATATAATCAATATTTGAATGGATTTGTGTTTTGGAATTTACCCGTGAAGCGAGATCGCGCTCTGCTGCCTCAGCTCGTGCGGTCGCTCCAGCTAGCTGCTCTGCCAGTGCAGTCACCTTTGCACTGGGCCCTCTCGAGCTGGAGGCCTCCCCTGGGTCTCTCCTCACTGCTCCCTGCTTGGCACGCTGCATTCATTGAGATCGTCAGTGGCTAATCATCAATAATTCAACAAAAAAATACATTTGCATATAGAAATAATTTAAACACTCACCAGGGTCTCTAGGTCCGCCCGTGTGGTGGCCAGCTGGTCCTCCAGGCTGTGTAGGTGGGCCTGGGCATCCATTGCTGCTATGTCCCGCGCATCCTGCATCCATTGCATATTAGTTGCATGATAGAGTTACATAAGCCTTCGCATTTAGAAATAATTGCATTCATACATACCCCTAAGACCTTCCTCTGAGGTCATCCGGCGTAAACCTCCCAGTAGCGCCGGAGGTACTCGGAGCTGTCGTTCGCCCGAGAGGTGACTCTGGTCCCGCCTCGCTGCCAGTCGGCGTACTACTCCTCGAACCGCACTCTCCAGTCGGTCACCTTCGTACGACCGCGCGTCTTCTTCCCAATGCCGCGTGGCTCGCCGACCTCTACCCACTCCTGGTGGAGGCCCAGCGTCCTCATCACCTGTCACGCCCCGAGAGCGGAAGATACCCGGAGACGCGTGACGAGTTTATATCAATCATGTCAATCAGAGTATTAGTGTATTCGACACCAAAATCAGAGATGCGTAAAAGTAAAGATAACCCAATCCTTTATTCCTTCATAAGAATATGTCTATTACAAACCTTTGAAGTACTAACTAAAATAAAGGAAAAATACAAAGCTTGACTCAAGAAAATATGAAAGAAGACTAGATAACACGGAAGAGGCTCTATCTCTTTCACTCTTGATTTTCCCCATCCGTTTGAGTTCCCTCATCGTCGGACTTACCTGAAAAGTAGGGAAACACTAAGTGAGCGAACGCTCAGTAGGAAATTATATCTCAAGAACTAGCAATGGGTTTAAGTAATTACATTTTTCCATGAATGCACTATAGCTATGCATGCTCGCAAAACGACAAGATAGAGAGAGTGGATAACAATAAGATAGCAGGAAGTACTAGTCATGAACTTTCAAGAACTTATATCAAAAGATATCAAGATATTCAAGCAAGTAAACTCATCATGTCATGTTAGAATTTGGCTATTTTGTTTCAAGTCAAGCAAGTATACAATTACCCTTTCTCAGGCCACGCAAGTCATGTAATAACAAGTCAAGTACAAGATTTGTGAAATGTTCAATCGAGCTAGTCATGCACTTCGGTATAATGCCAATATTGTGATCAATCAACTCCCATGGGCACAAGTACTTTCGGGTGCTCCTCCCAGGACCAGATCGGGCCCTATATGCGCAGGCATTAATCATGTATTTTAACATCCACTTTTGTGTATAGCCAATATGGAATTTCAAGAGTAAAGCTTGTAGATACGTAGGATAACTTGGATAGAATGGAGTCCAAAAATATGACACTTGACATAGAATGATGATAATAACGGTACAATCACGATTATCGATAAAACTAGGTGGAATTGGTTCCCTAGCTTGGGTACCATGACAAACAAGTATGGACACTCTTTATATAGAATTGAGGTCCACATGAACAGCACATCAATGGCAAGACGTCCTCATTCTTAATATAGAATTGAGGTCCACAAGAACATCATGTTGAATATAGAATTGGGGTTTACAAGAACATCATGACAATGTTGATATAGAATTGGGGTTTACAAGAACAGCATCGAATGGCATGATAACCTCATCCCATTAAGAGAATTCTCATGATACACACTTTGCATAACATGAGGGCCGGTATACCATATTTCTTTAGAGTGACATGGCAAAATAGTGTAATGGGTTTTTATGGTACAACCAGCTCAGTCGGCCTTGAGGGAATCCAAGGCTGCGAGGAGACTTACGGAGGTCTCTATGACTAACTCGCTAGTCCAAAGGAACGGAATGTCCAATGGAGAGCTTGTATGTCAATGAGAATTAGTGGGTAAACGATAAATCATCATGAAACGTGGGACTATATTAACGGACTGGAATATAGTGCCGATATATATATAGATATATTTATATATATTTATCGATATACATATGGAGCCTTCGGTTAACAGTAACAGTGTAAAATAGTATCACAGGAAATAGCGACTTAATCTAAGTCATTACTTATCAAATTAACGCCTTTTACAGGGGTGTTTATTTACAATTTGACGACTTATACATTAGTTGTTCCTTCAATATTTCCATTCTGTAGAAACTCAATATTCTGGAATTTTAACAAAAATGCGCCCTGGACAGGGGCGTTACTTTTCAATAAGCGCCCTGGTATGGGGCGTCAGTTCAATAAGAGACGACCTTGTGCAGGTCGTTAATTCAACAATTTATCAATTTTCAGATAATAAAATTTCAAGAAATAATTTCATGGTCAGGACAAGAAAAATAGCAGGATTTGATAGGTATGATCATGCATTAATTTAGATTCATGGTTTCATAGTTATAGAATTTTAAACATGGATAATTATCAATGATATGAAATTGACGACTTATGGGTATGGTGTCAAAACAAGAATTAGCGCCCTTGTCTGGGTCGCTTCTTTAAAATCACTCAGAAACCATTTGGAAACGCAGTAAAACTATATGCATGAGATCATGGATGAGTTTATTTCATAATTTATACTAGTTTGGGCTACGTTCTTGAGAAAACCTACCGTATGAAGATCTGGAAGAAGGAACGTGAAGGCTTCTGATAGAAAACGATGCTCTGTTTCAAACAGAGCCTCCTGAACTTCTAACAGTAACTAGAGTAGCACCCACAAGATGGTTGCTTCCGAACTTAATCATCAGCAGAAGAAGAAGAAGATGATGATGAAGAACTCCACGTTCTTCAACTATAGAAGAGTTCCTTCTCGATGTAGGCAACCTACAGGAGAATAAGATGAAGAAGCATTAGTTTTCTCCAAAATACTCAACTGAAGGCAGAGGAAGAAGAACACCTGTTCTTCACAGTTGACAGCAGCAGCACGATGAAACAGATCGCCAAAATAGCGGTCTAGGTCGATCGGGAGGATATTTATAGAATTTTAGGGGATCCTATTAGGGTTGGAGTTGTATTGGAAGTAATACTTTGTTCGACATATTTTTTTTATCTAGTTTATTTTATTTATTTATTTATTTATTTTATTATTTATTTATTGGCGTGCCAGTCACCGAAGTGACAATTTTATTGTGCGCTCGATCTGACTTCTAATCAGTCGATTGTGAGTGATCGTGTCTGGACCAGAAGTCTGTCATACCCTATACGCTATGACGTTAATTACGTCCTCCCTAAGGAAGACAACCCTTGATTAAACGCTAGAGGTAGGAGGAAGACAGCGGTAAAGCCGCATACTCAAAGGAGACAAAATTCATCTGTTTGCAAGATGTTAAATGTATTTGAAAAGAGCAGGGGTTTGTTAATTACGGGAGAAACCCGACAGCATATTCCCACCATCTTGGATGATGCCAAGTGGGGAATAGGAAACCGCCCATGCAGTGGCAGGGTGGGAACCATAAAGGATCGGGCACGATTGACCCGGAGTCCGAATAGGGACTGGCATGCCATGGCACGCCCCATATGGGTGCGGTAGCACGTTTATATCCCCCCTTCGAGGGGACCATCGGAGGACATACAAAGGCATGACTCCGTGGGCCGACGGGGTTGAGAGGTAGTATCACAGTGACCTGGCCAGGTATGTGTGAATTTCGGCAGCATATCTCCTTGACTTAGATTGTGCCAAAAGAAGATAGGTCATCACCCACGGAATGCCGGGATGACAACCGAATAAGGATGGGCACCGGGCCCGGGACATCGCTTGCCTTGTTTCATCGGTCAATATCCCCTTGAAACCTTTCGGAACTCATGTAACGACATGGCCCTTTTGGTTCATAAGGGTGGAATCCGGATCGGGAATGAGGACTGTAGGGGAGGGAGATCCTCCCCATTACTGTATCTTCTCAGGTCATTCACGATGGTCTTTAGACATCCCCGGGACGTATGTGTACATGGATCAGAAAGCTGAGACATGGCAGTGAGGAGAGAGTCCCCTGACTGGGTTTCATTGGGCCAAGGAGAGGGGGCTCGGCGTGGTTTACAGGTTGGCCGAAGGGGGTTCTCGGCGTGGTCATTTGGCTGGCCGAGAAGGGCTCTCGGCGTGGCTTCTTGGTCGACCAAGGGGAGCTCTCGGCATGGCCCTTTTGGTGGCCAAATGGGGCTCTCGGCGTAGCCTTTTTGGTTGGCAAAGGGAGCTCTCGGCGTGGCTCTTTGGTTGGCCAAGGGGGCTCTCGACATGGACATTTGGTGGATGAAAGGGGGGTTTCTCGGCCTGGGCATAAGTGGCAGAAGGAGGGGGGGTTCTCGGCGCGAGGCTTCCCGGCTCGCTCCTGGGCACGCCGGGAGCCTGGCGCCGGGAGCTTGGTGCCGGGAGGCTCATGTGGAAGGGTCTGAAATGGGTTTTCTGTCGTTTAGCAGGAGAGGGAGGCCTCTCGGCTGAGGGGTTTTCGGCGGGCAAATGGCATGCCGAGAAGGCTGAATTGCTACGAGGTTTCAGGGTTTCCAGAGATGCTACGGTACTCTGTTTGTGGGATTTCTGGGTTTTATGGCTCAGATCGAGACCGAATCAAGGGTGCATGAGGAGGTTTCATGAGTGTCTCTGCTGGAAGGACGCCAAGGGAGCTGAGAGGCCGAATCATCAGGGGGAGGAGAGACCATCATCGGGGCTGAGTAGCCTTTATCTGTATACTGCCAGACGTCTGGGGGAGTCAAGAGATGGCTGTCTCTGATCCCCCGGACTTGCATGGTATCATCCGGGAAGCAGATCTGCAATGAGAGAGCCCTTGATGCTGAGACCTCAGACCCTAATCATTCAACGATTGGAATGAGGATCCAGGGTAGCATTCAGCCTTTATCTGTATACTACCAGACGTCTGGGAGAGTCAAGAGATGGCTGTCTCTGATCCCCCGGACTAGCATGGTATCATCCGGGAAGCAGATCTGCAATGAGAGAACCCTTGATGCTGAGACCTCAGACCCTAATCATTCAACGATTGGAATGAGGATCCAGGGTAGCATTCGTCTACGGGTTCAAATGCATCATTTATAGCCGGCGGGCTAGGGAACCAAGAGATTGATGTCTCTAGTTCCCGGACAGCACAAGGGGCTTGAGGAACAGACTCAAATACATACGGAGGGCATGCTATTGAAGCGGGAAGAGGGAAGAGAATAGAACCCAGCAACCCATTGAACAAGGGTGGGGGTTCTACCTTCATCCCCGTTCGAAGAACAGACCTGACTCCGAAGCCTGAGTCATTTCGCCCATGGGGCATCCATACAAATAGTATGCATACACATGGAGACAAAAGAAGATAGTATTGCCTAAAATCCATCACGGCCATTGCATTTATTCATCTCACCTTCACTTACATCGACTTCATAACTGAAGCCAAGAAACATACAGGGGAGGAAAAGGGAGAGAATCGTATGAATGATCCAAACATCAAGACTTCGACTATTTCATACCGAGAATCAGTAATAAGAAACAGAAAAGAAAGAAAAAGAAGAAAACATCGAACATGGGGGGGGGGGGAAGGTGGAGTATTGACTCCTCTCCCTCCCCCTATCAGCCCACCTGGAGCCTCTCTTCCTTCCCTTCTTCTGCTTGCCCTTTCGACGGAGACTCTCTCCCTCTCTTTTCCTATCTCTTTTCTTTCTGGCTATCTGTTCGTTCCTTTTTTTCTTTGCCTCTTTCTTCTCTTTTCTGGGCCCTTTTTCTCTTCTTCGCCTCTCTCCCTATTCGAAGGGGGGTGCTTTTATAGCCATTTCCCTCTTCTCGGCAGACACCATCTCGGCGCGCCTCAAACGGGCTTCCCGGCGCGCCTGCCTTCAGGCTCTCGGCGCCCCCTTTGGGCTTCAGCAAGTGGCTCTCGGCACCACCTTTGTAAGCCCAATTAAGGCATTTTAGCCACTTTCATAGGCCCATTTGGGTCTTTCAAGGGCATCATCACCCGAAAGGGCTTTTTCATTGATGGTATATCTCGTATCGAGATCATCTCGAGGTTCCATCAGTGAACAAACTGGGGTTTTATCAGTATTGCCATCTGAATGATGACGATAACACCGGACATTAGCCAGGCCTGAGATGGTCCTAGCCGGGCAATTGGTTGGTGGTGAGGATCCTCCCTCAATCCTGACTTTGCAGGCATCTTCCAGTCTTCGTTGCTGGTCTGGTCCCATCTTTATCTTTGTTCATATTTTAGCTGTCAACAAATGCCCCCCACCTGCAGATGGCGTAAGCGCAGAAGGTGCGGCACGGTGTCTGTAGGTGTATCATTGACTCAATGCTATCGACTTATTCTTTCAGTTATAGCTTGGCAGTATCCCCATACTGGGAGTTCCGCCTGGCATGATCTTCTTGGCTTGAGTCTCGATCCGCTGAACAACTATCAGCTTGAGCCCTGATCAACTGGCATGTTTGACATCTGTCGGTTTTAGGCCCCGATCAATGGCACATTTGACTTCCATCGGCTTTAAACCCTGGTTGGCTGACCATCTGGCATCTGTCGATTTTGAGCCCCGATCGGCTGTACATCTTGCATCTATCGGTTTTGAGCCCCGGTCGACTGTACATCTTGACTTCATTGGCTTTAAACCCTGGTTGGCTGACCATCTGGCATCTATCGGTTTTGAGCCCCGATCGGCTGTACATCTTGCATCTGTCAATTTTAAGCCCTGATTGGCTGTACATCTGGCATCTATCGGTTTTGAGCCCCGATCGACTGTACATCTTGCATCTGTCAGTTTTAAGCCCTGATTGGCTGTACATCTGGCATCTATCGGTTTTAAGCCCCGATCGGCTGTACATCTTGCATCTGTCAGTTTTAAGCCCTGATTGGCTGTTCATCTGGCATCTATCGGTTTTGAGCCCCGATCAGCTGTACATCTTGCATCTGTCAGTTTTAAGCCCTGATTGGCTGTACATCTGGCATCTATCGGTTTTGAGCCCCGATCGGCTGTACATCTTGCATCTGTCAGTTTTAAGCCCTGATTGGCTGACCATCTGGCATCTATCGGTTTTGAGCCCCGATCGGCTGTACATCTTGCATCTGTCAGTTTTAAGCCCTGATTGGCTGTACATCTGGCATCTATCAGTTTTGAGCCCCGATCGGCTGTACATCTTGCATCTGTCAGTTTTAAGCCCTGATTGGCTGACCATCTGGCATCTATCGGTTTTGAGCCCCGATCGGCTGTACATCTTGCATCTGTCAGTTTTAAGCCCTGATTGGCTGAACATCTGGCATCTATCGGTTTTGAGCCCCGATCGGCTGTACATCTGACATCTATCGGTTTTGAGCCCCGATCGGCTGTACATCTTGCATCTGTCAGTTTTAAGCCCTGATTGGCTGACCATCTGGCATCTATCGGTTTTGAGCCCCGATCGGCTGTACATCTTGCATCTGTCAGTTTTAAGCCCTAATTGGCTGACCATCTGACCTCTGTCAGTTTTAACCCCTGGTTGGCTGAACATCTGCCGGATTGAAGCTCTGGGTGGCTGAACATCTGCCGGATTGAAGCTCCGGGTGGCTGAACATCTGCCAGATTGAAGCTCCGGGCTCCCGGTGGCTGAACATCTGCCGGATTGAAGCTCCGGGTGGCTGAACATCTGCCGGATTGAAGCTCCGGGTGGTTGAACATCTTCTTCATGTGTTGTTATTTCCTTCGTGTGAAGAATAACGGTCTCAGCAGCCTTTATACTGACGACCTGTGTGCAGTAGGAGAGCGTCCATCCTCTCAGGGAAAGAATGGGGGCTCGCTCCACCACGTATCGGTATCTGATGGGATTGCCTTTGCTGGGCCTGTTGGCTAGCGGAAGACATACATCTGGAACAGACGAGAGGTCTGTTCCTCAAAGCTGACTGTGGCGATTTGCCGATCGTCCAGTGCGTGGTTCCATCGCCGACATTGGGCTCATGTCGATGCAAAGGAGTTTAAGCTTCATCAGAATAGACGAAAGGTCTAAACTGGGTAGGTTCATTGCAGGTGGGACATTTAAAGGGGGCATAGTTTTCATCAGAACAGACGTAGGGTCTGAACTGGATGGGGTTTTATCATTGATCGGGCGAGGTGCCGGTTGATCAACAGCTGGTTTCATCATCGATATTGGGTTTATATCGAAGCAAAGAAGAGTTTAAGTTTTATCAGAATAGACGAAAAGTCTAAACTGGCAGGGTTTCATCATTGATCGGGCGAGGTGCCGGTCGATCAACAGTTGGTTTCATCATCGATATTGGGTTTATATCGAAGCAAAGAAGAGTTTAAGTTTTATCAGAATAGACGAAAAGTCTAAACTGGAAGGGGTTTATCGCGGGTGGGACTTTGCCAAGAATGCATAGGTTTCATCAGAACAGTGATGGGTTTCATTGTTGGTGGGACGTGCGAAAGAGGGTATGTGGATTTTATCAGGGTAAACGTAAGGTCTACCCCGGGAGGGTTTTATCATCGGTGGGGAATGGAGCCAGCTGACCGACGGAAGGTTTTATCAGTGAAGGGGAGGTGAAGGCAGCGTGTCGGTTGGCATGGAACTTTGAATTACCACATTACTGACCCAGGCGCCCTTTCAGGTTTTCACCGGAGCCAGCCCCCTCTTGCTTTTGCCCACGCGCCCTTTCGGGTTTTCACGTGGCGGGGTACCCGATTTTGCCTGCAGTGCCCTTTCGGGTTTTCACCACAGCTGGGTTTTGGCCATTTTTGCCCTTGTCCGGGATATCCGAACAAGACTGGCGGGGTATCTCTATTTTTAACCCCATTTTTTTTATTTATTTATATATACGTATATATATCGCTTGAATTGGGACTTCAGCGCGGGTCAGGCGATGTGCTGCTTTATTGGCGGCTGCTCTTATCATCGGTATTGGGTATATACCGACGCAAGGATTTCATAGGTTTCATCAGGATAGACATAGGGTCTAAACAGGATGGGTTTCATCATTGATCGGGCAGAGTGCCAATCGATCGATAGTTGGTTTCATCATCGATATTGGGTTTATATCGATGCAAAGAAGAGTTTCATAAGTTTCATCGGCATAGACGTAAGGTCTAAACCGGACAGGTTTCATTGCTGATCAGGCAGTGTGCCAATCGATCAACAGTTGGTTTCATCATCGGTATTGGGTATATACCAATGCAAGGATTTCGTAGGTTTCATCAGGATAGACGTAGGGTCTAAACTGGATAGGTTTCATTGCTGCTCGGACCGTGTGCCCGCTAATCAGCAGCAGGCTTCATCACGGTGGGACAGGAAGAGATGCAAGTTTAATAGGACGGGTTTCTTCGTCGATCGGGCAGGGTGCCCATCGATCACAGGGGGGTTTCATCATCGGTATTGGGTTTATACCAATGCAAAGATTTCATAGGTTTCATCAGGATAGACGTAAGGTCTAAGCCTGATAGGTTTCATCATTGACCGGGCAGTGCGCCAATCGATCAAAGAAGGTTTCATCATCGGTATTGGGTTTATACCAATGCAAAGATTTCATAGGTTTCATCGGGATAGACGTAAGGTCTAAGCCGGATAGGTTTCATTATTGATCGGGCGGTGCGCCAATCGATCAAAGTAGGTTTCATTATCGGTATTGGGTTTATACCAATGCAAAGATTTCATAGGTTTCATCGGGATAGACGTAAGGTCTAAGCCGGATAGGTTTCATCACTGACCGGGCCAGGCGCCAATCGATCAATAGTGGACTTCACCATGGTGAGACTTTGGACAAGGTATGAGGGCTTTTATCAGGATAGACGTAGGGCCTATACTGAGTGGGTCTAATCGTCGATCGGGCAGGGCGCCGGTCGATTGACGAGGAGTTTTATGGCGGGAGGTGAGGCTTTCTTTGGGATTACCACATTACTGACCCAAGTGCCCTTTCGGGTTTTCACCGGAGCCAGCCCCCTCTTGCTTTTGCCCACGCGCCCTTTCGGGTTTTCACGTGGCGGGGTACCCGATTTTGCCTGCAGTGCCCTTTCGGGTTTTCACCACAGCTGGGTTTTGGCCATTTTTTTGCCCTTGTTCAGAGTATCTGAACAAGACTGGCGGGGTATCTCCATTTTTTAAACCCCATTTCGTCTCTTCTTTTTTTTCTCTCTTTTTTTTATCGGGACTTTAGCTTCGTAAATTGTTAAGCCATGTGCTCAACTTGTGTATGTATCATCATTGGTGTGGGAGCTGACACCAATGCAAGGGGTATAAGGTTTTCATCGTCTGCCTAGGCGGAAGGCCTGGGTCGACTTGAGTGTGTTTTGTGGCTCAGGCGTGAAGCCGTTCGCCGGGAGCATGGCTGTATCGTTGATGTGGGGATTTCCATCAACGCAAGGGAATGGGATTTCATCATCCACCCAGACAGAAGGTCCGGATTGGCTCGAGGATGTGTGTAGCAGCTTAAGCATGAAACCATTCGCTGGAAATATAGGTTTCATCGTTAATGTGGGGTTTGACATTAACGCAAAGGAATAAGGCTTCATAATCAACTCAGACGAAAGGTCTGAATTGATTCAAAAATGTGTATGGCAGTTCGGGCACGAAGCCGTTCGCCGGAAGGGTATGCTTCATTGCTGATGTGGTTCTGACCCGCTGGGTATCTACATCTTTGCATACTCACTGATTTTATTGACTTTCCTTTGGCGATCTTTGAACATTGGTCGGCTTGAGTGCCGATGGCGGAATATTGATTTCTCTTAGTTGGACATACTGGCAATCCATATTTGTGAGCATCTGTCATCTCGAATGCTGATGGTTAGACATCTCTGGCAGTCTAGAGGATCATCGGGCATCTATCAGCCAGGGTACCGATGGCTGAATGATTGATATATGTCGGCTAAGACGCCGATGGTTGGGCGAGCTTCCATCGTTCTTCATTGATTCATCATTCATTGCTCATTGCCATCTGGACTCCCATCATTTGGACGGTTCCTGACATCAGCAGCAGACGTGCAGTGTAAGAGTCTGTGGTAGGATGGCCCTTGAAGGGTCAATGCTCTAGTTTTATTTCTCATCACCCTAAGTGATCATTGCCCCTTTAAAGGAGTGAGCATGCCCAGCAACGGCCATGCATGCCGCCATTGGCATTTCATACATTTACCCCTAGAAGGGGGACCCATGTATGTCTTCCATCATTCTCTTGGCATACATTTGTCCCAAGAATGGGATACCATCAATACTTTTCATTGTTTGGCATACATCTGCCCCCGGAATGGGGTACCATCAATATTTCTCATTGTTTGGCATACATCTGCCCCCGGAATGGGATACCATTTGGAACTTCCCTCATCTCATAATCATCATTTTTTTTTCTTCATTTTTTTTTCTTTCCTTTTTTTTTTCTTCTTTTTTTTTGATATGCATCCCCCTCCTCAGAATGGGGTATCATCTGCATCTTCCGTCATTTTGTCATCTTTCTCTTTTTTTCATTTCCATTTTTTTTGATGTGCATCGCCCCTCAAATGGGAGTACCATATATATATATATATATATATATATATATATATATTATTTCATCATCTCTCTTTTCTTTATCCTTTTTTTATTCCCATGTGCCCCCAGGATAGGGTATCATCCATACCTTTCATCATTTTTTGTTGTTAATACATCTGCCCTTAGGAAGGGGTATCATGGGCATCTCTTCATCATCATCATTCTCATTTTTTTTATTTCTTTTTTATTTCTCTCTTTTTTTTTGTGTGTACATCTGCCCCTAGGAAGGGGTATCACTGGCATCTTTCACCATCGTTCTTTTTGGCATACACCTACCCCAGAGCGGGGTATCATTCGTATTGAAACTGCCCTTTAGAGCAGATCGCTCTTTGGCGGGTGTGGTGCGGCCATATCGGCTGCCTTCTTGAAATTGAGCATCCGATGGGGACGCGGTGGGTCCACTCTATATTCCCCTATCTGCAGCTCACTTTTTTGTATCAAACTTTCTATAACATCTTTGAAGACGTAGCAGTCCTCAATAGGGTGTCCGAGCATCTGATGGTACGGACAGAAGCGAGGCTCGTCTTTCCTTGCGGCATCACCGGGCTTCTTTGGGGTCGGGAGTATGATCTTGCCATGGTGGGTGACCCATTCGAATAGGACCCGAGTCTTTTCCTTTGGAAAGGAGTAGGGTTTAGTCATTTTGCTTCTTAGGGAATGGCCTAGCTCGCCAGTCTTTGTTGATGAAGAGCTAGCTGCCTCTTTCGCCTTTTTCTTCTCAAAAGCTTGGAAGTCACAATGTAAATATCTTTATGCATTGGCTGTTCACTAGTAGGCTTGCTCTTTTGTCTTAGGGCGGTAGCGGCCGGGCAATATTTCGCCAAAAAGGCCTCAATATCAGCCACAATCTCATTCAAGAGATCGAAGGTCTTGACTTCGATGCCAACCAACCTTGTTAAGACTTCTGTCTTCAGGTTGCGCTTGCATATCTGGATAGCCTCCTCATGGTTTGGTGGGTGCCGACATCTGGCATAAAGGTCCTTCCATCGGTAGATATAATCCAGAACAGATTCATCGGCCCTTTGTCTGGCCTCATACAGTTCTGCCTTAGTAACTTCTCCCTTGGCAGAGTTGGTTTTCATTGTTTGTTTCGTATCGGGTTTACCCATCACTGCCGGAGCTGGTGAGTTTAAGTGCAAACCAGGCGGATGCAAACCCATTTCATTCAGCTTGCTCTGTAGCACTTTGACTTCTTGTAGTTTTTCAGATAGCTCTGTCATCATGGCAAGGCCAAGAACGTTGCCCCCGGCCCTAGTCTTAGGAGGGACTGACAGTACCCTATTACAGGCCCCGGACGCGTCCAGGCTTTCAGAAATTAACATCTTGGCCCTCGTCCCCGCATATGGAGGAGGAGTGTGGTAGCATGCTTCTTCTTCTGGTAGCGGGAGGTGCCCAGGCTTCTTGTTGGCTTTATCATCAGGACAGGAGGCTGAAGCTTTGGCTTGCTCAGACCTTATCGGCATGAAGCATATCTCTTCATCGTCCCCTTCGGAAGTCTGGCCATCGCCGGGTAAAACTGACAACATGTTACAGGAGAAGACTTTGTCCTTCCTTGTGTTTGTTTGCATCTGCTCTCCCTTTCTTTCAGCAGTCGACATCCGCACCCATAACGGGTCATCTAGCACATCTGGCATTTTTGATTTATTTTTCATCTTATTCATAAGGCCTGGGGACTTGACATGCTCCCACAGGATGGGCTCATCGGTGTCTGTTCCTTTCATCATTTCTTTGGGCGATTGCTGGTATAGAGATATCATATTGACTGCTCTTTTTAACTCAGGCAACTCATGCAGGCATGGAGGGTCCACTCTATACTCACCCAGTTCGAGTTCCCCTTTTTTAATCATTCTTTCAATAATATCTTTAAATACATAGCAATCTTCAATGGGGTGACCCAATGCTTGATGATATGGGCAGAAGCGGGGATTATCTTTTCTTTTGGCATCATCAGGTCTCTTTGGATCCGGAAGGACAATCTTGTCAAATTGGGCCGCCCATTCAAACAGGAGCCGAGTCTTTTCTTTAGGAAAGGAATGAGGCTTGCTCATCCTGGCTCGCAGAGCGGGGCCATCCTTCTGATCAGCCGGCCTAGTGGGAGGAGGGCGGACAACGACTTTTTCTTTATCTTTTTGTTGCTCGAACATCTTGAAGTCTATTGTACTGACTTCTGCAGGCATGGGCCGTTTATCAGCCGATCTAGTTTTCTGGTACACAGCAGTAGCAACTGAAGGACTACTGGAGAGGAAGGCCTCGACCTCCGCCGCGGCATTGTTTAGTCGGTCAAATGACCCTATCTCCATCCCGATCATCTTTTCGAGAGTCTCCCGCCGAAGATTCTGCTTGCAAATCTGGACGGCGTCCTCGTGATGTGGAGGCCGCCTGCATCTCATGGCGAGGTTTCTCCATCTTTTTATATAATCCAGAGCGGTCTCATCCTATTTCTGCCTTGTTGCATATAGCTCAGCTACTGTGATTTCTCTCTCTGTGACATGAAATCTGTCGCGGAACTTTCTTTGCATATCAGGCCAATCAACCACTGACCCGTCTGGCAGGCTTGAGTACCATTCAAAGGCCAACCCAGTGAGGGATGAGCCAAAGAACTTGAGCAGATAAGCTTCATCGACTGCTAGGTCGCCCATGATTGTAGTGTAGTAGGCTATATGCTCCCTGGGGGAGCCCTGGCCATTGAATTTCTCAAACTTTGGCGGCTTGCTGATGCCTGGAGGTAGTTTCTTAGCAGCATACTGGGGAGGATAGGGTACCTTGTACACATCATAGGTACCAGCATCACCACCAGTCTTTTCTGACAGTTTCATTTCCACAATTCTTTCAATCATCTGTTTGTGGGCTATAGCTGGATCTATATCTTCTGGAAAGAAGTGAGCTTGTTGCTGGCTGTGAGGAGTTGTAATCACAGTGGCGCGCAAGATGGGCACGGTAGGCTGTGTCTGAGACATAGAGGGCTGAGCTGCTGTTTGCTATGGAACAGGTTGGCTCGGTGTCTTGCCCTTATCAGCTAGGAGAGGGTTAGCTGGGATAGCCGTCTCTGCTGAGCTGGATGTCTGCCTCGCAGGTTCAGCTTGCTTTGAGACTGATGTAGCTTCATGTCTCTCATTGAGCTGCCTTCGGAGAGCACTGATCTCCTGCTGGTATCTTCTGAACATCATCTGGATCATGGGATCCAAGGCTGACGGGATTTGCATATCTTCAGAAGTCCCTTCAGCATCATCAATAAGGGGATTGTCTTCATCCTGTGCCGTCACCACATTGACTGTCATGGTGGTGATCTTGCGGGCTTCATCATATTTCTTCATTTTATCTTTTGCGGCCTGCCCTCTTCTTGTGACAGGACCAGGTCTAGTAGCCAACCTGAGCAGTTCATCTGGCTGAGTTGGTAGTATATCTTGCCCCCTGGCAAGTCCAGCCATGTTGCAGGTGAAGATTTGCATTTTTCCCTTCTGCCTGTAGACCTTTCTTTTCACCTGGTCAGGATATTTGAGCCGGTCAAAGACCGATATTCTTTCTTTGACTTCTTCCCGGTACAGGTCTTCTTTGTCATATCCGGCCCTGAGACCTTCTTCATAGTGATTTAAATCGGAGGAAGAGGCTCCGATCATCGTTTCTTGAAGTGTTTCTTCTTTTTCTTCACCTCTGGTGCCCAAGGCACGGGATAGTCTTTGTTGACCGAGGGCAGAGCTCCCCAGGTAGTGGAAGTAGTCTTGGACTATCTGCTTCATCTCTTCAGAGTTGTGCCTCTGTGACTCAGGTTGGAGCATTAGTCTTTCCTGGCTTCTCTGCTGATAGGCCAATCTTGTTATCTGAGCATTCAAATGCTCAGCTTTGGAATATTTGAACAAGTCGGCCTGTCTGGCAGAGGCCCTCGGTCTTCTTAGGATGGCGACCGTGACTGGTTCGCTCATTCCCACATTGCCGTTTCGGCAGTAGTTAACAGCAGCATCATATTTCTTTCTTTGCCATCTTCTGCCCCCAGCCCTGGGACGGGTGACAGTAAGGTCTTCTTTCTTCTCAAGTCTTCTACCCCTCATCATGGGGCGAGCTGCAGTCAGTTTTCTTTCACCATCATTTCTTTCATCTCTCCTACCCCAGGCTCTGGGGTGAGCAGCAATAGCATTTCCTGTTTCTTTTCCCTTTCTTCTTCGGCTCCCCGCCCTGAAGCGGGCAACAGCATCATTGGTAGCCTTCTCCTCATCTTGAGCTGGAGCCCAGCTCTGCATCTTCTTCGATCGCCAGACCTGTTTGTATTTTGCTGGCTTGGGCGCCAGCGGTTTCTTTTCAGCAGCTTCCCAGTTGGCCCTCCTAGCGGCCAAAACCTGGAACTTGTTGTCAGTTGGGATGGTCGGGACGATTCTGTCCGGCCGGACTCCCCTGGGGCGACCGTCGAGGTTCGCCCTAATAGCACCCATCATTATCGTCTTTCCGGAATTGGAAAGGCGACGATCAACAGCAGTAGACCGGCTCCTCCGGTTGGTTTTCTTCCCTTTCTGGGCAGCAGTGGGGACCATGTCCCTTTTCTGGACATGATGGACGTAGCAGGCTACGGCCGTGGGGGCCGTTTTCTTCGGTAAGCCATCCTTGCAATCAGCGGTCTCCACCGGGGTGCTTGCAGCAGCGCCTTGCTCCTTGTTATCGACCTGTAGAAGGTCGGTGTAGACGACGCCCAAGCAGTTGGGCAGCCCGACAGCTGGGGGAAACGAACCGAACGCCAGTGGTACCGCCAGGTACCCCTCCTGGACGTGCATGTCCACCGGTTGCTTGTCGAAGCATACAGACGCGATTTGTGTTGTCATCGTAGTTTCCTGGAAACAAGGAAACACACGGAATCAGAAATTTGAGGGGGGCCCGCTGGGCCTCCTACCTTAGCGTAAAGATGAAGGGAGACTCGGTCCCACCGGGCGTGCCAGACTTGTTCGACACATTTTTTTTATCTAGTTTATTTATTTATTTATTTATTTATTTTATTATTTATTTATTAGCGTGCCAGTCACCGAAGTGACAATTTTATTGTGCGCTCGATCTGACTTCTAATCAGTCGATTGTGAGTGATCGTGTCTGGACCAGAAGTCCGTCATACCCTATACGCTATGACGTTAATTACGTCCTCCCTAAGGAAGACAACCCTTGATTAAACGCTAGAGGTAGGAGGAAGACAGCGGTAAAGCCGCATACTCAAAGGAGATAAAATTCATCTGTTTTCAAGACGTTAAATGTATTTGAAAAGAGCAGGGGTTTGTTAATTACGGGAGAAACCCGACAGCATATTCCCACCATCTTGGATGATGCCAAGTGGGGAATAGGAAACCGCCCATGCAGTGGCAGGGTGGGAACCATAAAGGATCGGGCACGATTGACCCGGAGTCCGAATAGGGACCAGCATGCCATGGCACGCCCCATATGGGTGCGGTGGCACGTTTATATCCCCCCTTCGAGGGGACCATCGGAGGACATACAAAGGCATGACTCCGTGGGCCGACGGGGTTGAGAGGTGGTATCACAGTGACCTGGCCAGGTATGTGTGAATTTTGGCAGCATATCTCCTTGACTTGGATTGTGCCAAAAGAAGATAGGTCATCACCCACGGAATGCCGGGATGACAACCGAATAAGGATGGGCACCGGGCCCGGTACATCGCTTGCCTTGTTTCATCGGTCAATATCCCCTTGAAACCTTTCGGAACTCATGTAACGACATGGCCCTTTTGGTTCATAAGGGTGGAATCCGGATCGGGAATGAGGACTGTAGGGGAGGGAGATCCTCCCCATTACTGTATCTTCTCAGGTCATTCACGACGGTCTTTAGACATCCCCGGGACGTATGTGTACAGGGATCAGAAAGCTGAGACATGGCAGTGAGGAGAGAGTCCCCTGACTGGGTTTCATTGGGCCAAGGAGAGGGGGCTCGGCGTGGTTTACAGGTTGGCCGAAGGGGGTTCTCGGCGTGGTCATTTGGCTGGCCGAGAAGGGCTCTCGGCATGGCTTCTTGGTCGGCCAAGGGGAGCTCTCGGCATGGCCCTTTTGGTGGCCAAATGGGGCTCTCGGCGTAGCCTTTTTGGTTGGCAAAGGGAGCTCTCGGCGTGGCTCTTTGGTTGGCCAAGGGGGCTCTCGGCATGGACATTTGGTGGATGAAAGGGGGGTTTCTCGGCCTGGGCATAAGTGCCAGAAGGAGGGGGGGTTCTCGGCGCGAGGCTTCCCGGCGCGCTCCTAGGCGCGCCGGGAGCCTGGCGCCAGGAGCTTGGTGCCGGGAGGCTCATGTGGAAGGGTCTGAAATGGGTTTTCTGTCATTTAGCAGGAGATGGAGGCCTCTCGGCTGAGGGGTTTTCGGCGGGCAAATGGCATGCCGAGAAGGCTGAATTGCTACGAGGTTTCAGGGTTTCCAGAGATGCTACGGTACTCTATTTCTGGGATTTCTGGGTTTTATGGCTCAGATCGAGACCGAATCAAGGGTGCATGAGGAGGTTTCATGAGTGTCTCTGCTAGAAGGACGCCAAGGGAGCTGAGAGGCCGAATCATCAGGGGGAGGAGAGACCATCATCGGGGCTGAGTAGCCTTTATCTGTATACTGCCAGACGTCTGGGGGAGTCAAGAGATGGCTGTCTCTGATCCCCCGGACTAGCATGGTATCATCCGAGAAGTAGATCTGCAATGAGAGAACCCTTGATGCTGAGACCTCAGACCCTAATCATTCAACGATTGGAATGAGGATCCAGGGTAGCATTCAGCCTTTATCTGTATACTGCCAGACGTCTGGGGGAGTCAAGAGATGGCTGTCTCTGATCCCCCGGACTAGCATGGTATCATCCGGGAAGCAGATCTGCAATGAGAGAACACTTGATGCTGAGACCTCAGACCCTAATCATTCAACGATTGGAATGAGGATCCAGGGTAGCATTCGTCTACGGGTTCAAATGCATCATTTATAGCCGGCGGGCCAGGGAACCAAGAGATTGATGTCTCTGGTTCCCGGACAGCACAAGGGGCTTGAGGAACAGACTCAAATACATACGGAGGGCATGCTATTGAAGCGGGAAGAGGGAAGAGAATAGAACCCAGCAACCCATTGAACAAGGGTGGGGGTTCTACCTTCATCCCCGTTCGAAGAACAGACCTGACTCCGAAGCCTGAGTCATTTCGCTCATGGGGCATTCATACAAACAGTATGCATACATATGGAGACAAAAGAAGATAGTATTGCCTAAAATCCATCACGGCCATTGCATTTATTCATCTCACCTTCACTTACATCGACTTCATAACTGAAGCCAAGAAACATACAGGGGAGGAAAAGGGAGAGAATCGTATGAATGATCCAAACATCAAGACTTCGACTATTTCATACCGAGAATCAGTAATAAGAAACAGAAAAGAAAGAAAAAGAAGAAAACATCGAACATGGGGGGGGGGGGGGGAAGGTGGAGTATTGACTCCTCTCCCTCCCCCTATCAGCCCACCTGGAGCCTCTCTTCCTTCCCTTCTTCTGCTTCCCCTTCGACGAAGACTCTCTCCCTCTCTTTTCCTATCTCTTTTCTTTCTGGCTATCTGTTCGCTCCTTTTTTTTCTTTGCCTCTTTCTTCTCTTTTCTGGGCCCTTTTTCTCTTCTTCGCCTCTCTCCCTGTTCGAAGGGGGGTGCTTTTATAGCCATTTCCCTCTTCTCGGCAGACACCATCTCGGCGCGCCTCAAACGGGCTTCCCGGCGCGCCTGCCTTCAGGCTCTCGGCGCCCCCCTTGGGCTTCAGCAAGTGGCTCTCGGCACCACCTTTGTAAGCCCAATTAAGGCATTTTAGCCACTTTCATAGGCCCATTTGGGTCTTTCAAGGGCATCATCACCCGAAAGGGCTTTTTCATTGATGATATATCTCGTATCAAGATCATCTCGAGGTTCCATCAGTGAACAAACTGGGGTTTTATCAGTATTGCCATCTGAATGATGACGATAACACAGGACATTAGCCAGGCCTGAGATGGTCCTAGCCGGGCAATTGGTTGGTGGTGAGGATCCTCCCTCAATTCTGACTTTGCAGGCATCTTCCAGTCTTCGTTGCTGGTCTGGTCCCATCTTTATCTTTGTTCATATTTTAGCTGTCAACATACTTCCATGATAGAGTCCTTACCACACTCCACCTTTCGACGTAGTTATCCATAACTTGCCCTGGATAGACTCCTGGGTCGAACGAAACTCGAACTGAATTAACGTCTTAAGCGAGGGTGTCGAATTTAAATTGACGCCTTGTCGAGCGTCGTTACTTATGTAAACGCGCCCATGCAGAGGGCATTTCATTTTCTTTCCTTAATTTTATTTTTCCCGTCGTTTGAAATTTGACGCCCTATTGTCTAGGCGTCCCTTTTAAATTAACGCCTTATACAGAGGCGTTTCCTTTTGAATCAGCGCCTTGATAAAAGGCGTTATTTTCCTCTTGATTAAAGATTTACTCATTTAGGCTCTTTGTCATCTATTTACTTATCTTTTATTTTAATTTGATTTATTTAAAAATCTTATTTTTATCAGGGTTGCTACACCCTCCCCCACTTAAAAGAATTTGGTCCCCAAATTCCATAGTATATATATATGAGTGGGGAGTGTAGAGCATATACCTTAAAATAATTCTGGAAATTGCTTCCTCATGAATTCCTCGGTCTCCCATGTGGCTTCATGTTCGGAGTTCTTATTCCATTGTACTTTTAGCATGGGAATAACCTTATTCCTTAGGGTACGCACCTCACGATCTAGTATCTTTATGGACTTCTGTTCATATGTGAGATCCTTCTGGATAACTAAGTCTCCATGTTCAATAATATGCGATGGATCGTGCACATACTTCTTCAACATGGATATGTGGAACACATTATGAACATCGGACAATTGAGGAGGCAATGCGATGCGATAAGCAACCTCGCCAACTCTTCCCAGTATCTCGAAGGGTCCGATGAATCTTGGTGTAAGCTTGCCCTTAACACCAAATCTCCGTATGTCACGTCCAGGCGATATCTTGATAAATACATGATCTCCAACTTGGAATTCAAGATCTCTCCTTCTCGTGTCGGCATAAGCCTTTTGCCTAGACTGAGCAACTCGCAGTCTTTCTCTAATCAATTGTATCTTCTCAGTGGCATCCCTTACCATTTCTGGACCTAATAGTTATTTTTCTCCAATTTTATCCCAGCATAAGGGTGATCGGCAACTCCTTCCGTATAAGGTTTCGAAAGGTGCCATTTGTATACTTGCCTGGTAGCTATTATTGTATGCAAATTCCACCAACGGCAAGTGATCATGCCAGCTTCTATCGAAGTCAATGATGCAAGCTCTGAGCATATCTTCAACTACATGATTAGTTCTCTCGGTCTGACCATCCGTTTGAGGATGAAAAGTTGTACTAAAGTTGAGCCTTGTTCCCAACGAATGTTGTAGTCCCTTCCAAAAATGAGAAGTAAAACAGGGATCTCTTTCAGACACGATTGAAACAGGAATACCATGTAATCTGACTATTTCCTTGATGTATAATGCAGCCAAAACATCAACTGACCATCGGCTCTTGATTGGCAAGAAATGCGCCGCTTTAGTCAATTGGTCAATGATGACCCATATTCCATCATGTCCTCCTTTTGATTTAGATAAACCCATGATGAAATCCATACCGATATCCTCCCACTTCCATTTAGGGATATTTAGAGGATGTAATTTTTCAGCAGGCTTTTGGTGTTCCGCCTTGACCTGTTGGCAAGTGAGACAGCGTGATACATAGTATGCTATTTCCCTTTTCATGTTGGGCCACCAAAAATTCCTCTTCACACCTTGGTACATTTTGGTAGATCCAGGATGAATCGTGTACCTTGATCTATGAGCTTCATCTAATATCTTCTTCTTTAACTCGGGACAATCCAGTATGCAAGTTCTATTCCTGAACATTAATCTTCCTTCACAAGTTATTTGGAAATCAGATTGTCCTTCTAGTTTGCCCTTGATTTCCACTAATATTGGGTCATTATCCTGAAGTGCTTGTATTTCAGTTAATAGGTCTGGCTGAATGCTTATATGAGACAATGTGACATATTGAAAGTCTGTGTCCATGCTTATATTGAGTTTCAGAGAATTGCTCCAGCAACTTCCATTCTTGAATCATACAATTGGCTAACAGTGCTCTCGGCTTTCGACTAAGGGCATCTGCTACATGATTACCCTTTCCGGGATGATATTGTATATTGAAGTCGAAGTCCTTGAGATATTCTAGCCAACGTCTTTGTCTCATATTTAGTTCCTTTTGAGAGAAAAGATACTTGAGACTCTTGTGATCGGAGTATACAGTAAACTGCACTCCATATAGGTAATGTCTCCAGATCTTTAGTGCAAATACTACCGCGGCTAATTCTAAGTCATGGACGGGGTAGTTCTCTTCATGTTTCTTTAATTGACGAGAAGAGTAAGCTATAACCTTTCCTTGTTGCATTAGAACACATCCGAGGCCAATGCCAGAAGCATCAGTGTATACCTCGAATTTCTCTCCTTCCATTGGTAAAGCTAAGACATGAGCTGTAGTAAGATGATCCTTGAGAGTTTGGAAGCTTCTTTCACATTCCTCACTCCATTCGTAACGGATCTCCTTGCGAGTTAACCTCGTAAGTGGTACGGTGATCTTAGAGAAATCTTTGATGAATCGCCTGTAATAGCCGGCAAGACCTAAGAAACTTCGGATCTCGCTAGCATTGGTCGGTCTTTCCCAATTTCTTACAGCTTCAACTTTTGATGGATCTGATAAGCCATCCTTTGATATAACATGTCCGAGAAAAGTTACTTCCTCAAGCCAGAATTCACACTTGCTGAGTTTTGCATATAAGTGGTTTGCCCTTAATATTTGTAATGCAATCCTTAAATGCTCCTCATGCTCTTCCTTGGTCTCGGAATAAATCAATATATCATCGATAAAGACCACCACGAATTGATCCAAATAAGGCCTGAATATACTATTCATTAACTGCATAAAGGCAGCAGGGGCATTCGTTAGTCCGAAAGGTATAACAACAAATTCATAATGGTCGTACCTACTTCTGAATGTAGTCTTATGAATGTCCTCATCCTTGATTCTTAACTGATGATATCCCGACCTAAGATCAATTTTGGAAAAGTACTTGGATCCTGAAATTTGATCAAACAACTCATCGATTCTCGGCAGTGGATACTTGTTCTTGATAGTGAGATGATTCAACTGTCGATAGTCGATGCATAGTCTCATGGATCCATCCTTCTTCTTTACAAATAATACAGGCGCTCCCCATGGGGAAGTACTTGGTCTTATGAATCCTTTCTTAATGAGTTCCATCAATTGCTCCTTTAACTCCTTGAGTTCGGCAGGGGACATTCTATACGGTGCCTTAGAAACTGGACCCGCACCAGGAACTAAATCGATGGTGAAGGCCACTTCTCTTTGCGGGGGTAATCCAGGCAAATCCTCCGGAAACACATCCGAAAATTCTTGCACAACTGGGATATCTTTTATCTTAGTTTCCTGAGCCTCCTTAATCATGACAAATGCGAGGAAAGATACACATCCTTTCCTTATTAGCTTGCTAGCTCGGAGAGCCGAAATAAGAGGTGACTCGCTCCGACTCTTAGGGCTAGGATAGACTAGTTCTGGAAAGTCCTTGAAAGTAACCTTGCCATTGCGGCAATCGACTGTTGCCTGGTATTTGGATAACCAATCCGCTCCCAGTATGACATCATACTCCTTTAGATCTAAACATATGAGATCGATAGGAAGATTTCTTCCTTTTACCAAGACTTCACAGTTTTGATAATGGTGAGTAATATCGGTTTCGTTTCCGAGAGGAGTAGATAAAATTATTTTCATCCATTCCGGTTCCATAGGTAGTGGGTTAGCAAACTTCTTGGAAATAAAAGAATGTGATGCACCCGTATCAAATAAGACATGTGCATACTTGGAACAAACTTTCAGTGTACCTTCTACTAGTCCGCCTTCTTCTTCTTCGGTCTCCTTAATTGCGTGACGACGAGCATTCTTGGTTACTGGGCGCTTTCCATCACCGGTTTGATCATTAAGTAATGGGCAATCGGGAATCCGATGCTCACGGCTCCCGCAACGGAGACATGCTCCAAGTTTCCTCCAGCACTCTTCGGCTTTATGACCAGCCTTGTCACAATGCTTGCATATTATATTCGAAAGTGTAGTAGTGATAGAGAAGGGCTTGGTCTTCTTAAATTTTTGGTCTTGAGAAGAAGTACCTCCAGTGTTAGGCCTCTTCTTGAAGTTGGGTTTAAAGGAACCCGAACTTGTAACTTGTTCCTTCTTATCCTTCCCACGGATTATATCTGATAGCTCCGTGGCATCTTCTAACAATTGAGCTCGGCGTACTATCTCTGAGTAGACCTGAATATCCATTGGCGCCAGCTGGGTAATATATTGGGGCCTGAGCCCATTAAGGAACCTCCTAGCTTTCATCTTCTCGGTGCTAACTAAGTGCTGCCGAGACAATCTAGAGAATTGTGCCTCGTAGTCCGCCACCGATAATGACCGTTGCTTGAGTGCGGCAAATTCGGTAGCTTTCTTTTCTTGGACTCGGTCTGAAAAATATTTATTGTTGAAATGTTCAACAAATTCTTCCCAAGTAATTTGGTCTTGATTTATAGTAGCTTCGACTGACTCCCACCAGTATCGGACATCCCTTTCTAGTTGGAAAGTAGCTAATAAGACTTTATCTTGATCCGTGCACTGCATAACATGGAATATACGCTCCGTCTCCCTGATCCAGTGCTCTGCGTCATCCGGATCAGTAGAACCCGTGAATTTGAGAGGGTTCATGTTCTTGAAGACTTGGTGGAGACTTCCGGCTCGTTGTGCACCTCCCTGTGCTACTTGTTGCAGCACCGAGTCATGCCTTGAAGTGTACGCTGCATGTTGCGCCACTGAGCACGTTCGGCAGCCATCGTCCTACAATTACAATAACTAGATCAATACGTTATCTCATTTAGAAGCTAGCATTTCTATGTTAACTCAACCCTTGGTTCTACCCAATCTCACTGATTAATGGTTTAACCTATCCTTGGACTTGGGTTTTCCTAGGAATTGAATACTCTAGGCTCTGATACCACAAAAACTGTCACGCCTCGAGAGCGGAAGATACCCGGAGACGCATGACGAGTTTATATCAATCATGTCAATCAGAGTATTAGTGTATTCGACACCAAAATCAGAGATGCGCAAAAGTAAAGATAACCCAATCCTTTATTCCTTATAAGAATATGTCTATTACAAACCTTTGAAGTACTAACTAAAATAAAGGAAAAATACAAAGCTTGACTCAAGAAAATATGAAAGAAGACTAGATAACACGGAAGAAGCTCTATCTCTTTCACTCTTGATTTTTCCCATCCGTTTGAGTTCCCTCATCGTCGGACTTACCTGAAAAGTAGGGAAACACTAAGTGAGCGAACGCTCAGTAGGAAATTATATCTCAAGAACTAGCAATGGGTTTAAGTAATTACATTTTTCCATGAATGCACTATAGCTATGCATGCTCGCAAAACGACAAGATAGAGAGAGTGGATAACAATAAGATAGCAGGAAGTACTAGTCATGAACTTTCAAGAACTTATATCAAAAGATATCAAGATATTCAAGCAAGTAAACTCATCATGTCATGTTGGAATTTGGCTATTTTGTTTCAAGTCAAGCAAGTATACAATTACCCTTTCTCGGGCCACGCAAGTCATGTAATATCAAGTCAAGTACAAGATTTGTGAAATGTTCAATCGAGCTAGTCATGCACTTCGGTATAATGCCAATACCGTGATCAATCAACTCCCATGGGCACAAGTGCTTTCGGGTGCTCCTCCCAGGACCAGATCGGGCCCTATATGCGCAGGCATTAATCATGTATTTTAACATCCACTTTTGTGTATAGCCAATATGGAATTTCAAGAGTAAAGCTTGTAGATACGTAGGATAACTTGGATAGAATAGAGTCCAAAAATATGACACTTGACATAGAATGATGATAATAACGGTACAATCATGATTATCGATAAAACTAGGTGGAATTGGTTCCCTGGCTTGGGTACCATGACAAACAAGTATGGACACTCTTTATATAGAATTGAGGTCCACATGAACATCACATCAATGGCAAGACGTCCTCATTCTTAATATAGAATTGAGGTCCACAAGAACATCATGTTGAATATAGATTTGGGGTTTACAAGAACATCATGACAATGTTGATATAGAATTGGGGTTTACAAGAACAGCATCGAATGGCATGATAACCTCATCCCATTAAGAGAATTCTCATGATACACACTTTGCATAACATGAGGGCCGGTATACCATGTTTCTTTAGAGTGACATGGCAAAATAGTGTAATGGGTTTTTATGGTACAACCAGCTCAGTCGGCCTTGAGGGAATCCAAGGCTGCGAGGAGACTTATGGAGGTCTCTATGACTAACTCGCTAGTCCAAAGGAACGGAATGTCCAATGGAGAGCTTGTATGTCAATGAGAATTAGTGGGTAAACGATAAATCATCATGAAACGTGGGACTATATTCACGGACTGGAATATAGTGCCGATATATATATAGATATATTTATATATATTTATCGATATACATATGGAGCCTTCGGTTAATAGTAACAGTGTAAAATAGTATCACAGGAAATAGCGACTTAATCTAAGTCATTACTTATCAAATTAACGCCTTTTACAGGGGCGTTTATTTATAATTTGACGACTTATACATTAGTCGTTCCTTCAATATTTCCATTATGCAGAAACTCAATATTCTGGAATTTTAACAAAAACGCGCCCTGGTATGGGGCGTCAGTTCAATAAGAGACGACCTTGTGCAGGTCGTTAATTCAACAATTTATCAATTTTCAGATAATAAAATTTCAGGAAACAATTTCATGGTCAGGACAAGAAAAATAGTAGGATTCGATAGGTATGATCATGCATTAATTTAGATTCATGGTTTCATAGTTATAGAATTTTAAACATGGATAATTATCAATGATATGAAATTGACGACTTCTGGGGAGGGCGTCAAAACAAGAATTAGCGCCCTTGTCTGGGTCGCTTCTTTAAAATCACTCAGAAAATATTTGGAAACGCAGTAAAACTATATGCATGAGATCATGGATGAGTTTATTTCATAATTTATACTAGTTTAGGCTACGTTCTTGAGAAAACCTACCTTATGAAGATCTGGAAGAAGGAACGTGAAGGCTTCTGATAGAAAACGATGCTCTGTTTCAAACAGAGCCTCCTAAACTTCTAAGAGTAACTAGAGTAGCACCCACAAGATGGTTGCTTCCGAACTTAATCACCGGCAGAAGAAGAAGAAGATGATGATGAAGAACTCCACGTTCTTCAACTATACGAGAGTTCCTTCTCGATGCAGGCAACCTACAGGAGAATAAGATGAAGAAGCATTAGTTTTCTCCAAAATACTCAACTGAAGGCAGAGGAAGAAGAACACCTGTTCTTCACGGTTGACAGCAGCAGCACGATGAAACAGATCGCCAAAATAGCGGTCTAGGTCGATCGGGAGGATATTTATAGAATTTTAGGGGATCCTATTAGGGTTATAGTTGTATTGGAAGTAATACTTCCATGATAGAGTCCTTACCATACTCCACCTTTCGACGTAGTTATCCATAACTTGCCCTGGATAGACTCCTGGGTCGAACGAAACTCGAACTGAATTAATGTCTTAAGCGAGGGCGTCAAATTTAAATTGACGTCTTGTTGAGCGTCGTTACTTATGTAAACGCGCCCATGCAGAGGGCGTTTCATTTCCTTTCCTTAATTTTATTTTTCCCGTCGTTTGAAATTTGACGCCCTATTGTCTAGGCGTCCCTTTTAAATTAACGCCTTATACAGAGGCGTTTCCTTTTGAATCAGCGCCTTGATAAAAGGTGTTATTTTCCTCTTGATTAACGATTTACTCATTTAGGCTCTTTGTCATATATTTACTTATCTTTTATTTTAATTTGATTTATTTAAAAATCATATTTTTATCAGGGTTGCTACATCACCAACCTAAGCCGTAACGGCTCGATCTCGCTCAGGCAATGAACCCAGAGCTCATGCCCAAAACGAGGTCGGCCCGCTACGACCCACGGCTGGCCCTCGTCTTTCATTCCCTCATAGGGTCTCCACTGCACCTGCATTCATAAACATACATGTCATCATTTCATCATCCTCATAATAAATTCAACTAAATGCAAAAGAAAGATGCATAACATTCATGCATACCAGCGAGGGAGGGAAGTCTCGGAACTCTCTCCACAGCACCCACAACTCGTAGCCCAGTGGGGCTCCAAACACAACTGGCAGCCAGCGCCGCGCTAGGGGAAAAGCTCCCTCACCTCCAGACCGTGGGTCAACGCGCCCCATCGGCATGTATAGGTGGCTCCAAACCTGCACCCATGCATTGCATTAGTAAGGCATTCACACGCATAAAAAAATAAAAGAGAACAAAAATAGAAAAATGCATACCTGAAGAAAAGGTAAGAAGCCACTGACGGTCGTCTCTCGTCCTGTCCCCATGGACAGGTCGGCCATCATATGCGCCAGCAGTGCCGCTCCCCAGGCATAGCTGCCAACTGCCTCTAGGTCCTCGAGAATGCCCAAGAATCGGTAGTTGATGACGTCGCCCTTCGTCCCGAGCAATAGCCTCCCTAGTAGCAGCAGTAGAAACCTCCTCAGGTCTCGGTCCGCTCTCTCTCTGTCAGCTGGGTCCTGGCAATAGACTGCCCTAGCCCCAGCGATCAACCTCTGCGAGAACTGCTCTAAGGATTCCCCGGACCTATGCCTAGCATTCCCTAAGCCCATCACTGTAGTCAGGTCGGTGCGGAAGATAGTCCTACACTCGCTAGGCGTCTCGTGGACCATCTGTAGCCCTAACAACCTCTGGGCGAGCTCAGTGTAGTCAGGGTAGGTGATCCCGCTCACAGCCTCGCCGTCTACCCTCAATCCCGTGATCCTAGCTACATCCTCCAGGGTAGGAACCATATGCCCCCATGGCATCAAGAATGCCCAGCTAGTCCTGTCCCATCTCTCCCTCAGAACCTGGATAAGTGGTAGGTCGGGTCTAACTGGCTCTATGCTAAGGAAGGCTCCAAACCCCATAGCATCTACCCTGGCTCTCTGGAACTCGGGGAGGCCGTAATATGCTGCTCGGACCATGACCCAGGAGATCCGTGTCCTCATTAACCCCTGCACGCATAAAGAAAGAAATTTTGGTTTAATTGTTCAATTATTCTTGTTGAAATTCACTTAACTGCCTTGGTTTGAAATGTTGAGGTTTGATTTAATTAACGACCACCCTCAGGTCGTGGTTTGTTGAATTAGCGCCCCTAAGGAGGGCGTGGTTCTAAGTGAGCTTTGAATTTACGACCTATCCTAGGTCGCTGTTCATCTATGAAACGCCTCTGTGTTGGGCGTGGTTCTATGGTTAATTTCTGAAATTCTTAAAGAATATTTCAAGTCACGCCCTTGGGTGGGGCGTTTTCCAAAATGGGTCCGTTAATTTAATCATGAATTAATGAATGGACGACCGCTGGTTTGGTCGTCTGTTGTTGAATTAACGCCCTGGTGGGGGGCGTTGTTTTCAAGTTTTTCAGAAAATGAAATAAAAATAACAGCATGCGAATAATTCATGGAAAAATAATTGAAATAATTAAAGCATGAGAATTAACGGAAATTAACAGCATGATATGAAAAATGATGAATTTAAATGGGCGACATGATGCAGGGCGTGTTCTCATGGGGTTAATTATTTTTCAGGGAAATAATTTAATTAACGCCCTTGGGTTGGGCGTTTCATTTCTAAAACGTGACGCCCCTGAGGGCGTCTTCTTTCTGGGTTGCAGGGTTTATACCCCGAGAGCTATGGAAATTACAGGAAAAATAAAAAATAAAAATAAAAATAAAAAAATGGGAATTGGGTTGGGGTGCCTACCTTCTGGTGCTTTGGTCCTGCTGGTTTGGGCCGTGGCTGACGCGGTCGCCGGAGTTGGCCGGGGCGGGGAACGGCCGCCGCCATGGGCGGTGGCTCATCTTCACCACCTTCGCCTTCTTCTCCGTCTCCACCACCTTCGCCTTCTTCTTCTTCTTCTCTGCCAGCATCGTCCTCCCCTCCCTCGTCTACTGCTTCTCCGTCATCTTCTTCTCCCACCGCCTCGCCGCCGTGGTTTCTCTCGTCGCCGGCCATCGCCACCGGACCTTCCTCGGCCGCCGTCGGCGGAGCCTCCACGGGGGCATCCTCCTCGGCATGGGCGTCTTCACCCAGGTCCACCACCTCAGGCGCCCCCACCCGTTGTCGTTTCAAACCACCTCCGGCCATCGTCTAGGTCTAGGGTTAGGGGGGAGAGAGTTTGAGAGAGAATGAGAGAAAGGGGGAGGTCGGTTAGGGCTTGCAGAAATGAAAGAGGGAGTAGGACGAAGGAAGAAGAAGAAAGGAGGGAAAGTTAAGTCGAACGGTCAAAAGGAATTAACGACTTGAGTAAGGCCGCGTCTTATGGAATCAACGACTGAAACAAGGACGCTTATTGATAATTGACGACATTTCTTGAGGCGTTACTTTTGTTTGCATGGGGAATGATAACCGTCGTCAGACGCATTTAATATGGGTTGATTGATGTGATTGAAGCAATTATTACTTTTTTTTATTAACGTCTGTGCTTGAGGCGTTATTTGAATGAAACATGGCTTTTCTGAAGGCGTTACTTTTGGAATTTCAACGAATACTTTTTGGAATATGAATCGAATTAATGCCTTGTCCTAGGACGTTTTTCAGTTAACGCCCATTGGTGAAGGCGTCAGTTATGAGCGATCAATCATTGGAAGCGACATTGGCTGAGGCGTCACTTTGTGAATTCACGACATTGACTGAGTCGTTATTTGCAGCAGAATCGCATGTTATTGGAAGATTTGATCAGAATCACTGTGTTATTGGCTCAATCAGAAATTATCATTGATTTATTGGAAGAAAAAAGATTGCAATGCTTAATGAGCCACTTTGTGCCTCAAGCTTCTTAAAGCAATTACATAAGACTTCCACTGTTCTCTGTCTTCTTCTAAGTTCTCCACAGGATGATGAGCTTTATTGATTTTCCACAGAGCTTGAATAGTTGTGCATTCTTCTCCATCTTCATTGCTGCCAAGGTCCCGTGTCTTGATTGGAGGAAGGTGAGATGGGTCCTCGAATACTCGCCGTGGAAGCCCGAGTTGAAGGAGGCACCGGTATGAATTGTACAAGATGAATTCTGAAGCACCTATGAGCCGAAGGTCCGTTCCGGGAGAAAATCTTGGACGGAGCTCTTGAATCTTGAGTATTCCCGGGGCGCAAGTGAAGAGGTTCTTTGGCATTACCTTGAGGTGCTCTCTCCATTCCGTTCTCTTCTTAATTTGAGGAATTCGATTCATCACTCTATTGCTTATTCCAAGTGAACCGGTCATATAAAAGAGTAAGCTTTTTGAGAAGATTCTTGAGGATTGTTGGGCTTCGTTACATGGATCGAACTTGAAGTGGAGATCAACCCAACTAGAGAGTGCTAGCATGCATCCGTAGATGGGCCTTCCCATCGCCGCCGAGGTAAGCCCGCTATAGAGATAGGCTAGAATAGCCGGTCCAACTCTATCTCCTTCCCATAAGCTCACTATGGCGCTTAACTGTGCCTCCTCTACAAAGTCCTCCGTGGATGGGAATAGGATTGCTCCTGCCAAGCACACCACGAAGGCCTTTGCTACCCGCTCTATCTCTTCATCTTCTTTGGCTTGATCTGCTCTCTTGTACACCCATGAGGCGAGCTTTAGAAGATTGATTCCTTTAGTGGCTTTGATTTGATTCACTAAGTTTGGGCTAATTATCAATGTGGTTAATAGCTCATGAGAGGAGATTGGTTTTGGCATGTTGGCCATCTTCTCCTCATCCCCTTGCTTCATTCTCTTTAAACCCAAGAGCATCTCCAATTCTTCTAATAGGATGGTGGCTTCAAAGGTAGAGAAGAGAAAGGTATGAGTAGAAGGATGCCATATCTCTACAAGAGCTCCTATAGCTGCCCAGTCAAGATGAATTTGATCATAATGTTTAGCATGGGTAACTAGACCCAGAAGGTGCCATCTTGCTAAGTGCACCCTCATATCTGAAGAAAATTTGGAAAGAATAAGAGGCAGCCACTTATTTTTTGTAAATCTCCTAGCTCCTGGGACATTTGGATAATCCTGTGGAGAAGAAGGAGAATGCATGAGCGACAGAAATAGTTCAGTAAAGATAAGAAAAGTGGAAAAGAATAGAAGACTCAATCTTTACCTGGTTCATGGAGATTCTACTGCTGATGTGCCCAGTAATCTTAGTTAATCTGGGAGTTGAGGACTTTGATCTCTTAAGTGCCCTTTCCATCTCCGGTTTGCGAAAAGAATACGAACAGGAGAAGAAGCAGCGGAAGAAACAGAGCTCCTAAGGATTGCTTTGATTGATTTGAGGAAGTGCCTTCTCTTTATAGAAGTCCGGGGAGTCTTAAGGCTGTTCGGAGTTAGAAAGTTTATGGCTATTAGGACTGGGTTTAGCTTGCGAATCGGAAACGGAAGCTTGTTGATGTGACACAACCTAAGACTTAGGCAAGCAAGCACATTCACAATCAAAAGGGCCAATTTTGGGCCGCCGCTCTCCCGTCGCTCACCCAAGCCCGGGGTGACTTGGCGATGCCAAGTGGAGGATGTGGGGTTGGGCCCTTGCTGGTAGAGGGCCAGCAAGGCCAAGATTTGATTCCCAATGGATTTGGAAGCCCAATTCAACGGGGCCGACGAAGTGCCGAAGGCACCGGTTGCACTCTTCCCACGGTGATCACTCAAGGTAATGGGGCTTGAGGATCGAGCTCTCACTCGCATAACCAGCGGAACTAGAACTAATATTGAAAGATAAGCACTAAATGGAGTGAGGTGTGAGCACTTACTCGGCCGGTTTGAAGAAACCGATCCCACTCGGAGACGAGGGCGAGCAGGGAGGCGAGTGGATCCCCACACGCCGCGGCGGTGTCGCTTGACCTGCCCAAAGAAGTTACAACACTACACCTCTCGCAGGAGGGGGACCTTGGGGTGGGAGTTAATAGTGATTACAACCAAAATTACCTCCACGCAGGGAGGGGCCTTCAGCCAGCCAAGCGGGGAGGGGAAACTAGGATTAAAAGCATTGAAGATGAAGTCACCGGTTCTACCTGCTCTCTCCGAACAGGGATAGATAGTCGATGTTTCTGCTGTAGAACTCGGTCAGGAATTTTGTTGGTGGAGAGACCTGTGGGAAACTCTTCGGGACTGGTACTGGAACACCTCAGAATTTTGTAGAATTATTCTGGAGCCGCGGCTGGCCTGGGTGGAGGCTCGAACAGGGAGGTAGAATCTCGGACTGGAAGCTCCTGGTTTCCAACAGCAGGTTGCAGATGATGCCCCGACAGTTCCAGAGCTCGGAATCGAGCACCGTCAGAGGCGTTGGAATCGTGGACGAGTCCTCTTTGCAGAAAAATTGATGAGGAGGCCAGACGATGCCTGAAAAGAGCAGGAGCTCTGAACACTGGTGACTTGTCGGTGCAGACTGTGGGTAGCAGGACGATAGAGCTGAGGGAGAAAAATGATAACTCCTGTCACAGGATGCTGAATGGGATTCTGCTTCTTGATTCTGAAAGTAGACAGAAATAAGAAGAACTTTTTAGAAGAGCTTGTGGGCTGATTCCTCTATGGTTCGTTGTGGCAGAGCTTCTAATCCGGTTCTAGTACACAGCAGGGACAGTTCTGCGCCGTTGTGGAAGAATGAAGCTCCCGGGCACCACACAGCTCGGATGAAGACGAAACCACTTCTGTTGTGATGAGGACAGGGAGACGCTTATGTGGATGCCTTTGTGCCTTCAAACTCATCCGGAGGAAGTCGTGGTGGCCGCTGCAAGTTGCTGGTTCACCTGTAACTTCTGGACAGCAAACTGCAACTTCGAAGTAGATTCCAATGAGCATGAAAGAAGAAGGGGAAGGGGGTAGATGAGTATGGGAGTGACCCCTGGTTGTAAGGGGGTCTTAGAGGGGGTGTTCTAAGGTGTGGGAGGTGGAGAATAAGGTCTGGAAGAGGGTCCAACAGATGGTGGTAGTGGGGGCTGCGAATTTGGTTGGAATGGAGAGAGGGAAAGGATATTCGAAAATAGGTTTAAGGGTGGGGTTAATTTTTTGTCTTGGGAATGGGGGGGTTGTGTTGGGGAAGGGAAGGGGTGCTTGGGGTAGTGGGAAGGGTTCTTGGGAAAGTGGGAGGGGTAGTTGGGGGTTGGATGGTGAGGAGAGGATTGGTGGAGGGGGTCTTGGGAAGGGATGGAGTATTGATGAGGGTTGTGGGGAATGGGAAGAGGCTTAAATGGGGTAGGTGGGGAGTGGAGGTGGTTGGGAAGGGAGGAGAGAGAAGAAAATTCGAATTTGGGTGTTGAGGAGGGATAAAGTGGAGTGAAAAAGAGAGATTACGAGAGGGAAGGGTGGGGAATCTCTTCCCTAGGGTTTCTCACCCAAAAAATGGAATCTCTCCACTAGATAAGAAATGTAAACTCTCAAAATGGCAAGTTTTTCATTCATTGATTCATTAAGTTGAAATGGGGGGAATGGGGTCCTGTATATAGGAAACCCACATTTCTACAAAAGTCCCTGACAATTGACTTAATGACAAATAACCGAGGGGGTAGGGGAGAGCCCTTGGGCCAAGCCCAATGAGTTGGGCCCAATAGCTAACTAGACAATCTAATGACACTCAAACTTAGGGAAATGAACACAAGACCTAGGAACATGACTCAAATAAAAAGGAAAATACATCAAATGACTCAAATAAAAATTACATAGGACTCAAAATTAAATGACTAGACCATGCCGGATGCAACCGGGATGCGGAGACGAGATGTGAACGTGGGCATGGGAGGTGATGTCCCCATCATACTCCCGGGGTGCGGAGAACTCGACTCTGTCGAGTAAGTGTCCTTCCCTCTTTGGAGGGCGTAGAAGTGGTACTGCCCTCAAGTCTTCCGAACGAGACCAATCCATCCACCTGCCGAGATAGCGCTCGTATACCTTGCTCCTGGTGGTAGTGACCTGTTCATCCAATATTCGTTCAATGTGCTCACGCTGGGCTCTCTTGGCTGGTGGACTCTCCTCACAGGTGGGTGCTCTCTCAACGGAGGGAATAGGCTCAATATCCTCACTAGGTACCACCGTGGGTCCCTTGTATGGCACTAGGTCGGCGACATTGAATGTGGGACTTATCCCATATTCCTCAGGGAGATCTAACTCATAGGCATTTGCACCAATACGCCTCAAGACCTGGAAGGGACCAGCCCCACGTGACCTCAATTTGGAGATGGCTCCCGGGGAGAGCCTCTCCGTCCTTACCATCACAAAGTCACCCTCATGGAATTCTTGGTGACGTCGATGAGAGTCGGCTCGCCTTTTATAAGTCACATTCTTCTGCTAATGTGCTTGCGGATCTCTTTATGCAATGTTGTGAATGCAGACATTCTAGGGGTGATGGGTGGACCTGGGCAACCAAAAGTAGACCTATCATGCAATGCTGTAGTGTAGACTTTGGTCAGCCTAGGTGGGCCGGGGCACCCGTAGGTGGCCCTATCATGCAAAGTGGTGATAAATATCGGGGGACCCGGACATCTGTAGATGCCTTTGACATGCTTAAGACCCATGATGAATGAAGGTGGACCATTACATCCGAGTGGGAAGACCGTAGATGCCTAAGCTTTCCACAAAGTAGGAGGTTTGAAGTGTGACATGGGAAGACCGGGTGGACATAATTTGGACTTGATATGCCAAGGGTGAGAGGTAAGGTGGTGAGCTAGGAATGGTGGGGCCTTGCTTAAGCCATTGGAGTATGGACTCATTCATGGTTAGGGTGTGCGGCTCATGAGGACCCGAACTAGGAGAGGTGGGTGGAAGTGGGGGGTCTAGGATGTTCTCTATGGTGGGAGGTGAATCCGAATTGTCATCCATCTCCACTTGGGTAGGAGTGTGGGCCACAACTTCCAAGGATAATGGGGTAGGATAGTCTATGGTGGGTGGAGTGATAATGGTCAGTGCATGATACTCTCGGGGTGGTGAACATGGGTGGACTTGGGTTGGGCTTTGTCGGGAAAGTTCATGGGTGGGAGTTGGGCTTGGGGGTGAAAGATCGGTTGGTTGAAGAGGTTTGGGTTGGGGTGCGTAGATCTTTCTAAGATCGGCTCTCATTTCATCCCAAGATTCAATGGGTGCTTCCCCTTTGGCTTCTCTCAAACCTACAATGTTCTCCCATTCTTTCCTAGCTTGGCGCCAAAGCAAACTCTTGGCATAGTTGACTTGGACAAGCCCTGACAGGGTAAACCTCCGAAAGTGTTGGTCTATGGACTTCTCCCATTCTAGATATATGCTAGGGCGGGATCCATCAAACACAAAGGCTTCTAATAGGCCTAAGAGTGGCGAATATGCCATGTATGAGGTAGTCATGATAGTGGACAAGGGTGATGCATGCAATGGTCCTAGGACAAGACTTAGTAGAGACAAGTCTAGAACTTGCTCTGATACCAATTGATGTGACACAACCTAAGACTTAGGCAATCAAGCACATTCACAATCAAAAGGGCCATCGGACCGGCGACTGGAGTAGGACAGCAACACTCTGCTTCGGACTGATGCAGAACTGATGTAGTGGATTGCAGAAGGCGCTGCGGTC
Source organism: Amorphophallus konjac (assembly GCA_022559845.1). Classification (NCBI taxonomy): domain Eukaryota; kingdom Viridiplantae; phylum Streptophyta; class Magnoliopsida; order Alismatales; family Araceae; genus Amorphophallus; species Amorphophallus konjac. The sequence goes on along the minus strand of CM040120.1, from coordinate 152,136,953 downwards.
GCTCCCGAACTTCAAATTGAACGACACTGGCAGTGACGCGATCGTGGTCGGAGTAGCTTCGAGCAGAAGTTGACGGAGCCACAATCCGAGGTTGGAGATGAGAATGGTGGCTAGATAAATGAAGACAGGTCAAACCTGAGTCCACTGGTGGCAGACTGCACACTCCGACGAAATAATTCAGAACAAATAGCTCGGGCAGGCGATTGGCGTCATTCTTTCTGCTAATGATGGAGGACTAGACGAAGAAGAATTTTGTTGAAGGAAGTGTGCTAGAACTCCTCCAAGGTTGACCGCAGAACAGCTTCCAAGATCGCTCTAGTCTTCAGTCTGGGACAGATTGCACAGTCGTTGAAGATGACGCTCCTGCGGACAGCTCCGAACTCGGAAGCCGGAGAGACCACCACCGTTGAAAGCTATCTTGATGACGATTCCAGCAATGTAGGCCTTGCCACCTGAATCTTTGAGAGATGGTCGTGGCTGCCTCTGCAAGTTGCTGCAACTCTACTGCCTGAAACAGAGGCTGAATGAGAAGAAGATGAGGGGGTGGGGAAGGGGATGGCCAAGAGAGTAAGAGGTGGAGGGTGAACTTGGCTGGTATGGGGAAGGGGGGCTGCGACTTTGGGTGGTTTGGGAGGTGGGGAGATGGAAGGGCACTGCCCTAGGGAGAGGGAAATTTGAATTTGGGCTTAGGGAAGAGCCCCTTCAACCTTGGGGAGAGGAAGGGGTGCTTAGGAAGTGGTGTTGGGTAGTTGGGGGTTGGGAGGTGGGGTGTAGATTGGAGGATGCCACCTTGGGTTGGGGGGAGTTAAATGGGTGTATGGGGAAGGGGAGAGGTCTTAATGAGGGGTGAATGGGGAGGAGAGAGAAAATTCCAAAAATTGGGGTGGAGAGAGAGAGAGAGAGAGGGGGGGACCCCTTAGAGAGAGAGAGAGTGAGAGAGAGAGATCTAGTGGGATTTGGAAGTGGATTTCAATTTTTTATTCAATTGTTCATTAAGTTGAAATGGGGGGAATGGGGTCCTATATATAGGAAACCCACATTTCTACAAAAGTCCCTGACAATTGACTTAATGACAAATAACCGAGGGGGTAGGGGAGAGCCCTTGGGCCAAGCCCAATGAGTTGGGCCCAATAGCTAACTAGACAACCTAATGACACTCAAACTTAGGGAAATGAACACAAGACCTAGGAACATGACTCAAATAAAAGGGAAAATACATCAAATGACTCAAATAAAAATTACATAGGACTCAAAATTAAATGACTAGACCATGCCGGATGCAACCGGGACGCGGAGACGAGCTGTGAACGTGGGCATGGGAGGTGATGTCCCCATCACTTGTGCTTAATTAACGCCTTCTGTTAGGGCGTCAATTGTTTAATTGACGACCTGACTGAGGTCGTGTCTTATTTAACGCCCTTGAGTGGGTCGTTTTCTTCTTGAACTTTTGGTGCATTTAACGCCTTAGTGAAGGGCGTGTTTCTCTTTTTGACGCCTTCATCCACAGGCGCCTTTCATGTTTTGACGTCGTTCGGTCCAGGCGTGAATTTGTGAATTTATGAATTTGCTTCCCTACGTGCTCTGATGAACTTAAGTGCTATTATTTCGTTGGAATTTTATTTTATTTAGCACTTATGATCATGTCATGCTTTGAATTGAGGATTATTCATATTGAAATTATGGGAGGGCTAATGAACTTTCAAGGTGCAGAAGATTGCAGGTTTCGAGATGCTCGGATCACTATGGACGTAACATCATGCTGTTCTTGTAAGCATTATTACTATATGGTATTCTAAGCTATTATAATATATCAAGGACCTTGTGGTTCTGATGAACCTGGAATTTGAGTTCCCCTTCATCAAAAACAGTGATAGTTCCAGGAGAGTCTTGATCACACGGATAGGCCGTTGAGTCATTAAAGGTCTGGGACGATGGTTCCACTTTCTGAGTTGATGCGCAGACAAACGGGCTTCGGCTTAGTGTCAGCTCAGAAATCTGGATTCTTGACCAAATCTAGATGGCTTAACAATATTATCCTTGATTATTTTCTATCTTTTAGTTTATCTTATCTTTTTTTTTTAGCCTAGCATGCATCATGTAGGACTTTGAGCTTCATGCTGAAAATCTTCATATTATGGCGATAATGAAAGTCACTCGCTCTGATTGAGTTGACATGAGATATTCCATTCCAAATTGAGTACTTTATTCTCTTTGAAGCCGCTTAGGCTGATTACTTGAAAATGTCCCTTTGCTGGATCTCCATCTCAATTCCCTTTATTTTTCCCACAAATACACCTTGATTGTAGCACGTCCACGTTGGCTGGTAACCGCTCTCCAATGGTGTCTCCTTATCGTGCCATGCGCACATTTTTACTTGTTTAGTTTAATCTCCTTTATCCAGCAAATCGATACTTCCTTGGAATCACTCAGAGTTGTTTCGCTCAGAATCTTGAAAAGATTTCCAATGCTTAGTGTCTGAGACGTGTCACATCACACCTTGGCATCTACTTATCAGTTCGTTCCACTTCATTCCGTTGGTTGTACTTTCACTCCATTTCGTCTCACTCCCTTGCAAAGCAGACGCCAAGGCGGGGCAGCTGTAGACACGCCAAAATTGACGCTATACTGATCAAATCTCATGTCACTATGTTGACTCCCCAAAGTGAACTTCAATATTTCTATAATATAAAGTTTTTCTATTTTTATGATTTATTCTTGCATTTTTTTGTGATTCACGACTTGATGAAGGACATGTTTTAAATAATGACCTAATCTAGGGCGTGTTCTTAAGAAAGGACGACCAAATATGAGGGCGTCAATTCTTGGTATTATCCGGTTTCAAAATAAATTCCAATTATTGATTAACGTCCTTCCTCAGGGCGTGTTTTCAAGTAACACCTTCATCTCTGGCGGTTTCTCATAATTTTCAAATAAAGTAAGTTTTATTGCCAAAATTAAATCCAAGAAGTGACGCCCTTGATCCTAGTCGTGTTTTGAGTAACGTCTCGATGTAGGTCATCAATTTATAATTTGACGCCCTGTTGAAGGTCGTGTTTTATCTTTCGGTGTCGTGTTTGAGTATGCCTTTCCTGAATAGTTCCCTGCCTCCAATGGTCTCCTTGCTCGAATTGGAACTAGAGTCTTGCCTTCATTGATCGTTGCCCGTCCTTATCTTCCTAAATTTGAGTTTATCTTCGGTTGAAATCCTATATAAAGGAGCTCTGGTCGATCTTGACAGAGGTGACCGAGGTCAGAGTTTTTATACATAGATGTTGAATTTACGGAGGCTATCCATCTCCTTCCTGAGCAATCTTTAGAGCTCTCTGCTTCCTTTTCTTCCTGCCAACAACATCAACTTCGGTTCCCCTTTACTGTCGTCAGGGACAGCAGGGGTTTTTGCTTATTTAATTGTGTTGTTTTTCATCGGTCATCATACGGTTTTCTTCCTTGCATTAGCATTACATCCTTTTCATTTCCCTAACTCTTAGGGGTTTTAAAACAATAAAAAAGGTGCGCATGTGGTTCTCTATTCATCATCATATCATTTATTCGGGGTTGATACTACATTCACTTGGCTGATCCACTTCTCTTTGTTTGTTTTTTTTTATCTTTTTTGCAAGGGTAATCAATAAAGGAAAACCCCCTTCGTCGGCCGACCGATTGAAGGAGGAGGAGGAATTCACAATCCATCCCGCGTTCTATTTTCCACCAGGTATTCGCGATCTTCTTTGTTTCTTCTTGAGGTAACCCCTCTGGCGATCACCCTCCTTAGTAGCACCACGTGCTTCTTTTCTTTATTATTATATCATCTCTCCCACTTATGTTTTCTCGTATTTAAACTCTTCATGTGTGGATTTATCACATTCTACAATGCTGCAACATACTCAGCTTCAGCTGTGGATAATGCTACAGTGTGTTGCTTCTTAGATGCCCAAGACACTAGACAGCCACCAAGGAATTGACAGTAGCCACTGGTACTTTTTCTATCTACTCGACACCCAGCATAGTCTGCATCAGTGTAGGCTAGAAGCTCTAACTCACACTTAGCAGGATACCAGAGACCTAGTTCTTGGGTGCCTAGTAAATACCTAAAAATCCTTTTCACAGCTTTAAAGTGAGTTTCTTTAGGACTAGCCTGAAATCTAGAGCATAAACACACAGCAAAATGTATATCAGGCCTAGATGCTGTAAGATAGAGAAGAGATCTGATCATACCTCTGTATAGCCTTTGGTCCACAGGTTTACCTTTAGAATCTTCATCCAAACTGGTTGAGGTACCCATTGGAGTAGCTATTTCCTTGAGGTTATCCATTTTGTACTTCTTCAATAAGTTCTTTACATAGTTGGACTGAGAGATGAAGGTGCCATCTTCTGTTTGTGTAACCTGCAGTCCAAGAAATAGTTTGAGCTCACCCATTGAGTTCATTTCAAATTCATCAGACATTATTTGAGAGAATTCCTCACACAATTTTGGGTTAGTTGACCCAAACACAATGTCATCCACATAAATCTGAATGATAAGAATATCTGGATGGCTTACCTTGGTAAACAATGTTTGATCAACTATACCTCTTGTGAAGTTCTTGTCGGTGAGAAATTTGCTCAACCTGTCATACCAAGCTCTAGGAGCTTGCTTTAAACCATAGAGAGCTTTATTGAGCTTGTAAACATGATTAGGGAAATCTAAACATTCAAATCCAGAAGGCTGTCTCACATATACATCCTCATTAATTTCCCCATTTAGAAAAGCAGATTTCACATCCATCTGCTGAAGATTTATTCCCAGGGAACATGCATAAGCCAATAAAATTCTTATAGCTTCTAACCTAGCTACAGGGGCAAAAGACTCTTCAAAGTCTATTCCAAATTCCTGATTGTACCCCTGAGCTACAAGTCTGGCTTTATTTTTAGTAACATTCCCTACTTCATCAGTTTTGTTTCTAAATACCCATTTAGTCCCTATGATTGTTTCATGATCAAGAGGTGGAACCAAAAATCACACCTTATTCCTGTCAAATTGATTGAGCTCCTCATGCATAGCATTAATCCAATGCACATCTTGGAGAGCATAGTCAATGGACTTGGGTTCTGTGTTTGATACAAAGGCATAAGCATTCAGTTCATGTTGAATTCTTAAGTGGCGTCTAGTCCTAGGAGGGTCATGTAGATTTCCAATAACATTATCTACAAGATGATCTTTGAGATATCTAATATTTACAATTGGACTATCATGAACTTGATTTACCTCCCCCTGAACTGTAGGCTCCTCTTCATTAAGCTCTTTATGTCCTTCTTCATCCTCGGATTTGTCTGCAGGATCTCCTTCCTTCAGAATTTCACCATTATTTTCATTCCTGCATTGACCAACATTAGAATTTACCAAGGATTCATCAAAAACTATGTGTGGAGATTCTTCAACAGTCTTAGAGTTCAGATTGTACACTCTGTATGCTCGGGTGTTTTCAGAATAGCCAAGAAAAATTCCCGGTTCTCCTTTAGGTTCAAATTTATCAAGGTCCTTCTTATCATTTATGTGAATGAAACATTTACAACCAAAGACCTTGAAGTGAGCAATAGAAGGTTTCTTACCTTTTAAGATCTCATATGGTGTTTGCTGGGTAGAAGGTCTTACCATGGCTCTGTTAATTACATAACATGCAGTGTTCACTGCTTCAGCCCAAAATTTCCTTGGTAGACCACCTTCGATAAGGAGTGTACGACCCATTTCCACTAGGGTTCTGTTCCTTCTCTCCATAACTCCATTCTGCTCAGGTGTCCTTGGTGAGGAGTACATGTGGTTGATTCTGTAGCAACCCTAATAAATGAATAAATGAAATGAATTAAAACATATATATTACAGAAGTAATATATATAAAAGGAATAGGGTTAATTGGACGAAATAAAACAAATTAAAAATAACGCCTCTTATTAAGGCGTTAATTTATGAAGAAACGCCTCTATCCATGGCGTGAATAAAGAAAGGACGCCCACACCTACGGTCGTCAGTTCTCACGCGACCAAATGGGTAAGTAAAAGAAACGCCCCTATCTTGGGCGTGTTTTAAAACACGAAACGCCCTTTTTCAAGGCGCTTTTTAAGAAACGCCCTTATGCAAGGCGTTAATTAAAGAATACACGCCCTGACCAAAGTCGTTAATTCCATTCGGGAACCGTTCGTCCCAGTGCTTATCCAGGGTAATGGATAAGTATTAGAAAGAGTTAAAAGGTGGTAATGACTCTATATTGGAAGCATTACTTCCACTAGAACTCTAACCCTAATTGGACCACCCTAAATCCCTATAAATAATCTTCTGCTCGAACCCTAGAATCTATTTGGTCGACTGCTGCTACGGTATGTATAGAACCAAAGGTTATTCCTCATCGTTTTCTCTGTTATACGATCGTGTGAAGAACATTAATTGATCTTCTCTTGTTTGTAGGAAGTCTGCTTGTCGAACGTGAAGAACAAGGTACTGTTCTTCTATCTTTTCCCTAAAAACTTCGGTTATATCTGTGAAGATTATTTAAATATCTTCATCTTCCTTCCTTTTCTCTCCCTCTACAGGTTGACGGTAGAGTGAAGATTTCTGAAGAACGAATGTTCTTCTTCTTGCTGTTGCTGCGGCTGTTATTGAGTTGCAGTTGAAGCTTCAGAGTATTAGGCTTCTCACCAAATCCTTCAGAGTTCATCTTCAAATCCATTATTAAGGTAGGATTTTCTCAAGTTATTGTAGCCCAAATGAAATTAATGCAAGATATATATATATAAGCATGTCATGCATACGGTTATTATAGTTTCCATGCGTTTTCTGCAATATTTTGAAAGAGACGCCCCTGTCAAGGGCGCTAATTCACATGAAACGACTCTTCCCAGGTCGTTAATTTCATGTTTAACGCCCCGTACTTAGGCGTTAATTTCTTTAAACCGTTAATCACCCATCTTAAGAATTGATTATCTATGAAATCATGATTATAAAATAATGCATGATCCTCTGTCTTCAACCTGCTAACTTTACTGTCATGATATTACATTCGTTCCTCTGTTATCCTGAAATTGTTACTGTCCTTAAAGTTTCTGAAGGAACTTGAATTAACGACTTGGACAAAGTCGTTTTCCACATATTAACGCCCCCTCATAGGGCGTGAATCGGAAAGGTAACGCCCCTTCCTAGGGCGTGTATCGCTTAAAATCCTGAAATTTATATATTCTGAAAAATAGAATTAAATAGTAACGCCCCTGCCCAGGGCGCGTTTTTTTGATAATTCCTGAAAATTAATTGTATTCTGTCAAATATGTAAACAATAAGACGCCTTCTGGTGTAGTCGTCAGATCTTGAAGAAACGACCCTGACCAAGGCGTGTTTTAGACAATTCATGAAATTATTGATATTCTGTCAAATATATAAATAAGGAGACGCCTGCTACTGTAGTCGTCAACTCTTGAAGAAACGCCCCTTCCCAAGGCGCGTTTTAGATAAATTATTGAATTATTGAAAATTCTGCAAAACGGACCATATGTAAACGCCCTTCTGTTAGGCGTTAATTACTTGAGAAACGACTTGACCTAAGTCGTTATTTTACTATAAACTGATTTTCATCTGATTTGCTAACCGATGGTTTTATATATTATAATATATATATATCGGCACTATTCTCCACTCCGTGAGTATAGTCCCATGTTTTCATGTTGATTTACCGATCACACTCAACTCTCATTGACATACAAGCTCTCCATTGGACATTCCGTTCCTTTGGACTAGCGAGTTAGTCATAGAGACTTCCGTAAGACTCCTCGTAGCCTTGGATTCCCTCAAGGCCGACTGAGCTGGTTGTACCCTAAAAACCCATTACACGATCCTTGCCATGTCAATCTAAAGAAACATGATATGCCGGCCCTTATGATTATACAAAGAGTATATCATAAGAAATTCTTAATGGGATGATGATATCATGCCATATCATGTCGTTCTTGTAAACCCCAATTCTATGATAGGAATGAGGGTATCTTGCTTGATCTTATGTTCATGTGGACCTCAATTCTATATAAAGAATATCCATATCGATTTATCATGGTACCTAAGTTAAGGGAACCATATTCTACCAAGTTTTATCGAACTCGTGATTATACCGTTATTATCGCCATTCTACGGCCTTTGTCATATTTTTGGACTCTATTCTATCAATGTTGTCCTACGTATCTACAAGCTTGATTATTGAAATTCTATATTGGCTATATAAACAAGAGTGGATGTCAAAACACATGATAAATGCCTGCGCATATAGGGCCCGATCTGGTCCTGGGAGGAGCACCCGAAAGTACTTGTGCCCATGGGAGTTAAAATGATAAGGTATCTGGCATTATACCGAGTACTTGACTTGCTTGATTGGACATTCCACACACATCTTGTACTTGACTCGTACTTGACATGAAATGAAATGCGTGGCCCGAAAAAGGGTAATTTACTTGCTTGATACATGATAGCCAAAGTTCTTGACATGACTTGTTAAACGTACTTGCTTGAATACCTTGAATACACTTGTCATCTTGTTGGAAGTTCATGATTAAGTCCATCTTATTTCTTTGATATTACATTCTCTCTATCTTGTCATTTTATGCGAGCATGCATAGCTTTATTGCATTCATGAAAATGTAATTACTTAAACCCCTTGCTAGTACTTGAGATATAATTTCCTACTGAGCGTTCGCTCATTCCGTTTGTCCCTTTTTACTTTTCAGGTAAGTCCGACGACGATAGAAGTCAATCGGATGGGAATGGTCAAGAGTGAAAGTGATAGAGCTTCTACAAGTGTCGTCTAGTCTTTTCTATAGTTTCTTGAGTCAAATATGTATTCTTTCCCTTTTTATTAAACAGAGTATTGGATTTGTAATAGTCTATCCATTATGAAATAAAGGATTGGGTTATCTTGCTATTTTGCGCATCTCTGCCTTTGTGTCGAATACACGACCACTCTGATTGACATGATTGATATAGACACGTCGTGCATCTCCGGGTATCTTCCGCGCTCGGGGCGTGACAGTCTTTGTGGTATCAGAGCCTAAGGTATTCAATTCCTAGGAAACCCAAGTCCAAGGATAGGTTTCAAAACCTTTAACCAAGTGAGAGTGGGTAGAACCAAGGGTTAAATGATCAATGAGTCCTTTATAAGATCATAGTGATATAATACTAACATAGCTATTGTAATTGTAGGATAATGGCTGCCGAACGTGCTCAATGGCGCAACATGCAGCGTACCCTTCAAGGGATGACCCAAGTGCTACAACAGGTAGCACAAGGTGGTGCTCCACGAGCTGGAAGCTTACACCAAGCATTCAAGAATATGAATCCCCCGAAGTTCATGGGATCGACCGATCCAGACGATGCCGAGCATTGGGTTCGGGAGATTGAACGTATATTCCGTGTCATGCAATGCACGGATCAGGACAAAGTCTTATTAGCTACTTTCCAGTTAGAAAAGGATGCTAGATGCTGGTGGGAATCGATTGAAGCTACTATAGACCCAACTCAAGTTACATGGGGAGAATTCGTTGAATATTTCAACGCCAAATATTTCTCTGATAGGGTCCAGGAAAAGAAGGCCGTCGAATTTGCCGCATTAAAGCAAAGGTCTTTATCGGTGGCTGACTATGAAGCACAGTTTTCTAGACTGTCTAGATATGCTAAGCATTTAATTAGCACGGAAAAGATGAAAGCCCGTAGATTTCTTAATGGGCTTAGGCCCCACTACATTACTCAACTGGCGCCTATGGATATTCAAGTTTATACTGAAATAGTGCGCCGAGCTCAGTTGCTTGAAGATGCCACGGAACTATCTGATAGGATCCGTGGAAAAGACAAGAAGGAGCAAGTCACAAGTTCGGGTTCTTTTAAACCCAACTTTAAGAAGAGGCCCAATAATGGAGGTTCTTCCTCTCAAGATCAGAAGTTCAAGAAATCCAAGCCTTTCTCTATCACCACTACACCTTCAAACGTAGTATGCAAGCATTGTGACAAGGCTGGTCACAAAACAGAAGAATGCTGGAGGAAATTAGGAGCATGTCTCCGTTGTGGGAGTCGCGAACATCGGATTCCCGAGTGTCCATTAATGAATGACCAAGACGGTGAGGGTAAACGCCCAGTGACAAGGAACGCGCGTCTTCATGCAATCCAAGAGACCGAACCAGAAGAAGAAGGCGGATTGGTGGAAGGTACATTAAAAATTTGTTCCAAATATGCACATGTCTTATTTGATACGGGTGCATCGCATTCCATTATTTCCAAGAAGTTCGCTGACCCATTACCTCTAGAACCAGAATGGATGAAGTTAATATTGTCTACTCCTCTCGGAAACGAGACGGATATCACACATCATTACCAAAACTGTGAGGTATTGGTTCGAGGAAAGAATTTTCCTATTGATCTTATCTGCTTAGATCTAAAAGAGTATGATGTTATACTAGGAGCAGATTGGTTATCCAAATACCAGGCAACGGTTGATTGCCGTGATAGCAAGATTTTTTTCAAGGAATTTCCGGAACTGACTTATACTAGTCCTAAGAGTCGAAGCAAATCCCCTCTTATTTCGGCTCTTCGAGCAAGCAAGCTCGTCAAGAAAGGATGTGTATCCTTCCTTGCTTTTGTCACTATTAAAGAAGCTAAAGAAACCAAGATAGAAGACATTCAGGAAGTGCGAGAATTTCCAGACGTATTTCCGGAAGAATTGCCGGGATCACCCCCTCAAAGAGAAGTGGCCTTCACCATTGACTTAGTCCCTGGTGCTGGTCCTGTTTCAAAGGCACCATATAGAATGTCCCCTGCTGAACTCAAGGAGTTGAAGGAGCAGTTGATGGAACTAATCCGAAAAGGGTTTATTAGACCAAGTACTTCCCCGTGGGGAGCACCAGTCTTATTTGTAAACAAGAAGGATGGATCCATGAGATTGTGTATCGACTATCGACAGTTGAATCATCTTACTATCAAGAACAAGTATCCACTGCCGAGAATCGATGAGTTATTTGATCAGATTTCAGGATCCAAATATTTCTCCAAGATTGATCTCAGGTCGGGATATCATCAATTAAGAATCAAGGATGATGACATTCACAAGACCGCATTCAGAAGCAGGTATGGCCATTACGAATTTGTTGTTATGCCTTTTGGACTAACAAATGCCCCTGCTGCCTTTATGCAGTTAATGAATAGCATATTCAGGCCTTACTTGGATCAATTCATAGTAGTCTTCATTGATGATATATTGATATATTCTAAGACTAAGGAAGAACATGAAGAGCATTTGAGGATTGCATTGCAAGTCTTGAGGACAAATCAATTATATGCTAAACTCAGCAAATGCGAGTTCTGGCTTGAAGAAGTGGCTTTTCTCGGACATGTCATATCCAAGGACGGTTTATCTGTAGATCCGTCAAAGGTTGAAGCTGTAAGAAACTGGGAAAGACCCACTAATGCAAGCGAGATCAGAAGTTTCTTAGGTCTTGTAGGCTATTACAGGCGATTCATCAAAGACTTCTCAACAATCGCCGTGCCACTTACAAGGTTAACTCGTAAGGAGATCCGATACGAATGGAGTGAGGAATGTGAAAGAAGTTTTCAAACTCTCAAGGATCATCTCACCACAGCTCCGGTCTTAGCTCTACCGATAGAAGGAGAGAAATTCGAGGTCTACACTGATGCTTCTGGCATTGGCCTCGGATGTGTCCTAATGCAACAAGGAAAGGTCATAGCATACTCTTCACGTCAACTGAAGAAGCATGAGGAGAATTACCCCGTCCATGACTTAGAACTGGCCGCGGTAGTATTTGCCATAAAGATATGGAGACACTACTTATATGGAGCACAGTTTACTGTATACTCCGATCACAAAAGTCTCAAATATCTATTTTCACAAAAGGAGCTAAACATGAGACAAAGACGCTGGCTAGAATATCTCAAGGACTTCGACTTCAATATACAATACCATCCCGGAAAGGGTAATTATGTTGCTGACGCCCTTAGTCGAAAGCCGAGAGCAATGATAGCAAATTGTATGATGCAAGAATGGAGGTTACTTGAACAATTCTCCGAGCTCAATATAAGCTTGGACACGGGATCCAAATTTGTCACACTATCTCATGTAAGCATACAGTCAGATTTGTTATCTGAGATACAAACACTTCAGGATGATGATCCTATATTAGTAGAAATCAAAGGCAGATTAGAAGGACAATCTGATTTTCAACTAACTTCTGATGGAAGATTATCGTTCAAAGATAGAACTTGTATACCCGATTGTCCGGAATTAAAGAAGAAGATCTTAGATGAAGCTCACAGATCAAGATACACTATTCATCCTGGATCAACTAAAATGTACCAAGATGTAAAGAGGAACTTTTGGTGGCCCAATATGAAAAGAGAAATAGCGGACTATGTATCACGCTGTCTCACATGCCAACAGGTCAAGGCGGAACACCAAAAGCCTGCGGGAAAACTACATCCTCTAGATATTCCTAAGTGGAAATGGGAGGATATTGGTATGGACTTCATCATGGGTTTGTCTAAATCTAAAGGAGGACATGATGGAATCTGGGTTATCATTGACCGATTGACTAAATCGGCACATTTCTTGCCAATCAAAAGCCGATGGTCAATTGATGTGCTAGCTGCACTATACATCAAAGAAATAGTCAGGATACATGGAATTCCTGTCTCAATCGTGTCTGACAGAGATCCCCGTTTTACTTCTCATTTTTGGAAGGGATTACAACATTCGTTGGGAACAAGGCTCAACTTTAGTACTGCTTTTCACCCACAAACGGATGGTCAGACCGAGCGAACTAATCAAGTTGTTGAAGATATGCTGAGAGCATGCATTATTGACTTTGGAGGAAGCTGGCATGACCACTTACCTTTAGTTGAATTTGCATATAATAATAGCTACCAAGCTAGTATCCAAATGGCACCTTTCGAAGCCTTATACGGAAGGAGTTGCCGATCTCCCATATGTTGGAACGAAGTTGGAGAGAAACAACTATTAGGTCCAGACATGGTAAGGGATACAACTGAGAAGATACAGGTAATCAGAGAAAGATTACAAGTTGCTCAGACAAGGCAAAAGGCTTATGCTGATACCAGGAGAAGAGATCTTGAATTCCAGGTTGGAGATCATGTATTTCTTAAAATATCCCCTGGACGTGGCATACGAAGATTTGGTGTTAAGGGCAAGCTTACGCCAAGATTCATCGGACCATTTGAGGTACTCGAAAGAGTTGGCGAGGTTGCTTATCGCATCGCGTTGCCTCCTCAGTTGTCCGAGGTACACAATGTATTTCACATATCTATGTTGAAGAAGTATGTGCACGATCCGTCACATATTATTGAGCATGGAGATCTGGTGATCCAGAAAGATCTCACATATGAACAGAGGCCTTTAAAGATATTAGATCGAGAAATACGAGCTCTAAGGAATAAGGTTATTCCCATGCTTAAGGAGCAATGGAATAAGAATCCTGAACACGAAGCGACATGGGAGACCGAGGAATCTATGAAGAAACGATTTCCCGAGTTATTCTAAGAGGTATATGTCCTACACTCTCCACGTGTATAATTATATATATATTGAATTTGGGGACCAAATTCTTTTAAGTGGGGGAGGGTGTAGCAACCCTAATAAATGAATAAATGAAATGAATTAAAACATATATATTACAGAAGTAATATATATAAAAGGAATAGGGTTAATTAGACGAAATAAAACAAATTAAAAATAACGCCTCTTATTAAGGCGTTAATTTATGAAGAAACGCCTCTATCCATGGCGTGAATAAAGAAAGGACGCCCACACCTACGGTCGTCAGTTCTCACGCGACCAAATGGGTAAGTAAAAGAAACGCCCCTATCTTGGGTGTGTTTTAAAACACGAAACGCCCTTTTTCAAGGCGGTTTTTAAGAAACGCCCTTATGCAAGGCGTTAATTAAAGAATACACGCCCTGACCAAAGTCGTTAATTCCATTCGGGAACCGTTCGTCCCAGTGCTTATCCAGGGTAATGGATAAGTATTAGAAAGAGTTAAAAGGTGGTAATGACTCTATATTGGAAGCATTACTTCCACTAGAACTCTAACCCTAATTGGACCCCCCTAAATCCCTATAAATAATCTTCTGCTCGAACCCTAGAATCTATTTGGTCGACTGCTGCTACGGTATGTATAGAACCAAAGGTTATTCCTCATCGTTTTCTCTGTTATACGATCGTGTGAAGAACATTAATTGATCTTCTCTTGTTTGTAGGAAGTCTGCTTGTCGAACGTGAAGAACAAGGTACTGTTCTTCTATCTTTTCCCTAAAAACTTCGGTTATATCTGTGAAGATTATTTAAATATCTTCATCTTCCTTCCTTTTCTCTCCCTCTACAGGTTGACGGTAGAGTGAAGATTTCTGAAGAACGAATGTTCTTCTTCTTGCTGTTGCTGCGGCTGTTATTGAGTTGCAGTTGAAGCTTCAGAGTATTAGGCTTCTCACCAAATCCTTCAGAGTTCATCTTCAAATCCATTATTAAGGTAGGATTTTCTCAAGTTATTGTAGCCCAAATGAAATTAATGCAAGATATATATATATAAGCATGTCATGCATACGGTTATTATAGTTTCCATGCGTTTTCTGCAATATTTTGAAAGAGACGCCCCTGTCAAGGGCGCTAATTCACATGAAACGACTCTTCCCAGGTCGTTAATTTCATGTTTAACGCCCCGTACTTAGGCGTTAATTTCTTTAAACCGTTAATCACCCATCTTAAGAATTGATTATCTATGAAATCATGATTATAAAATAATGCATGATCCTCTGTCTTCAACCTGCTAACTTTACTGTCATGATATTACATTCGTTCCTCTGTTATCTTGAAATTGTTACTGTCCTTAAAGTTTCTGAAGGAACTTGAATTAACGACTTGGACAAAGTCGTTTTCCACATATTAACGCCCCCTCATAGGGCGTGAATCGGAAAGGTAACGCCCCTTCCTAGGGCGTGTATCGCTTAAAATCCTGAAATTTATATATTCTGAAAAATAGAATTAAATAGTAACGCCCCTGCCCAGGGCGCGTTTTTTTGATAATTCCTGAAAATTAATTGTATTCTGTCAAATATGTAAACAATAAGACGCCTTCTGGTGTAGTCGTCAGATCTTGAAGAAACGACCCTGACCAAGGCGTGTTTTAGACAATTCATGAAATTATTGATATTCTGTCAAATATATAAATAAGGAGACGCCTGCTACTGTAGTCGTCAACTCTTGAAGAAACGCCCCTTCCCAAGGCGCGTTTTAGATAAATTATTGAATTATTAAAAATTCTGCAAAACGGACCATATGTAAACGCCCTTCTGTTAGGCGTTAATTACTTGAGAAACGACTTGACCTAAGTCGTTATTTTACTATAAACTGATTTTCATCTGATTTGCTAACCGATGGTTTTATATATTATAATATATATATATATCGGCACTATTCTCCACTCCGTGAGTATAGTCCCATGTTTTCATGTTGATTTACCGATCACACTCAACTCTCATTGACATACAAGCTCTCCATTGGACATTCCGTTCCTTTGGACTAGCGAGTTAGTCATAGAGAACTCCGTAAGACTCCTCGTAGCCTTGGATTCCCTCAAGGCCGACTGAGCTGGTTGTACCCTAAAAACCCATTACACGATCCTTGCCATGTCAATCTAAAGAAACATGGTATACCGGCCCTTATGATTATACAAAGAGTATATCATAAGAAATTCTTAATGGGATGATGATATCATGCCATATCATGTCGTTCTTGTAAACCCCAATTCTATGATAGGAATGAGGGTATCTTGCTTGATCTTATGTTCATGTGGACCTCAATTCTATATAAAGAATGTCCATATCGATTTATCATGGTACCTAAGTTAAGGGAACCATATTCTACATAGTTTTATCGAACTCGTGATTATACCGTTATTATCGCCATTCTACGGCCTTTGTCATATTTTTGGACTCTATTCTATCAATGTTGTCCTACGTATCTACAAGCTTGATTATTGAAATTCTATATTGGCTATATAAACAAGAGTGGATGTCAAAACACATGATAAATGCCTGCGCATATAGGGCCCGATCTGGTCCTGGGAGGAGCACCCGAAAGTACTTGTGCCCATGGGAGTTAAAATGATAAGGTATCTGGCATTATACCGAGTACTTGACTTGCTTGATTGGACATTCCACACACATCTTGTACTTGACTCGTACTTGACATGAAATGAAATGCGTGGCCCGAAAAAGGGTAATTTACTTGCTTGATACATGATAGCCAAAGTTCTTGACATGACTTGTTAAACGTACTTGCTTGAATACCTTGAATACACTTGTCATCTTGTTGGAAGTTCATGATTAAGTCCATCTTATTTCTTTGATATTACATTCTCTCTATCTTGTCGTTTTATGCGAGCATGCATAGCTTTATTGCATTCATGAAAATGTAATTACTTAAACCCCTTGCTAGTACTTGAGATATAATTTCCTACTGAGCGTTCGCTCATTCCGTTTGTCCCTTTTTACTTTTCAGGTAAGTCCGACGATGATAGAAGTCAATCGGATGGGAATGGTCAAGAGTGAAAGTGATAGAGCTTCTACAAGTGTCGTCTAGTCGTTTCTATAGTTTCTTGAGTCAAATATGTATTCTTTCCCTTTTTATTAAACAGAGTATTGGATTTGTAATAGTCTATCCATTATAAAATAAAGGATTGGGTTATCTTGCTATTTTACGCATCTCTGCCTTTGTGTCGAATACACGACCACTCTGATTGACATGATTGATATAGACACGTCGCGCATCTCCGGGTATCTTCCGCGCTCGGGACGTGACAGATTCCATTTGACTTGCAGAATTCATCAAATTGTGAGTTTTCAAACTCACCTCCATGATCAGACAAAATGTTTTCAATTTTCTGATTTGTCTTATCATAAAACTCTTGAAATTCAGAGAAAGCATCACTCTTATTAGATAAGAAATAAATCCAAGTATACCTAGAAAAGTCATCTACCATGACAAACCCATACCTCCTCCCTGATAGGCTGACAGATCTAGTTGGCCCAAAAAGGTCCATATGTATCAGCTCATAGGGTTTGGAAGACAGATTTTTAGTTTTAGACTTAAATGACTTTCTAGTTATCTTTGATTGAGTGCATGCATCACAGATTTTATTTTCTTTCTTGAATGAGACTTCAGGAAGTCCTCTAACCATGCCATGCTTATTTAATTTGTGCAAAACATGTTGTGCCCCTATGGTCATTTGAGTTCATATGGTCACTTGGGTCATTCGACATCATTCTATGGTCATATGAGTTCTGTGGTATTCTTGGTTTTGATAATGGCTAAACACTATTAGTCATTGATGTTTTTCACTTTCATCTGATTGACATATGTGATGTTTTTGTTCATGACAGGTGCGCCAATGAATGGACAAGGAATCAAGTGGAAATGGTGAACGCTGAATGTTGCGCCCTCGCACGCGGATCGACCTGCGCGGTCAGGTCGCGGGGATCGACCTGCCCGGTCAGGTCACGGGGGTCATGGGGGCAGCGCCCCTTGCGGGGGTTTCCGGGGGCGGAGCCCCCGGAACAAAATTTTAGAAATGCTCAAAGCATATTCTAAGTTGATTTCAATCCCAAAATACATGAAATTGATGAGGACATGAATTTCTTGACTTATGAACATGTTTCATTGGTCTAACACTTCATTTTTGTAGGTATAGGTGTTTCCGGTCGACCTACACACCTTGGCCGGTCGACCAAATTTGCCAGAGCCTAAGAATTCCACGTTTTACAGATTTCGATCGACCGCCCCTGCCTTTCCGGTCGACCGGTTCTTCCAGAAACGAAACACTACAGGAATTACAGATTTCGGTCGACCGCCCCTACTTTTCCGGTCGACCGGTTTTCCCAGAACCGACAAGTTGGAGATTTTACAGATTCCGGTCGACCGCCCCATGAATTCCGGTCGACCGCCAGCCCCGAGCCATCAATTGTTGACTTTGTTTCCAACTTCGAAAAGGGCCATTCAACATTGATTTGTTTAATCCTAAACACACCTAATCCCCCACAAATTGTGGATCTGGTCTAGGGGGTGTCCATAGACCATTCAAGGTCTATAAAACTCTTGTAAGAGGGTTAGAAACCCTAATGCTTCAAGGGGCTTCTTGTGAGATCTAGGGTGGCTGCAAGGGAGGTTACAAGAGAGCTTGGAGACGAGCTACTGTTCACGTGAACAGTAGTTCGTGAAGGTGTTCTTCATCCAATCAAAGGGGAATCAAGCTCAAATCAAAGCCAGCAAACCTCAAGGAAGATTACATCAAAGCAAGGCTATCAAAGTGATCCAAGGAAGCCGGTTTGATTCAAGTTCTTCAAGGGATATCATCTACATCCATTCAAGCTCTTTCAAGCCCATCCAAGGTGATCTTTCAAGCATTCAAACTCCTAGGAGCTAAAGAAGCAATCAAGATTCAAGGTAGCTTCATCATCTCCTTCATTCATTCAAAGAAATTCAAAGAGAAGATCAAGAGAGAAGAATTGAAGGAAGAGGTACTGTTCACGTGAACAGTACTCGTGAAGAACATTCATCCAATCAAGGGTGAATCAATAAGATTGAGTTGAAGCCAAGAGGAGCCTTGTTGCTGATCAACATTCCATACAAGGGCCAATTCATTTTCACTCATAACTCAATCTCTTGTTTTAGTTCATTCACATTTGTTTCATTTTCATTATTGTTTAAATATTGAAAGTGTGATTCATCCCTACCGGTGGTTAGTAGGAAGGCAATTGGAGGGTGTTCCAATTTGCGGTTGACGTCCCTACCAGGTGGTGAGTAGGAAGGCAATCGGTGGTTTCTGATTTGTGGTTCTGTGTGCTGCACAAGTGAAGCCTCACCGGGTTTTGGTGAGGGGTGGACGTAGGGCTGCGGATTCAGTCCGAACCACCTTAAAAATCTTGTCTAGTGTGGTTTGCTTGTGTGATTGATTCGTTCTAGATGCATGCTTAGGATTGAATTATTATATATCTTGCTTATCTTGCTAAGTGAATCATAGCATTCTTGGAAGCTAGTTTCTATTCCGCTGCAATTCATTTTAACTAGCTGTTTAGAGGGCCGCATTGCGAAAAGTGGAGCTGATCTATTCACCCCTCCCCTCTAGATCCACTATCCACCACACAACAAAACAGTGTAGCTAGCATGACCTAACCTACGATGCCATAAAAATGCTATGTCTTCTCTACTGGCAGTAAGGCAAAGGTTAGTGTGTTGAATTTCATCTAAATTTATCATGTAAGTATTATTTATTCTTTTTCCAGAAAATTTGACAATATCAGAATCAGGTTCAAACACCTTGCAGCATTGAGAATTAAATAAAACATTGTAACCTTTATCACATAACTGGCTGATGCTAAGTAGATTATAGGCTAACCCTTCAACCAGCATAACATCATCAATGCAGCAGGTAGAACACTTACCTACCTTACCTGATCCGATAATCCTACCCTTTGTGTTGCTTCCAAAGGTGACAAGGCCTTCTACTTTCTCAGTCAGTATGTAAAATTTGGCCTTATCTCCTGTCATATGCCTGGAGTAGCCGCTATCCATGTACCACAAGTTGTTCTTGGCTGCCAGGCATACCTGCATACACAATTAGGTAAAGAAGTTTGGAACCCAAGACTGATTGGGCTCCAATGTAAATGAACTAGAAGCAAAGCAGGGAAGCAGATGTTTCGGAATCCACATTTGTTTAAATGAACTTTGTTCAGTGGATCCTACAGATTTTCTTCTGTTGTTGTTCCTTTTCTTTTTATTGTTCTTTTTCTTATTGGCAGCAGCATGATTATTGACAGTATTGTTATTTCTGTGTCAGTGCCTTGGCCAGGGTGTGTTCACAAGATCTTGGCCATAGTAGTTCCTAGGCTGGCTATGGAAATATTGGTTTCTAGATGTCCAGTAACCATACCCATTTACTCAATTTCTATTGTAAGATCTTTGATATTGAGCACCCTGGTGTGCAAGACCTGTAAACCTACCCTGAGTTCTAGACCAATCTGACCAATTGAAGTAGGTTGGCTGAGCATTGTAGTGGGTCTGAGCTCTGGGTTGATAAAAATAATTGGGTTGATTCCTAGCAGCACTCTGTCTCCCCTGTACTTTGGACCCTGCTGACCTATACACAAGTTTGTATTGGGTCTTCTTCAGAGGTGAAGGTGTTGGTGGAGACTTGGTTACCTTGACCTAGGGTTTACCGGACTGTGTAGGTTGACCCCTAACCTGAGTCTGAGCCCTAGGATTCTGCTTAGATGTGCTAGCTCTACTAGGCTCATTGAGTTTTTGTTTACCCTTCTCCTCAGCACTGGTCTTTTTCAGATTAGCAGTTTTGTTCATTAAATTTGTTGAGTTCATGCTAATTAGAGGTCCCTTTTACTTTTGAGCAACAAATGAAATTGTTTTCATTCTGAATGTTTTTGTTGCACTAGAATTAAATCCTAGGCCCTCTTTTCTGAAATTAACCTTTGACCCTAACAAAGCATTTAAGTTATCTATTCCTTAGGTCATTTTCTCAATGTTTTTCATTTTATCCTCATTATCTTTCTGAAGTTCATCAATAGACTTTTTCAGCTCATTGTTGACATTGAGGACAACTTCATATTTTTCAGAGATGACTTTTACTTCACTTTCACATTTTTGAATCTTCAGCTTCCATTCATCAATTTCATTTTCAAGCCTCAGATTCTCTTCCCTAGAAACCTTTAACTCAATTTTGATGTCCTCTACTTCAGAGCATGTGAGTTTCAGTTTATCATTTTCAGATTCCAAACATGCAATTTTATCAGATAAAGTTTTATCATTTTGCATGGAATTGATTTTTCTTCTAAGATGCCTATTCTCTTTTCTAATATCATCAGCTCTATCAGCTATGTCATGATAAGCATCTACCCAATCAGCAATTGTGAAGTTTTCAAATCTAGTGATTACCTCATCTGTGTCCTCCTCTCTATCTTCGGAGCTTGTTGCCATAAGGAAAATGGGCTGTTCAGATTCGGCTTCACTATCTGAGCTGTTGCTGAAAGAGCCTTCATCTTCATCACTCCATGTGGTGATCATAGCTCTTCCCTTCTTGGTTTTCTTCTTTGACCTGTCTTTATGTTTCTGATTGTCTGGACAGTCAATTTTCAGATGCCCTGGTTTCCTGCATTGATAACAGACATTAGCTTCATTTTTCTTTGCAGGTTTAGATTTATACCTTTTATCCTTTCGGCCACCACTGTATTTCTTCTGGCCGAATCGTCCTGCTCCCTTTCTGAGAAATCGCCTGAACTCTCTAGTCATCATGGCTATCTCAGATCGAGTCACATCTTCTTCTTCATTTAGGGTCTCCTTTGATGATGAAGAGCTGCTGGAGCTGGATTTTGTTGATTTGCTGGAACTAGCCTTCAGCGCTATCGGCTTCTTCTTCCTCTTGGCTTCATCTGTCCTTGGCATGTTTATCTCATATGCCATTAGTGAGCCAATCAGCTCATCAGCTTTAGTATTTCGCAAGTCCATTGACTCCTCCATCACTGTTGCTTTGGTGTGCCAAATGGGAGTCAGGGAGCGCAGAATTTTCCTCACTACATCATACTCTGTCTGAGGTTTCCCAAAACCTCTGAGGCCATTGGTTATGACAGTCAGCCGAGCGTACATTTCGCTGATGGACTCGTTCTGCTTCATCTTGAAGGCTTCATACTCAGATACAAGAAGATTGGCCTTCTACTCTCTTACTTGAGATGTACCTTCATGAATTACTTCCAGCGCATCCCACATCTCCTTAGCTGATTTGCAAGCAGACACACGGGAGAATTCTGTAGGATGCAGAGCGCACTGGATAGCATTAATAGCACTTCAATTTAGCGTGGACCTTCTGATCTCCTCCTTGGTCCATACATCTTCATTCGGGGACAGCTCATAAGGTCCCTTGCTGACAATCTTCCAAATCTCATAATCCTTAGCCCTGAGGAACACTTGCATACGGTTCTTCCAGTATGCGTAGTTTGATCCATCAAAGAATGGGGGCTTCGTTGTTGAGTGACCTTCGGCAATCATCCCTCGAGCATCCATCTCTGCCTATTCTCTTCGGGCGATGAGTCCCTACAGAACAGTTAGGCTCTGATACCAAGTGTTGGGTTAGATGGACGCAGTCTATCTCCACTGAGTGTGGATCTAGAGGGGGGTGAATAGATCAACTTGCCTAATTTAAATCTACTGTATGTTCTAAAGCGGAATTTAGGCAAACATCAGTTAAGCTAAATGAAGAGTGCTAAGCAAAGGATACCAGCACACATAGTTCACAAGCAATCACACAAACACAATGCACACACGATTTTTAGGTGGTTCGGTCAACGACCTACGTCCACCCCACACTCAACCGAGTATGGCTTCCTGCTGCGCAGCACAGCTTGCGTCCGCTGGGCTTTACAGCTTGGCCAAACAATCCGCTGATACACAGCTTCGCTGGGCACTACAGCTTGCCGACCAGAGGATCTGATCCTCTGCAACCGCTGGGGAAATACAGCTTAACCCGTCCAGTGGAGACTACCACTGCAAGACCACTGACACACAACTTGAAGAAACAGTATTCGGAAATGAAAGATAGAATCAAAACAAAAATAGAAAAACTCAAAAGCAATATAGCTCTAAGAGCAAAGCTCAGCTCTGGTTTTGAACCACGAGAGTGAGATACAAGCTCACTCTCAATCTCACTCTCAATCAGCTCTCTCTCCGCTCATCTCTCTCGATCTCTTCTTCTCTCGTTTTCTTCTTCTCTATTTCTTTTCTTCTTCTTCTCTGTATCTTCTTCTTCTCTCTTTTCTCTCTGTGGATCGAAGGCTCACTGCTGCTGAGTGTATAGACTTTCTCTTCTTCTCCTTCGATCAGTCTTCTTCTGTGGAAGAAGACTTGTTTATATAGCAGCAGCAGCAGCAGCAGGCGTGTGCTCTCCACGTTTCCCGCCCAGCAATTTGGACCACGTGGCAGCATCCAATGGAGTGTCAGTACACGTGTCCTCATCTGGATACCTTGTCCTTCTCGGATCAAGAGCCAAGTACCTCGGATCACGTGCCCCTCATTGGCTTCTACATTCACTGTCAAACAGACAAGAGTGTGTTCAGTTTAAGTGTAAACGTTGTACAGGCTTTGCAAACATGAATGCAGTGTAAAGAGTTAATCAACGTAAAGGCTTCAAAGAAGGAAAGCAGTGTATAGACTTAATGCACGTAAATGCTTCATGCAAAGGAAAAACCAGTGTATAGAGTTAATGCATGTAAAGGCTTCATGCGAAGGAAAGCAATGTATATACTTGAGGAATTGACGCTGCATGAAGCACTGAGTTGACGCTGCATGAAACACTAAGTTGACGCTGCATGAGGCATGAAGTTGACGCTGCATGAAGCATGGACAGTGTACAGACTTTACCCACTGTATGGACTTCATGTAATGCAAACGAATGTGAAGACTTCAGTGTATAGACTTTAGAAGACAAGTGCAATGTATAGACTCCATGATACTCTAGTGCAGACAGATGATGTATAGAGTTCTCAGTTCAACCGTCAGTGTATAGACTTGAAAGTCTTGAAGCCAATGTATGGACTTGAGCAAGCTAAAGGGCTGTACAGACTTCGAAGACAAGGGCCGATGTATAGACTTGCCAAACAGTCTAGTGTATATACTTTATGCAAGGAGGCCAATGTGTAGACTTGAAAAGCTGAGGCCAGTGTACAGGCTTGCCACCGACCAGTGTGTGAACTTGCTCAGCCTGAGGCACAGTATGGACTTCAACTCTACATATCGAATGTATGGACTTCAAGTATGAAGACCATTGAATAGACTTTGGATTCGAAGATAATGTGCAGACTTTGAGTTTGAACACCAATGTCCAGACTTCAAGTAACACTATGGATGTACAGACTTGATGGAGCGAAGTGATGTGTAGACTTGAAGCTCCTGAAACTTCAAAGATCACTGTGGATGTATAGACTTCATGGAGCGAAGCGATGTACAGACTTCAGAGAAGTTGGCGAGTCAATGTACAGACTTGATGAAGCGAAGCCAATGTACAGACTTAATGTGTAGCTGAAGCCTTGAACGTAGGAATAGGCTGGAGTGTATAGACTTCATGCTTCAGAACCGAATGTTCAGACTTCGCCTAAGAAACGTAGGGAAAGACCCCAGTGTATAGACTTTGCCTTGAGCGAAAGGTAAGTGATGAATGTATAGACTTTCACGATGTGTAGACTAGAATATGTGAAAGCTACAGTGAATGAGTGTACACACTTGACCAATTCAAAGGCAATTCGGATGTACAGGCTCTGAGGTTTAAAGCCAACGGCTGTACAGACTTAGAATATTAAGACTGATGTACAGACTTCATGCGTTGACGCTGTACACACTTAGCGAGTTGACGCTGTACACACATCCAATGAAGTGCGTTGATGCTGTAACATGAGCCAGTGAGATGCGTTGACGCTGTACACACTTAACCAATTCAAATGAAATGCAGTGTGTGGACTTTATCTGAAATGGACGATGTATAGACTCAATTGATATGAGAGTTTCCAGTGTATAGACTTAGTCTAAACAAGTCTACTGGAGGAGTCGACCCATCCTCTGATGTGTCGACCCATGACAGTGAGAAATGCAGACAGCAGTGTATTAAATGCAAAGAACACATAGTCAATCTGATAGAGCAATTTCATCAAATCAAAAGCAGTTGCCAATCAATCAAAACAATGGTGTTGCCAATGAAATAAAGCAAGTGTCAACATCATCAACATAGAGGGGTCACAACATTTTCTACACGTTGTTAACTCTAAACAGATTGCAGATCGGTCCTTATAATTATATGTTAATCCTAATTATATAGGTCCTATTCCTAGTTACATCATTACATTTCTGTTAATGGTTACATTGTGCATCTATAATGATAGATTTCATGACCTACATGTCTTATGAACTTATTTTCTACTTATGTTAATTTCATGCCATAACTGTATACTCTTGTATTAAAGTTAAACTTCACATGCTTTAAACGAACTTATTCTATTGGTGATTTGATCATTGTTTCTCACGATTTCACTCTCATCTAAGTCTTTCTTAAGTACATGACACGTATCCCAGTACGATGTCATTAGTTACACTTTGCACTTGAAAGGAACACTATCTTGGACTTGTGATCCTCTCCATTGGATATTCCTTCCACCGGACTAGGTGATCTTATTTTAAGGGCTCCGTAAGTCTCCGCGAGCCTGGGATTCCCACTAGGACGCTGAACTGCTTGTACCCTCAAAACCCAATTGTCTAGAAAGCACTCACATGACCGGTATTTTTCTGAGTCCTGGCTAGTAGTGGCCATCAAGGAGACCACAACTGTCAAGTTGCAGCCTTCTTGTGACCGCTATGTCCTAGTGGTTTCACTACGTCGACTCTTCTTTCTTCATGCGTCGACTCTGTCTAATTTGTGGCCATCCCAGGACCACCACCTTCATGTTGTGGCCAGGCTGTGAGCGCTATTTCATGAAAACGGCCCAGACTAGACCATTTCTGTCTCAGCTATGCTTAACCCAAGGTTTTGACCCAAGAGTTGATTTCCCTATGTTCCTAGGTTATCTATTGATTATCTAGACCCTAAAACCTAAATCAATAAATTACTAATGAACTATGGAAATTATTGAACGTACCGTTATGCTGCCGAATTCTTTCCGTGGCATGACCGTGTTCTTAATTCATCCTTGAACTCTCATATTCATAATTGGTGCATTCTTACCTTGTTATTGTTATCATTGAACTATTGTTTGCACTTGATATTATCGGCAAACTTTATTTATATCTCGTGGAAGTAGCTTGATTTATAACTTGAAGATGAAGACCGGTCACTGTTTGTGTCCAAGGGCTCGACACCAGCCCCCTCGGCTGATTGTCGAAAACTTGCTATAAATCATGGGGTATGATGAATACTAGCTTCACATTGCGCCGATAGTATTTTTTTTATAGACGAGTGAAAACCACGAGGCTCCACAAGAAATTATATATTCTTGTTACATGACTTTCTAGTGCATAGCCTTTATGGTTATGAAAAATACATTCTCATTACATGCAAGTACATTTTTTATATATGAAAGGCCACTTTATATTCTTGCCCGATCATGCTCTCATTTTTCATGAGCCTTCATATGTTGTTACTTTGGTTGTATGCATATGATTTATCACATTTCTTTTATCTTACATTCTAGAGCAAAAATGTTAATTATTTAAATATTACCTTCATATTGATACGAAGATACCTACTAGGAAAGTGTGTTCATTCGCTACTTTTTCAATATTTTTAGGAAATTCTAGCGGGGATTCAGACTACCCAGGTGACGAGTCCGAGAGTGAATAAAGATTGAGAGAAGACATAGTCATGAGTCATTAGTAATAAAATTCCTTCGCTGTGATAGGCGGTGAAGTTGACCATGTCATGTAATTTTCTCTTTTTATTGAGTCTAGAAATGTAAAGAGTCAAGAGTCATCACTTTGTAAACTTGTCATTATTATTCTATAAAAGCAAAGGTTTTGTCCAATTATTGTGCATTCATTCTTATGTGTGGATGTGTTAGCACTCTGATTATATTGCTTGCTTGCGGTGTACTAACAGACTGTTCACGTTCTCGAATATCTTTCGTTGTACTTATATCTCGGGGTGTGACAGTTAAAGTGGTCTGGCATTGGCATAAGTAAGTCTTTAAAAAATATCATATCATAGGTTAAGTCTAAGGTTTAAGGACCCACACCTATGAACTAAGGAAAAAAATTTCCCACCTATGAGAAATTGGGTAGAGCCCAGAATGATATAGTTGTTTAGAAATTATGTCTGGGATAACTCCCTTCAATTCCGTAGAGATTAACAAATCGTTCCTTTTCTCATGTACCATAATCTCGCAATGGCTCACCGTGTTAACTGGGACGATATGTGTTGAACCCCCTGCGTGAATGTTCTATTTGTGGGATTTTGATGATGACCAAACACTATATTAGACTAGAACTATTATTGGATGAATAAATTTAATCAAACTCATTTTGAACTGCTTTACTATGTAATTACCTTTTTCTTCTTAGATCATGATCTACTAATGATGCCGGAGGAGGTATTTTTGCAGGATCAAGATCATCTCTCTTAGAGTAAGTGCTTTGAGTTATGTTTGTCAAAGTTTCAATCTAACTCTAATTTTGTGTTTTTACAGTACTCAAGAATGAAGCTCACTTCCTAACTCATTCAAGGATGCTTGGTGAGATCCAAACAAAACCTTACCCTTTGATAAATTGATTTCCTATATAGAAATGAATAACATGTTTGATTTCATGGGGTGGACCCCAAGGGTCGACCCCTTGATGGCTGATAGCTTTTATTTTCTTTGTGTTGTGAAGAAGTTCATGGGTTGACCCCATGGGTCGACCCCTAGGTGCTCCCGAGCCCTCGGGTGTTCAGTTTTCAGTAATACGGTGCGTGGGTCGACCCCATGGGTCGATCCTTTTTGGTACCCGAGCCCCTCGGGTTTCTCAGTTTTTACCGGTTGTGCACAATGGGTCGACCCATTGGGTCGACCCCTGGAAATTTCCATTCTCGGGCACCCTTGTCCCGTGTTGCAGTGTCTTCGAGGGTCGACCCAATGGGTCGACCTCTGGAGTTTCGGACTGCTAGTCCAGTTCGAGATCCGATTCATGGCCGCCGTTTTTGATCCTGTTTTGCCCTAATGTTGGGAGATTCGAGGCTCCCATCTTGTCACACGTGTCCGCCCTCCTTGGGACTATAAAACCTATTATTAGGGCGACCAAAAAGAGAGAGGAAAAAGTAATATTCGAACTCATCCCTGTTTTGTCTTGCAGGAGAAGAAAGTTCGTGGGGAGCCTTTCCAAGTGCAAATAGAAAAAGTCTACTTCGAGAATAGGATGATCCCCTTGCTGATTAGATGCATCTTGAGCAAGGATTGAAGCTTTTCCTCCTTATATGAAGCAGGGCAACATGGATCTCGAGCTGCACATCATCATTCGGGCTTCCTCTTGAAGATCTGTCTACATCCTGCATCACCGACCAAGAAATGAAGAACCTCAGCTGGGTCATCATTTGAAAAGGGGATTTCTGGCGACCTCAAGATCTTTATTGCATATATTCTGTTCATTCTATTTCAGTTCTGAAGGATCATTATTTATCTGAATATTTTTCTTGAACGAAATATTGTGTGTGAGTGTGCGTTTGCCGGTCGTAGTGCACGTGTGTGTGTGTGGCTGTGTGCTTCACAGCGTGTGTGTGTGGGTTTTCACTCTATAGTGGAAGCAATCCTCACTCTGTGAGGGGTGGACGTAGGGGACACTGTTCTGAACCCGAACCACCTATAATCCTCTTGTTCATTGTGGTTTGCTTCTACGTTCTTTCACCAGTGGGCTTCTTGTCGAGCAAAGTGTTGTTCAAATCTCGATTGTTCAGATTTCTCTATATTTCTGCTGTTCGTGTGTTAGCATCATCGGGTGAGAAGAGTGTGCTTCTTTTTGGTCCTTCCATTTAATCTTTTCAAAAAGTTCATTGTTGAAAATTTTATTGCCAATCAATTCACCCCTCCCCTCTTGATTGCCATCTACCCGGGACAACAATTGGTATCATAGCCCAGTCTCTGATTTTGTACTGATCTCACGATCTAAGAGTAAGATCCAGTAAATGGCAAACAAGGGGCTGATGCCCGATGGGCACTCTATGCATAGACCACCGTTCTTCGATGGGTCGAATTACTCATATTGGAAGAATCGGATGTATGTATTCATGAGGGCCCAGGAATTTGAAATTTGGTATGTTATTAGTAATGGTCCATATCAATTGCCTCCTAAAGAGAAAGAGTGGGGAGAAGAACATATCAAGAAGTGCATAGCTAATTTCAAAGCTATGAATATAATTTAATGTGCAATTCATCCAAACGAGTACTCACGAATTTTGATGTGTGCTTCTGCGCAGGAAATGTGGAACAAACTTCGTTTAATGTATGAAGGAACATCGAAAGTGAAGGAGACTAAAGCGAATTTGCTCGTTCGGGACTACGAATTATTCATGATGAAGCCGGATGAAAACATTTTAGAGATGTTTGCTAGATTGTTGGAGATCACCAACGGGCTGAAGGCACTCGGGAAGTAATACTCCAACCAGGATCTTGTGAGGAAAGTATTAAGGTCCCTCTCACCACAGTGGCAGACTAAGGCCACGGTCATTGAAGACTGATAGGACCTCAGTACTCCGACGCTTGATGAGCTACTTGGGTCATTAATGACCTATGAGCTGAACATAAAAAGGAATGAGGAAGATGTCAAGAAAAAGAAGCCGATCTCAAGCATGGCTTTGAAGACCAACCTCCAAAGATCGGATGACAGTGAAGATGGATCTGGTTCAAACAGTGAGGATGAAGAGCTGGTGGCCATGATAACACAAAGGGTTAGAAAATTCATTAGAAGATCCAGAAGAGCAGGAGCTCCATTCAGAAGAGCGTCAAGGAAGATGATTCCAAGGAAGGGAGAAAGCAGCAAAAAAGAAGAGATCATTTGTTACGAATGTAAAAAACCAGGGCACATGCGTGGAGAGTGTCCCGAACTTCAGAAAAAACTCAAGAAAGGGAAGTTCAAGAAGCCTAAGGTAATGGTGGCGACTTGGAGCGATGAGGATGACACCGAAGACAAATCGGAAGATGAGTTGGACGAGCTTGTCCAAACATTGTGTCTAATGGCGAATGATGAAGACTCCAATGAGGTACATTCTGAAACAGAAGATCTCTCATGTGAACAATGGGAAATTGCTTATGAAGCTTTGTATGAAAAATGTAAAAAGTTGAAGTCTGAAAATCGAATGTTAAAGAAAAAGATTGACCAAAGTATATCAAATGAATCTCCATGTCTGAAATGTGCTCAATTATCATCCAAGCTTGAAACACTATCTTATGACAATGAAATGCTCAATTCCAAAGTCATTTTGTTTGAAGAAGAACTAACATGTTTAAAAGAAGAACAACAAAATGATGAAAAATCTATGAAAGCCATTGAAGAAGTGAATGCTAAAGTGCAAGCCTTGGAAAAAGATAAAATGGAACTTGAAGAAGCAAAAGGGGTTTTGATGGCTGAGGTGAAAGATATGAAAGAATCACTAGCTTGATTTGTCAAAGGAAAGCAAAATCTAGACACCATACTAGAAATGAGAGTGAATTTTAGAAAGGAAGGGTTAGGATATGAGCCATGTAACCAGAAAGCTTTTGAAAACAAAACTCAAACTTCCTTTGTGAATGCTAATGCTTCATCTTCATCATGCTCTTCACATAAAAATAGTGAAAAATACATTCCGGTTCATAAACCATACGTGAATGATTACAAGAAAAGAAATCTTAACAAAAAAGTTGTTTCATGTTTCTACTGTGAAATGTATGGTCACACCATGTATACATGTAGGTTAATGTTGGCTGATGAGGAACAATTTGCAAGAAAATAAATGTGGTTGAATAGATCAAGAGCTTCTAACCGATATGGACCCACGAAAGCTTGGGTACCAAAATCATAGAAATATTCTTGTTTTGATGTTTTGTAGGTCTGCATGAAGGCTCAAAGAAACAAATGGTACCTCGATAGTGGATGCTCGCGACACATGTCCGGGAAAAAAGAAATCTTTGCAGACCTCAAGGAAAAGGATGGTGAACTTGTTGCCTTTGGGGGCAAGGACAAAGGAAAAATCGTTGGAGAAGGTAAGATTGGTAAGGGATCTCCTCATAGTGTGGAAAATGTTTTGTTGGTTAAAGGTCTCAATCATAACTTACTTAGTATAAGTCAACTTTGTGATAAAGGGTGCAATGTGATTTTTGACTCCACGCACTGCACTGTTGTAAATAAAACCACATAGGAAATAATGTTTATAGGGGTTAGACAAAATAATGTATATATGATAGACTTAGATGATACATCACACAATAATCTTTGCTTAGTTGCAAATAACTCTGACAATGCTTAGTTGTGGCATCGCCATCTTGGGCATGCCAGTTTTAATGTTCTTACAAAGTTGTCCAGAAATGATTTAGTTGTTGGGATGCCAAAGCTGAAGTTTGAACCAGACAAAGTATGTGAGGCATGCAGTAAAGGTAAGCAAACAAGAGCCTCTTTCAAAAGCAAGAATGATGTGACTACCACTAGGCCCCTTAAAGTTCTTCATATTGATTTGTTTGGGCCTAGAAGAACTCACAGTCTAGGTGGCAAGTTATATGGGTTTGTTATCGTAGATGACTTGTCACGATTTTCTTGGGTGTACTTTTTGTCACATAAAAATGATGCTTTGAAGGAGTTTGAAGGTTTCTGCATGAAAGTGGAGATTGAGAAAGGATGTTCATCAAGAGAATTCAAAGTGATCATGGTAAGGAGTTCGAGAACACTGATTTTAATGAATTTTGTAGGAAGCACGGATACTCGCATACATTTTCAGCACCAAGAACTCCAAAACAAAACGGCATCGTGGAGAGAAAGAACAGAACCCTCATTGAGATGGCTCAGACGATGCTAAGCGAGAACAACCATCCTAGGTATTTTTGGGCGGAAGCCGTTAGCACGGCATGCTACATCATAAATCAAGCTATGGTAAGACCAATCTTGAGAAAAACCCCATACGAACTCTTCAAAGGTAAGAAGCCCAATATCTCTCACTTGAAACCATTTGGATCAATTTGCTATTTTCTTAATAATGGAAAATCTGATTTGGGCAAATTCGATGCAAAAAGTGATCGTGGAATTTTTCTTGGGTACTCTCTTGCTTCTAGAGCATATCAGGTTTATAACCTGAGAACTCTTGTAGTAGAGGAGAGCCCTCATGTTATTGTAGATGAGTCATGCAATGTGAATGTTGATAAAAGCTTAAAATTGCAGGATGAAGAAGAAGAAACCAGTGAAGAGATCGCACCAAAGGTAGCGCAAGGTCAAGCAACTCTAGGAGAAGGATCAGAAAGCAAGGATGATGGAAATCAACAAGGACAACAACTTCCTCGGCAGTGGACTTTCCACAAAAGCCATCCTCCCGAGAATGTGATTGGTAATGTACAAGATAAAGTGAAAACTCGATCTTCATCAAGGGAAGTTGACAATTTGGATTATCTTGCATTGTTCACTCAATTTGAACCGCACTCTATTGATGAAGCCTTAAAGGACAATTCCTGGATCTTAGCTATGTAGGATGAACTACACCAGTTCCAAAGGAACAAAGTGTGGTTCCTTGTGCCACGTCCTAAAAGCCACTCCGTGATCGGAACCAAATAGATTTTCCGAAACAAGTTAAATGATCAAGGAGTGGTAATTAGGAATAAGGCCAGGCTAGTAGCCAAATGCTATATAGCCAAGAGATAGGAATTAACTTTGATCAGTCTTTTGCCCCTATGGCAAGACTTGAGGCAGTGAGAATTCTTTTAGCATTTGCATGCCATCATGATATTAAACCTTTTCAAGTGGATGTGAAAAGTACATTTTTGAATGGTTTCATACAGGAGGATGTGTATGTGGAGCAGCCTCCAGGATTTGAAGATCACGCATATCCATATTATGTTTACAAATTGGACAAGGCGCTTTACGGTTTGAAACAAGCTCTCCGCGCTTAGTACGAGAGGTTGAGTTATTTCCTTGTCGACAATGGGTTCAAATGTTGTAACATTGATCAAACCTTGTTTACCAAAGTAAATGGTAAGAAAGTTTTAATTGTTCAAGTATATGTCGACGACATAATTTTTGGTTCTACTGATATCACCTTGAGTGAAAAATTTGCCAAACTTATGCAAGGTGAGTTTGAAATGAGTATGATGGGAGAATTGACCTTCTTCTTGGGCTTGCAGGTTAAACAAATGGTGGATGGCATTTTCATATGCCAAAGGAAATATGCTCGAGACTTGCTCACAAAGTACAATTTCAGCAAGGTGAAACCTCAACCCACACCTATGTCAACCTCAATCAAACTTGATCAAGATGAGAAAGGTAAATCCGTGGACCAAAATCTTTTTAGAAGCATGATAGGATCATTGTTGTATTTAACTGCCAGCCGGCCCGACATTCAATTTGCAGTTTGCTTGTGTGCGAGATTTCAGTCCAATCCGAAAGAAACACACATGTCGGCTGTGAAACGTATTTTTAGATATATTGCTGGTTCAGTACATTTGGGCTTATGGTTTCTGCATAATTCGAGCTTTGAATTGATTGCTTATTATGACGCCGATTATGCAGATTGTAAAGTGGGCCGGAAAAGTACTAGCGGGTAATGCCAGTTTCTTGGGGGATGCATGGTCTCATGGGCCTCCAAGAAACAAAATTCAGTGGCTTTGTCAACCGCCGAAGTCGAATATGTGGCTCTTGGTAGCTGCATTGCCCAGGTGCTTTGGATCCAACAACAAATGATTGACTATAGCATCTCCTTCAAAAACACCTTAATTTTGTGTGATAACACCTCTGCTATAAACTTGTCAAAAAATTCGGTTCATCACTCTAGAACGAAGCATATCGAAATTAGACATCATTTCATTCGAGATCATGTTAGTAAGGGTGATGTTGAAATAAATTTCATTGAAACAAATAATCAAATTTCTGACATATTTACCAAACCACTAAATGAAGAAAAGATTACATCTTTTAGGAGAGAGTAAGGGGTTTGTAGAATAGAGGAGTCTGATTCATGAGTCTCTGCATTTTGCATCATACTTAGTGTCGCTACCATGCATATTTTGCATTTGTGTCATTCATACAGTTGCATTAGATGGGTCTCCTTTTTCATGCATATGCACCATGTTGCTTGAATTGCAATAAATTGAATTGTGTGAAATTTCCACCTTTGTATGAATTGCATTTCTTCTATTAAATATGTATGAACCCCTTCATTGCACTCTTCTATGGCCACACTATTTTGAGTTCAATAAGTGCATCTCAATGGAACTGATCAATCGAAATCTAAATAATGCAGAGCATGGTAAATAAACTTCTAAGGCAATCTATCATTTCCTTGAAATATCCTCCCCAAATGATTCAAACCTCAGAGATATCTTTTTTCCTTGACCTTCATATGTTTTAATCATTGGGGAATCGAGCCTATCCTTCTTGGAACTCCAAATTTTCATATAAAAGAAAATCTTCATCTGAACAGGGGATGGGTCGACCCATGGGGTCAACCCCTGTCAGTTTGCTCAAAATGGGGCTCGGGCTGTCTCGTGGGTCGACCCATCGGGTCGACCTATTACGGTCGATCGTGGTAAAATGTGAACCGTTCCGTTTCGGAAAGGGCGTGAACGCCCTATTCTTCAACCCCAACGCTATATTATAGCCCCAGCTCCCTAGTTCGACCAGCCACCACCTCTTGGAAGCCCTGAAACCCTCTCTTGCAACCCAACGCCGCTCCAGCCCTAAATGCGAGATCTCACCGGTGGCTACTCGCGGTTTCTCTCCTTGCTGCGTCCATGAGCATCTCTCTTCCTCCCAGATCCTCTAAGGTAAGGCCATGGTGTTTGGAGAGTCTTTATTTCTGCGTGAGGGGCTCCTCTTTTTGAACCAACAAGATCTAGGAAGCCTCTGCAGATTCTGATTTGCCAGGTGGTTCAGATGGCACCCAAATGGTGGTCTTCTCGTCAGGGGGAGGAATCCAGCTGCTCTGCTCGTCAGCGAGATAATTCCATCCGCACAAGAGAGATATGATCCAAAGAAAAAGAGTTAGAAGCAATGAAATTGCAAGCCTTGGCCTCCGGTAACAAAGCTGCACACAGAAAAGTGCTCCGCCCTCGTGCGGTAGATTTTGTGAATTTGGTTGAATACTTGCCAGTCTTAGTGGATATTATTTGTAGTCAACCAAACCTTGATCATTTCATGTCTACACACCGTCGTGTTTATTACAAATTAGTGAACCAGTTCTATGGCAATATGACAATCAAAGCTAACAAGCAGTTTACTGTTGTAAATGGAGACGTGATTACATTGACACCCGAATTTCTGGGTAATGCTCTTGGTTTACCATGTCATGAAGGTTACACTTTTGGTGATCTTGATTTTGATGAAGAAGAGGTCTATCAAATGATGACCTTTGAGGAAATGGGAGACAGGTCCACCACCGGCCTAAATGCAAATCGCTTTCCCTCCATGCAGTGCATTCTACACCACATGATGACGACCATTTTGATACCAAAGGGTGGTGGAAGAGACAAAGTAACTTAATTCCATATGTTCCTATTTTTCTATCTGATGAAGGGTCTCCCTATCAATTTTCCTTCCACTATACTACTTCACATATCCGCATGCTTGCAGCATACAAACCGCACTCTACCATATGCGGCAGCCTTGACAGCAGTCTTTGAATCAGCCGGTATTGATTTGTCCAAAGAATGATATCACACAGTGCTTGAGAATGACATTTACTTCATCCTCGCAATTTGCAAGAACATGAACTATGAGTTAAAAAATGATGTTCTGGTTCGTAAGATCAAATCTGGTCAAGTACAAGTCATCTTGAGGATTTCCCATGTTGCCCACACTCAGTCCTTCCAAAGGGTCACCTCCTTTCTTGATGCAAGCACTACTGCTCTGGACGCCCAAACCAGGATGTTTGAAGAAATGATGAATTTACTTAGAGGGTCTCATGCTCCACACTCTCCACCCTCGGACTAGATTATGAAGTTCCAATGATACAGCACAATTATTAACCTGTTCTCCCTCTTCTTTTTGATGATGCCAAAGGGGAAGAAATTCAGATATGTGGGTGCTTGGTAAAAACTATTATATTAGTATGTGTGGTGTGTGCTTGCTTGCATGTTTGCTTTCATTAGTCTATCAGTTACAAATGTTCAGTTAGAAATGTTGCATCCCATGCATTTTTGTAACTCATGAACTCAGACTTTGTAAGTCTTAAAAACTCTGTTGTCGGCTAAAACAATGGATGATGCCTTTGGCTGGTCAATCTTACAGTGCTTGGATGAAGCCTTGTGTTTTATGTTGCGATGCTTCTATAATGTTTCAGCTTGGTGCATGGAAAGAATGTGCATTCAACATTGTTGTTGTGGTTTGATGTAATGTTGGGGTTCCCCTACCTTTGGTCCGTGGCCTTGATTTCATTCAGCTTGTTAAATCCTTTTGTGTTCACATGGTTATGTATATGGAGGCTTTCATGTTAATTTTTTTGTTAGTTGAGGTGTTGATTCGAAAAATTGTAAATAAAAGTTTTCTTGTCAATCCTAAAATCTAGCATAGTATTTTGTCATCATCAAAAAGGGGGAAACTGTTGAACCCCCTGCGTGAATGTTCTATTTGTTAGATTTTGATGATGACCAAACACTATATTAGACTAGAACTATTGTTGGATGAATAAATTTAATTGACTCATTTTGAACTGCTTTACTATGTAATTACCTTTTTGTTCTTAGATCATGATCTACTAATGATGTCAGAGGAGGTATTTTTGCAGGATCAAGATCATCTCTCTTTGAGTAAGTGCTTTGAGTTA
Organism: Amorphophallus konjac; assembly: GCA_022559845.1. NCBI lineage: Eukaryota > Viridiplantae > Streptophyta > Magnoliopsida > Alismatales > Araceae > Amorphophallus > Amorphophallus konjac. The sequence goes on along the minus strand of CM040120.1, from coordinate 152,100,377 downwards.
TGTTTGTCAAAGTTTCAATCTAACTCCAATTTTGTGTTTTTACAGTACTCAGGAATGAAGCTCACTTCCTAACTCATTCAAGGATGCTTGGTGAGATCCAAACAAAACCTTACCCTTTGATAAGTTGATTTCCTTTATAGAAAAGAATAACATGTTTGATTTCATGGGGTGGACCCCAAGGGTCGACCCCTTGATGGCTGATAGCTTTTATTTTCTTTGTGCTGTGAAGTAGTTCATGGGTCGACCTCCATGGGTCGACCCCTAGGTGCTCTCGAGCCCTCGGGTGTTCAGTTTTCAGCAATACGGTGCATGGGTCGACCCAATGGGTCGACCCTTGGAAATTTCCATTCTCGGGCACCCTTGTCCCATGTTGTAGTGTCTTCGAGGGTCGACCCAATGGGTCGACCCGTGGAGTTTCGGACCGCCAGTCCGGTTCGAGATCCGATTCGTGGCGCCATTTTTGATCCTATTTTGCCCTAATGTTGGGAGATCCGAGGCTCCCATCTTGTCACACGTGTCCCCCCTCCTTGGGAGCATAAAACCTATGATTAGGGTGACCAAAAAGAGAGAGGAAAAAGTAATATTCGAACTCATCCATGTTTTGTCTTGCAGGAGAAGAAAGTTCGTGGGGAGCCTTTCCAAGTCCGAATAGAAGAAGTCTACTTCGAGAATAGGCCAATCCCCTTGCTGATTAGATGCATCCTGAGCAAGGATTGAAGCTTTTCCTCCTTATATGAAGCTGGGCAACATGGATCTCAAGCTGCACATCATCATCCGAACTTCCTCTTGAAGATCTATCTACATCCGGCATCACCGACCAAGAAATGAAGAACCTCAGCTGGGTCATCGTTTGAAAGGGGGATTTCTGGCGACCTCAAGATCTTTATTGCATATATTCTGTTCATTCTATTTCAGTTCTGAAGGATCATTATTTATCTGAATATTTTTCTTGAACAAAATACTGTGTGTGAGTGTGCGTTTATCGGTCGCAGCGCACGTGTGTGTGTGTGTGTGTGTGCCTGTGTGCTTTACAGCGTGTGTGTGTGTGGGTTTTCACTCTATAGTGGAAGCAATCCTCACTCTGTGAGGGGTGGACATAGGGGACACTGTTGTGAATCCGAACAACCTAAAATCTTCTTATTCATTATGGTTTGCTTCTACGTTCTTTCACAAGTGGGCTTCTTGTCGAGCAGAGTGTTGTTCAAATCTCGACTGTTCAGATTTCCTTATATTTCCACTGTTCATGTGTTAGCATCATCGGGTGAGAAGAGTGTGCTTTTTTTTTGGTCCTTCCATTTAATCTTTTCAAAATGTTCATTGTTGAAATTTTTATTGCCAATCATTTCACCCCTCCCCTCTTGATTGCCATCTACCGGGGACAACAAGATGCAACAAACCGTCACAGGTCTCACCCAGGCCCTGCAAACAGTGGCCCAAGATAGCGCTCGGGCAGGCGCGGGTAATTTACACGGGAACTTTCGAAGTTTGAATCCTCCATGATTCTCGGGATCCTCCAACCCCGATGAAGCAGAAAACTAGATCGACGAGATGACCCGTATATTTGAAGTTATGCAATGCTCCGACCAACAGAAGGTATGTCTTGCCACTTTCCAGATAAATAAAGATGTGCGTACGTGGTGGAAGGCCACCTCGGCACAACCTGAAAATGCTCAGCCTACACGGGATGCGTTTCTTACACTATTCTGTGCAAAATATTTCTCTGAGCTTGTCAAGGAGAGAAAGGCTTCAGAATTTGCCTCTTTAAGGCAAGGAATGATGTCTGTGGCGGAGTACGAACTTCAATTCTCCCGTCTGGCTCCATATGCTCCTCACCTGGTTAGCATCGATCTATTAAAGGCTAATCATTTTATGGACGGTTTAAGGCCGGGCTTTATTCAACAACTTGGGCTTCAAAATATTCGCACATATACGAAAATGGTCCAATGGGCTCATTTATGCGAAAGGACCTTAGAGAAGGTCGAGAAGTACAAAGGCAAGAGCAAGGAGTCCAGCCACAGGTTCGATAAGCGAGGACGAAAGAAAGAAAGGTTCAGCATCACCGGCACTTACAACTCCCGTGATAATAAGAAGAGGTAAATGAGGAGGAAACGTAAGTCCCTACGGCTTGCTCATTTTGCGAGAAATTCGGCCACTCGGCCGAGGAATGCTGGAAGTGCCTTAGCGCTTGTTTACGTTGTGGGAATCGGGAGCACCGTTTGCCCGATTGCCCTTTCATGAAAGAGCAACCTTCTAACGGCGGACGCAAGCGGTAGGCTCATCTTAATGCCGTTCTAGATGACGAAGAAGCGCCCCAGGATGATGGGTTGATGGAAGGTACCATTCACATTTATTCCCATCCTACATTTGTGTTATTTGATACCGGTGCTTCTTATTCCTTTATAACCACTACTTTTGCAAAAACTTTACCAATTTCACGTGTTCCTCTACCTTTAGACCCAGCTATCACAACACCTTTAGGTCCCAGAACGAAACTTACAACCCACTACCCCGATAGTGAGGTAATGATAGAAGGTCATAATCTTCCTGCAAACCTCATATGCCTTGACATGGAAGGATACGATGCTATCCTAGGTGTAGATTGGCTTATTGACCATGACGCCTATATAAATTGTCGTAATAGGAGAATTTATTTTCGGCAATCAGGTCTCTCACGATTTTCCTTCCTTGGTATCAAGTATAGGAAACCCTACCATTATTTCTTCTCTTCACACTTGCAAACTCATCTCGCAAGGATGTGAAGCTTTTCTTGCTTCCGTAATCATTACCGAGTCTAAGAAAATCATCATAGAGGATATTCCTATTGTAAATGAGTTCCCCAATGTTTTCCCATCTGACTTACCCGGTTTACCGCCTGAAAGGGAAGTAAACTTCTCTATTGAACTCATTCTTGGAGCAGCACCTGTTTCAATAGCTCCCTGTAGGATGTCCCCCACGGAACTCAAAGAATTGAAGAAGTAACATCAGGAGTTACTGGACAAGGGCTTCATTCGACCCAGCACATCCCCTTGGGGTGCACCGGTTTTATTCGTCAGGAAGAAGGACGGATCTCTCAGGCTATGTATCGATTACCAGAGACTAAACCAACTCACTATTAAGAATAAATATCTGTTGTCGTGCATCGACAAGTTGTTTGACTAGATCTCTGGTGCGGAATATTTCTCCAAGATTGACCTCAGGTCTGGCTACCATCAATTGAAGATCAAAGATGAAGACATCTACAAGACTACTTTCCAGAGAAGATATGGACACTACGAGTTCGTGGTGATGCCATTCGGGTTAACCAATGCCCCAGTAGCATTCATGAAACTTATGAACAATGTTTTCAGGCCCTCTCTTGATCGATTTGTGGTCATTTTTATTGAGGACATTCGCATTTACTCCAAGACCAAGGAGGAACATGAAGAACATCTTAGAATAACTTTGCAAACCTTAACAGAGCACCAACTCTACGCAAAGCTTAGCAAATGTGAGTTCTGGCTAAAAAAGGTTTCATTCCTTGGCCACATTATCTTGAATGAAGGTATCGATGTGGATCCGTAGAAGGTGGAAGCTGTCAAGAACTGGAGCCAACCAAACACAGTGTCTGAAGTTCGGAGCTTCATTGGTCTGGCTAGTTATTATCGACAGTTCATCAAAGATTTCTCCAAGATCACCGTCCCTCTAATAAGACTTACAAGAAAAGAAAATCCTTTTGTATGGACAAAGGAGTGTGAGGAGAGTTTCATGACTCTCAAAGAACATCTCACCACTGCACCTGTTCTGGCACTGCCTGTTGAAGGTGGTGGATTTGAAGTCTATATGGATGCATATGGCATTGGCCTCGGGTGTGTCCTTATGCAACATGGTAAGGTGATTTGTTATGCTTTAAGACAATTGAAGCATCATGAAGAAAACTATCCCGTCCATGATCTGGAATTGGCTACTGTTATCTTTGCCTTGAAAATATGGTGACATTATCTTTATGGGGAGAAGTTCACTATATTTTCGGAGCACAAAAGTATGAAATATCTTTTTATCGAAAAGGAACTTAACATGAGGCAAAGAAGATGGCAGGAGTACCTTAAGGACTTCGACTTCTCTATTCAGTATCATCCAGGCAAAGCAAATGTTGTAGTTGATGCTCTTAGCAGAAGACCAATGACAACTCTAGCAAGCCTCAGGAAAGGTATGACTTATCTTATAGAGGAATTTAATCATTTGAATCTAGATGTGGATGCAGAAGAAGAAAAGTGTATTATTGCTATTATCCGGTCACAACCTACACTGATCGAAGATCTAGTCAAATTACAAGAAAATGACCCCACATTAATGGAAATCAAGATTAATATTGATCAACGGCCGGAATTCTCTATCTTAATCGATAGAAGGTTATTATTCAAAGATCGGATCTGCGTGCCGGATCATGCCGACACTAAGAAGCTGATCATGGAAGAAGCTCATAAGGCAAAATATGCTATTCACCCTGGTGCTACCAAGATGTACCAAGAACTAAAAAGAACTTTTGGTGGCCCAACATGAAGAGAGAAATAGCGGACTTTGTATCACACTGCCTTACTTGTCAACAAGTTAAGGCGGAACACCAAAAGCCCGCTGGTAAGCTATATCCCTTAGAAATTCCAGAGTGGAAGTGGGAAAGTATAGGGATGGATTTCATCATGGGTCTACCTAAGACAAGTGGTGGACATGATGGTATTTGGGTGATCATAGACCGATTGACTAAATCTGCACATTTTCTACCAATCAAAAATCGATTGTCTATGGATATTCTAGCAGCTTTATACATGAAGGAGATTGTCAAATTACACGATGTCTCGGTCACCATTATTTCAGATCAAGACCCTCGATTCACATCTCAATTTTGGAAGGGTCTACAACATTCATTAGGGACCCAACTCAATTTTAGCACTACTTTCCATCCTCAAATTGATGGTCAAACTAAAAGTACAAATCAGGTGGTGGAAGATATGCGTAGGGCATGTGTTATTGATTTCGGTGGGAGTTGGCACGATCACCTGCCTCTAGTTGAATTTGCCTACAATAATAGTTACCAAGTTAGTATTCAAATGGCGCCATTCGATGCACTGTATGGAAGAAGCTACCACTCACCAACATGCTGGGATGAAGTTGGAGAAAGGCAACTTCTAGGTCCAGAAATCATTCGAGATACTACTGAGAAGGTCAAGCTCATTTGAGAGAGACTCTATATGGCTCCAGATAGACAAAAGTCTTATGTTTATAATCGAAGGCGTGACCTGGAATTCCAAGAAGGAGATCATGTATTCCTCAAGGTTTCTTCGGGTCGAGGTATTCAAAGATTCGGCATCAAAGGCAAGCTCACTCCAAGATTCATCGGCCCCTTTGAAATTCTTGAAAGCGTTGGCGAGGTCATATATCGGATTGCCTTGCCTCCTCAACTAACTAGAGTCCACGATGTATTTCATGTCTCAATGCTTAAAAGGTACGTCCCAGATCCATTCCATGTTATAAGCTATGACAAGTTGGAATATATAAGCAAAAGGCTTTGACATACGAGCAAAAGCCAATCAAAATAATTGAGCTAGAAGTACGTCAACTTTGGAATAAAACTATTCTCATGGTCAAAGTCCAATGGAACAAATCTTGGCCACACGAGACAACATGGGAAACGGAAGAAGCTATGCACAAAAGATTTCCAGATGTATTTGAATGTAAGTAAACTCTCCTTAAAGACCCCATGCATTGAATTTAGGGACTAAATTATTTTTAAGTGGGAGAGGGTGTAATGCCCGGGAATTTTTTAGAAATCTTTAGGGATTAAATATGATTATTAAGCATTTAAAAAGGCTCAATGAGCGACTAAAGTGCTTTAAGGGTTAATTAAATCAATTTAAAAGCCCTATAATAACCAAAGGACTAATCGCAATTCAAATAGGCCCAAAGACCCAGTTCTATAGCCTTTTGACCCAAGCTCATTACTAGAAACGTAATTTGGATAATTTACGAATTTAAAATAGGATAAATAGGCCAATTAATGGGATAAATTGGAGATAATAAGAAAATCTGAAAATTTTAGAAAAAATTTCAAATGGCGGTCTATCGCAAGACTGCCACCTCATGAAAGTGGTCCAGACATGACCGCTACTTCCTTCCGATTCTGTGAGTGGAAGAAACGTGGAAAGCTTGGATCTTTGACATCCTAGTCCCCATGGATCGAAGTGTGTAGACATGTAAACATGTCTAGGACTCTTGGGGATCGATCCTACCCCTAATTAGGACTCCTAGATCGATCTACTCCCTCAAACCCTAGCAAACTCTATAAATAGAGCTCATATTCGACCTACGCGAACCTTACTTTTGGCTCGCGTTGTTCGACAGTAAGGAGTTGGTATTTCAGGTTAGTTCTTTAGAACTTTTTATTTACCTTAGTTTTATCTAACTTCCCTCCAAATTTCATGCTAGGAGGTCAAGCGTCCAGAGAGTTAGGAGCCCCCGAAGTTGCTGTTGCTCTGTAAGGCGCTAAGGAACCAGCGTGGCGGTCCAAGGAAGATCTATAGATTGGAAGCCCTAATTAAGATAATTATAAGTTCATCCTTTAGAACAATTTGTTAACTACCTACCCTCCAAATTTCATGGATTTAGGTCAAGAGGTTAAGGAGAACGAGGGATGAGAAGTTGCTGGTTTGGCATAGGACGTGCAGAAACTAGGTCGTTCCCCCAGTCCAAAATTTGAAGTCTAAAGCCTGTAACAAAGGTAGGTTATCTCATGGATGGATAAATAAATGTGTTAGGAACAAAAGCCCTTTGATTTTTTTGTGATTGCATGCATTATACTTGGAGATTTTGATGTTTTATTTTGACTGGGCATCTAGGTTATCATTGCATGCATGAACCATGCCTTTAATAAGAAGAGTAAATATTTTTGGCTTAATTCATGTAAACCATGTATCTCCATGCATTTCTTATATTCTATCATGTCTTATCCCTCTATTTAGCATGGTTTCCATTTATCTATTGCCCAAAAATAGGCCTTATATGCCCTATTTTACTTCTGTCTGTTACAGACAAGAAATTGTTTCTATCAGACCGCCACAATCATGTAGCGGCCCTGTGATAGACCGCTACCATCATGATGCGGTCCTTCTATGACCGCTATTTGCTTCCTATTTTCTACACATTGTTAACTCTAAATAGATTGCAGATCGGCCCTTATAATTATATGTTAAGCCTAATTATATAGGTCCTATTCCTAGTTACATCATTACATTTCTGTTAATGGTTACATTGTGCATCTATCATGATAGATTTCATGACCTACATGTCTTAGAAAGTTATTTTCTACTTATATTAATTCCATGCCCAAACCATATACTCTTGTATCAAAGTTAATCTTCACATGCTTTAAATGAACTTATTCTATTGGTGATTTGATCGTTGTTTCTCATAATTTCACTCTCATCTAAGTCTTTCTTAAGTACATGGCATGTATCCTGGTACGATGTCATTAGTTACACTTCGTACTTGAACGGAACACTCTCTTGGACTTGTGATCCTCTCCGTTGGATATTCCTTCCACCGGACTAGGTGATCTTGTTTCAAGGCCTCAGTAAGACTCCGCAAGCCTGGGATTCTCACTAGGACGCCGAGTTGGTTGTACCCTCAAAACCTAATTGTCTAAAAAGCACTCACAAGACCGGTGTTTTTCTGAGTCCTGGCTAGTAGCGGCCATCAAGGAGACCGCAACTGTCAAGTAGCGGCCTTCCCATGACCGCTATCTCCCAGAGATTTTACTACATCGACTCTTCTTTGTTCATGCGTCGACTCTATCCAATTTACGGCCATCTTAGGACCGCCACCTTCAAGTTGCGGCCAGGCTGTCACCGCTATTTCAAGAAAATGGCCGAGACATGACCGTTTTTATCTCAGCTGTGCTTAACATGAGTTTTGACCCAATGGTTGATTTCCTTATGTTCCTAGTGATCTATTGATTATCTAGACCCTAAAACATTAATGAATAAATTACTAATGAACTATGGAAATTATTGAACATAGCATTATGCGGTCGAATTCTTTCTGTGGCATGACCTTGTTCTTAATTTATCCTTGAACTCTCATGTTGTGCCCCTTAGGCACAAGCATGTGCTATGTTGATTTGATGATAGCAATACTGTCTTGTTTTGATGATTGCAACACAGTGAGTGCATTATGATATTATGTGTTCTTTATGATGATGGCATGTTGATTTGAATGCTTGAGTGTGTTATATCTGATTTAGTCTGTGGAGATTGCACAGACTATTTAGTGTCTCATGCAGTGTCAACACTGTGAGTGTGTCTCAAGTCTGTAGCGTCAACGCAGTGAGTGTGTCTCAAGTCTGCAGCGTCAACGCTGTGAGTGTGTACACAGCAATCTCAAGTCTGCAGCGTCAACTCTATAAGTCTATACATTGCTGCTTTGCATTGGACTTAAAGTCCATACATTGACAAGCCTGTACAATGGCTGCAGCATGCTCGCATAAGTTTATACATTGCATTGATGTGTTTCTGTGCACATTGCATTTTCCTGTTTGCATTAGTGCATTCATCACTTCTATCAGCATAGTCTGGACTGAAGTGGGTCGACACCCCTTCTTGATGGGTCGACCCCCCGAGAGAGCATGTCTATACACTGTGTCCAGAACATCTTCAACTCTGTACATTGCATTCATTCATGCTTTGGAGTCTGCACAATCATGTGCACAGTTCATGGACCAAGTCTAGACATTGTTGCATTGCTTTCACTGCATTGCATTGGCTAAAGTGTGTACATTGCTTGGCTAAGTCTGTACACTGCAGCTCACATCTCTGTGAAGTCTATACATTGCTGATCGAGCGTAAATCCATACATTCCAACCTTTTCCTACGTTCGTTGCTTTAGCTTCACTCCAAATCTATACATGGACTGCCAATCTTTGCCTACGTTCAGAGCCTCAAGTCTATACAGTGGTAAAGTCTGCACATTGTGCTTTGAATCTCAAAGTCTGTACATTGGCTTCACATCTTCAAGTCTATACACTGGCTTATTCTTCAAGTATATACAGCCTATCTTCATGATCTAAGTCTATACATCGTTCCTCAAAGGCTAAGTGTATACATTGTCTATATTGCATTACATGCTTTATATCAAAGTCTGTACAGCATGCCTTGTTGTTCACAGCCTTCAAAGTCACATTGTATTGCGTCAACGAAGTGCATTGGCATGTAGTGAAGCGTCAACGCATTGCATTGTGCATGCCCTGGCAAAGTGTATACGTTGTTGATTGCATTGTAAAGTCCATACATTGAAGTCTATGCGTTGGCCTTGAACTAAAGTCTATACAGAGTTCTATAATTAAACTGATAATGATACTCTGTCTGACAGGGAATCTTCGTGGAGGCTAATGAAGGGCATGTGATCCGAGGATAAGGAGAGTGCCCAGATGAGGACACGTGTACTGACAGCCTGCTGGATGCTGCCACGTGGTCCAAACTCTTAGGGTGGGAACTATGGAAGCCACATGCGCCCTGGCTGCTGCTGCTATATATACGAGCCTTCTTCCACAGAAGAAGACTGATCGAATTGGCGAGAGGTGAAGTCCTTACAGAGAGCCACGATCCAGACAGAGAGGAGAAAAGAAGAGAAGAGCATAGAGTGAAAGAAGAGCAGAAGAAGAAGAGAAGAAGAAAAGAGTGAAGAAAAGAAAGAGAGACAGAGAGCAGAGAAGAAGAAGAAAAAGAAAGAGAGAGAGAGATCGAGAGTTGAGAAGAAGAGATCAGCTGAAGATTGTCTCAACTGGACCGTGGATCAAATCCAGGCCAGTCAGCTCTTGTAGAGAGCCACATTTGTGCTTCATTTCTTTACAGCTTTCTGGTGCTATTTTGTTCCCCTTTGTGTTTTCCTTTTATACCTTTATTCAAGCTGTTAGTCAGCATTTGCAGTGGAGGATTCCACTGGATGGCCGAGCTGTATTGCCCAGCGGTTTGTAGAGGTGCTGCCTCTAGACGGGTAAGCTGTAATTCCCAGCAGTTTGCAGTGGAGGATTCCACTGGATAGCAAGCTGTGTTGCTCAGCGGGGCGAGGAGGATATCTCGGACGGAAAGCTGTGTTGCCCAGCGGTTGTAGGCAAGCTGTGATGCCCAACGGTTCAAGCTGTGAGTCAGCAGTAAGCCACACTCGGGTTGAGTGTGGGGTGGATGTAGGTCTGGAGGACCGAACCACCTAAAAACTCCTATTGCATTGTGGTTTGTTTTGTTCTATTTGTGCTTCCACTAGATGAATGCATAGGGGCGCTCAACTGTTTGCTTATAAGTTCAATAGATGAGTGTTCTAATCTGTCTTGTTAGCATTCCAATTTTTAAGTGAGCGAAATCTTATTTTGGGTGAAGTTTTTTTTTTAATTGGGCGAATTTTTAAAGGGCTATATTCATTCACCCCCCCTCTGAATACTTGCACCGAACCCAACACTTGGTATCAGAGCGGGTTGCTGTGCATATGATCTAACAATCCGCAGCAGTTCCTGCTAGCTTTTGGTGCACATCAGAGTGGGCTTCTTCTGCTCGTTGATTTGTTTCACTATCTTACTGCTTTACTTTGACCATCTGGTTTAGTGCATTTCTGTTTGGTGCATTTCATAGTGTGCTTTTTGTATTCGTTATTTTGGTTCTCCGACTCAGTGCCTTGCCCTGCTCATTTGGTCTAGGTGCTTCAGTTTTTCTGTGTCTTCAGATTATTTGCAATGGAACCAATCGTGCTGAAGGCTGGCTCCAGCAAAGCAAACAGATCCAGCCACAGTGGATCATTAAGCGGGAAAAGCAGCCTCTCGCGGTCTGAAATTGATGGAGACATTAAAAGGGTGACCAGTGTATTCAGGAAATTTCTGAGAAAAAGAGAAGGAAAGCTTGGTGAAGGCAGAAAGCAAATAAGGTATAATTCTAATCCTGCTAAGAATATTGACACTAACGTTTGCTACAAATGCAAGAAGGTTGGCCACACGAAGGCTGACTGTCCAGAATTATCGAAACTCAAAGGGAACACCTCGGATAGTGCTGAAGAAGGAGAAAAGTCAATATGCTTAATGGCCAATCGGGGAAGTGATGATGAGGAAACCTTATCTCAGGTAAGCTCTGAATCAGATGGATACTCTTTCGATGAATTGATAGAGATGTATGAAAATTTGTTCAAAGTGTCTAAGAAATTAAAATCTGAAAATAAAAAATTGAGAAAAGATATGAATCTTGAAGTCACTCGTTTGAAGGCAGAAAATGAAAACTTGAAATCTGAAAATGAGAATATCAGAAATAAGCACATTAGAAAAGATGATTCTTGCAATGCATGTGCTATTTTAGAAGACATGATAAATGAGTTTGATCATGATAATAATTTGCAAAAGGAATCAATCAAATCCCTGAAAGAGGAAAACAAATTATTGTTAGAAAAGAAAACTGAAGCTTAAGAAATTGAAAGTAAAATGCATGAAGAAATTGCTAGTTTTTTAATACACACTGCTGATTTGGAAAATGAAATTGTGTTATTAAAAGAAAAATTGGCTACTTGTGAAAAGGAGAAAGTTGATTCAGAAAATCTTATAATCTCCTTGGAAAGTAAAATTACTGAGATGAATGGTACTTCATCTAAGGTTGCTAAGGATAAAGGCAAAATGAAAATATCCTCGGAAGATGTAGTAAGTGATCAATGTGAGGAGATTGATAACATTTCTGAAATTAAGCAAGCTAAGAAGAACCAACTGTATACCACTTTTATTCGTAGCTCTGGTTTAGCTAACACTTCAGCTTCTTCTTCAAATATGCATGCTGCTAAGGAAATTCAAAAACGAAATAAAATCAGAAAACCCCAAAAACTCAAAGGAACAATCTGCATGCTAAAAACTCATCTGATAAGTGCCATGTTTTAAATAAATCTAATGGTTCTTGTTCTTGTCATTATTGTGGTAAGCATGGACACTTTATGAGTGAGTGTCTTGTGATGAAACAAGATGACAGAAAGCATGCTAGAAAAGTTCTGTCTGATCAAAAAAGGATAATCTGAATGTTAAAGAATTTCATGCTAGAAATCATGTTTCTAGGAGACAGAATCTAAATTGTTTTTGTTGTGGGAAGTTTGGCCACATTGCTGCTTAATATTGGCAGAATCCGAGAAAGAGATTCAACTCTAAACCTGTTAATTTTCATGTTAACAAAAAGATGTTTGACAGGAATAACCTTGGCTCCAAAGGTAAGCACCCAAGGTGCTTCGAATATGGGAGGCATGGCCACACAATCAAGGACTGTTGGCATGTACAAGGAAGTAGATTTAATTTCAAATCTGTAAAATTTCCTGCTCCCAATGCTGCTAGTAAGAAACAAAATATCCATGTAAACAACAGAACATTTCATGCTAAGTTTCATAGGTCTCATACTGCTGTTGATATGCATCATAGGACCAGACAATCTGTTGGTTCATGTTATTACTGTGGAAATTTTGGACATTCTATGTCTGATTGTTGTCTAATGGAATTTGATGATAATGCTGCAAAAAGGGTGTTTAGAACACCTGTCCGGGTAAATGCAGGACGCAAGGCTGCTTGGGCCCCTGCAGGATCAAATTGATTGACATGCTGCAGGTGTGCCTTGGAAGCTGATGAATAAAGGGGTTTATGATCCAAGGCACTCAACAGAAAACCCCAGGATTCTACATTTCAGGTTAGTTCTGAACGTTGTTTAAAATTCTATTATCTGAAATTGTTGTTTTGCTTGTTTGATTTCTGATGGCTTCTTCATGTCTAGCTGATCAGTCTGCATTCCAGACTCAGCTACTGAGTTTTAATTCTGCATATATGATGATCTTCTCTCTTGCCATTTATTGCATATGTTCATAAGATGCTGAATGCACTGCACAATCATGTTTGCAGTCGATGCACACCTTGTACTGAGCTTGAATGATTCATCTAGTGCATAGAGTCGATGCATGTGTCTTGTGTCAATGCAATGCATGCTTGTTGTTGAATGCATACTTGGACTGAGTGTGAATGGTTCATTTAGTAAACACAGTCAATGCATGTGTCTTATGTCTGCATACATCATTTGCATGACTATCATTGATGCTGTTCAATGCATGTAGGACTGCTTTATGTTGCATTGTCCTTGTTAACCTTGGTATATCATATGGTAAGTTACTAAAAGGTAGGGAAATCTGCCCGGAGATTCCTACCATGTGTGAGATGGTCTTTGAGACCATGTTCTCCGCCTAGTACCATGGGTCCAATCTTCATGTAGAACAATGCATTGCATCATATTTTGAAAAATCTGAAAAAGGATAAAAATGTTCATGACTTGGATGCATAAACATGAATTGATTGCATACTTGCCTCATGTATCCTTGGTGCTTAGTCTGCATGTAGAACAGTGTATTGCATTGCATATATTTTGCATCATGGTGTCAGGGGGTGCTGTGAGTTCAGTTCAATTATTTGAATCCTTTTTACTCCTCACTGTCCCCACTCAATTAATTCATATCTTTTGACATCAGATGCTATTGGACCATATTGCCAATTGCTATCTTTTCCCTATCATTTTCACTGAACAACAGTTCTGTATCTGGTTTAGTACATTGAGTTGTGATTATTGCAATTGTTCACTTATAAGAATCACTCTTACAAATTGAAAAGAACTTAAGGTTTAACCTTTATAAATTGGAGAGTTAAGTGTCTGCACTTCAGAATTTGAGATAAAAGAAAACTTTTATAGCTCTTAATCTTTGTCTCGTGGCTAAAATAGAAAAAGTTTTCTGTAATGCCTAAATGTGTTGAACTGGAAATGTCTAGAACAGGTGAACAAGAGTGTGTAATGTCCTTCAAACAATCACTCTAAAAGAATTAAGGGCAGCAGAAAATAAGATCACAAATATAAAGAACTGAACATTGTGACAGAGCAATGGTTGATTACACTGAGAAACTGTGAACTCCTCCAAAGAAGCAGGAAAATTCACATGTCATGAAGTGCTTTAGACTATCTCTGTTCATAGGATTAAATCTATAGGGGGGGTCCTCACCAAGTAACTGGGGGTACTGGCCTCTGATCAAGGTGTGCCCTTAATGTCAAAAGTGAAGACTATTCCTTGTAGGTCTTGATCTGAAATAGGTCTTGTAGTATATGCCTAGTAACTAGGGGTACCTGCCTCTGATCAAGGTGTACACTTAATGTCAACAGCATACATGCCACAGGTCTATTCACTTAGTTCAGTTTCTGAAAATTCAAAAGTGAAATACAAACTGCTGTAACCCTTTGAAAATCAAAAGTCAATGAGTGAAAATTGTTTTTATTAATACATATTCAAGTTGCATTTCTTGAATTTCTTTGTTTAATCACAAAAGGGTGTTATTTCAGACTTATCTATTAATACCCTGTGCCCTAGATTCATTACTATAAACGGAGTCTATAAACTCTTTTTCAAGGGTCAGGTGTTTTACTCTAGATTTATCACTGTTAAACCTGAATTTTTGTCAAAATTGTATGTTGCTGATTCTTATACTTTAACCACTGTTTATAATCAGGCTTATTTTCTGAACCAATGATTCAGCTGTTGTCTATTGACCCTCCTACCTTCTCTACCTTTACCTATCTGTTCATATTCCTTCTCAAAGGGGGAGCAATTATTAAGGGGGAGAACCAGTTCAGGGGGAGTCATATCTTCAGGGGGAGTTTACTGCTCTAGAGGAATTTGCATGCATAATGCACTTTGCACTCTTGTTTATACTATTTTTTCTCTTTTTGATTATGTCAAAGGGGGAGAAAATTTTGTGTGTGACTCACTGTCACAGTGTGCTGCCATCATCAAAAAGGGGGAGAATGTTGTGCCCCTTAGGCACAAGCATGTGCTATGTTGATTTGATGATAGCAATGCTGTCTTGTTTTGATGATTGCAACACAGTGAGTGCATTATGATATTATGTGTTCTTTATGATGATGGCATGTTGATTTGAATGCTTGAGTATGTTATATCTGATTTAGTCTGTGGAGATTGCACAGACTATTTAGTGTCTCATGTAGCGTCAACACTGTGAGTGTGTCTCAAGTCTGCAGCGTCAACACTGTGAGTGTGTCTCAAGTCTGCAGCGTCAACGCTGTGAGTGTGTACACAGCATTCTCAAGTCTGCAGCGTCAACTCTATAAGTCTATACATTGCTGCTTTGCATTGGACTTAAAGTCCATACATTGACAAGCCTGTACAATGGCTGCAGCATGCTCGCATAAGTTTATACATTGCATTGATGTGTTTCTGTGCACATTGCATTTTCCTGTTTGCATTAGTGCATTCATCACTACTATCAACATAGTCTGGACTGAAGTGGGTCGACACCATTTCTTGATGGGTCGACCCCCCGAGAGAGCATGTCTATACACTGTGTCCAGAACATCTTCAACTCTGTACATTGCATTCATTCATGCTTTAGATTCTGCACATTTATGTGCACAGTTCATGGACCAAGTCTAGACATTGTTGCATTGCTTTCACTGCATTGCATTGGCTAAAGTGTGTACATTGCTTGGCTAAGTCTGTACACTGCAGCTCACATCTCTGTTAAGTCTATACATTGCTGATCGAGTGTAAGTCCATACATTCCAACCTTTTCCTACGTTCGCTGCTTTAGCTTCACCCCAAGTCTATACATGGACTGCCAGTCTTTACCTACGTTTAGAGCCTCAAGTCTATACAGTGATAAAGTCTGCACATTGTGCTTTGAAGCTCAAAGTCTGTACATTGGCTTCACATCTTCAAGTCTATACACTGGCTTATTCTTCAAGTATATACAGCCTGTCTTCACGATCTAAGTCTATACATCATTCCTCAAAGGCTAAGTGTATACATTGTCTATATTGCATTACATGCTTTATATCAAAGTCTGTACAGCATGCCTTGTTGTTCACAACCTTCAAAGTCACATTGTATTACGTCAACGCAGTGCATTGGCATGTAGTGAAGCGTCAACGCATTGCATTGTGCATGCCCTGGCAAAGTGTATACATTGCTGATTGCATTGTAAAGTCCATACATTGAAGTCTATGCGTTGGCCTTGACCTAAAGTCTATACAGAGTTCTATAATTAAACTGATAACGATACTCTGTCTGACAGGGAATCTTCGTGGAGGCTAATGAAGGGCACGTGATCCGAGGATAAGGAGAGTGCCCAGATGAGGACACGTGTACTGACAGCCAGCTGGATGCTGCCACGTGGTCCAAATTCTTAGGGCGGGAACTGTGGAAGCCACACGCGCCCTGGCTGCTGCTGCTATATATACGAGCCTTCTTCCACAGAAGAAGACTGATCGAATTGGCGAGAGGTGAAGTCCATACAGAGAGCCACGATCCAGACAGAGAGGAGAAACGAAGAGAAGAGCATAGAGTGAAAGAAGAGCAGAAGAAGAAGAGAAGAAGAAAAGAGTGAAGAAAAGAAAGAGAGACAGAGAGCAGAGAAGAAGAAGAAAAAGAAAGAGAAAGAGAGATCGAGAGTTGAGAAGAAGAGATCAGCTGAAGATTGTCTCAACTGGCCCGTGGATCCAATCCAGGCCAGTCAGCTCTTGTAGAGAGCCACATTTGTGCTTCATTTCTTTACAGCTTTCCGGTGCTGTTTTGTTCCCCTTTGTGTTTTCCTTTTATACCTTTATTCAAGCTGTTAGTCAGCATTTGCAGTGGAGGATTCCACTGGACGGCCAAGCTGTATTCCCTAGCGGTTTGCAGAGGTGCTGCCTCTGGACGGGTAAGCTGTAATCCCCAGCGGTTTGCAGTGGAGGATTCCACTGGACAGCAAGCTGTATTGCTCAGCGGGGCGAGGAGGATACCTCCGACGGCAAGCTGTATTGCCCAGCGGTTGTAGGCAAGTTGTGATGCCCAGCGGTTCAAGCTGTGAGTCAGCAGTAAGCCACACTCAAGTTGAGTGTGGGGTGGATGTAGGTCTGGAGGACCGAACCACCTAAAAACTCCTATTGCATTGTGGTTTGTTTTGTTCTATTTGTGCTTCCGCTAGATGATTGCATAGGGGCGCTCAACTGTTTGCTTATAAGTTCAATAGATGAGTGTTATAATCTGTCTTGTTAGCATTCCAATTTTTAAGTGAGCGAAATCTTATTTTGGGTGAAGTTTTTTTTAATTGGGTGAATTTTTAAAGGGCTATATTCATTCACCCCCCCTCTGAATACTTGCACCGAACCCAACACTTGGTATCAGAGCGGGTTGCTGTGCATAGGATCTAACAATCCGCAGTAGTTCCTGCTAGCTTTTTGTGCACATCAGAGTGGGCTTCTTCTGCTCGTTGATTTGTTTCACTATCTTACTGCTTTACTTTGATCATCTGGTTTAGTGCATTTCTGTTTGGTGCATTTCATAGTGTGCTTTTTGTGTTCGTTATTTTGGTTCTCCGACTCAGTGCCTTGCCCTGCTCATTTGGTCTAGGTGCTTTAGTTTTTCTGTGTCTTCAGATTATTTGCAATGGAACCAATCGTGCTGAAGGCTGGCTCCAGCAAAGCAAACAGATCCAGCCACAGTGGATCATTAAGCGAGAAAAGCAGCCTCTCGCGGTCTGAAATTGATGGAGACATTGAAAGGGTGACCAGTGAATTCATGAAATTTCTGAGAAAAAGAGAAGGAAAGCTTGGTGAAGGCAGAAAGCAAATAAGGTATAATTCTAATCCTGCTAAGAATATTGACACTAACGTTTGCTACAAATGCAGGAAGGTTGGCCACACGAAGGCTGACTGTCCAGAATTCTCGAAACTCAAAGGGAACACCTCGGACAGTGCTGAAGAAGGAGAAAAGTCAATATGCTTAATGGCCAATCGGGGAAGTGATGATGAGGAAACCTCATCTCAGGTAAACTCTGAATCAGATGGATACTCTTTCGATGAATTGATAGAGATGTATGAAAATTTGTTCAAAGTGTCCAAGAAATAAAAATCTGAAAATAAAAAATTGAGAAAAGACATGAATATTGAAGTCGCTCGTTTGAAGGCAGAAAATGAAAACTTGAAATCTGAAAATGAGAACCTCAGAAATAAGCACATTAGAAAAGATGATTCTTGCAATACATGTGCTATTTTAGAAGACATGATAAATGAGTTTGATCATGATGATAATTTGCAAAAGGAATCAATCAAATCCCTGAAAGAGGAAAACAAATTATTGTTAGAAAAGAAAATTGAAGCTGAACAAATTGAAAGTAAAATGCATGAAGAAATTGCTAGTTTTTTAATACACACTGCTGATTTGGAAAATGAAATTATGTTATTAAAAGAAAAATTGGCTAGTTGTGAAAAGGAGAAAGTTGATTCAGAAAATCTTATAGTCTCCTTGGAAAGTAAAATTACTGAGATGAATGGTACTTCATCTAAGGTTGCTAAGGATAAAGGCAAAATGAAAATATCCTCGGAAGATGTAGTAAGTGATCAATGTGAGGAGATTGATAACATTTCTGAAATTAAGCAAGCTAAGAAGAACTAGGTGTATACCAGTTTTATTCGTAACTCTGGTTTATCTAGCACTTCAGCTTCTTCTTCAAATATGCATGCTGCTAAGGAAATTCAAAAACGAAATAAAAATCAGAAAACCCCAAAAACTCAAAGGAACAATCTGCATGCTAAAAACTCATCTGATAAGTGCCATGTTTTAAATAAATCTAATGGTTCTTGTTCTTGTCATTATTGTGGTAAGCATGGACACTTTATGAGTGAGTGTCTTGTGATGAAACAAGATGACAGAAAGCATGCTAGAAAAGTTCTGTCTGATCAGAAAAAGGATAATCTGAATGTTAAAGAATTTCATGCTAGAAATCATGTTTCTAGGAGACAGAATCTAAATTATTTTTGTTGTGGGAAGTTTGGCCACATTGCTGCTCAATGTTGGCAGAATCCGAGAAAGGGATTCAACTCTAAACCTGTTAATTTTCATGTTAACAAAAAGATGTTTGACAGGAATAACCTTGGCTCCAAAGGCAAGCACCCAAGGTGCTTCGAATATGGGAGGCATGGCCACACAGTCAAGGACTGTTGGCATGTACAAGGAAGTAGATTTAATTTCAAATCTGTAAAATTTCCTGCTCCCAATGCTGCTAGTAAGAAACAAAATGTCCATGTAAACAACAGAACATTTCATGCTAAGTTTCATAGGTCTCATGCTGCTGTTGATATGCATCATAGGACCAGACAATCTGTTGGTTCATGTCATTACTGTGGAAATTTTGGACATTCTATGTCTGATTGTTGTCTAATGGAATTTGATGATAATGCTACAAAAAGGGTGTTTAGAACACCTGTCCGGGTAAATGCAGGACCCAAGGCTGCTTGGGTCCCTGCAGGATCAAATTGATTGACATGCTGCAGGTGTGCCTTGGAAGCTGATGAATAAAGGGGTTTATGATCCAAGGCACTCAACAGAAAACCCTAGGATTCTACATTTCAGGTTAGTTATGAACGTTGTTTAAAATTCTATTATCTGAAATTGTTGTTTTGCTTGTTTGATTTTTGATGGCTTCTTCATGTCTAGCTGATCAGTCTGCATTCCAGACTCAACTACTGAGTTTTAATTCTGCATATATGATGCTCTTCTCTCTTGCCATTTATTGCATATGTTCATAAGATGCTGAATGCACTGCACAATCATGTTTGCAGTCGATGCACACCTTGTACTGAGCTTGAATGATTCATCTAGTGCATAGAGTCGATGCATGTGTCTTGTGTCAATGCAATGCATGCTTGTTGTTGAATGCATACTTGGACTGAGTGTGAATGGTTCATTTAGTGAACACAGTCAATGCATGTGTCTTATGTCTGCATACATCATTTGCATGACTATCATTGATGCTGTTCAATGTATGTAGGACTGCTTTATGTTGCATTATCCTTGTTAACCCTAGTATATCATATGGTAAGTTACTAAAAGGTAGGGAAATCTGCCCGGAGGTTCCTACCATGTGTGAGATGGTCTTTGAGACCAGGTTCTCCGCCTAGTACCATGGGTCCAGTCTTCATGTAGAACAGTGCATTGCATCATATTTTGAAAAATCTGAAAAAGGATAAAAATGTTCATGACTTGGATGCATAAACTTGAATTGATTGCATACTTGCCACATGTATCCTTGGTGCTTAGTCTGCATGTAGAATAGTGTATTGCATTTCATATATTTTGCATCATGGTGTCAGGGGGTGCTGTGAGTTTAGTTCAATTCTTTGAATCCTTTTTACTCCTCACTGTCCCCACTCAATTAATTTATATCTTTTGACATCAGATGCTATTGGACCATATTACCAATTGCTATCTTTTCCCTATCATTTTCATTGAACAACAGTTCTGTATCTGGTTTAGTACATTGAGTTGTGATTATTACAATTGTTCAGTTATAAGAATCACTCTTACAAATTGAAAAGAACTAAAGGTTTAACCTTTATAAATTGGAGAGTTAAGTGTCTGCACTTCAGAATTTGAGATAAAAGAAAACTTTTATAGCTCTTAATCTTTGTCTCATGGCTAAAATAGAAAAAGTTTTCTATAATGCCTAAATGTGTTGAACTGGAAATGTCTAGAACAGGTGAACAAGAGTGTGTAATGTCCTTCAAACAATCACTCTAAAAGAATTAAGGGCAGCAGAAAATAAGATCACAAATATAAAGAACTGAACATTGTGACAGAGCAATGGTTGATTGCACTGAGAAACTGTGAACTCCTCCAAAGAAGCAGGAAAATTCACATGTCATGAAGTGCTTTAGACTATCTCCGTTCATAGGATCAAATCTATAGGGGGGTCCTCACCAAGTAACTGGGGGTACTGGCCTCTGATCAAGGTGTGCCCTTAATGTCAAAAGTGAAGACTATTCCTTGTAGGTCTTGATCTGAAATAGGTCTTGTAGTTTATGCCTAGTAACTAGGGGTACCTGCCTCTGATCAAGGTGTACACTTAATGTCAACAGCATACATGCCACAGGTCTATTCACTTAGTTCAGTTTCTGAAAATTCAAAAGTGAAATACAAACTGCTGTAACCCTTTGAAAATCAAAAGTCAATGAGTGAAAATTGTTTTTATTAATACATATTCTAGTTGCCTTTCTTGAATTTCTTTGTTTAATCACAAAAGGGTATTATTTCAGACTTATCTATTAATACCATGTGCCCTAGATTCATTGCTATAAACAGAGTCTATAAACTCTTTTTCAAGGGTCAGGTGTTTTACTCTAGATTTATCACTGTTAAACCTGAATTTTTGTCAAAATTGTATGTTGTTGATTCTTATACTTTAACTACGATTTATAATCAGGCTTTTTTTCTGAACCAATGATTCAGCTGTTGTCTATTGACCCTCCTACCTTCTCTAACTTTACCTATATGTTCATATTCCTTCTCAAAGGGGGAGCAATTATTAAGGGGGAGAACCAGTTCAGGGGGAGTCATATCTTCAGGGGGAGTTTACTGCTCTAGAGGAATTTGCATGCATAATGCACTTTGCACGCTTGTTTATACTGTTTTTTCTCTTTTTGATTATGTCAAAGGGGGAGAAAATTTTGTGTGTGACTCACTGTCACAGTGTGTTGCCATCATCAAAAAGGGGGAGAATGTTGTGCCCCTTAGGCACAAGCATGTGCTATGTTGATTTGATGATAGCAATGCTATCTTGTTTTGATGATTACAACACAGTGAGTGCATTATGATATTATGTGTTCTTTATGATGATGGCATGTTGATTTGAATGCTTGAGTGTGTTATATCTGATTTAGTCTGTAGAGATTGCACAGACTATTTAGTGTCTCATTCAGCGTCAACGCTGTGAGTGTGTCTCAAG
This sequence comes from Amorphophallus konjac, assembly GCA_022559845.1. Taxonomy (NCBI): domain Eukaryota; kingdom Viridiplantae; phylum Streptophyta; class Magnoliopsida; order Alismatales; family Araceae; genus Amorphophallus; species Amorphophallus konjac. Next base: position 152,078,545 of record CM040120.1, on the reverse strand, counting down.
TCTGCAGCGTCAACGCTGTGAGTGTGTCTCAAGTTTGCAGCGTCAACGCTGTGAGTGTGTACACAGCATTCTCAAGTCTGCAGCGTCAACTCTATAAGTCTATACATTGCTGCTTTGCATTGGACTTAAAGTCCATACATTGACAAGCCTGTACAATGGCTACAGCATGCTCGCATAAGTTTATACATTGCATTGATGTGTTTCTGTGCACATTGCATTTTCCTGTTTGCATTAGTGCATTCATCACTTCTATCAGCATAGTCTGGACTAAAGTGGGTCGACACCCCTTCTTGATGGGTCGACCCCCCGAGAGAGCATGTCTATACACTGTGTCCAGAACATCTTCAACTCTGTACATTGCATTCATTCATGCTTTGGAGTCTGCACATTTATGTGCACAGTTCATGGACCAAGTCTAGACATTGTTGCATTGCTTTCACTGCATTGCATTGGCTAAAGTGTGTACATTGCTTGGCTAAGTCTGTACACTGCAGCTCACATCTCTGTTAAGTCTATACATTGCTAATCGAGCGTAAGTCCATACATTCCAACCTTTTCCTACGTTCGCTGCTTTAGCTTCACTCCAAGTCTATACATGGACTGCCAGTCTTTACCTACGTTCAGAGCCTCAAGTCTATACAGTGGTAAAGTCTGCACATTGTGCTTTGAAGCTCAAAGTTTGTACATTGGCTTCACATCTTCAAGTCTATACACTGGCTTATTCTTCAAGTATATACAGCCTGTCTTCACGATCTAAGTCTATACATCGTTCCTCAAAGGCTAAGTGTATACATTGTCTATATTGCAATACATGCTTTATATCAAAGTCTGTACAGCATGCCTTGTTGTTCACAGCCTTCAAAGTCACATTGTATTGCGTCAACGCAGTGCATTGGCATGTAGTGAAGCATCAACGCATTGCATTGTGCATGCCCTGGCAAAGTGTATACATTGCTGATTGCATTGTAAAGTCCATACATTGAAGTCTATGCGTTGGCCTTGAACTAAAGTCTATACAGAGTTCTATAATTAAACTGATAACGATACTCTGTCTGACAGGGAATCTTCATGGAGGCTAATGAAGGGCACGTGATCCGAGGATAAGGAGAGTGCCCAGATGAGGACACGTGTACTGATAGCCTGCTGGATGCTGCCACGTGGTCAGAATTCTTAGGGCGGGAACTGTGGAAGCCACACATGCCCTGGCTGCTGCTGCTGCTGCTATATATACGAGCCTTCTTCCACAGAAGAAGACTGATCGAATTGGCGAGAGGTGAAGTCCATGTAGAGAGCCACGATCCAGACAGAGAGGAGAAAAGAAGAGAAGAGCATAGAGTGAAAGAAGAGCAGAAGAAGAAGAGAAGAAGAAAAGAGTGAAGAAAAGAAAGAGAGACAGAGAGCAGAGAAGAAGAAGAAAAAGAAAGAGAAAGAGAGATCGAGAGTTGAGAAGAAGAGATCAGCTGAAGATTGTCTCAACTGGACCGTGGATCAAATCCAGGCCAGTCAGCTCTTGTAGAGAGCCACATTTGTGCTTCATTTCTTTACAGCTTTCCGGTGCTATTTTGTTCCCCTTTGTGTTTTCCTTTTATACCTTTATTCAAGTTGTTAGTCAGCATTTCCAGTGGAGGATTCCACTGGACGGCCAAGCTGTATTGCCCAGCGGTTTGCAGAGGTGCTGCCTCTGGACGGGTAAGCTGTAATCCCCAGCGGTTTGCAGTGGAGGATTCCACTGGACAGCAAGCTGTGTTGCTCAGCGGGGCGAGGAGGATACCTCGGACGGCAAGCTGTGTTGCCCAGCGGTTGTAGGCAAGCTGTGATGCCCAGCGGTTCAAGCTGTGAGTCAGCAGTAAGCACACTCGGGTTGAGTGTGGGGTGGATGTAGGTCTGGAGGACCGAACCACCTAAAAGCTCCTATTGCATTGTGGTTTGTTTTGTTCTATTTGTGCTTCCGGTATATGAATTCATAGGGGCGCTCAACTGTTTGCTTATAAGTTCAATAGATGAGTGTTCTAATCTGTCTTGTTAGCATTCCAGTTTTTAAGTGAGCGAAATCTTATTTTGGGTGAAGTTTTTTTTTAATTGGGCGAATTTATAAAGGGCTATATTCATTCACCCCCCTCTGAATACTTGCACCGAACCCAACATCTCATATTCATAATTGGTGCATTCTTACCTTGTTATTATTATCATGGAACTATTGTTTGGACTTGATATTATCGGCCTTCTTGATTTATATCTCGTGGAAGTAGCTTGATTTATAACTTGAAGCTGTGGATCAGGCACTGATTATGTCCAAGGGCTCGACACTATCCCCCTCGGCTGTTTACCGGAAACATGCTATAAACCTTGGGGTATGATGAATACTGGCGTCACATTATGCCGGGAGTACTTTTTTTATAGACAAGTGAAAATCACAAGGCTCTACATGAAATTATACATTCTTGTTACATGACTTTCTAGTGCATAACTTTTATGGTTATGAAAAGTACATTCTCGTTACATGCAAGTATATTTCTGATACATGAAAGTCCACATTATATTCTTGCTCGATCATGCTCTCATTTTACATGAGCCTTCATATCTTGTTACTTTGGTTGTATGCGTATGATTTATCGCATTTCTTTTATCTTACATTCTAGAGCAAAAATGTTAATTATTTAAATATTACCTTCATGTTAATACGAAGATACCTACTGGGTAAGTGTGATCATTCCCTGCTTTTCCAATCTTTTCAGGAAATTCTAGTGGGGATTTGGACTACTCAAGTGATGAGTCCGAGAGTGATTAAAGATTGAGAGAAGACATAGTCATGAGTCATTAGTATTAAAGTTCCTTCACTGTGATAGGCGGTGAGGTTGATCATGTCATGTAATTTTCCCTTTTTATTGAGTCTAGCAATGTAATGATTCAAGAGTCATCACTTTGTAAACTTGTCATTATTATTCAATAAAAGTAAAAGTTTTGTCCAATTATTGTGCATTCATTCTTATGTGTGGATGTGTTAGCGCTCTGATTATATTACTTGCTTGCGGTATACTAGCCGGCTGTTCACATTCCCGAATATCTTCCGTTGTACTTATATCTCAAGACGTGACAAATATTTCTATGCATGCCTTAAACAAGTCATTATGCTTCCTGATCATGGCATATTTCATACTTCATGTTGGCATGTTTCTAAGCTTAATTTCATGTATGTTATTTTCTTGTCCCAAATCAAATAATATTATAATTAAAGGAATTTCCATGTAACTTGACTTATGAGTTTTAATCGTTCCATTTCTCATCTTATTTCTATTTTATTAAGCTCACATATGGCGCGTAATCCGGTACGTTGCTATTAGATCACTTGCACTTGATAGGAACACACTCTTGAACTTGAGATCCTCTCCATCAGATATTCCTTCTGCCGTACTAGGTGATCTTGTTTCAAGGCCTTTGTAAGTCTCCGCAAAATTGGGATTCCCACTAGGACGTCGAGCTAGTTGTACCCTAAAAACCCAATGGTCTAGAAAGCACTTGAGTTTTCTATGTTTTCCTGAACTCTGTGCTGATCGCAGCCTCCCTGCGACCGCAACATCGTAGTAGCGGCCGTCCTAGGACCGCATTCTGTCTGCAGTTCTACTGTGTTGACCCTTTTCTTTTCTGGCGTCGACCCTGTCTAGAGGCGGTCATGACTTGACTGCTACCTCAAGAAAATGATCCTCTTGAGACCGCGTTCTGTCTACATGTTGCTCAACCTATGGTTTGACCTAAGGTGTCACGCCCCGATGCGGAAACTCGGGACGTACAGTTAGAAACTAGCTAGCAGGAAAGAGAGAGAGAGAGAGAGAGCTAATCTAAATATAACACAAGTGCTATGAAATGGAAATAACTTATTGATCATTAAACAAACCACAATTGATACAATAATCCTCAAACCAACTTAATATAACTGGGACAACAACAACTAAACAACAATAACATAACTGAAACTAAATACTCTAAACACAACTAGAACTGATACGCTGAAGACATCACTCCTGCCCATCCCCGATGGTAAGCTCGTCACCTGAATAGCCTGGAAAGGGGGGAAATAACAACTATGAGCTGACGCTCAGTAGGAAATAACAGGCAAGTTTACATGATTAACAATTTAATTACATTTTGATATGCCATGCAATTAAAAGAGATAAATGACGATAACAATATAATGAAACGACGTAATAAAAAGATCATGGAAGGTCAAGAAATATAAGATGCCAAGAATTAACAAGATAACAAGTACAAGAATTTACAACAGGAGATAGTAATAAAGAATTGGCCAACAAGCAGTAATTAACATCAATTCAATCACGATCAAGTAACAAGTAACAAGATATTTTTGTCATAGACGTAACAAGCAAGCAAGTATTCGGTGCAATGCCTCACCATGTCATTAACATCCCATGGGCTCAATAATTTTCGGGCGCTCTCCCCAGGACCAGACCAGGCCCCTACAGTGCGTTGGCATCGATTTATTGGATCCAAGATCCCACGCGTCTAGACATTCAGTCAATTTTAATGGCCAATTTAATCAGAGGAATTACTGCCAGAAGTTCAGATTTAAAGGACTAACCTTGTCCTTGGATTCAAGAACACATAAACACGGTCAAACTCATCTCCAAGAGATGTGCGGTCATACATAAGCCGCGCAAGGGTATGTACGGCTAACACCGGGCCGTGCATACAGAACTGGCTGAAACTCAGCCTACGAGGTCAAGAAAGAACGGCTGACAGTGGGCCGCTCGAAGGTATGAACGGTGCATTATGGGCCGCTCATGTCCATAAGACATTAAGACCCATGAATAAGATGTACGGTCCATACTGGGCCGTATAAAGGTATGCGGTCATAATCGGGCCGCCAAAGAGGATATGCGGTCAACTACTAGCCGCGCATGCCTCTCGTCGTCCAATTTGATCCAAGACTCAAATCAGCGATTTGAACACATAAAATGATGTTTTCGTAGTTCAATAGGTTCATAAAAGGGATATAAAGAAATCCCGAGATGATGGTAATGCCGCTGGATAGAGTTTCCGGGGTAAAACCAAGACTAGCACGCTGATCGGCTAACGACTTGTTACAAGTCGGGAAGTTAAACACGTTGTTCTACTGTAGTACAGCAGCTAACCAGCAATCTAATGATCATATTAATCCTAATTCCATGTCAAATTAACAAGAATTAAGTTATACATTAAGTCAAGATGCCAAAAAGATTAATCGGGATGATAATGGGTATGAACAAGATCGTGTAAGTCACGTAGGCACGAATAATAAGCAATTAACAGAAATTTAGTTGCATAATTAATCATTTATCAAGTGGGTTTCTATTTTATTAATTACCATTTAGAACACTAAGATGAATGCATTAGAAATAGTATTAAGTGGTTTTCTATCAAGATAAACGGTTGGGATTGGGCCGTATATCTATCGGGCTTAACAGGGGCGGAAACGGGGTTCAAATGGAGCACTGGGAGTTGGGTGGTCTAGGACATGGCCGCCCATGTGATGGGTAGTCTAGGATAGGGCCGCCCATCCCAGGGTTGTGCGGCCCAGGACAGGGCCGCCCATGTACTTGTGCGGCCACCTGCAGGGCCGTTTAACTTGTGTGGTCCTGTTTGGACCGTTTAACCTGTTGGGAGTGGATATGTGGTCAGTTTTGAACCGTCCAACTAGTTGTGTGATCATTTAGGAACCGTTTAACTCCTGTCTATGCCAGAGTCATGTCTGGGCTTGAGTTGTGCGGTCTATCGTGCGACCGTCCATCTCTGGTCGTCTCCGGTCGTCCCTTCCGCGTCCGATGAATGCCGAGAAGCTAAGGGGGTTGATAGGGTTGCACTAAAACGCTAATAACTAATGTAAATAGACTCCAAATAAGGGGATTTTGGTACCGTTGGAAAGCTAACAGAGAATACTATCTATCAGTAAGGCCAATTTCAAATTATCTTACTGAAATCGTGATTTACTAAGGCAAGAACATGGGAAACCCTAATTTTGACATGCTGTGACTAAATTGTAAAATTCTCTCAACATATAGAACGAAATTTGGGGCTTCTTACATCAAAAGAAAGCTACTACGATGCTGAATCCAACCATATATAATATGGTTCATGTGGATCAGGATTAATACTTCGAAATCAAAAATCAACTTGGAAGAACACATCAAAAACTAGGTCTAAACATGATGTTACTACGAACAGAAATTCTCTAAACATGCTTCATTAAATTTAAGGCTTTCTACGCCTAAAGAAAACTAACAACATGCTGATTATATCATCTAAGTTAATTAGAGTTTGGCCTGTTAAACCTACCTTAATCGAAGGTTGAAATAAGATGCTAGATAAGAAGAACGAACTTGCTAACCCTTCACAAAAACCTCGATAGCTCTCTAGACACCTGATAAAAATTGGGGCTTTTAGTCCCACTAGATATATCTCATCAAGAGGAATAAAATGAGGTATTCATGTTCGAATTTTGGTTGAGAATTCCTACCTCAATCGAAGAAACAAGGAAGGAAGAAGGTAGACGACGGCCTGCCGACACACCTTCAGTAATCGCCGGATATCTCCCCAAATCTGACTCCTCTACCGACACAGCTGCTACCAAATGAAACTAGGGTCGAAGAGATTTCTATCTATAGCTCACACATCTTCTGGAGAGTTCGGAGCTGAGAGAATTCGACGGGGCAAGAGACGTGTTAGAAACGGCGCCGAAAAGGTTGACTCAACCAAACTCGACCGGCTGCGCATTCTAGGGTTAGGGTTTTGAGAAATTAGTAGAGGGCTTTTGATCCTCAGATCAAGGCCGTTCATTTGCCTCCGGTTTGAGCTCATTTGGTTAAGTATTAAGCCTTAATTTCGCGTTTTAAACTAAGGTTAGGTAAGGGTCAAAAAGTGTGCACTTTTGGTCTTAATCACCAAATAGATCTAACCACGGATTTTTAATGGCTTAATTACATAAGATAAAGTTACTAACTACATCGACCTTAACCTGTTTACCATTTTTATGGATTTTTATAAGGTAGTCGGATTTTCACTTATTCTATTTCTAAGGAATTAAATATTAATAAATCCGAAATTCAATTATTAATTCATTAAAAATTCAATTCTCAGTTAATAAAAGCTTAATAATTATATTGGGCTCAAATAATAATTCGGGGTATTACACCCTCCCCTACTTAAAGAATTTGGTCCTCCAAATTCACTGCACTATAACTGAGAGTAGGGAAAGAGATCGCTCACCTAGAATAAGTCGGGATATCGCTTCCGCATAGTATCTTCAGACTCCCAAGTAGCTTCTTCGGTCCCACGCCGACTCCACTGAATATTGACCATCGGTATAGAATGATTCCGGAGTTGATGTTGCTTCCGGTCCAGAATCTCGATAGATCTTTCTTCATAAGTCAAATCTTCCTTCAGTTCAAAATCCACTTGCTGAATGATATGAGTGGGGTCGTACACATATTTCCGTAACATAGACACATGGAAAATATTGTGCATGCCGGACAACTGTGGTGGTAAAGCCATTCTGTAAGTAACTTCTCCCACTCTATCCAGAATCTCGAATGGACTAATGTCTCTCGGACTTAGCTTGCCTTGAATACCAAATCTTCGGATCCCTCTCGTCGGAGAGACCTTTAAGAACACATGCTCGCCAACCTGAAATTCCAATGCTCTTCTCCTATTGTCGGCATAACTCTTCTGTCTGGATTGGGCTACTTGTAACCGGTCTCGGATAATACGGATGTTTTGTGATGATTCTGAAACAAGATCCGGTCCAAGCCACTGTTTCTCACCTACCTCATCCCAACACAACGGGGAACGACAGCTTCGCCCGTACAATGCTTCAAAAGGAGCCATCTGTATGCTGGATTGGTAGCTATGGTTGTAGGCGAATTCAATCAATGCCAGGTGATCACTCCAACTACCTCCAAAATCAATCATGCATGCTCGCAGCATATCTTCCACTATTTGGTTGGTTCTTTCCGTCTGTCCATCTGTCTGCGGATGAAAAGCAGTACTGAAATTCAGATGAGTACCCAAAGACTCTTGCAGTCCCTTCCAGAAATGTGAAGTAAATCTGGGGTCTCGATCATACACAATGCTGACTGGTATGCCATGGTGTCTTACCACTTCCTTCAAATACAAAACAACCAATACATCAACTGTCCACTTGGACTTAATTGGTAAGAAATGAGCTGACTTTGTCAATCGATCGACAATCACCCATATCGCATCAAATCCTCCACGAGTCCTAGGTAGACCCATAATGAAATCCATGCCAATACTTTCCCACTTCCATTGGGGTATGTCGAGAGGTTTCAATTTTTCCTACCGGTCTGAAATGTTCGGCCTTAACTTGCTGGCAAACCAAGCATCTACTCACGAAGTCTGTAACTTCTCTTTTCATATTTATCCACCAAAAGGATCTCTTCAAATCGCTATACATTTTAGTACCTCCAGGGTGAATGGTGTATCTGGATCTATGAGCTTCCTCAAGAATCTTGTTCTTTATTCCGGCTTCATCAGGTACACAAGTTCTGCCTTTGAATAATAATCTTTCATCTTTACCCAACATGAAGTCAGGTCTGCTGCTCAAGTTTCCCTTGATCTCTACCAGCTCGGGATCATTATCTTGCAAGGACTTGATTTCCATCAACAGTTCGGGCTTAAGTTGAATCTGAGCAGTCATAACCCTATCATTGTCAACATTAAGATCCAGACGAGACAATTGTTCCAGTAACTTCCATTCTTGTAACATGAGACTTGACAATCTAGCTATAGGCTTTCGGCTTAAAGCATCTGCCACAACATTGCCTTTGCCAGGATGATACTCAATCGAGAAGTTGAAGTCTTTCAAGTACTCCAACCATCTCCTCTGCCTCATGTTGAGTTCCTTCTGAGAAAATAAGTATTTCAGACTCTTATGATCTGAAAACACTGTGAAGGTTTCTCCATACAAGTAATGCCTCCAAATCTTCAATGCGAACACCACTACTGCTAATTCCAGATCATGAACAGACTAATTCTCTTCGTGCTTCCTCAACTGCCTAGAAGAATAGGCAATCACCTTCCCATGCTGCATGAGTACACAGCCTAAGCCAATACCTGAAACATCAATATAAACAACAAAACCTCCTTCACCAGAAGGTAAAGCCAAAACAGGTGCAGTGGTCAAACATTCCTTCAAAGTCTGAAAGCTTCGCTCGCAGTCATCTGACCAATCAAACTTGTTCTCCTTGCTGGTTAATCTTGTCATAGGTACCGCAATCTTAGAGAAATCCTGAATACATCTTCGGTAATAGCCTGCCAGGCCTAAGAAACTTCTAACTTCCGTCACACTGGTAAGCTGCTCCCAATTTTTCACTGCCTCAACCTTCGAAGGATCAACAGAAATCCCTTCCTTCGTAATGATATGTCCGAGAAAGGACACCTCTTGCAACCAGAATTCACACTTACTAAACTTGGCATATAGCTGATGATCTCTCAATAATTGCAAAGCCAACCTCAGATGTTCAGCATGTTCCACTTCATTCTTGGAATATATCAAGATGTCATCAATAAATACCACGACCCATTGATCAAGATAGGGCCGAAATACATTGTTCATCAACTGCATGAAAGCTGCTGGAGCATTCGTTAGACCAAAAGACATAACGACAAATTCGAAATGACCATACATGCTGCAGAAAGATGATTTATAGATATCCTCTTCCTTAATCCACAACTGGTGATATCCAGATCGAAGATCGATCTTAGAGAAATACTGAGCTCCCGCTATCTGGTCAAATAACTCGTCAATCCTCGGCAATGGATATTTGTTCTTGACAGTCAACTGGTTCAATTGCCGATAATCGATGCATAATCTCATTGAACCATCTTTCTTCCGGATGAATAATACAGGGGCTCCCCACGGAGAAGTACTAGGACGAATGAAGCCCTTCTCGAGTAATTCCATCAACTGCTGCTTCAACTCCCTCAGTTCCGCAGGAGATATACGATAAGGAGCCTTGGAAATAGGAGATGTGCCCGGAAAGAGATCAATAGAGAAGATAACTTCCCGCTCAGGCGGAAGTCCTGGTAGTTCCTCTGGAAAGACATCAGGAAAATCTTGGACAATAGGAATGTCCTTGATCTCAATCTGCTGCTCAGGGGTTGCACAGATAAAGGCTAGAAAAGCCTCGCATCCTCGTCTCATCAGCTTATCATCTCGAAGAGCCGAAATGAGTGATACAGAGTTATGGTGCTTAACTCCCACAAAAGAAAGCCTTGGGTGCCTAGTAAAAGACACCGAGCCAGAACTACAATAAACATTGGCCTCATATCTAGCCAACCAATCTGCTCCTAGGATTACGTCATAATCCTTCATGTCCATGCAAATCAAATCAGCTGGAAGGTTCTGTTCGCCAATCATAACCTTACTAGAAGGATAGAAATACTGGATTACTGATCTAGTACCAATAGGGGTTGATATCTCTAATGGAGAATCCATCAAAACATGTTTCACAGCTAAAGACTTAGCAAATCTCTGAGAAATAAATGAATGCGTGGCACCAGTATCAAAAAGAACAAATGCTGACTTGTCGAGTATAATAAGAGTACCTTCGACGAGTCCACCATCCTCGGCTGTTTCCGCTTCACTTGCATGCAGAGCTTGGAGCTTGCCTTGTGGTTTCTTGAAGACTTAAGGTTTCGCCGGGGTAGCTTGCTCCGACAAACGAGGATAGTCAAAGATACGGTGCTCCTTGCTTCCACATCGTAAACATGCGCCTAGCTTGCGCCAGCAATTCTCCATCTTGTGACCAGGATTATTACAAAACTTGCGCACGCCCGTAAATGGGACAATAGGGCCAGGCTTCTTGTCTTCACGCTTCGGCATCTTGCCCTTCCACGATCCGGACCCGCTCCACGAACCCGATCCACTAACGGGCCTCTTCTTGGTATACCCGGGTTTAACATTCCCGGAACCCGTAGGTTGTTCCTTCTTTGCACCTCTTCCATGGATTTTCTCCGTCATTTCTAAAGTATCCTCTAGAACTTGAGATTTTCTCACCATCTCGGAATAAGTAGAAATTTCCATCGGTGCCAATTGGTTGATATAATGCAGCCTCAGACCGTTAAGAAAACGCTTCGCCTTCATCTTCTCGGTGGAAATAAGGTGTGTAGCATAACGAGAAAGCCGTGCAAATTGAGCCTCATACTCCGCCACGGATAGATCTCGATGTTTTAGGGCCGCGAACTCCGCCGCTTTCTTCTCTTGCACCCGGTCAGAAAAATACTTGTTGTTAAAAAGTTCTTCAAACTCTTCCCATGTAACCTGCCGATCACCGAGAGTCGCCTTGATAGAATCCCACCAAGTACGTGCATCACGCTCCAGTTGGAATGTCGAGAGAAGGACACGTTCCTGGTTGGTGCATTGCATAACTTCAAAGATCCTCCCCATCTCATCTAGCCAGTGCTCGGCTTGGTCGGGGTCGGTCGAACCCGCAAACCTTGGCGGATTCATCCCTCGGAAGTTCCAGTATAGATCACCGGTGCCATGCTGTGCAGCTCCTGCTTGAGCCACCTACTGCAGAGCCTGAGTAAGGCCTTGAACTGTGTGCTGCAGGTTCCTCCATTCAGCGCGATCAGCTGCCATTGCAAAAGCCTACACGGGGAACACGATTACTTAGATCTAATAATATAGATAATTACATGATTAAGAAACGAACTTAACCCAAGTTTCTACCCAATCTCACCAGGTAGTTTCTAGACTTTTACAAGGTCAGGGGTTCTACGAGAACACTAGAACTTAATAAACCTAGCACTTAGATAAACCTAGGAATGTGAAACCTAGGGCTCTGATACCAACTAAACTGTCACGCCCCGATGCGGAAACTCGGGACGTACAGTTAGAAACTAGCTAGCAGGAAAGAGAGAGAGAGAGAGAGAGAGCTAATCTAAATATAACACAAGTGCTATGAAATGGAAATAACTTATTGATCATTAAACAAACCACAACTGATACAATAATCCTCAAACCAACTTAATACAACTGGGACAACAACAACTAAACAACAATAACATAACTGAAACTAAATACTCTAAACACAACTAGAACTGATACGCTGAAGACATCACTCCTGCCCATCCCCGATGGTAAGCTCGTCACCTGAATAGCATGGACAGGGGGGAAACAACAACTATGAGCTGACGCTCAGTAGGAAATAACAGGCAAGTTTACATGATTAACAATTTAATTACATTTTGATATGCCATGCAATTAAAAGAGATAAATGACGATAACGATATAATGAAACGACGTAATAAAAAGATCTTGCAAGGTCAAGAAATATAAGATGCCAAGAATTAACAAGATAACAAGTACAAGAATTTACAACAGGAGATAGTAATAAAGAATTGGCCAACAAGCAAAAATTAACATCAATTCAATCACAATCAAGTAACAAGTAACAAGAGATTTTTGTCATAGACGTAACAAGCAAGCAAGTATTCGGTGCAATGCCTCACCATGTCATTAACATCCCATGGGCTCAATAATTTTCGGGCGCTCTCCCCAGGACTAGACCGGGCCCCTACGGTGCGTTGGCATCGATTTATTGGATCCAAGATCCCACGCGTCTAGACATTCAGTCAATTTTAATGGCCAAATTAATCAGAGGAATTACTACCAGAAGTTCGGATTTAAAGGACTAACCTTGTCCTTGGATTCAAGAACACATAAACACGGTCAAACTCATCTCCAAGAGATGTGCGGTCGTACATAAGCCGCGCAAGGGTATGTACGGCTAACACCGGGCCGTGCATACAGAACTGGCTGAAACTCAGCCTACGAGGTCAAGAAAGAACGGCCGACAGTGGTCCGCTCGAAGGTATGAACGGTGCATTATGGGCCGCTCATGTCCAGAAGACATTAAGACCCATGAATAAGATGTACGGTCCATACTGGGCCGTATAAACGTATGCGGTCATAATCGGGCCGCCAAAGAGGATATGCGGTCAACTACTAGCCGTGCATGCCTCTCGTCGTCCAATTTGATCCAAGACTCAAATCAGCGATTTGAACACATAAAATGATGTTTTGGTAGTTCAATAGGTTCATAACAGGGATATAAAGAAATCCCGAGATGATGGTAATGCCGCCGGATAGAGTTTCCGGGGGTAAAACCAAGACTAGCACGCTAATCGGCTAACTACTTGTTACAAGTCGGGAAGTTAAACACGCTGTTCTACTGTAGTACAGCAGCTAACCAGCAAGCTAATGATCATATTAATCCTAATTCCATGTCAAATTAATAAGAATTAAGTTATACATTAAGTCAAGATGCCAAAAAGATTAATCAGGATGATAATGGGTATGAACAAGATCGTGTAAGTCGCGTAGGCACGAATAACAAGCAATTAACAGAAATTTAGTTGCATAATTAATCATTTATCAAGTGGGTTTATATTTTATTAATTACCATTTAGAACACTGAGATGAATGCATTAGAACTAGTATTAAGTGGTTTTCTGTCTAGATAAACGGTTAGGATTGGGCCGTATATCTATCGGGCTTAACAGGGGCTCAAACGGGGTTCAAATGGAGCACTGGGAGTTGGGCGGTCTAGGACATGGCCGCCCATGTGATGGGCGGTCTAGGGCAGGGCCGCCCATCCAAGGGTTGTGCGGCCCAGGACAGGGCCGCCCATCTACTTGTGCGGCCACCTGCAGGGCCGTTCAACTTGTGTAGTCCTGTTTGGACCGTTTAACCTGCTGGGAGTGGATATGTGGTCAGTTTTGAACCGTCCAACTAGTTGTGTGGTCATTTAGGAACCGTTTAACTCCTTTCTATGCCAGAGTCATGTCTGGGCTTGAGTTGTGCGGTATATCGTGCGACCGTCCATCTCTGGTCGTCTCCGGTCGTCCCTTCCGCGTCCGATGAACGCCGGGAAGCTAAGGGGGTTGATAGGGTTGCACTAAAACGCTAATAACTAATGGAAATGGACTCCAAATAAGGGGCTTTTGGTACTTTTGGAAAGCTAACAGAGAATAATATCTAACAGTAAGGCAATTTTAAATTATCTTACTGAAATCATGATTTACTAAGGCAAGAACATGGGAAACCCTAATTTTGACATGCTGTGACTAAATTATAAAATTCTCTCAACATACAGAATGAAATTTGGGGCTTCTTAATCAAAAGAAAGCTACTACGATGCTGAATCCAACCATATGAAATATGGTTCATGTGGATCAGGATTAATACTTCGAAATCAGAAATCAACTCAGAAGAACACATCAAAAACTAGGTCTAAACATGCTGTTACTACGAACAGAAATTCTCTAAACATGCTTCATTAAATTTAAGGATTTCTACGCCTAAAGAAAGCTAACAACATGCCGATTATATCATCTAAGTTATTTAGAGTTTGGCCTGTTAAACCTACCTCAATCGAAGGTTGAAATAAGATGCTAGATAAGAAGAACGAACTTGCTAACCCTTCACAAAAACCTCGATAGCTCTCTAGACACCTGATAAAAATTGGGGCTTTTAGTCCCACTGGATATATCTCGTCGAGAGGAATAAAATGATGTATTCATGTCCAAATTTTGGTTGAGAATTCCTACCTCAATCGATGAAACAAGGAAGGAAGAAGGTAGACGACGGCCTGCCGACACACCTTCAGTAATCGCCGGATATCTCCCCAGATCTGACTCCTCTGCGGACACAGCTGCTACCAAATGAAACTTGGGTCGAAGAACTTTCTATCTATAGCTCACACATGTTCTGGAGAGTTCGGAGCTGAGAGAATTCGACGGGGCAAGAGACGTGTTAGAAACGGCGCCGAAAAGGTTGACTCAACCAAACTCGGCCGGCTGCGCATTCTAGGGTTAGGGTTTCGAGAAATTAGTAGAGGGATTTTGATCCTCAGATCAAGGCCATTCATTTGCCTCCGGTTTGAGCTCATTTGGTTAAGTATTAAGCCTTAATTTCGCGTTTTAAACTAAGGTTAGGTAAGGGTCAAAAAGTGTGCACTTTTGGTCTTAATCACCAAATAGATCTAACCACGGATTTTTAATGGCTTAATTACATAAGATAAAGTTACTAACTACATCGACCTTAACCTGTTTACCATTTTTATGGATTTTTATAAGGTAGTCAGATTTTCACTTATTCTATTTCTAAGGAATTAAATATTAATAAATCTGAAATTCAATTATTAATTCATTAAAAATTCAATTCTCAGTTAATAAAAGCTTAATAATTATATTGGGCTCAAATAATAGATCGGGGTATTACATAAGGGTTGATTATACATTGTTCTCAGGTGATCTTCTGATTGTCTGGAACGCAACACCTTGTTCAATAAGCCATTAATAAACTATAGAAATCTATGAATGTACCGTTATGCTGTCGGAATTCCTCCATGGCATAATGTTCAATTAATTCATCCTTGATCTCATGATTTCCATTTTTGGTACGTTCTCACCTTGGTGTTGTTGTCATGAACTATTGTTGGAATTGTTATTGTTGGCCTACTTTATTTCTCATGGAAGTAGCTTGATTTATAACTTAAAGATGCAAGGGCAGACACGGACGGAGTCCAAGGGCTCTTTGCTAGCCCCCTCGACAGATTGTCGAAAACATACTGTAAACCATGGGGTATGATGAATATTGTCATCGCATTGCACTGGGAGTATTTTTTTTATAAATGGGTGAAATCCACGAGGCAATATCATGAAATTACATGCTTGCTTGTTACATGACTTTTTAGGGCATAGCCTTTTCAAGGTTATGAAAAGTACATTCTCGACACATGATAGTACATTGTCGTTATTGACAGGCCATATTACCATCTTGCTTGATCATGCTCACTTACTTACCTCTCATACCTTTATAGTTGTCTCGTTACTTGATGTCACTATGATTTTATTTCGCTTGATTTCATCGTATTTCCTTTACCTTACCTTCTAGAGCTAAAATGTTAATTACTTAAATACTGCCTTCATATTGATACGAAAATACCTACTGGGCGAGTGTGCTCATTCCCTACTTTCTTAATCATTTCAGGAAACTCTAGTGGATCGGATTCAGATTACTCGAATGACGGATCCAAGGGCGAGAGCAATTGATGGATGAGGAAAGCCATAGTTAGTCTAGTCATGAGTCATACTGTAAATATGTTCTTTCACTGTAATAGGCGGTGAAGTCGATCATGTTATGTAATTTCTTTGTTATTGAGTATAGTAGTCAAAGAGAGTCAAAGTTAAGTGTCTCTTGTAAACTTTGAATTATTATGATCTAATAAAGTTGGATTTTTGAGTATATTATCTTGTGTTCACTCTTGTGTGTGAATGTTTAGCGCTCTGATTATCATGCTAGCTTGAGGCTTATTTGTCGGTTTTTCACGTTCCTGACTTAATTTCGTTGCATATCTCGGGAAGTGATAGTTAAGTTGGTATCATAGCCTAGGCTTAAGTAAGTCCTAGAAAAATGACAAGTCGTAGGTTAAGTCCTAGGTGTAAGCACCCACACCTACGAACTAGGAAAAAATCTTACGAACCCATGTGAGAATTGGGTAGAGCCCGCGATGAGATAGTTTTTTTTATTAACCTTTAGGCTAATCCTCATAAATTCCAAAGAAAATAACTAATTGTTTATTTTCTCAGGCACCTCACCCTCACAATGGCTGGCAACCGCGCGAACTGGGAAGCTATGCAAGAAACTGTTGCAGGTCTCTCCCAGGCCCTCCAAACGGTGGCTCAAGTTGGTGCGCAGCGAGCGCGGGTGATTTACACCAGAATTTCCAGAGCATAAACTCTCCGCGGTTCTCTAGATCGTCAAATCCAGACAAAGATGAAAATTGGATCGACGAGATGGACTAGATCTTTAACGTCTTGCATTGCTCGGACTAGGAGAAGGTCCTGCTTGCTACCTTTCAATTAAACAAGGATGCCCGAACATGGTAGAAGGTCACCTCTGCTCATCTCCATAACGTTCAAATTACCTAGGAGTTGTTCCTCGAGCTCTTCTGAGAGAAGTACTTTTTCAAACACGTTCATGAGAGGAAGGCTACGGAATTCGCCTCCCTTCGACAAGGGATGATGACTGTGGCGGAGTATGAACTCCAATTCTCAAGGCAGGCGCCGTATGGTCCACATCTGGTAAGCACAAAATTGCTAAAAGCCAATCACTTCAAGGATGGCCTAAGACCCGTCTTCGTCAAACAACTCGGCCCCCAAAACATCTGGACCTATATGAAGATGGTTCACCAAGCCCACTTATGTGAGAGGACCTTGGAAAAGGTCGAGAAGTTCACAGGCAAGGGCGAAGACTTGAGCTGCAAGCGTGAGAAGAGAGGAAGGAAAGAAGACAAGTTTAGCATCACGGGCACCTACAAATCCCATGACAACAAGAAGAGGTCCCGTAACGGCAACAAGAACGGCAAGAACAAACAAGTAAAAGAGGAGGAAAAGCAAGTCATGGCGGCTTCCACCTTTTGTGAGAAGTTCGGTCATTCTGTCGAAAAATGTTGGAAGCGTCTTGGTGCTTGTCTACGATGTGGAAGCAGGGAGCACCGAATGCCCGATTGTCGCCGCATGAAAGATCAACCTTCTAATGGTGAACGTAGGCGACAGGCTCGTCTAAATGCCGTGTTGGATGAGGAAGCACCCAAGGATGATGGGTTAATGGAAGGTACTGTTCAAATTTACTTACATCCTACCTTTGTGTTATTTGATATTGGTGCTTCTCATTCTTTCATTTCTACTACTTTTGCAAAAACTTTGCCAGTCTCACCTGTTCCTCTACCTTCGGACCTAGCTATAACCACACCTTTAGGTCCTGGAACCAAACTTACAACCCACTACCCAAATAGTAAGGTAACCATAGAAGGCCATAATCTCCCTACAAACCTCGTATGCAGACATGGAAGGCTACGATGCCATCCTAGGTGTAGATTGGTTGTGTGATCATTATGCTGACATGAATTGTTGCAATAGGAGAATTTCCTCTCACAAACTGGATCTTCCACGACTTTCTTTCCTTGTCATTAGATATAGGAAGCATCCTGCCCTCATTTCTTCTCTTCACGCCTACAAACTTATCTCGCAAGATTGTGAAGGATTCCTTGCTTCCATAATCATTACTGAGTCCAAGGAAATCATCCTAGATGAAATCCCCATTGTAAAAGAGTTCCCCAATGTGTTTCCATCCGAATTACCCGGTTTACTGCCTGAAAGAGAAGTAAACTTCTACATTGAACTTTTCTTTGGAGCAGCACATGTTTTAAAGGCTCCTTACAAGATGTCCCCCATAGAACTTAAGGAGTTAAAAAAGTAATTTGAGGAGTTGATTGAGAAAGGCTTTATTCGGCCTAGCACGTCCCCTTGGGGTGCGCCGGTTTTATTCGTCAGGAAGAAGGATGGATCTCTCCAGTTATGTATCGATTATCGACAGTTAAATCAACTCACCATCAAGAACAAGTATCCACTGTGACGTATTGATGAACTATTCGACCATATTTCTGGAGCGGAATATTTCTCAAAGATAGACCTCAGGTATGGTTACCATCTACTAAGAATTAAAGATGAGTACATTCACAAGGCCGGATTCCGTAGCAGATATGGGCACTATGAGTTCGTGGTATTGCCGTTCGGGTTAACCAATGCCCCTGTAGCTTTCATGCAACTTATGAATAATGTCTTCAGGACTTATATCGACCGGTTTGTGGTCGCCTTTATTGATGATATTCTCATATATTCCAAGACTAAGGAGGAACATGATGAGCATTTAAGAATCGCTTTGCAAACACTAAGAGAACACAAACTCTATGTGAAGCTCAACAAATGTGAGTTCTGGCTAATGGTGGTCTCATTCCTTGGCCACATCATACCAAAGGAAGGTATCACGGTGGATCCTTCTAAGGTCGAAGCTGTCAAGAATTGCAGCCGACCGACGATTGTATCTGAAATCAGGAGTTTTCTTGGTCTGGCTGGCTATTATCGATGATTCATCAAGGATTTCTCAAAGATCATCATTCCTATGACCAGGCTTATAAGGAAGGAAATCCATTTTTATGGTCAAGACATTGCGAAGAGAGTTTCTTGACTCTCAAGGAACATCTCACTACTGCGCCTGTATTAGCATTGCCCGGGGAAGGTGGTGGCTTTGAAGTCTATACGGATGCATTAGGCATTGACCTTTGTTGTGTCCTTATGCAGCATGATAAGGTGATTTGTTATGCTTCAAGATAATTGAAGTGTCATGAGGAGAACTATCCCGTGCATGATCTGGAGTTAGCTGATGTTATCTTCGCCTTAAAGATATGGCGACATTATCTCTATGGAGAAAATTTCACTATATTTCGGACCACAACAGTCTGAAGTATCTTTTCACCCAAAAGGAGTTAAACATAAGGTAAAGAAGGTGGCAAGAATACCTCAAGGACTTTGATTTCTCTATACAATATCATCCTGGAAAGGCCAATGCTGTAGCCGATGTGCTCAACAGGAAACCACTGGCAACCTTATCAATCCTCAGGAAAGGTATGACCAATCTTATAAAAGATTTTGCACATTTGAACCTCGATATTGATACAAAAGAAGAAGGCTGTATGATTGCCAACATCCAGTCGCAACCCACATTCATAGAAGATCTAGTTAAATTGCAAGAGAATGACCCTGTACTAGTGGAAATCAAAACCAATCTTGACCAACGACCAATTTTTTCTATCTCGACCAATGGAATGTTATTATTCAAAGGTCAGATTTGTGTGCCAGATCATGCCAACACTAAGAAGCTAATTATGGACGAAGCTCACAAATCAAGATATGCAATTCACTGTGGTGCTACCAAAATATATCAAGACTTAAGGTGAAATTTCTGGTGGCCCAACATGAAGAGAGAAGTAGCGGACTTTGTATCCCGCTGCCTCACTTGTCAGCAAGTTAAGACAGAACATTTATAGCCCACTGGAAAGCTACATCCCTTGGAAATTCCCGAGTGGAAGTGGGAGAGCATAGGGATGGGTTTTATCATGGGTCTACCAAAGAAGAGGTGGACATGATGGTATATGAGTGATCATCGACCGATTGATGAAATCTACACATTTCTTACCTATCAAAAGTCGATGCTCTTTGGATATACTAGTAGCTTTGTATATGACGAAAATAGTTAAGCTACATGGTGTCCCTGTCACTATTATTTCTGATCGAGACCCTCACTTTACATCACAATTTTGGAAGGGTCTACAACATTCCTTGGGGCCCCGACTCAACTTTAGCATTGCTTTCCATCTTAAAACAGAGGGCCAAACTGAGAGAACGAATCAGGTGATAGACGATATGCTCAGGGCTTGTGCTATTGATTTCATTGGGAGTTGGCACGATCACTTGTTTCTAGTTGAATTTGCCTACAACAATAGCTACCAAGCTAGTATTGAAATAGCACCATTCGAGGTCTTATATGGAAGGAGTTACTGCTCACCTATCTGTTGGAATGAAGTTGGGTAAAAACAACTTCTTGGCCCAGAATTCATCAGGGATACCACCAAGTAAAGAAAACTTATTCGGGAAAGACTCCAGATGGCTCAAGATAGACAAAAGGTATATACTAATAATAGAAGCCGAGACCTGGAATTCCAAGTGGGAGACCATATGTTTCTTAAGGTCTCTCTAGGTCAAGGTATTCAAAGATTTGGCATCAAAGGCAAGCTCACTCCGAGATTTATTGGCCCTTTTGAAATTCTTAAAAGGATTGGCGAGGTCGCTTACCAGATAGCTTTACCGCCACAATTATCTGTAGTTCAGGATGTATTTCATGCCTCTATGATGAAAAGGTACGTTTATTACCCGTTCCGTGTTATAAGTCATGATGACCTAGTGATTCAAAAGTATTTGACGTACGAGCAAAGACCACTCAAAATAATTGATCAAGAAGTACCCCAGCTTCGAAATAAATCTATTTCCATGGTAAAAGTCCAATGGAATCAAAGTACAGACCAAGAGGCGACGTGGGAAATGGAAGAAGCTATGCGCAAGAGATTTCCAAAGCTATTTGATTATAAGTAAAATTACACTCTTATTAAACCCCACGCAATGAATTTGGGACCAAATTCTCTTTAAGTGGGGGAGGGTGTATGTAGCACCCCGGGTATTTAAAAATTTTTAATATCTGAATTTTTGAGAATTTAATTCTAATTATTCATTTAAAGTGAATTTTTAATGAATAATATAATATTATTTTCTTAAACCCAAAATTTGAGATTTTTAAAAAATATGGAAAAAATATGTATCTCATGTAAAATTTGATTTTCGGTAACTTTCTCTAGAGAAAGAAACCCAGAATAAAATTGGTTTAGGCCCAATTTCGAATCTAAAGCTAAAAAGTGTCCTTTTTATGAGAGCAACTTAAACCCCTTAATTAGGCTACAATTCGCACTCTAATGGGCTCAGATCGGACCCAATTTCTTGGCCCATCCTATTAGATCATTTTGTCATTCGAAACCCTAACACTAGACCCTTCGAGTGGCGGCGGCGGCGGCGGCGGATTAGGATCATCCTGACTTTTTCGCCCTTTTTCTCCCTGTTGGACTCTTTGGCTCGATTCGACCTCTAGAACCATCCATAGGCTCTATAAGCAGAGGGATTCGACCCCTTGTGACCCTCATTTGATCTCTTGGCCGACGGCGTGGCCGATCGTGAGGAGATTAGGGTGAATTTGGGTATTATAGGCGGCGCGTTTAGGGTTCCGGTGGCGGGTTTTCTTCTTCCTTTTCTATCGATCTAAGGTAGGTTTCTCTCAGCCTAAAGAAATTAAAGCATGTCATCTTATAGATCTCAAAGTCGGCTTTCGTTTGGTACTAGTTTGCCTAAATTTCATGCGCCCTACTGTTTATATTTACCATTCTAATCAAAGGTGTATAAATGTCTCGACTTTACTTTATATATGTATAACTTATCGTTTCTTTGATTGAACTCTAATTAACATATGTCATCATGTTCTTCTTTGAATTCTATTTTCAATAATGATAGTTTGCCCAATTCCTGCTCAGCATTTTGATAGAATTTATCATTTTAATCTGGGTCGGTCGGGTTTCGCCGTTGAGCATTTTTGTCTTTGCTTGCGGCCCTATTATGATCGCTTTATTCTGGCCTATAAGCCATTTATATCAGTCATCTGTTGCTTCTTTTGGGGGTCGAATGATAGACCGTTTATGATATCTTGCGGTCATTCCTGGACCGTTTCCAGTCTATAACGGTGCTACGACTCCTTTACTGTTGAAACCTTATTGCGGCCAGGTTCAGACCGCTATTATCTCCTTAGCGGTCTGACCAGGACCGTTTCCATTTCCAGTAAGTGAAGTTCTGATTAATTTGTGAATTTTGTGTGTGTAAACGCAAATCAGCTTTGGGTAATCATTGTATTCTTCATATTCTGACCTTGGTTAGGTCTTCAATTGATATCATCATCCTTGGAAATCATTTTCTCGTCTGGCTTTTCCTTGGAAGTTGATAAGCTTGGCCCTTGGATTTCAGATGCCATTAGTGAATTGTCTGGATTAATTGGTATGAGACTTTGGGTCCGCTTTGACAATCAATGCTAGGTTGAAACTATAAGGGCCCGGATCTGGTCCTAAGGGTGAGGCAAAGCCTAGACATGAATGATCGAGTGTGGCAATGCACCAACTATATGCAAGATTGGATCTGGATATTTTTACATTTTGGGCATCTTCCTGAAACAACGTGACTTGACATGACTTGACTTGATATGACATGATAAGGAGTCCAGAAGGGATGACTTGTTGATATGGATTCTAGTACTTGAAGTCCGAAAAGGATGACTCGTTAATATGAATTCCAGTGCTTGTTCACTCTTGTAAATATTCTTGGTTATCAGTACTTGTTCTATCTCTTGAATGTATTTCTGCTAAATTTTCTTCCACCATGTTCTCGTCCATGCTCATTGGCCTTAACTAAGTCTCTTTCCATCCTTTTTGTTATTTATTATGAGGTGTCTTGCTTTAGTATTAGCTTCATTTAATTGGTTAATTACTTAAAGCATTGCCTGATGATAGAGTAATTCCTACTGCGCTTCTTGCTCACCCTATTTTCCCAACATTTTTAAGGTAATGTCGAAGGCGCGACAACTGATGGGAGCGGGGAAGAGTGAAAGAGTGTTTCGAGTTTTGAAGGAGCTTGTTTTATGTTTATTTGAGTTTAGTCCTATAATTCGAGTCTTTCTTTTGTTTTCTTTAGCGTAAGATGAGAGTTTTCTTTTATTTATTGTAAGAGAGTCAGGAGTTATGTAAACATTGTTTTTTTGAATTAAAAGTTATATTTATTTTTTGGAAATTTCTCTTGTGTTATCTATTTTGTTATGATCTGTATCATGAATGAATCACTGCCACGTTCCGAGTGTGCTTCCCGCTGCTATCGATTTGGGGCGTGACAGTTTGTGGTATCAGAGCCTCGGTTTTTCTTGAACCCTAGGTCTTGAGTCTAAGTCTATATGATAAATAATTATGGTCAGTCATCCTATAGGTACCCAGTGAGAATGGGGTTAATTGGTAAAATTGTGATAATCATAATAAAGCTAAAAGATTTTAAGCCATTAATGTTTATGAATTTGTGTTATTGGTTAAGATGGCTGTGGAGCGTGCTCAGTGGAGGGAGATGCAACGTACGGTTCATGGGTTGACTCAGGCTTTGCAACAGGTAGCCCAGGGAGGTGGAGTTCGCCAGGGTGCGGGTGATTTGCATAGGAGTTTTCAGGGTATGAATCCCCCTAGGTTTAGTGGGTCTACAGATCCTGATGAGGCAGAGAATTGGGTCGAGGAGATAGAGAGAACTTTTAGGGTTATGCAGTGTGCCGATCAAGAGAAGGTTTTGTTAGCTACGTACCAGTTGAAGAAAGATGTGTGTGCTTGGTGGGAGGCGGTAGAAGCAACGATGCAGAATAATCAAGTATCATGGAATGAATTTGTGGAGTCCTACAATGGGAGGTATTTTTCGGAGCGGGTTCGCGAGAAGAAGGCTGCTGAGTTTGCGTCCCTGAAGCAGAGGAGCTTGTCTGTAGCGGAGTATGAAGCGCAGTTCCCTAGGTTAGCTCGTTATGCCCCTCACCTAGTTAGTACGGAGAAGATGAAGGCTCGGAGGTTTCTGAATGGGTTAAGGGTAGAGTATATCCCTCAGTTAGCCCCGTTAGAAATTCAGGTGTTTACCGAGATGGTGAAGAAGGCCCAAGTGTTGGAGGATGCTCTAGATATAACGGAGCGGATTTTGAGAAGGCTTGCCAAGAAGGAAGGAGCATATGGTTCCGACGGTAGTGTGCCAGCTAATGGAAAGAAGAGGCTAAATGGCGGCAATGGAGGTCATAAGGATAAGAAAGGAAAGAAGGTGGATCAGCAGATCGTCCCTGTAAAGGAGAACTGTGAGCATTGCGATAAAGGTGGGCATCGATCGGAAGATTGTTGGAGGTGTTGGGAAAATGTGTAACATGCTTAATTATACTATTTTGATGATGTCACATCGTGAGTAATTAGTCAATTGGCTCAGAAACTCATGACATCCTTTTTGATGTGTCCAGGTAAAAAGTCTTTCTGCCAATCAACTCATATGCATCTCCCTTCATGCAAGAGTGTGCACCGACCTTGAGAGTCCAAAGAATGGATTATGCACCGACCTTATTCCAATGCGCACGGACCTCAGAGAGCGGGTAGGATGTGCACCGACCCTAGCTGCGAGCCGGGAAGACATGCACCGACCTTGACTGGGCGGCAACAGTAATGTGCACAAGCTTTGGTGTGCTAAGCTCTAAACATGCACCGACCATGAAGTGTGCTACAAATAGTGATATGCACCGACCTTCTTGCTGAAGTTCAAAGTGTGCACGGACCTTGCTCAGAATGTGCACCGACTTCTATGCTGCACAGACCTTGTTTATCAGGCTGTATCGACTTTACTTAAGAACTGCACCGACCTTACTGAACAAAGGTCATATGTGCACCGACCTCAACTGGAGGAAATCCAAAGCTACACCATCCCTGGACAAGGCCAAGCATCCAGATGTGCACTGAGTTTATTCTAGTGTGCACGGACCCTGCTCCTCAATATGCATAGACCTTACTGAGGAAGTTCAAGATGTGCATCGACCTGCATGCGAGGAACCTTGAAGCATGCACTGACCTTGAAGCGTGCACCGACTTCATCTGAAGGACCGACCTCTACTGAAGAGGATCTTAATATGCACTGACCCTACCTAGGCCAAGCTTCTGATGTACACCGACCCTGCCAAGGACCAAGCTTCGTATGTGCATTTACCAATGCCAAAGGGCCAAGGATCTTGTCTGCACCGCCCTCACTATTCAAGTCCAGAAGCTGCACCGACCTTACTGAATCAACAGAAGGTGTTTGATGAAATGTCTCAGTGAGCCAAACTACCTCCATTTTAAACAGCTTTCTGCCATTTCGACTGGGGGATCCAGAGAGTAAAAATAGGAACCGCAAGTGTCCAAAAACACATCTTTTGAGGTCTGGAACGGTCTCCTTGGTCGGTCAACCTTTTGGTAAGCATGGGCTGCTATATCAGTCCTTTTGGTCAATGGAAAAGCAAGCTACTTTTCGTAGGAAAAGTCACCTTTCCTGGTACGTAACTTTTTGCTTCCACCCAATCAGAGGCTCTGTCTGTAAGATCCCTCAGCACAAAAGGACGTCCTGGCTATCCTACCAGTCGGACAGTAAAGATCCTACATATCCTTCTTAGGAGGCTCCTCTCACACCCTCTCATGTCAACCAAAAGAAACAAAACGAGAGGAAATTATCTGATACCTCCGTGGCCAACCAGGAGCTGCCAAGACAAAAGGTCCCTGAAGACAAATTGTTGTTTATGAAGGGCCAATCACGCTTTGCCTGGAATCTCTTCTGAAAGGGGTGATTGCGCCTATAAATGAAAGGACCCCATGAAGGAAGATGATGCTGCTGTCGCTGCTGCAAGGGTTATGGGGTGAACCTTTTTAAGTGCAAAAGATAGAGAGTGAAAAAGAAAAGAAAAGAGAGAAGAGCACCTGCTAAGCCCAGATGGAAGAATAGGAGGAAGTTAAGAAGGAAGATCAATAGCCGTGAGGCCAGCCCTGCCTTTCTTTCCACTATCAATGTCTGTTCTTGTTATTTTTTGCCTTCTTGTTTTCCTCTTCTTGTTTAGCTTATTCTGTGTGCGGGACCCGTCCCCATGTGTAGTAAGGACGTCATCCTCGTGAGGAGCCCACTCCTCGTGTGTGTGTGTGTGTGTGTGGTAACACTTCTTTTGGCCAAAGAGTGGAAGCCTCTCCTAGTTGTGAGAGGGGTGGACGTAGGTTTATCTTGGGACAACTGAACAACCTTAAATCCTTGTGCTATGGTGTGATGTTTTCCTTCCATCTCTTCTATCTCCATTCACAGCGTTACGAAGATCTTCCTTCCGCTGCATAGCCCACGGGTTATAGTTCTGATATGAGACTCTTTTTGTTTCATCGCTTAAAACGTTCTAAATTTCTCATTGTGTTTACCCGGATCTATTCACCCCCCTCTAGATCCTCTCTTAACCATCCAACAATTGGTATCAGAGCAGGTTCCTAGAGATGTGGTCAAACGACCCAGGGAGATCCGATGGGAGTGTCCCTCACAGCTATGTAGCTGAGGGCCAGGCCATCAACAAACTGCCATTTTTCGATGGTACTAATTATCTATATTGGAAGAACCAAATGGAAGTTTTCCTACGTGCCCAGGATCACTAGATTTGGCGTGTGGTTAGTAAGGGTCCGTTTGTCATACCTGATGTAGATGATACCTGGACCCCAGATCAGATCAAAAAATCCACCACTAATTGGAGTGCCATGAACATCATGCAATGCGCTATCCACCCCACAGAATATTCAAGAGTCTCCACTTGCAAATCAGCAAAAGAAATGTGGGATAGACTCCAGTTAATCTATGAGGGGACAACTGAAGTAAGGGCCACCAAGGCCAATCTGTTAACCTCTGAATATGAAATGTTCAGAATGAAGCCAGAGGAATCTATCTCTGAAATGTATGCAAGATTCGCTCAGTTGACAAACAATCTGAAACTTCTAGGCAAAGAATACATTTAAACTGAACTTTTTAGGAAGATCCTCAAATCTCTCACCCCAGCATGGCACACAAAGGCCACTGCCATTGAGGATTTAAAAGGACCTGTCTACATTGACCATTGACGGATTGATAGGCTTACTCATGACGTATGAGCTTAACATCAAGCGAAGTGAGGAAGACTTCAAACCCAAGAAGATTGTTGGGCTCAAGTGAGATCACTGAAGATTTAGAAGAAGAGGATGAAGATGGCGTCCTAGAGACATCTCTGGCCGACCATGCTATGCTCACTAGACAGTTCAAGAACTTCCTAAGAAGAAGAGGTAAATTCCAGAAGAAGAAGAAGAACCCTCAGGTAAGTAAAAATCCTTTCTTCAAATCTACCCACTTCAAGAACTCTGATACTTTGATTTGCTACCAGTGCAAGAAACCAGGTCACATGCGAGGAGAGTGTCCTAAGTTGATGAAGCAACTAACCAAGGCCAAGGAAAAGAAGCACAATGCCATGGTGTCCACTTGGAGCGATGAAGAAGAGGAGGATGAAACCCTTTCTTCGGATGAAGATGAAGATGATTACTGCCTCATGGCTGATGAGAGTGAGGATCAGGTAAGGAATCCCTTCGAGACCTTTTTTATAGAAGATTGGGAAGATGCTTATGCAGAACTTCTTGAGAAATTTGAAATATATAGAAAGGAGAACAGACAGTTGAAAAAGAAACTAAACTCTCTTGCTCAAAATGGTCCTGCTAACAAGGAGCTAGAAAATATAAGAGCTGAGAATGAAGAACTGAAATAACAAGCTGAAATCACCTGCTCAGATATGTTTGTTTTAAAAAAAGAGAGTGATGTTCTTAAAGAACAATTGAGCCAGACTAAACAAAAGGGTGAAGAGTGGGAAAATGAGAGTAGGCTTAATCTTGAAAAATATGAAGCGGTTAACATTGTTAACCTTGTGATGCAAAAGAACCTTGAATAAATTGAAGAAGAGTTGAAGGGCAAACAATCTACCCTTGAAAGAATGACACTGGGAAAATCTAATCTAGATGCTATCTTAGGTACCCGGGTCAACTTCAGAAAAGAAGGGCTTGGTTTCAATCCTACCAATAAGAGGCCTTTCGAGTTCAAAACTATTTCCTTCTGTCCTGAAAAAGGGAAGGGAAAATTGATTGCTGATGAACCCGTGAAAGAGACTTCCACCCATCATACTACTGAATCAGATCATGGCCATAATCATCAGACCAGATCCAACCATTCTAAGCCCCAGACTCAGCACAAGCCTGCCAAGAGGCAAGGTCAATGGTCTAGACAACCAGGCTGTGGTTTCAATACCCCCCAGTGCTTTTCAGGTCAAAGCACCTGGGATATGCCTAGACGCAGGACAACCTACCATTCCGACAAGAAAAATCACCACAGTAAAGGAAGAAGGTCCAATGGTCAGTCCAGCATGAGTGTCTACCATAAGAAACATGGCCGTTTTGAAAAAGCTCAAAACCAACCTCAGTCTAACATACACCCCATGAACTCCATGAGATATCCCTGTCATGCCTGCAACCAACCAAGTAACATTTATAACCCGTGCTGGTTCGGTCATAGAACAAAAGTGTTTAGGCAAGTTTGGGTTCCAAAGATTTTGTAGCACCCCGAAAATTTAAATATAAAATAAATAGAAATAACTATAAATATTAGATATAGAAAATCATGGGAATTAAAATTTTGATAAAGGAAAATTGATAATTAGCTAAAATAGTTAATGAGCTTAAATGATAATAAAAGTATAAGTAAATAAATTGAGAAATAGATACTAGTATGACCTTTGTCTATTTTAGTTTAAAATTAAAATTATAATTCAAGAATAAATACGTACATATACATATAAAGGTTTTCATAGGACCAAAACCGACTCTGATACCCGAAACAACAATGGAATTAATAAGGAAGACACATAAATAAAGGAAACAAGAGATATAAATAAAGTTCTACCAATCAAATCATCATAAATAATAAGTGGGCCTAAACCCATTTAACCATTTACTGATATAATCCAAGCCTTAACCCAAAAGCAACCTACGGATGTAAACCACGTATATGGGTTTTTGCCCATCATCCACACACCTTCATCCATGTATAGACATTGGGTTTTTAATTAGTGGACCTTGATATATGGGCTTAAGAACTTTGGGCTTGGGATATATATATATATATATATATATATATATATATATATACATATATAAATATATATTTAAGTTTATCCCATTACGTGTGGGCCTTAATAATATATATATGGTAGTCTTTAAATTAAAACCCAAGTATACTCCCCAACTAATGTGCCTTAACAAGGTGGGTGCTAAATGAGCCAAAACACACACACATATATAATATATGTATAATGGGCCTTATACTAGATTCAAAAGTTAAACTCACAGAACTGTAAAGAAAGTAAAAGGCATAAGACACATATATAATGTACAAGGGCTTAAACATGAACAAAAGGGCATCTAATGGAGCATGTACATGCACGTAATAACCAACCAAACATGATAAAAGGGTTGGGCCATTGTAAACCCAAACATATAAACTCACCCGAGACTCTTAAACCATGCGCATTAAAAGATTGGGCTATTTTCAATACCCACACTATCAAAGCCCAACACTCACATGGAGCAACCTAAAGCCACGTGGGCCCAATACCTGTAAACAATTTAAACCCAAAATGTCATGACCAAAACCCACGTGTGCGGCCAACACCCAACCAACCCTTGTTACCCTTGCATGCATTGCAAGCTTTAGGGTTTCAGAAAATAAAACAGAGAAAGTGGTGGTGTATATGGCAATGGAGTTTACAGCATTGGAAGGGAGATTTAAAACCTTTCCCTTGTAGCATCGACCCCCCTAAAGACTTCTCCTCCCTATAAAAGCATCCCACCAGCAAGCAAAGCATCCTGTTGATGCTATTGCCGCTGTCGCCATCCTCTCCTTCCTATTGCTACGTGAAGGGCGCCTTCTTCCTCTTCATCCGATTACTGTAGATAACAAGGAGCGGCCAAGACTCTTCTTCTTCTCCTTCACCGTTCTGCTACTTCAGTTGTCGTTATTCTTCTTCTTCATCCTCTGCTACCCTTCTTTCTGGTTAAAAGCAACACGAGGTAGGCAATCTCCCAAGCCAAACTATTAAGCGATTAAAACTAGCATGATCTCGTTAGTTCTATCTGAGCATCACCTACGTGATATTATGTTGTTTTGGTTTAACACTAACAGTTAGTTATAGAGTTTTTTCCTTAATAGTATTGTTCTTAGGTGCCGTAATATCCTTTGGGCATGAAATTTTATGGGTGTGTTATTAGGGAGGTGACCGAGATAGTGAGAGTGGTTGCACCATTTTTCGTGCCTCCTATCTCTAGATCTCCCATCTCTCAACGAAAAATTATTTTGAACGTCCGGTTAGGTAGAGTATTTCGAGCCCATCATTTTGATATATAGAACGCGTGATTCCGACATGTGTACGTCGAGAATCGGAGGTTTGAAGTTTGACAATTTATTGAAATGACGACAAACTGGATGTCGTCAAATTCATATGACGCCATCGTGCAAAGGCATCTAATTACTTAATATATATATATATATACATATAACTTGTAATTATATCCTTAAAAATCCATATCTACTAAACTATGCCACATAAAATTATAAAAAATATATTTCTGGAATCCTTGAATTTTTCTCCTAATTATCATATATTCTATTTTTCTAAATTATTTTATATAAATAAATATGTCTTTGAATGTATATTTTGAAATTGTTCAATTAAATATATATTGACGTGAATTCTTGTTAAATAAATTAAGTTAAAAATCATAGAATTAACGTCACTCCAAGTGGACGCTAATTAATAAATAACACTACTCACGGATGTCAATTAATAGAAATTTATTTAATTATAGAATTGGATGGACATGAATTTTGTAATTAACGCATTCACGTTCTCACCGTTTTCTTCCGGTTTTGACCCATACCTTGGGTCTTTTAGGACTCTCATCTCACGTCAGTAGATGGTGTCCCTGTTTCATGATTGGTTCACGTTATACACCTCAACTCTCGGTGACATACGAGCCCTCCGTTGGACATTCCGTTCCTTCGGACTGGCAAGTTAGTCATTGGGACCTCCGTAAGTCTCCTCGTCACCTTGGATTCCCTCAAGGCCGACTGAGCTGGTTGTACCTAATCACCCAGATTTCCAGAATGTCATGGTTTTCATATGGTTTATTGATATATCATCCTTATTACAAGTTCTATCCTTGAACTCTATGTTCCATGAAATCTATCTTAATGTTCTTGCATGCTTGATCCTTGAAATTCTTGGCCATTAATATGGAATTAGTCTAGACTAAATGTCAGGGGCTATGGGTCCCACTAAAATGACATTTTAAATGCTACGGGTCCTGATCTGACCCTCATTGGGCGAGGCAAAGTCTAAACGTTACCGGTATACGATGATCGGGTGCTGGCATTCACCAACTCGGTTATTGGCACTTATGGGCAATCATACAGTCGTGAGAACTCCTAAGTGTGCGACCAAATACTACCTAGTGCTATTTCCATGAGGGGTGGTCATATCATCGTGATTTTCCCCTTAGTGCATTGGCTAATCCTATGTATTGCTAGATGTGCAAACGCTCTCGTGATAGTGATGATCGGGAGTAATTGCCATCATAGTACACCTTTCTACAGCTAATTGTTCGTCATGAAAAGATCTTGAATTGCCTTATTGGAGGGGTTATCATATCGTCGTGATATTCCCTTAGTGTCTTGGCAAATGCTATATAGTGCTTGTAGAAGTAATTGTTCTACTTCTATATCGATCATCATAAATGTTCTTGAATTATCCCATTGATAGTACTCGTTATCTTGTCATGAAGATCCTTCATAATACTGGATACCTTGAAGCTCTCGTGATAGTGTTCGTCATAGAGAGATGAATGTTATATTTCCTCATGAATGCTCTTGACCTAGCTTGAGAAAGTACTTGATTAGATCTTGCTATACTCTCTTGATTATCATCATCCTTACTCTTCATAAATATATCTAGCATCTTGCTTACTCGCTTTCATGGTTTTAATTTATCATCGCTTTATCACTCGTGTCATTATAGTTCTCGATTTACCTTATATTTTGCATGACCTGCATGAGCACGTTAACTTGTAATTTACTTAAACTAGCTTGGAGCATGAGATATTAAGTCCTACTGAGCGTTCGCTCACCCTGCGTTTTCTAATATTTTTCAGGTAATGACCTTAGTGACGATGAGACCGAACATGATGGGCAAGGGCAAGAGTGAAGAGAACTCTGACATCTAGATGAACCGTCTAGTCTGGTTATCTTGCGTCTTATGTCTCATTATAGTTTTTCTTTATTGAATCTTTTCGTTTATTATGGGCCCAAATATGTAAAGAACTTATATTTGAAATGAAATTTGTTATTTGTCCAAATTATGTTTTATGGAAATGACTATGCTCTGATTGACATGACTGTTTAACTGCCACGTTCTGAGCAAACGACGCATTCCGCTGCTATTGGTTCAGGGCGAGACAGATTTTATTGCACACTTTCAGTTCTGACTATGAACCCAGATGTGCCTGGGTTCCAAATACCATTGCCTAACATTTTCTATGCATGATTGCCTAGCAGCCCATCACAACCGCTGGTACCTGGACAGTGGCTGCTCACAGCATATGACCGGAGACAGGAACAAGTTTAGACACTTAATCAAGAAGGAAGGAGGGCAAGTCAAGTTTGGAGGTAAGGATAAAGACAAGGTAATTGGCATAGGCATCGTGGTTAAGAACCCTTCTAAATCAATTGAAAATGTGATGCCCGTTGAGGGTCTTGAGCATAATCTGCTTAGCATAAGCCAGCTGTACGACAAAGGTCAAAAGGTGATGTTTGACGCTAATGAGTGTAGAATTCTTGAGAAAGACTCTAAATCTGTACTCTTTACAGGTCATAGGGTCAATAACGTTTATATAATAGATCTTGATGCCCCTAGCTTTGAAGGAATGTGCCTGACGGCCAGTCAACTCAGTGACGTAGGCCTGGGGCACCGATGGCTGGACACGTCATGTAATGCCCTGGATCCCTGCTAGATCCTTAGTAGGTCTTGCTGGATCTTTATTGGATCTTTCGGATCTGTTTCGGTGAGTTTCGGTTCGCTTTCGTGGCCTCCGAGTTGAGCTTTACGAGCTGTGTGGGTTTTTCTCTCATACTAGTTGTGGAACCCTACGGTGAGTTTATTTCTCGATTCATCGACTCGTGAACGCTACAACTGCGATGTACTCTCTGAGCCGGTCATTTTTACTATTTTTGTGTATTTTTCTGAATTATTGCATTTTCGGCTCAATTATCGGATTTTCAGAAATTACAAAAATCCCTAATTTCTTTTCCTATCCCTCATATCCCTCTCTCTCCCACCCACTCTCGCACGATCTCCCTCTCTCCTCCCTTTCTCACCCTCTCTTTCCCTCTCTCGTTCTCTCTCGTCTGTGGGCCATTCGGCGCGGGGCGCACACTGTTGCGGAGCTGGCCAAGGCGGGGACGCGATGGAGTGATCGGGATGCGATCTAGGGCGGTGAATGGAGCGTGGAATGGCGCGATCCCTCGGTGGATTCTGAGATGGCGCCGTTCATGGTTTTGGAGTTTTCGGCGTGGTTTAGTCCCTTCGGGCACGGTTTCTTCGGTGGAGGTAGGGTGACGGATCCTTACTCCTTCCTGCTCGTTTTCTCTGTCATTGCACGTCGTTTGGCACGAAAATGGTTGAGTTTGTGCTTGGTTTGCCTAAATTGTAATTTTCAGGTTTTGTAGGGTTCGTCAGAAAATGACAACCATTTGCGGCGTAGTTAGTATCAAATTGACCGCTGGGATGTCTGGATCCCATTCATGTTAGTTTCGTGTTGATCGGTGGTCATTCGAGGCCGGTAGGAGTCCGGGAACCTCGTTGACTCATTTTGGGTGGATTCGTTAAAATCGCCCCGATCTCTCGTTTTAGAGCTTGCATGTGGGCTTTTTAGCCTCCTAGAGTTGCTTTCTATCGTCTAGATGTGTTTCCCCTGCGCTTCTGCGTGAATGGGGCGTGGAACGGCCCGATTTGGCGTTTCCACCTTTTTTCCGCCGTGATCGGTGTAGCGGTCATTCCAGGGACCGTCACAGTGTCTGG
The DNA here is from genome assembly GCA_022559845.1 of Amorphophallus konjac. Taxonomy (NCBI): domain Eukaryota; kingdom Viridiplantae; phylum Streptophyta; class Magnoliopsida; order Alismatales; family Araceae; genus Amorphophallus; species Amorphophallus konjac. Next base: position 152,044,236 of record CM040120.1, on the reverse strand, counting down.
GCGTTTTTAGTTCTTCGTGGCTTTGAGAGTGTGACGGCCTAGGGGTGGCGCGTCATAGCTCTCTGACGCGTCCAGTGTGATGCGTTACGCTTATTTTGTCATCTAGCGTTTTGGTTAAGTCGGTTCCCCTAACGCGCCCGCCCTTGTACGTCATGCTTGTGTAACGCGCCGGCCCCAGGCCGTTACCTTCATTTTGACCGATTTTGACCATTTGAGTCGGTTTATGTAACTGTGTTGTCCCCGTGCGTCACAGCAGTATAACGCGCCAGCCCCAGGCTGTTACGTGCTGTTTTGGCTGAGTTTGGGTGGCTGTGTTGTTGGCTCTAACGGCCACGCCCCCATGCGTTAGGGGTTTGTAACGCGTCCGATCGGGACTGTTACGTGCCTTTCGGCCAGTGGTTTCTTGACTTGAGCCTGTTGGCCCTGACGCGTCTGTCTTGCTACGTTAGGCGGTGTAACGCGCCTGGTCTAGTGCGTTACGTGGTTCGTGTGGTCATTTTAGTCTTGAGGATTGTCGGCCCTGACGCGTCCGTTCCTGTGCGTCAGAGCGGTGTAACGCGTCTGGTGTAGGCCGTTACGTGCCTTGTGCGTTTTATATGTTTGTTAGGGGGTGTGTGTGATGGCTCTCCTCCCGACCGTCACGTTCTGTAGCGCGCCTGCATTAGACCACCACAGTTGGAGTGTAACGGCTTAGAGTTAGACCGCCACATTCATGTAACGGTCCAAGGGTGGTGCGTTACAGTCCTTGTGCTCCGATTTTCGTTGTTTCGGTTTCTGCTTGTCTTGGCTTGACCTTGTGGACTGCCCGTTTTCCCGTGGATGTCTCCTGACATCCTATGAGGGCTAAGACTACGTTGTAAGGTAGCTAGGAGTTTTCTTGCTTGAGGTAGGATTCTCTTTCCTACTTTAGAGTTGTTGTTGTCTAGTTTCGGTCAACCCGGTGCGGCCCAGTGGTTGACGGGTGACCTTGTGTGTGTCTCGACGGTTCTGTCCAGTTCGAGACACTGGTTCTAGATGCCCCGAGTTATTGCTTTACCTTGGTTTGCATGTCCAGGTGTGCTGAGGGTTCTTGTTGTTCCCTCAGGTCTCCGTGAGTCGTCTCCTGCAGACCGTCGTTTATCGTGGCGTAGGATTAGACCGATTGGCGACTTGTTCCGCTGTATGTGACGATCTTGCCTTTGAGTCATCCGACTCAAGGATCGTTACGTGGTAGGTCTAGTTGCCTTGTCCTGAGTTTGTCGGCCGTGGTTGCGCTGCCATTGGTGCCTCGAAGTACGTGCTACAGTGCTTCCTTTCCTGCCTGTACTTTAGCACTCGTGTTTTGAGTCTCTGTGTCATGTGAGCCTCCGCTTGTTGTATCCCTAAGGCCTTTGAGTTGCCGACCCGCCTGTGGATGGCGGAGGGGTGTTCCCGACATACGGTTTGTAAGCTAGTTTCCGTGGGCTCCTGTGTGGTAGTAGCGTCCGCTACGGGGAGAGAACTAGCTAGAGGCCTGGCTTGGGCATAAAGTCTGTGTGTGCACACGTGGTCAGGGGCATTTGGACTGGCGTCGACGGGCGTGACCCACACTAGTTACTTGTTTCAGTGGTACATCGGTTCTGCTTTCCGTGGGTACTGTTGTTCTTCCTCGGACTCGGAACGGTTGTTCCTTGGACTTAGTTCTGAGGGTGTCTTTGTCCCTGTCAGCCTTTGTGACGACAGTGTTGACGAGATACTTGTGGCGCAGCATAAGACGTCAGTGGACGCAGCTGGATGTTTTTTCTGTGAGGAGGTGTTTCTGTCACGTGACACGTGACTCTCAGCATTTCTTGTGCGTTGCGACCTTTCTGAGTTATCCCTCTCGTGGCCCTACTCGAGGTCTGTGTGGCGTTGTGTGCACGACGTTCTAGTCGTGTGTGCCATCGTGTTTGTCCGCCGTCTGTCTAGATCTTTTCTAGACCTTTCTGTTTGTCCGTGCAGGTCTTTGTCTTAGGCCTGATGTTGTGTCGGCAGATCGGTAACTCCTGACTTTGTCAATTTGGAGTCACCCTTCCGTCGTTGCCTAGAGTAGTTTGGGGTGTCGAGGTTAGTTCGGCAGCCGCTTGTCTTGCGCGGATTCCCCCCCTTTCCTACTTGTTCCCTACTCCTACTCCCCGTCTATTCTTTACTGCTTCTAGAGTAGTTTTACAGCTTTGTAGTGTAGCTTTTCCTGCTTTGATACACCTGCTGTTTCTACTGTTGCTTCCGTTTTGTGTTCTGCGTATTTTTCAGTAGGGATTCACGTGACCCCTACTGAGCCTCTGTTTGGAGACTCACCCCTACTTTTCAGGTGGGCGTCGTCTCTGTTCGTGGTTCCTGGCATGGCGTGTTCGTAGCTGCCAACGGTACCTGCGTCGGGTTTCCCCCGACCTCAGTGTACGTTCTTTTCCTATGGCCTGTACTTGTCTTTAATTTCTTGGACTTGACTCTGGTATAATGGTGTAATTGTCAAATTGTAACTGTTAACTAAAAAGTAATTTTATTTCTACTACTTTAGCAAACCGATCTAATGAAATTTAATTACTAACTGTTCTATCTCTGTGGCTTCAATGTACTCTACACATGCCTTTTTCCCTTCGGAGCTTTACCGCTCTTGGGGGGCCTCGCGGGTTCCATGTGGTATCACGTGTATTCGGTAGTCCTACCGGGTATACCTGGTATCCGGGATCCGGGTCGCAACAGTTGGTATCAGAGTAGTGTTCTGAGATGTTCAGAGTTCTTTTCTGAGCTATCAGAGCATTGTTGTGTGAAGTACATGGGAATCGAAGATATTGCAGTATCCAGAGTCCTTAAGTCTGGTACGTGCTTTTGCTGGCTTAGGTGTTGCGATGATTTGTCGCGTTGTTTTCTTCATGTGTTGCTCAGGTTGCTGTTGACCTTTGGCCTTGGTCTGATGACCGTACACGTTCTCACGTTGTTTTGGTCATCCCGGCTTGAGTCTGTTCAGCTCCTGATGTGTCTCTCTTCTGTTGAAGTGCTCGATTTGATTCCGTGGTTGAGAAGTTGCTCAGGCAAGCTAGGATTTTCTCTTCCTGGTGAGCTTTCGTGGTTGAGCTTATTGCTTCTTGTTCCTTTTGGTGGAATCTTTTCGAGGTTTGCCTTGGAATTGCTATCTTGGCGATGCTTTTGTCCTATGTCTGCTTAAGTGTGGACAGTGTTTATTCTGAGCCTGATCTGCTCTTTGTTATACGGTTGCTTGGCTTTGGACTCCATTATGGTGTTAAGAGCTGTTGTGCACCGTGTTTATCGTGCCGTGTCCAGCGGCCGATGTATTGTGAAGGCTCATTTACCATTTTCAGGATGTGAAGATAAGCTAAGATTAGCCTTTTCCTTGGGCTTTGTGCTGAAGCTGGTACTCCTCTTCTTTGCGCTTAGGCTTCTTGTGATCGGTTATTCCCCAGATCGGTACTCTTGGCATGTTACGTTGCGATTTTTAGGAGTTGCGATGGCACCGAGTGTGTGCTGAGAGGTGGATACCGAGGTCTTTTCTGGTGCCTGCGAGCATTGATGAGTGTGCAGCGGAAGCGTGTGGGTTGGCTACCCACTGGTCGAGGATCTTTTTGTAAGGTTCTGGCCGATCGAGGGATTTGTTTCTTCTCGATGTAACTTCATCTTGGCTTCTTGTGCCTTGATGTTGCCTGTTGCCGTGCTGTTGCTGGAGTAATTCTGGTGTTGGCATTGGTATTTGCGAGTATTGGGAAATCTGTTGGCATTCTTTGCTGATTGAGTACCCTCTACTCTACGTTTTTCTCTTGGGTGTTGTCCTCTCGAGGCGTGTTCGCAGTCCTTGAGTTGCGTTCCCTGAGATTGTCGTTTCTTGTTATCGTGGGTCCTTTCTTGGTGATCAGTCTAATGCGCGTGTGTTTAGCTGTTCTTGTGCCTTTATGTGATCCTGCTTGCAGTTGTGTTCCATGGTTCTGTGTTGTGCGGAGCCGGAATCCCGCAAGTGCAGTTGTTGTAGTTTTATCGCTATTTCTCTATGATTGTGTGTCTTTGCCGTGGACCATGGTCTTGTCAGTTAGCTTCATGTACTCCCTTTTCCTGGTAGAGTTAGCTTGCGACTCGATCAGACGTAATATCTGAGTGAGTGCTGACTTGAGTGTGTTTGTGGTCCGGTGCTGTTGTCGTTGGTGTCATGTGTGCCAGGTGTTCTCTGTCACCTTTGGCACTGGAGCCGATGATGTGGTCGAGCTGTCAGCTATGAGGACTGTGTCTCCTTGTGTAAGCTACTGCTTGTCTTGCTGTTGTTGTGGCAGTCGTGTCTCTATTTCTGGTGAGACGTAAACGACGTTGCCTTATTTTCGGAGGTGTCTGACTTGTGTTCACTTGTGTCGTGCTCGATCCAAAGCATGTGCTCATGATTATAGTCTGACGTTGTTCCTCTAAGCTGTGTTTCTCGAGCTTTGTGTTGTTTTCGTGGTTGAGTAGTCGGGTTGTTCTTCCCTGCTTACCCTTGCTAGTCCTTAAATTTTGAGGGCGAAATTCCTTAAAGGAGGGGAGGATGTAATGCCCTAGATCTCTGATGGATCCTTAGTAGGTCTTGCTGGATCTTTATTGGATCTTTCGGATCTGTTTCGATGAGTTTCGATTCGCTTTCGTGGCTTCCGAGTTGAGCTTTACGAGCCGTGTGGATTTTTCTCTCGTACTAGTTGCGGAACCCTACGGTGAGTTTATTTCTCGATTCATCGACTCGTGAACGCTACAACTACGATGTACTCTCCGAGCCGGTCGTTTTGACTATTTTGTGTATTTTTCGGAATTATTACATTTTCGGCTCAATTATCGGATTTTCGAAAATTAGAAAAATTCCTAATTTCATTTCCTATCCCTCTCTCTCTCCCCCACTCTCGCACGATCTCCCTCTCTCCTCCCTTTCTCACCCTCTCTTTCCCTCTCTCGTTCTCTCTCGTCTGTGGGCCATTCGGCGCGGGGCGCACACTGTTGCGGAGCTGGCCAAGGCGGGGACGCGATGGAGTGATCGGGATGCGATCTAGGGCGGTGAATGGAGCGTGGAATGGCGCGATCCCTCGGTGGATTCTGAGATGGCGCCGTTCATGGTTTTGGAGTTTTCGGCGTGGTTTAGTCCCTTTGGGGCACGGTTTCTTCGGTGGAGGTAGGGTGACGGATCCTTACTCCTTCCTGCTCATTTTCTCTGTCATTGCACGTCGTTTGGCGCGAAAATGGTTGAGTTTGTGCTTGGTTTGCCTAAATTGTAATTTTTGGGTTTTGTAGGGTTCGTCGGAAAATGACAACCATTTGCGGCGTAGTTAGTATCAAATTGACCGCTGGGATGTCTGGATCCCATTCATGTTAGTTTCGTGTTGATCGGTGGTCATTCGAGGCCGGTAGGAGTCCGGGAACCTCGTTGACTCGTTTTGGGTGGATTCGTTAAAATCACCCCGATCTCTCGTTTTAGAGCTTGCATGTGGGCTTTTTAGCCTCCTAGAGTTGCTTTCTATCGTCTAGATGTGTTTCCCCTGTGCTTCGGCATGAATGGGGCGTGGAACGGCCCGATTTGGTGTTTTCACCTTTTTCCCGTCGTGACCGGTGTAGCGGTCGTTCCAGGGACCGTCACAGTCCCTAACGGCCCTACGACAGACCGTCACAGCGTCTGGGCGTTTTTAGTTCTTCGTGGATTTGAGAGTGTGACGGCCTAGGGGTGGCGCGTCACAGCTCTCTGATGCGTCCGGTGTGATGCGTTATGCTTATTTTGTCGTCTAGCATTTTGGTTAAGTCGGTTACCCTGACGCTCCCGCCCTTGTGCGTCAGACTTGTGTAATGCGCCTGCCCCAGGCCGTTACGTTTAGTTTGACCGATTTTGACCGTTTGAGTCAGTTTGTATAACGGTGGTGTCCCCGTGCGTCACAGCAGTGTAACGCGCCAGCCCCAGGCCGTTACGTGCTGTTTTGGCTGAGTTTGGGTGGCTATGTCGTTGGCTTTAACGGACATGCCCCCATGCGTTAGGCGTCTGTAACGCATCCGATCGGGACCGTTACGTGCCTTTCGGCCAGTGGTTTCTTGACTTGAGCCTGTTGGCCCTGACGCGTCTGTCTTGCTACGTTAGGTGGTGTAACGCGCCTGGTCTAGTGCGTTACGTGGTTCGTGTGGTCGTTTTAGTCTTTTGGTTTGTCGGCCCTGACGCGTCCGTTCCCGTGCGTCAGAGCGGTGTAACGCGCCTGGTGCAGGCCGTTACATGCCTTGTGCGTTTTAGATGTTTGTTAGGGGGTGTGTGTGACGGCTCTCCTCCCGACAGTCACGTTCTGTAGCACGTCTGCATTAGACCGCCACAGTTGGAGTGTAACGGCCTAGAGTTAGACCGTCACATTTGTGTAACGGTCTAAGGGTGGTGCGTTACAGTCCTTGTGCTCCGATTTTTGTTGTTTCGATTTCTACTTATCTTGGCTTAACCTTGTGGCCTGCCCATTTTCCCGTGGATGTCTCCTGACATCCTATGAGGGCTAAGACTATGTTGTAAGGTAGCCAGGAGTTTTCTTGCTTGGGTAGGATTCTCTTTCCTACTTTAGAGTTGTTGTTGTCTGGTTCCGGTCAACCCGGTGTGGCCGAGTGGTTGACGGGTGACCTTATGTGTGTCTCGACGGTTCTGTCCAGTTCGAGACACTGGTTCTGGATGCCCCGAGGTATTGCTTTACCTTGGTTTGCATGTCCAGGTGTGCTGAGAGTTCTTGTTGTTCCCTCAGGTCTCCGTGAGTCGTCTCCTGCGGAGCGTCGTTTCTCGTGGCTTAGGATTAGACCGATTAGCGGCTTGTTCCGCTATATGTGACGATCTTGCCTTTGAGTCGTCCGACTCAAGGATCGTTACGTGGTAGCTCTAGTTGCCTTGTCCTGAGTATGTCGGCAGTGGTTGCGCTGCCATTGGTGCCTCGAAGTACGTGCTACAGTGCTTCCTTTCCTGCCTGTACTTTAGCACTCATGTTTTGAGTCTCTGTGTCATGTGAGCCTCCGCTTGTTGTAGCCCTAAGGCCTTTGAGTTGCCGACCCGCCTGCGGATGGCGGAGGGGTGTTCCCGACATACGGTTTGTAAGCTAGTTTCCGTGGGCTCCTGTGTGGTAGTAGCGTCCGCTACGGGGAGAGAACTAGCTAGAGGCCTGGCTTGGGCATAAAGCCTGTGTGTGCACACGTGGTCAGGGGCATTTGGACTGGCGTCGACGGGCGTGACCCACACTAGTTACTTGTTTCAGTGGTACATCGGTTCTGCTTTCCGTGGGTACTATTGTTCTTCCTCGGACTCGGAACGGTTGTTCCTTGGACTTAGTTCTGAGGGTGTCTTTGTCCCTGTCGGCCTTTGTGACGATAGTGTTGACGAGATACTTGTGGCGCAGCATAAGACGTCAGTGGACGCAGTTGGATGTTTTTTCTGTGAGGAGGTGTTTCCGTCACGTGACACGTGACTCTCGGCGTTTCTTGTGCGTTGCGACCTTTCTGAGTTATCCCTCTCGTGGCCCTACTCGAGGTCTGTGTGGCGTTGTGTGCACGACGTTCTAGTCGTGTGTGCCGTCGTGTTTGTCCGCCGTCTGTCTAGATCTTTTCTAGACCTTTCTGTTTGTCCGTGCAGGTCTTTGTCTTAGGCCTGATGTTGTGTCGGCAGATCGGTAACTCCTGACTTTGTCAGTTTGGAGTCACCCTTCCGTCGTTGCCTGGAGTAGTTTGGGGTGTCGAGGTTAGTTCGGCAGCCGCTTGTCTTGCGCGGATTCCCCCCCTTTCCTACTTGTTCCCTACTCCTACTCCTCGTCTGTTCTTTACTGCTTCTAGAGTAGTTTTACAGCTTTGTAGTGTAGCTTTTCCTGCTTTGATACACCTGCTGTTTCTACTGTTGCTTCCGTTTTGTGTTCTGCGTATTTTTCAGTAGGGATTCACGTGACCCCTACTGAGCCTCTGTTTGGAGACTCACCCCTACTTTTCAGGTGGGCGTCGTCTCTGTTCGTGGTTCCTGGCATGGCGTGTTCGTAGCTGCCAACGGTACCTGCGTCGGGTTTCCCCCGACCTCAGTGTACGTTCTTTTCCTGTGGCCTGTACTTGTCTTTAATTTCTTGGACTTGACTCTGGTATAATGGTGTAATTGTCAAATTGTAACTGTTAATTAAACAGTAATTTTATTTCTACTACTTTAGCAAACCGATCTAATGAAATTTAATTACTAACTGTTCTATCTCTGTGGCTTCAATGTACTCTACACATGCCTTTTTCCCTTCGGGGCTTTACCGCTCTTGGGAGGCCTTGCGGGTTCCATGTGGTATCACGTGTATTCGGTAGTCCTACTGGGTATACCTGGTATCCGGGATCCGGGTCGCCACACGTCAGCTACGGCACGCTGCACAAACTATCCAAACATCAAATGGTGAGAGGATTACCCAAATTGTCTTATTCAAAAGTTGATCAGGTTTGTGAAGCATGTTCCCGAGGTAAGCAAACTAGAAAAACCTTCAAATCAAGAAGTGAGCCCCTATCTCTTACTCCTTTTGAATTCTTGCATATGTATTTGTTCGGTCCATCGAGAATAGCTAGCCTTAATGGGAAAAGGTATGGATATGTGATAGTTGATGATCACACTCGTTTCACATGGATCTTCTTTCTCAATAACAAGAATGATGCGTTTATTGTGTTTCAGAAATTCTTTAGAAAAGTGAAGCAGGAAGGTAAATTCAAAATCTCCACCATCCAGTCTGACAATGAAGGAGAATTTAGAAATTCATCCTTTTCAGAACTATGTGATCAAGAAGGACTAACGCATATATTTTCTTCCCCTAGGACTCCAGAACAAAATGGGATTGTGGAAAGAAGAAATCGCACCATTGTGAAGATTGCCTGGACCATGTTGGTCGAGAGTCAACTCCCAAGAATGTTTTGGGCTGAAGCAGCAAACACCGCATGCCACATCATCAATAGGGCCATGGTATGGCCAAAGTGTAAGAAAACCCATTTTGAAATGTTGAAAGGTAAAAAACCCAACTTGGCCTACTTTAGAGTTTTTGGTGCAAAATGCTATGTGCACAATAACGACAAATCGGATTTATATAAATTTGAGGCCAAGAGTGACATTGGCATTTTCTTGGGATATGCCGAGACATCAAGAGCATATAGGGTGTTTAACGTTGGAAATGAAACTGTGGAGGAAACTCCACATGTGGTGTTTTCTGAAACATTAACAGATAAACATGACAGTGTTTCGATCAGAGAAAGGGAGGATCCTAACGAAAGCTTTCTGGAACATAAAGAAGATCCTATGGTGAACGATCAGTCACAACCTGCAGAACAAGGGACCGTTCAGCCAACCGAAGTCCTTGCACAACCAATCATGTCATATGAGTCTTCTACAAACCTTCGTGCTCTGAAAGACCATCCTATTCAGAACATCATAGGAAGCATTCATGATGTGACATGATCGATTGATGTGACATGACCCCTCGGACCTAGGTTCGCAAGCAACCGAACCGAATGGCGGACTCACCCAAGCGGGTTCACCCGCGTCGCGCACACCCGGGTCCGTAGGTGGACCGGCGATAGTGGTGGGGGTCCAAGGTTGGACCTTTTTATTCCGGGGGTTTTTCGAGCTTAGGATGGACCCCCAAAGGGCCTGGGATTCCCACTTCCGTGGGCGGCCAGCACGTCAAGGGCGTGGGATGTAATGGTTCTCTCGCAACTCGCCCGCGGTAGTCACTCAAATATTAGCGAATTCGGGATCGGGCACTCACTCACCGACCGACGGCACTAAGATGTGATACTAAACAAGAAAAGTGATTCCAACAGAGAAGTGCAACCAGGAGCTCACCTGATTGGCGTGAAGACGCCGATCCCGGCCGGAGACGAGGGCGAGCGAGGAAGCGTGGGCTTACCCGCACGCTGCACCGATGAAGCTTCAGCCGAAGACCTACTAGTACATGCACTACGCCCTCACAGAGGGGGTGGACTAGGGGTAGGAATAATCAATTACAACCAAAACTACCTCCACGTATGGAGGGGCGGTCAGCCGGCCAGGCGAGATCGGACGGCGAGCTAAAGGAGTCGCCGAGTGAAGACTTCACCGATTCTGTCCGCTTCTGGAACTGCTGGATAGATAGTCGATGTTGACGCCGCCACGGGCTCTACCGGACTCAGAAGTCGCCGAAACCTGTGCCGAATCCTCGCTGACTGGCCCGGGAGGACTCTTGAATTTTGGTGTACCTTCTGGATGTCGTCAGGGGCTAGGGCCGGCTCTGGTACTGGGCCACTTTGTTCTGGCTTTGACTGACTACAGAATGCTACAGCCAGAGGATGAAGCTCCCAAGAACACTCCCGAGCTCCGAAGGTGACGTAGATTATATCGATATGACCGTGGGAGGGTCCTCTTCGAGAAGCAACCAGAAAAAAGGAAAACATAGGTTGGAGCAGAGAGATAGAGCCCGTAGAGTGAAGAGGTGTCTGTGAGGACCTGACAGGACAGACCTACGCACCTTGGGTAGAAAAATCATAACTTTATGCTTCGGGCTTCAAATGGTGCTCAGTTTCTTGGAGATGCAAGGGGACTTGTAGGAGGAGACTTTCGACAAAGAATCACGTCGAAACTCTCAGAGGAGCGGCCGTGGTCGCACTTTAACTGGGCCTCTGGTCTTCTGCAGGAGTCGAGTTGCGCAGTCGAGGGAGAACGGCTCTCCCGGGCAGCTCCAAACTCAGATTAGGGCGGGATCACCTCGCCTGCGAAGGCAACTGGAAGAGTTTTCCGGAAATATATGGTGTGATGTCTGGAGCTTGGAGATGAGGATGGGGCAGACTCTGAAACCTGCGGATCCTCAACCCTTGGCGACCTGAGAATAGAGTGAGAGAGTAGAGTCTATGTGGAGGTGGGAAAGGGGATGAAACTTGCAAGGGGTGGCTAAGGGAAGTTGTGGGAAGGGGAATGAAGGGATCTAGGGGTGATGGGAGGGAGTGGGGGGTGCTGGGGTCGCAGCTATCAGGGGGGAGAGGTGGAGTGCACAAGTTGCCTAGGTGGAGAGGGAGAGAGGGGGGGAAACCTCTCCCTTGGTTTGAATGGGTGGTTAATGTGGCCTTGGGGATGGGAAAGGGTGTGTTGGGGAGAGGAAAGGTTGCTTGGGGTTGGTGAAGGGGTGTGTGGGAGAATGGGATTCTTCCTTAGGAGATGGAGGGGTGGCTTGGGAAGAGGAGGGGTTGCCTCGGAATGGTGAGAGGTGCTTGGGGCTTGGTGAAATTAATGGATGAATTGATGGAGCCTTGGGAAGATGAAGGGTTGGGGCTGATGTGGAGGATGAGGTGGCAAGGGAGAGAGGAGAGAGAGAGAGGGAAATTTGAAATTGGGGGTGGGGAGGAGAGAGAATGGGGTTCGCCCCCTTTAGAGAGAGAGAGAAGAGAGAGAGAGAGAGAGGGGAATCCACCCCTTAGAGAGAGAGAGAGAGATATTCTCACAATTGTAGTGGAATTTCAAATTTTCTTTCAATCATTCATTAGTTCTCAAATGGGGGATTGGGGTCCTATTTATAGGAATCCCACAATTTAACATAAGTCCCTGACTTTTGGACTAATAACAAGAAACGAAAGGAAGGGGGGGTGCCCATGGGCCTATTAACCTACCAAACTAACATAATGACTCAAGACTTAGGTAAATGACTCATTAACCTAGGTACTGGACTTAAATAAAAGGAAAAGTACATGATAAGAAAATGAAAATTACATCATATGACTCGAAATAAAGTGGCGAACAAGATGAAACATAGTTGGCGAGCATCGGGATTCTCGAACAAATGGGATTGCTGGTGATGTCCCCATCAATTCATGATCCCCCTAGGACCCAGTCTTTCCATAATGTTGTTCATAATGAAGACCTCACTGCTCTTGTTTCTTAATTTGAACCCAAATGCATCGAGGAGGCCCTGCTAGATGAAAATTGGGTTAATGCCATGCATGATGAACTCAACCAATTTGAAAGGAGTCAAGTTTTGTACTTAGTTCCTAGACCCACCGACCAGCATGTCATTGGAACTAGATGGGTGTTTAAGAACAAGCTTAATGAGGTTGGAGCCATCATAAGATATAAGGCCAAGTTAGTTGCCAAGGGATATAATCAGGAAATTGGCATTGACTTTGAAGAATCCTTTGCCCCCGTTGCTAGATTAGAGGCTATCAGAATATTGCTAGCCAGGTTAGTTCCCAGACCCACCGACCAGCATGTCATTGGAACTAGATGGGTGTTTAAGAACAAGCTTAATGAGGTTGGAGCCATCATAAGAAATAAGGCCAGGTTAGTGGCCAAGGGATATAATCAGGAAATTGGCATTGACTTTGAAGAATCCTTTGCCCCCGTTGCTAGATTAGAGGCCATCAGAATATTGCTAGCCTTTACATGTTCTTTAGGGATTGAATTATATTAAATGGATGTCAAAAGTGCTTTTCTGAATGGTCTGATAAAGGAAGAAGTTTTTGTAGAACAGTCCCCTGGCTTTGAACTTGATAATTTGCCTAATCATGTTTATAAGTTGAACAAGGCTCTGTACGATTTGAAGCAGGCTCCACGGGCCTGGTATGATAGACTCAATGCCCATTTAACTAGCAAAGGCTACATCAGAGGTAAGATTCATCAAACACTCTTCACAAAGGTAATGAATGGTCACATCATTGTTGTACAGGTTTATGTAGATGACATAATTTTTGGATCAACAAATGTTGCCTTGTGCAACCAATTTGTTGAACTCATGACAGAAGAATTCGAAATGAGCCTAATGGGAGAGCTTCGATGTCACGTCCCGACGAGGAAAATCGAGGGCGCGAGTAGTTACGAGGCACTAGTGTCGATCAGAGCATGTACAAATTTAATTCTAAGACAAGAGATAAGAAGAAATTGATAATTTTAGTCCATCAAAATAGAGGATTACATCACTAATTTATAATCCATAAAGGCATGATACAATCTTCCAAATTTCATAATTCTTGTAAGAGTAACTATTGATCTACATAAACCTAGGTAAATCACTCTTTCACGCTTGTCCATTCCCTTGTTCATTTTCCTTTTCTGCAACAAATAACCAAAACGTGGGATAAGTAAAAAGCTCAGTAGGATTTTATATCTCTAAAGTCAGGCAATCTTTAAGTATTTAACAATTTAAATAATTTGTGTCAGGAAGTAGTTGATCATGAATTTCCAGTAGAAAATTTTGTATAAGTAATTTCTAAGTAATTTCAAGATAACAAAATAATTTCAAGATCATGATAGTAGACAAGACGATGGTCATTTCCAGAGATATATAAAGAACTTTCATGATGAGACGATGGGTACTATCATTAAGATAATTCAAGAACATTCACGATAAACTTTAAGCAATATCGAAGTAGAGCAATCACTTGAACTTTAAACAATATAGAAGTAGAACAATCACTTCTACCAACACTCAATAGGATTGGCCAATGCACTAAGGGGGGATCACGACGATACGACAGTCCCTCATGGAACATCACTATTTGGCTACACACTTAGGGGTTCTCACGACTATATGATTGCCCCTAATTGTAATAGACCCTGTATTGGTGAATGCCAGTACCTGATCATTATAATACCGATTTATATTTGGACTTTATCTCGCCCGTGGGATCAGATCAAAACCTCTCATTTATACAATAACATTTAAATGTCATTTAATTGGGACCCATAGCCCCTGACATTTATCTATATCAATTCCACGTATATGGCCAATGAATTTCAAGAATAAGCTCATTTGTAAAAAGTACAGATCTGACAAAAATCTCAGAAGTTGCAAGTGAAGTGAATAATAATTTTGAAGCATCGTGTTTAACGACATTAAGTCGTGGAATTCAAAAAAGAACGGTAACTAGGAAGAAAAGTCAAGTAGAGTTTAATAGAATTAATTTAATTCTATGGTTTAATCTTGCGTGCATTTGATTTACAAGTGTTTAGAGATGTTTACAGGAAGTTTTTGTATATTAAATAAAGATGCATTAGTTTAGTCAAAACGGTGATTTATTAAAAAAATCAGAATTTTGTTGTGAAAATAGATTTTTATGTCGAAAATAATTCTAACTTGCTGAAAATAATTTTAACGTGTTGAAAATAATTTGCATACATTACTTTACTAATAAGATGATAAAAATAAATTTTTTATGCTGGATTTAATTTTTAACATGCTAGAAATTAATATTTAACATGCTAAAATTAATACTTAACATGCTAAAATAATTCTCATATATTAACTTACTGATAGAAAACTTACTGATATGATGATAAAGATAAGTTTACCATGATGATTATAGAAATTCTTTGATAACAACATACATTTTATCATGTTGAAAATAATTTTTTTACATTTATTTACTAATTATTTGATAGGAAAAATAGAATCATCATGCTGAAAAATAACTTTAATATGCTGAAAATAGTTCTAACATGCTAAAAATAACTCTAACATGTTGGAAATAATTTTATGATATTTTAAGTAAATTTAACATTCTGGAAATATTTTTCATGCATTAATTTACTAATTATTTAATAGAAAACTAGGTTTATCATGAAAAAATGTAGTTTTTAATGGATTTAACTTGCTGAAAAATATTTTTCATATCTCAGTATGAATAAAATAATTTTATCATACTGGAAGTAATTTTTAACATGCTGAAAATATTTTTCATGCAATAATTTAATAATATTATGGTTACAAATATTTTTTTACATACTACAAATAATTTTTATTCCACAAAAATAACTTTTAACATGCTGTAAAATTCAAACATGCTAATATTACTTTTCCTTATTTTTTGGTGACTAAATATTTATAATTAAGGTGGATTCCAAATGCTTTAAGTCTTATTGTATAGTTACTAAACTTTAGTCCCACATTGGAAGTTAGAAAAAACTTCCTTGGCTTTATATGTTGGAGAGCTCACCATTGGGTCAGGACCCAAGGGGCATAGGATGCCGTGCCAGTCGTGCTAGTGGAGGTGAGGTGAGGTGAGGTGAGGTTGGTTTAGATATATATTTTCAAAATATTTTATTTTGACCCCCGGTATTCCGGGTAAAAGTTTTATGAACGCGCTATGTTCTGGTTCTGACGAAAAACGGGAATACCCCTCCAATAAAATGACCATAACTTACTCATTTCTTAACGAAATTTAGGGAAACATGTATCAATGGAAAGAGCATTGAAAAACGAACAAGATGGCATACTTTAATTAAGATTTGGCTTGAGAGACACCTACCTTAGAGCGGATCTAAGAAGAGATAGAAAAATAGCCCTAATAATAAGAAAACCGTTTGATCTCCAAATCTTCCCTTCAAATCTCCTCCAATCACCGCAGCAGCATAGCCTTGGCCTCCAGGGATGGTTTGCGGGTTGAATGTGGTTCTATTTATAGCCAAAACTTGACCAAATTTGTCAAGATTCCTTGCCTAATATTACCAAACTTTTCACCCACGAATTAGAAGAAAATTCCAACTTATCCTCTTAATCTAGCTTTAATTTGGCGTGAAACCAATGTAAAATCGACTGGTCTAAGGTGACTGGTAGGTAAGGGTTGATTCTTGAGTCAATCTTCTAGAAATGGGGTTATTTTAATCCCTTAAATGGCATATTAAACATGTGTTACGAATTTTGGTCTAATTATCCTTTAATAAATCATTTAATCTCTTAATCCAGCCCATTATGGATTATCTAATGGGCCAATTGTAATCCTAGTCCATTATATAGACTTTTATTGGGCTTCCTATGATTCATCTAAGGGTTAAAGCATTTATTTTTCACTTTACCTTAAGTAAATTCAAAAATCCACTTTATTTCACTTAGTAAAAATGTAAATTAATCATTTCATGAAAAATCTAATTGTATAATTTACTTGAAAATTTTATTTCTTATTTTAAATTATCGGGTTTCTACATTCGATTTTTTATTGGATTGTAGATCTCACAGTCAAAGGACGGGCTCTTCATAAATCAATCCAAGTACATACTGGAAATCCTGAAGAGATTCGAGATGGAGGATACCAAGGCCATAACCACACCCATGGGAACAAATGCCTCCCTAGATGCAGATGAAAATGGCAAATCTGTAGATCCTAAAATATACCGATGTATGATTGGATCTTTTTTATATCTCACTGCGTCTCGGCCTGACATACAGTTTAGTGTGTGCATGTGTGCTCATTTTCAGGCACAACCGAAAGAATCTCACCTGATTGCAGTTAAGAGAATCTTGATATACATTGCTAACACACATGACCTAGGACTATGGTATCCCTCATCATGTTGTTTCGAATTAAATTCATATACTGATGCTGATTATGCTGGGTGCAAACTTGATCGAAAAAGCACTAGTGGGTATTGTAATTACTTGGGTGTCTGCCTGGTCTCTTGGGCGTCCAAGAAGCAGCACTCCATAGCCTTGTCCACGGCCGAAGCTGAGTATGTAGCGGCAGGCAGCTGTGGGACTCAGGTACTATGGATAAAGCACCAAATCCAGGACTATGGAGTGGATCTTGGATGCATGCCCATCTTGTGCGACAACACTAGTGCCATCAATTTGGCTAAAAATCCCATCCAGCACTCTCGCTCAAAATATATTGAAGTAAGGCATCATTTTCTTCAAGATGAGGTAAGCAAGAAAAACTTTGAATTCCAGTTTATTGAATCTGAAGGACAAGTGGCAGATATTTTTACAAAAGCTCTGAGTAGTGGCATATTCTCCACCTTGAGAAGAGAACTGGGTTTGTGTCATCCTCCCACCTGATTGTTGTCATTTGAAATAAGTGCATCCCACATATGGGGTCTTTTTATGTTCTTTTGCATGTCTAGCTAGCTGCATCTCATGTGTCTACATGTTGCCATGCTCATCATATGTAAGTGTCCCTTTGGTACATAAAATGCTGATGTGGAGAAGGGTAGGTTCAGTCTGCCGGGAAACACTCAATTGCACTCTGCATTCTCTCCTCCTTTTGCATGCATGGACTCATGGGGAGCAAGTTGTTTCATGAGAGGTTCTTCTCTAAGATCCATTCCTTGACTGGCCGCTCTCAGTAGAAATCCCTGCACTTGCATTGAGGCTCACTCTTGAATAGAGGGCTTAAACTCAACAACCTTCTGCACCTTGAGACATTGAACCTTGACAGGGGGATCTCATCGGTCAACTATGATGGATATGCCCTAACACACAGTATCTTTATGCTCATCCAGTGACCTTTGTTTGCTAACTCCCTCTATATTGTGGTCCACCATTCTCTTTTCACGAGACATTGGTTCAAGGCACTAATTTACAGAGCAATGGTTAAGGTGTGCTGAGTAACTAGGTACCCTCCACCTAAGACGTGAGGTGGCTTATGTCCAACTGCGCCCTTGACTATCTCTGCTCTGGTTCTTCAACAACAAACAAAAACAAAAAAGTGAAATAAACTTGTCAAAAGTCAAAGCAATAGCCTATTCCCACTGAGAATCTGCACCCTTTCACCAAAGAATTGCTAACGGGTCAAGCATGATGTGGCAGGCCAACTCTGGTTCCCATACGGCACGATAGTTAACTACACTAAGTAACTGGGGCAGTTGCACTGAAACAAATGTGACTCTTCATGTCAAACAGTGCCAGTTCAACTTGACTGTCAATTAATCTTGACTTTGCTTACCAGAGGTGCCTATCCTCCTAGTCTCTGTGTTACATATTGGTTGACTTCAATACTGATGGCTGCTGTTACTTTCACGTCACTTGGCTTCTTGAGATAAACTGAACCAGGAACCTTATGTTTCAAATTTTTTCAAGGTATATCAGCCTTAGTAGTCTCTGTGAGCATACCTTGGCTCGTTTCTTATTTTCAACTGTGCTTGCATGTGTTCTTGGTTTTAATCCTTCAGCTTCTCCTGTTGCGTGCCAATGCTTGCATGCAGGGAAACTCTTTACTTTGATGGTCCAGGTTAACCTTTGTGTGTCTTAGTTCTGAACCTCTCCTCTAATAATTCTCCTCAGCACTTCCCTATTTCCTTTTTTTGATGTTGTCAAAGGGGGAGAGAGAGTGTTCAGGGGGAGTTTACACTGTTAGGAAAATTTGCATTAGGGAGTTTGCATATGTAATTTGTGCATATCTTGTTCACAGCATATCCTGATGCATTATTCTTTGCAAAGACATGACTCATAGTGTTGCCATCATCAAAAAGGGGGAGAATATTGGGCATATGTGTAATATGCTTAATTATATTGTTTTGATGATGTCACATCATGAGTAATTAGTCAATTGGTTTAGAAACTCATGACATCCTTTTTGATGTGTCCAGGTAAAAAGACTTTCTGCCAATCAGCTCATATGCATCTCCCTTCATCCAAGAGTGTGCACCGACCTTGAGAGTCCAAAGAATGGATTATGCACCGACCTTATTCCAATGCGCACGGACCTCAGAGAGTAGGCAAGATGTGCACCGACCCTAGCTGTGAGCCGGGAAGACATGCACCGACCTTGACGGGCGGCAACAGTAATGTGCACAGAGTTTGGTGTGCTAAGCTCTAAACATGCACCGACCGTGAAGTGTGCTGCAGACTGTGATATGCACCGACCTTCTTACTGAAGTTCAAAGTGTGCACAGACCTTGCTCAGAATGTGCATCGACTTCTATGCTGCATAGACCTGGTTCATCAGGCTGCATCGACTTTGATGTGACACCACTCCTTGGACGTAGATTTGCAAGCAATCCGGAACGAACGGCGTTCTCTCACAAGCGGGTTCTCCCGCGATGCGCGCACCCGGGTCCGTAGGCGGACTGGCGATGATGGTGAGGGTCCGAGGTTTGACCTCGAGGTTCCAAGGATATGGCCAGCTAGGGATGGACCCCAATGGGCCAGGGAGGCCCAATTTCAAGGGCGGCCGGCACACCGAGGGCGTGGGATGTAATGACACTCTCACAACTCACCCGCGGTGGCACTCGATTAGACGGAATGTTGGGACGAGCACTCTCTTACTGCCAACGACGCAACTAGAGATAATACTAAGTTAAGCAATAGTGAAGCCAGCAGAGGATGGGGGCTCAAAGCTCACCTGATCGGGGTGAAGACACCGATCCCGGCCGGAGACGAGGGCGAGCGGGGGAGTGTGGGTTCCCCGCACACTGCGTCGGTGTAGCTTCCCCTTTTCAAATATTACATGCACTACTCCCCACGCAGGGGGGTTGGAATAGGGAAAGGGAAATTTCAGTTACAAACAAACACTGCCTCCGCATAGGGAGGGGGGTTAAGCCGGCCAGGCGGGGTGGGGTGATGAACTAGCTAGTGCCGAACGATCTGCTCTATTCTAGAATACCCGGACAGGGGGTTGATGTTGACGCTGCCACGCACTCCTCTGAACTTAGAAGTCAATGAAACCGACGCTGAAACGTCGTTGACAGACCCAAGAATGCCTGTAAAGTTTTATGGACGATCCCGACGTCGACACCGGCGGGGGCGGGCTCTGGATCAGGTTCCCTGCGCTCTGGTTCGGACTGGTCCCAGGGTGCAGCAGCAGGTGGAAGTAAGCGGGACCAGGTCGAGTACGATTGTGGACGAGTCCTCTTCGAGCAGCATCCAGGGGGGATGCCAGACGATGTCGGGGCTGGGAGGGAGAGCCCGTTGTGTGAAGAGGGGTCTGGACAGGTCCTGAGTGGCCTGTTCAGCGCACCTAGGGGAGAAAATTCGGAACGAGCAGTCCTGGACTCCGAACGTGGTCCCGCTTGCTGTGTTGGACAAGGGACTGGTGGATCTTCGACCCGGCCAAGCGGCGAGCCTTGGAACGGAAGGATGAGACCTTGGAAGCTTCTGCACTACAGCTCTAGTCCTGGTTCAGGTTCCGGTTGCGTAGTCGGACGAGAACGAACCCTCCAGACAGCAAGGATGTCAGATGCCGGTGAGACCACCTCGGCTACGAAGCTATCTTGATGACCTTTCCGTCGATGTATGGTACGTCTCCAGACGAGGCCGAATGACCTCGGGGCAGGTTCTGCAAGTCGGGCTCCAACTACTGTCTGCGAACTGAGATGGATAGGGTGGTGAAAGGTGATGGGAGACGGAGTAGAAGGGGTGGGAAATGGGGTGGATGGGTGTGGGGATGACACCTGACTATGTGGGGGTCTGTTAAGGGGTGATACAAGGTGTGGGAGGGGCAGAAAGGGGGCTAGGAGGTGGTCTAGCAAGTGGAGGAAGGGGGAGCTGCGAATTTGGGTTGGGAAGGAGAGAGGGAGGAGAGATCTCCCCTTTGGTTTGAATGTGGGGTTAATGGAGGGGTTAATGGTGGCCTAGGGAATGGGAAGGGTTGCCTTGGGGAGGGGAAGGGGTGGCTTGGGAAAAGGATTTGTTGCTTGGGAAGAGGAAGAGTTGCTTGGGAGAATGGAGAGGTGCCTAGGAGAAGGGGATTCCACCTAGGGGTTGGAGGGGAATTAAATGGGAGGTATGGGGAAGAGGGAGGGGTCTTAATGAGAGGTGAATGGGGAGGAGAGAGAGTGAATTTTGAATTTGGGGGTGGGAGGAGAGAGAATGGGGTTCGCCCCCTTTAGAGAGAGAGAGAGAGAGAAATAGAGAGAGAGCTATAGAGAGAAGGAGGCACAATTCTTGTGGATAATTTTCACTCAATAATTCATTCATTCATTAGCTTCAAATGGTGGGATTGGGGTCCTATTTATAGGAATCCCACAATTTAACAAAAGACCCTGAGTTTTAAACTAATGACAATAAACCAAGGGGGGAAGGGGGCGCCCATGGGCCTAGCCCACTTAATTGGGCCCAACTGACTCATTAACCACTCTAATGCCAATTAACCTAGGGACTTGACTCAAATAAAAGGAAAATTACATAATAAGAAAATGAAAGATACATCATATGACTCAAAATAAAGTGGCGAACAAGATGTAGCACTGCTGGCGATCATCAGGAGCCCCAAAAATGTGGAGTGGTCGGAGATGTCCCCATCATACCCCCGGGGTGCGGAGAACTCGACTCCGTCGAGTAAATGGTCCTCTAAAGCAGCTCGGGGTGAACCTCGACCTCCAAACTCAACCCTGTGTTCGTAACCAGGGGACGGTCCTTCATCCTCTCATGGTGGCTTGGGCACAACCTCTTGCTGGCGATGGAACCATGCTTGCCTAGTATTGCCCCCATGTGCACACGTCGGGCTCTCAAGGCTATTTTGTGGTGGCTCTCCGGGGTGTCCCTCTTAAAGGAAGGTATAGGCTCAAAGCGCTCACTAGGATCCACCGCGGTGCCCATATAGGGTGCCGGGTCTGCCACGTGAGAAGTGGGGTATATCCCATAACCCATTGGTAAATTCAATCCACAAACTGTGTTGCCAAAGCCACTAGGAACAGGGAAAGGTCCAAGTCCTCGTGCCCTCGAATTGGAGGTGACCCTAAGGTAGAGCCACTCCGATGCCATCATCACCAAATCGCCTACTTGAAATTCCAAGTGGCGCTCGCGAGCTCTTATCCGCTCTTTGTGAATCTCACCGCTCATTGCGAATTGCTTGCGTGTATGCTCATGCCATGCATTATGATGCGGTGAGTGGTTGTAAAAGTGGGTAGTGTGAATAGGTGGACCGGGGCAACCATAAAGTGACCTATCATGCTTTGATGCTAGGTGGATCTTGATGAACTTAAGTGGACCGGGGCAGCCACAAGTGGCCCTATCATGCATGGACTTCATAACAATGGTTGGAGGGCCGGGGCATTCGTAGGGGAATCTATTGCACATGGGTATAGTAAATGCCGGGGGTCCCAAACATCCGTGAATGTTCGTAACATGCTTAAGACCAATGATGAATGTGGGAGGAACTTTGGACCAGTCATGCATCCGACTTGACATGTGGGTGTCATGTATGAAAGGACCCAACTTTCTATTCATGTCAAGTGGTGTGATGTGCCAAGACATAGGAATGCCTTTCTCATAGGTGACTTCTTTGTGTGGGGCGGTGGGGTGTCCTTCAAGCTTCCACTCAAAAGGGTCGTAGGGGTCGAGGAAGGTATGTGTCATGGAGTGGGGGACTTCATTGTTTCCTATGTGTATCTCCCGCATGGTCATGATACCCTTGGTGTGGGCCGGGTCTTGAGAGAGGTGGGCTTGGTCCAACATGGTTGGTTGGGGTAGGAAAAGGTTGGTGGTGAGTAAGTGGGTGGATATAGGAAGGGATCGAAGGGGTCATGGTAAGGGTCACCTAGGGAGAGGAACTCTAGGTCCTCATGGTCCACACATAGTGGTGAGTCATCCTCCTTTAATCGAACAATTGGGCCGTAGTTCTTGGTGGGATGGTCGGCCATGAATGGAGGGCTTGATGTTTTACCCGAGATAAGCAACTCTAGTTTGTGGATATCATTGGGCTCATCGGGTGTAGGGAGGAGTAAAAGAAGGTCGCTAGTGTAGCAACCCGCAGTGTAAATTGAGGAGATGGACCCGACACATAGGTGTAAGAGGTCAAGGCTCCTAGGTCGGTCGACCACTGTGGTCAACATGCCAGTTAACTCCATTTGCCAAGATAGACCCTTAAGGAGATCTCCTAATGTCTCCACTTGGTAAGATGATTGGATGGTGGTGTGATAGGAAAGGGGCACAATAGGAAGGTTTTGTTCCATAGGAGGGCAAACATGGGCCATGATATCTCTAATTGGGTTCTCCTTCAGCCAACGTAAAAGGGGTTCTCCTAAGATGAGCTCGGCCCCAACAAGGGAGGGTGGTGTAGGGTGAAGACCACTGTGCGAGGTTTCTTCTTCAACTTGGACATGTGTTTCCCCCACAGTTGGGATGGTGACCATGGTGTTCTCCTCCTCTAGGTGGTCGGGTGTGTGAGCCATGATGCTTCTTACACATGGGATGGGAACTTCTCGGCCTAACTCATGACATTGTGACTCGTATTCTTCTTCCCAATCGGGGGAGGCCTCATGTGCCTCAATCACATTCTTATCCCTTTGGGGTGTTGGGGTTTTACTCTCCAAGGGAATGGGAAGGTCTTTTGGAGATGGGGTGATGAAGGTTGGGGCATGGTGCACCCGGGGTGGTGAGGGTGTTTGAACTTGGGTTGAGTTTGGGAGTGGAAGAAGTGGAGACCCAAGTTGGGGTAGGATTGGGGTTGGTAGTGGAAGATGGGTGGGTTGAGGAGGATTGGGTTGATTGGTTTTGGGGGGTGTGTCTCTTTTAGGGGAAGATGGAGGGGTGGTGGTGGGGACCGTGGAAGCTTGTGAGGTGTGGGTTTGATGGAGAATTTTGGGTTGGGTGGTGGCCAATTTGGTTTGAATGGTGGTGGTGATCGGGATTGGAATCATTTGGGGTGGTGGAGTTTGGGCCCTAAGGAAGGTCTTGGGTTGACTGGGAGAGAAAGGAAGAGTGGGAGTGCTCCTCGGGTTATGATTCTCAAGGTAGGAGTGGGAGGGTCGGGGAGCGTAGATCTTCCTAAGCTCAATCTTCATCTCTTCCCATGATCCTATGGGTTCTTGCCTCCAAATCCTTCTTAAGCCCACTATGCGTTCCCACTCCTTCTTGGCTTGTCCCCGAAGCCGCTCCTCGGCTATGCGGACTCTAGCGTATCCATAGACCATAGTCCTATCAAAGTTTTTATCCATGGTAGCCTCCCACTTTAGGTAGGCATTAGGACTAGATCCGTCAAAAGTAAGGTCCCCTTCTAGGATGATGTCCATGAGGAGAGGGTCAATTGGACTATTGTGGAAGGCCGTGTTGAGGGGACTTAACCAATGGGGAGTATACATGATGATGCACTGGGTGGCCCGATGATGACTCTAAATGCGAATGCGCCCTAGGACCAACTTGTAGAGAGACAAGTTATGAACTTACTCTGATACCAAATTGATGTGACACCACTCCTTGGACGTAGATTTGCAAGCAATCCGGACCGAACGTCGATCTCTCACAAGCGGGTTCTCCCGCGATGCGCGCACCCGGGTCCGTAGGCGGACCGGCGATGTTGGTGAGGGTCCGAGGTTTGACCTCAAGGTTCCAAGGATATGGCCAGCTAGGGATGGACCCGAATGGGCCAGGGAGGCCCAATTTCAAGGGCGGCCGGCACGCCGAGGGCGTGGGATGTAATGACACTCTCACAACTCACCCGCGGTGGCACTCGATTAGACGGAATGTTGGGACGAGCACTCTCTTACTGCCGACGGCGCAACTAGAGATAATACTAAGCTAAGCAATAGTGAAACCAGTAGAGGATGGGGGCTCAAAGCTCACCTGATCGGTGTGAAGACACCGATCCCGGCCGGAGACGAGGGTGAGCGGGGGAGTGTGGGTTCCCCGCACACTGCGTCGGTGTAGATTCACCTGTTCAAATATTACATGCACTACTCCCCACGCAGGGGGGTTGGACTAGGGAAAGGGAAATTTCAGTTACAAACAAACACTACCTCCGCACAAGGAGGGGCGTTAAGCCGGCTAGGCGGGGTGGGGTGGTGAACTAGCTAGGGCCGAACGATCTGCCCTATTCTGGAATACCCGGATAGGGGGTTGATGTAGACACTACCACGCACTCCTCTGAACTCGGAAGTCAACGAAACTAGTGCTGAAACGTCGCTGACAGACCCAAGAATGCCTTTGAATTTTTATGGATGATTCCAACATCGACACCAGCGGGGGCGGGCTCTGGATCAGGTTCCCTGCTCTCTGGTTCAGACTGGTCCCAGGGTGCAGCAGCAGGTGGAAGTAGTCACCACGCCCGCTCCCGTTGTTGAAACGCAGCGGGACCAGGACGAGTATGACCGTGGACGAGTCCTCTTCGAGCAGCAGCCAGGGGGGATGCCAGATGATGTCGGGGCTGGGAGGGAGTGCCCATTGAGTGACGAGGGGTCTGGACAGGTCCTGAGTGGCCTGTTCAGCGCACCTGGGGGAGAAAATTCAGAATGGGTAGTCCCGGACTCCGAACGAGGTCCCTCTTGCTGTGTTAGATAGAGGACTGGTGCATCTTCTACCCGGCCAAGCGGAGCACCTTGGAACGGAAGGATGAGACCGTGGAAGCTTCTGCACTGCAGCTCTGGTCCAGGTTCAGGTTCTGGTTCCGCAGTCGGACGAGAACGAACCCTCCAGACAGCAAGTATGTCAGATGCCGGCGAGACCACCTCGGCTGCGAAGCAATCTTGACTACCTTTCCTTCAATGTATGGTACTTCTCCAGACGATGCCGAATGACCTCGGGGTAGGTTCTGCAAGTCGGGCTCCAACTACTACCTGCGAACTGAGATGGATAGGGTGGTGAAAAGTGATGGGAGACGGAGTAGATGGGGTGGGAAATGGGGTGGATGGGTGTGGGTATGGCACCTGACTATGTGGGGGTCTGTTAGAGGGTGATACAAGGTGTGGGAGGGGAAGAAAGGGGGCTGGGAGGTGGTCTAGCAAGTGGAGGAAGGGGGAGCTGCGAATTTGGGTTGGGAAGGAGAGAGGGAGGAGAGATCTCCCCTTTGGTTTGAATGTGGGGTTAATGGTGGCCTAGGGAATGGGAATGGTTGACTTGGGTAGGGGAGGGGGTGGCTTGGGAAAAGGATTGGTTGCTTGGGAACAGGAAGAGTTGCTTGGGAGAATGGAGAGGTGCCTAGGAGAAGGGGATTCCACCTAGGGGGTGGAGGGGAATTAAATGGGAGGTATGGGGAAGGTGGAGGGGTCTTAATGAGAGGTGAATGGGAAGGAGAGAGAGTGAATTTTGAATTTGGGGGTGGGGAGGAGAGAGAATGGGGTTCACCCCCTTTAGAGAGAGAGAGAGAGAGAAATAGAGAGAGCTAGAGAGAGAAGGAGGCACAATTCTTGTGGATAATTTTCACTCAATAATTCATTCATTCATTAGCTTCAAATGGTGGGATTGGGGTCCTATTTATAGGAATCCCACAATTTAACAAAAGGCCCTGAGTTTTAGACTAATGACAATAAACCAAGGGGGGAAGGGGGCGCCCATGGGCCTAGCCCACTTAATTGGGCCCAACTGACTCATTAACCACTCTAATGCCAATTAACCTAGGGACTTGACTCAAATAAAAGGAAAATTACATAATAAGAAAATGAAAGATACATCATATGACTCAAAATAAAGTGGCGAACAAGATGTAGCACTGCTGGCGATCATCAGGAGCCCCAAAAATGTGGAGTGGTCGGAGATGTCCCCATCAGACTTTACTTAAGAACTACACCGACCTTACTGAACAAAGGTCATATGTGCACTGACCTCAACTGGAGGAAATCCAAACCTGCACCATCCCAGGACAAGGCCAAGCATCCAGATGTGGACCGAGTTTGTTCTATTGTGCTCGGACCCTTCTCCTCAATATGCACAAACCTTACTGAGGAAGTTCAAGATGTGCACCGACCTGCATGTGAGGAACCTTGAAGCGTGCACTGACCTTGAAGCTTGCACCGACTTCATCTGAAGGACCGACCTCTACTGAAGAGGCTCTTAATATGCACTAACCCTGCCTAGGCCAAGCTTCTGATGTGCACCGACCCTGCTAAGGACCAAGCTTCGTATGTGCATTTACTAATGCCAAAGGGCCAAGGATCTTGTCTGCACCGCCCTCACTGTTCAAGTCCAGAACCTGCACCGACCTTACTGAATCAACAGAAGGTGTTTGATGAAATGTCTCATTGAGCCAAACTACCTCCGTTTTAAGCAGCTTTCTGTCATTTCGAGTGGGTGATCCAGAGAGCAAAAATAGGAACCGCAAGTGTCCAAAAACACATCTTTTGAGGTATGGAAAGGTCTCCTTGGTCAGTCAACCTTTTGGTAATCATGGGTTGCTATATCAGTCCTTTTGGTCAGTGGAAAAGTATGCTACCTTTCGTAGGAAAAGTGACCTTTCCTGGTACGTAACTTTTTGCTTCCACCCAATCAGAGGCTCTGTCTGTAAGATCCCTCAGGACAAAAGGACGTCCTGGCTATCCTACCAGCCGGACAGTAAAGATCCTACATATCCTTCTTAGGAGGCTCCTCTCACGCCCTCTCAGGTCAACCAAAAGAAACAAAATGAGAGGAAATTATCTGATACCTCCGTGGCCAACCAGGAGCTGCCAAGACAAAAGGTCCCTGAAGACAAATTGTTGTTTATGAAGGGCCAATCACGCTTTGCCTGGAATCTCTTCTGAAAGGGGTGATTGCGCCTATAAATGAAAGGACCCCATGAAGGAAGATGATGCTGCTGTCGCTGCTGCAAGGGTTATGGGGTGAACCTTTTTAAGTGCAAAAGATAGAGAGTGAAAAAGAAAAGAAAAGGGAGAAGAGCACCTGCTTGCCCAGATGGAAGAATAGGAGGAAGTTAAGAAGGAAGATCAATAGCCGTGAAGCCAGCCCTGCCTTTCTTTCCACTATCAATCTCTGTTCTTGTTATTTTTTACTTTCTTGTTTTCCTCTTCTTGTTTAGCTTATTCTGTGTGCGGGACCCGTCCCCATGTGTAGTAAGGACGTCATCCTCGTGAGGAGCCCACTTCTCGTGTGTGTGTGTGTGTGTGTGTGTGTGTGTGTGTGTGTGTGTGTGTGTGTGTGTGTGTGTGTGTGTGTGTGTGTGTGTGTGTGTGTGTGTGTGTGTGTGTGTGTGTGTGTGGTAACACTTCTTTTGGCCAAAGAGTGGAAGCCCCTCCTAGTTGGGAGAGCGGTGGACGTAGGTTTATCTTGGGACAAGCGAACCACCTTAAATCCTTGTGCTATGGTGTGATGTTTTCCTTCCATCTCTTCTATCTCCATTTACAGTGTTACCAAGATCTTCCTTCCGTTGCGTAGCCCACGGGTTACAGTTCTGATCTGAGGCTCTTTTTGTTTCATCACTTAAAACGTTCTAAATTGCTCATTGTGTTTACCCAGATGTATTCACCCTCCTCTAGATTCTCTCTTAACCATCCAACAGGAGGAAGCAAGGCAAGTGCATTCGTTGTGGGAGTACAGATCATAGAATTGCTCGTTGTCCTTTGATGAGGGAGCAGGCGCCGCGTGATGAGCAGCAG
Source organism: Amorphophallus konjac (assembly GCA_022559845.1). NCBI lineage: Eukaryota > Viridiplantae > Streptophyta > Magnoliopsida > Alismatales > Araceae > Amorphophallus > Amorphophallus konjac. The sequence continues at coordinate 152,016,302 of CM040120.1, read as the reverse complement.
GATGAACCAAAGCGGCAAGGCAAGCTACAAGCGTTGGAAGGTACTCCTAAACCTACCTTTACCTTATATTTTCATGCTTATGCTGGTGATTTCGTATGTTCGCATGAATTAGAAGCGATCCTATTAGTTAGAACATTAGAAGGTGTTTAAGAGTTGTAATGTTAACCCTCCGTTGTTTTGAAAGGAATCGTGTGAATTTGGAGGACCAAATTCCATAAAGTGGGGGAGGTTGTAGCACCCCGGGTATTTAAAAATTTTTAATATCTGAATTTTTGAGAATTTAATTCTAATTATTCATTTAAAGTGAATTTTTAATGAATACTATATTATTATTTTCTTAAACCCAAAGTTTGAGATTTTTATAAAATATGGAAAAAATATGTATCTCATGTAAAATTTGATTTCCGATAACTTTCTCTAGAGAAAGAAACGCAGAATAAAATTGGTTTAGGCCCAATTTTGAATCTAAAGCTAAAAATCGTCCTTTTTATAAGAGCAACTTAAACCCTTTAAGTGGGCTTCAATTCGCGCTCTAATGGGCTCACATCGGACCCAATTTCTTGGCCCATCCTATTAGATCGTTTTGTCGTTCGAAACACTAACCCTAGACCCTTAGAGCGGCGGCGGCGGCGGATTAGGATCATCCTGACTTTTTCGCCCTTTTTCTCCCTTTTGGACTCTTTGGCTCAATTTGACCTCTAGAGCCATCCATAGGCTCTATAAGTTGAGGGCTTTGACCCCTTGTGACCCTCATTTGATCCCTTGGTCGATGGCATGGCCGATCGTGAGGAGATTAGGGTGAATTTGGGGGTTATTGGCGGTGCGCGTTTAGGGTTCCGACGGCTGGTTTTCTTCTTCCTTTTCCGTCCATCTAAGGTAGGTTTCTCTCAGGCTAAAGAAAATTAAAGCATGTCATCTTATAGATCTTGAAGTCGGCTTTCGTTTGGTACTAGTTTGCCTAAATTCCATGCACCCTACTATTTGTATTTACCATTCTAATCAAAGGTGTATAAATGTCTCAACTTTACTTTATCTCTGTATAACTTATCATTTTTTTGATTAAACTCTAATTAACATATGTCATCATGATATTCTTCGAATTCACTTTTCAATAATGATAGTTTGCCCAATTTCTGCTCAGCATTTTGATAGAATTTATCATTTATTCTGGGTCGGTCGGGTTTCGCTGTTGAGCATTTCTGTCTTGGCTTACGGCCTTGTTATGACCGCTTTATTCTGGCCTATAAGCCATTTATATCCGTCATCTGTTGCTTCTTTTGGCGGTCGAACGATAGACCGTTTATGATATCCTGCAGTCATTCCTGGACCGTTTCCAATCTATAACAGTGCTGCGATTGACCGTTTCCTCCTTTACTGTTGAAACCTTATTACGGCTAGGTTCTGACCGCTATTATCTGCTTAGCGGTCTGACCAGGACCGTTTCCATTTCCAGTAAGTGAACTTCTGATTATTCCGTGAATTTTATGTGTGTAAACCCAAATCAGCTTAGGATAATCATCATATTCTTCATATTCTGACCTTGGTTAGGTCTTCAATTGATATCATCATCCTTGAAAATTATTTTCTCATCTGGCTTTTCCTTGGAAGTTGATAAGCTTTGTCCTTGGAATTCAGATGCCATTAGTGAATTGTCTGGAATTAATTGGTATGGAACTTTGGGTCCGCTTTGACAATCAATGCTAGGCTGAAACTATAAGGGCCCTGATCTGGTCCTAGGAGCGAGGCAAAGCCGAGACAGGTACCGATATAATGAATGATCAGGTGGCATTACACCAACTATATGCAAGATTGTATCTAGACATTTTTACATTTTGGGCATCTTCCTGAAACAACGTGACTTGACATGACTTGACTTGATATGACATGATATGGAGTCTGGAAGGGACGACTTGTTGATATGGATTCTAGTACTTGAAGTCTGAAAAGGACAACTCGTTAATATGAATTCTAGTGCTTGTTCACTCTTGTACATATTCTTGGTTATCAGTACTTGTTCTATCTCTTGAATGTGTTTCTGCTAAATTTTCTTCCATCATGTTCTCGTCCATGCTCATTGGTCTTAGCTAAGTCTCTTGCCATCCTTTTTGTTATTTATTATGAGGTGTCTTGCATTAGTATTAGTTTCTTTTAATTGGTTAATTACTTAAAGCATTGCCTGATGATAGAGAGTAATTCCTACTAAGCTTCTTGCTCACCCTATTTTTCCAACCTTTTTCAGGTAATGTCAAAGGCGCGAAGACTGATGGGAGCGCGGAAGAGTGAAAGAGTGTTTCGAGTTTTGAAGGAGCTTGTTTTATGTTAATTTGAGTTTAGTCCTATAATTCGAGTCTTTCTTTTGTTTTCTTTAGCAGAAGATGAGAGTTTTCTTTTATTTATTGTAAGAGAGTCAGGAGTTATGCAAACATTGTTTTTTTTGAATAAAAGTTATATTTATTTTTGGCATAATTCTCGTGTTATCTAATTTGTTCTGATCGATATGATGAATGAATCACTGCCACGTTTCGAGCATGCTTCCCGCTGCTATCGGTTGGGGGAGTGACAGTGTAACACACCTGGAATTTTTTAGGATTTTTCAGCATTTAAAAAGCTTTGTAATGCCCTGAAAATTTTATAAAATATTTCTGAAGTATTTAAGAATTTTCTAGGGATTTTAAAGAATTTTTAAAGTCCAAAATGGATTAATAAATGAATTTCTGGGTTAAGTACATTTTTATTAAGGCCTAAGTATGATAACCAATTAACCTAGCCTATTTAAATAAAGCCCAAAGGACTTAAGGACCAAGCCCATGAAGTTTGGCCCACATTCTAGAAGTCTAATTAGTATTTACGGAATGTAGGGGATAAATACTCCCTATTTAGATAAATAAGTGGATAAATGAATAAACGAATTTGAATCAAATTCAAATTCGGAGCCCGAACCCGTAAGCGGTCTATCGCAAGACCGCCTACGTCCATCAGACGGTCGCCATAACGACCGCTTATCTCTGCAGATTCCGTGGATTGAGAAAAGACCAAAAAGATGGAATTTTTGGCGTTGTGAATTCTAGAGACCGAGGTTTTTAGACTTGTAGACGTGTTTAGGACTCTCAGAGGTTGACCTGAAGTTTAATAAGGACTAGCATCATTCTAGTCTCCAAAACCCTATAAATAGACCCTAGGTTTCACTTGCGTGATCCCTATGTTTGGCTTGCGTGGAACTAAGGTAAGACGGCTTTAATTCAGGAAGTCTCTGTAGAGTTTTTTGTTCATAATATATATATCTAACTGCTGCCAAAATTTTGTTCTAGGAGATCAAGCACGTAAGGAGTTAGAGGTATTCAAAGTTGCTGATTTTACACTAACAACCCAGGAAATTGAGCAACGGACCAGTGAAGATCAGGAGATTAGGAACCCAAAATGAGGTATTTAAATGTTGCACCTTTAAATCTTTTTGTTCTTCTTGGTATCTTCTTCTTACCCTCTAAATTTCATATATTTAGGTCAGGAGAATCAAGAGATATTAGGTCGTGAAGTTGCTATTTTAGCATAGGGAGTGCAGGGAACTTGGGTTAACTTCGAGGCTTAAATTCGAAGTCAAAAGCCCATGATAGAGGTAGCTCATCTCATGAACGGCTAAAACATTATTCTAAGATTAAAAGCCCTCTTGTTGCACTTGATTTCATGCATTATAGACCGAGAATTTCATGTTTTATTTGAGTCTATGCATCTAGTATAATGTTCATGCATAAATCCTAACCCTAATGAAATAAAAGGAATTCTCTTGTAAATTTCGCAGAGCACCAGCATATTGTTGACTTATTCTTTGTTCTTGCATGCTATATAGTTTATATATGTTGGTTTCCATGCATGATATGTCTTGGATTAGCCTTTAGTTTCAATTGTTTACTTTCTGTCAACCAACCATAAACGGCCCAATAATGGACCGCCAGTAATTGGTTAGCGGCCCAACGATAGACCGCTTATCGTGATTAGCGGCCAAAATATAGACCGTTTGTGTTTCTGCGATTTCACCGTTATAGAACCATAAGCAGACTTACGATAGACCGCTTAGCCCTACAAACGGCCGTATATTAGACCGTTTACAACTCTGAGTTCTGTATTTTTGGTTAATCCGAAACCTAATACAGAATCACCCTATCTCTTATATGATAAGCCCAGTTACTTAAGTTCTATCCCTGTCACTGGCATTACTTATGTATATATAGAGATTTATAGTAGATTTCATGTTTCTTACGCATTTAGAACTTAATTTAAACATAAGTTAATTTCTTGTCAAAATCATATACTTTGTATTAAACGCATGTTTCAAAAGTAAGATGAATGTGATTCACTGTGGATTTCTTACTGATACTCTTTTCATCTATAGATCCATTTTCATAAGTACATGGCATATATCCCGGTATATGACCATTAGTTACACCTATGCACATTAGGCACACAATCTTGGACTTGATAACCTCTCCTTTGGATATTCCTTTCAACGGACTAGGAAATCTTATTTCAAGGTCTCCGTAATTCTCCGCGAGCCTGGGATTCTCACTAGGATGCCGAGTTGGTTGTACCATTAAAGCCTATTTGTCTAGAGTGCACTATCATCGAGTTTTGAAATTCTGTCTCATAAATGGTCTAGGATTCGACCGCTAAGGCCAATTAACAGTCCAGTCTATGACCGCTACTGTCTCTGAGTTCAGAACGACTTATCTGGATTCGGCCCATTCTAAACAGTTTAGAACTAGACCGCTTTCTTCAAGAAATGGCCCAGTAAATGACCGTTATTTTCCTGAGTACAGTTAACCCGGGGTTTGACCCAAGGGTTAAGATTTCTATGATCCTAGATTGACTATTGATTATCTGGGATTTGTCACCTTATTCAAGATATTTAAATAATTTATGAGAAGTAAAGAATGTACCGTCATGCTTTCCCCGAGGCATAACCTAGCTATTAATGCATTTCTTGAACTCTTATATTCATATCTTGTGCATTCTCTCATTTACATTGTACCTTGAAACCCATCATTGAACTTGTTACATACATGGCTAAACTTTATTGTTATATACGTGGAAGTAGCTTGATTTATACTTGAAGATGCAGTTCGAGCACCGATTATGTTCAATGGCTCTATACTAGTCTCCTCGGCTGATTGTCGGAAACATACTATATAAACCATGGGGTACGATGCTACTAGCGCCGCATTGCGCTGGGAGTAATTTCTTTATAAATAAGTGAAAATCCACGGGACTTGAATATAGATCCACATAAATTCACTAAGTACTTGTTGTTAAGCGAAAGGTACTTAAGTGCTTGTTACATGACTTGCTAGTACATTCTTGTTACATTCTTTTTCATAAAAAACAATTGTTACATTCCTGCTTGATTATACTAGCTCAATCATTGTCTCGTATCTCAAACATGATAATGTCTTGTTACTTTGGTTGTAATCACGTGATTTATCGTATCTGCATGACTTTATCTTGTTCTTTAGAGCTGAGACATTAATCACATTAACATTGCCTTCATGTTGATGCAAAGATACCTACTGGGCAAGTGTGCTCATTACCTATTTTTCAATATTTTCAGGAAGTATCAGTGGGTCAGATTCGGATTCATGTCATTCCAGTGATGGGTCCGAGAGCGTTTAAAGAGTGAAGACTTAGGAAGTCCAAAATGTCTAGATTGAGTCTATGTAATTTTCTCTTATTGAGTCAAGCGAATTTAAGAAAGTCAATGTCTCATGTACTTGAATTATGGTTGTTATTATTAATAAAAGTGAAGGTTTGAGTAAGTTATTGTGTAATTACTTTGTGTGATTATTTTGCTCTCTGATTATTCTTGCTTACAAGAGGCTTACCATGCCAGCTGTTCGCGTTCCCGATTGTTTCCGCTGCATAATCTCGGGGCGTGACAGTTAAGTTGGTATCAGAGCCTAGGGCCTAGAAGTCCTAGGGAAAAGTATGTCATGTCATAGGCTAAGTCCAAGGCTTAGGGACCCATACCTATGAACTAAGGAAGAAATTCGCCTCGTATGTGAGAATTGGGTAGAGCTCGGTATGAGATAGTAAATTAGCTCTACATTAACCCTTTTAAAATCCATGGGACTTAATGATTTGTTATTCTCTCAGGTACAATATTATCTCAATGGCTCATCGTGTGGACTGGGGCGGTATGCAGCAAATTGTTGCATGTCTCACCCAAGCATTACAGAATATGGCCCAAGCTGGCGCTAGGGCGGGCGCTGGAGATTTACATCACAACTTTCAGAGTCTAAACCCTCAACGATTCTATGGTTCTTCTAATCCAGACGAAGCTGAGAACTGGATTGATGAGATGAACCGTATATTTGAGGTCATGCAATGTGCTGACCAAGAGAGTGTGTCTTGCCACTTTTTCATCTTAACAAAGATGCACATATATGGTGGAAGTCTGTTCCAGCATGGTGAGGACACACGGCGCTAGCCTCGACGGAGCACCCGGCACACCGCTACCTCTTTGTGGCTCGGCGACGGCGGCACCTTCTAGTTATTTTTTTCATCATGTTTAGGCCATGTTGGGCCTCAGTCTGGACTTGCTCAGGCCTTGTGGGCCTTGTCTTTTAGTCCCTGCGTGGACACTGCTTTCTAGTTGTGGGCCCTTGTAGGCCAATTGGACATTTTTTTATGCTTTGTAGGCTTATTTAGAGGGCAAAGGGTTAGTGGGCCATCTTGTGCTCCACTCCTCCTTGGCCCATGTGGGGATTTGCGCACCCACCCCTAGGGTTAGGGTTTTGGGCGCATCCCACCTCCTCAAAGTGGAGGAGGTAGCAGCCGCCTTCCCTTTTGGGCGCCCCCCCCCCTTTCCCTTTCCACTCTTTCCCCCTTGCCTCACTTGAGCGCACCCCCTTGATTGGAGGGAGGGCTGGTCGCAACCCCCTTGAATGGAGGGAGTTGGGGCCCACCCCTCCTCCCATTTGCGCACCCCTCCCCTTCTAGCTAGATTAGGGTTTCCCCATCCCCTATAAATAGTTCTCACCTTGTACCGATTACAGTTTACACATGATTTTGAATACAAGTGAGTATTGTGCAAAGCTTTTTGCGCCCTTCTCTCTCTCTCTCTTTCTTCTCCTGCGACGGGAGAACGGCGGGGTGTGACGCCTCAGCCCTCGGTGGACTCCGGGGTTCCCTCTTATCCTCATCTTCTTCCTCAACGGTTCGTGTGCGTGATTCCAGATTTCTGCCCCGACTTGTAGCAGAGCTCACGCCCCCTTCTTGGACGAGTTTTGCCACGATCTATTTTCTGGAGATACGTCTGCGGATCAGCTTCGCGTCGGCACCAGTTTTGCATCAATCGGGGATCGGCACTGCCCGTACCGATTTTCTCCGCCGACCTGCGCCAGCACCACTTTCTCTGCTCGCCCAGCGGGGAGGCCCTGATTGCGAATTTTCCCCAGGCCTCCACGCTGCGTCTTTTGCGCTGGTTTCTTCAGGGTTCGTGGATCTCCGAGTTAACTTTCCAACGCCGCCGACGGCGTTGCGTTTCGACATCGTCACCGTCCGTGGCAGTCGATCTCGTGGGGTTACGCCAGCGTGTCTGCCCAGTCCGCCCAGCGAACCAGTCCTGACTTTCAACGACTCCTGCGGCTCGCACCGGCGTCGTCTGCCAGCGCCATTTGGCCGAGGGCGACCTCTGCCAATCAGCTGTCTCCACCAACCGGCCCGGACTTGTTCGGGCACCAGAAGGCCGATTTCCAGATTTTACCGACGGCGTGCGCAGTTCTGTGTCCACAGAACCTGATCTGACTTTCAGCAGCGCCCACGGTCACCACCGGCGGATCCAGCGCGCCCCCTTTGGCCGGAGCGTTCCTCCATCAGTCAGCGATGCATCCTCTCTGACGGTGCTTCAAACGGGCGTCGTATCAGCCCGTGAGACCCCCTCCGCTCAGGCGCGCGCGACACCGGTTTCGGCAGCGTTGCACCCGAACCTCCTCGCGGCCAACCCGTCACCGAGTGCGGCCCGTCAACCCGTGTCCGGCAGTCCCGAACGTATTGGTTGTAGCCTTTTACCTCCCTGCGAGGAGTGGGCCACTATTGGGTTGTATTTTATTGATCTCTGGTGTATCGGGGTTGTTGGTTCACGGCCGGGGTTCCTTCCCCACGCCTAGGCGTGGAGGTACGCGCTCCGACTCTCCTCTTTTTGCTTGCTCTTTTAGTATGTGATTGATTATGCCGCGTGAGAGAAGGTAGGCGTCTAGCCACTTTTTGCCATCACCGCGGATCGTGAGTGAGAGCATCCATCCCTAGCACTAGTCGAGCACCGAGCTAGGACTCGACTCCCCTTGTCTTTGGAGGTCGACTATACGCCTAGACACGTGCGCTTCCCTCCTTGGGACGGCCGAGGTCGGAGTTTCTGTTGAGAGACGTCCCTCATTCTGTGGGATATCACGGTGGTCAGCCACTTGGCGACCCTTGAGCGTGCTACTGCTGGCCTGAGTTAGAGTCTTTTGTGAGTCTTAGTCCGTGTCGGTCCCCGTCCCGCGTCAAATTTGGTATCAGAGCATGGTTACCAACTTGTCCTTACAGGTTGGGTCTTAGGGTCGTGTCTAGGTTTTGGACGTGTCTTGTTTGAGTCTTGCATCTCATTGCATTCGTGTCCCTCTAGGTCTTAGGGTGTCAGCCTACCCTTCCCTTAGTCTCCTTTGCATGCCCACTCGGGGTGGTTCGGATTACCATCGCCCGGACGCCATGGGTGACCAACACCCACCTCAGGGACGCCCATCTCTAGAGGATCTGATTACCCAACTTATGACCCGTATGGACAGGTCCGACCAGTCCATCAAGGAGTTGACTGAGCATCTAGATGGCCGTCTGAAGATCATTGAGGATCGTGCCAGAGTGTCTGACTTAACCATCCAGGGCCTTGTTGGACGGATTGGGAGAGTTGATGAAGTGCCCCACCAGGACCCTCCTAGAGCCGATCGAGCCCCTCCAGTTGCTGCCGCTCAAGCCCCTCGGGCTCAGGAGCGACGTCCCCGAGCCCCCGACTTTGATGACTATGGGTCCGAGAATGATTTTGAGGGGAATGGGCGCCAGTACCGTGGTCGTCGACCACATCAGGATGAGGATGATAGGATCCTTAGGACCGTCCGTGCCGATCCACCCACTTTTGAGGGGTCCCTTGACCCAAAAGTCTACATAGACTGGGAGAATAGCATGGATAGGTATTTCGAATGGGTTGAGATGTCTGAGCTTCGGCAAGTCCGATTTGCCAAGATGAAGCTCGTGGGGAGAGCCCAGACCTACTGGAGGAATGTCGAGAGCCTGATGTTGCAGAGGCAGGACCCACCCATAGAAACCTGGATTGATATGCGGCGTAAGCTCCGCGAGAAGTATGTCCCTCCTTCTTACCGCCAGAGGCTCATCGACCGATGGCAGACCCTTAGTCAGGGCGATCGGTCCGTGACCGAGTACATCGCCGAGTTTGACGAGTATTATTTGCGATGTGGAGTTGATGAGGAGAAGGGCATGCCTGTTTCGCGTTTTCGCCGTGGTTTGAGGCCCGAGTATCAGTATGAGCTCTACCGTCGCCAGGTAGACACTTTAGAGCTGGCTTACCAGGTTGCCCTAGAATTAGAGCAATTTGAGTTGGAGTTTGGCCCCACCTTTCGTCAGGGGATGCCTAGTCAGCGGGGTCTTGACCCTCGCTCCACTTCCACCCAGTATGGTCGATATCCGGCGGCTCGGCCCGCGGAGCCTCTTCGCCAGGACCCCACTGGTCCCAGGCCTCGTCCACCCCTTCCTAGGGACCCGTTCCCTCCACCTCGCCAGCAGCCGCCCTACCCCCCCACACGCCCTACACTTCCACCTCCCGCGCACCCTGCGCGTTCTCAGCCTTTACTGCCCGCGCCCCGTCATGATGACAAGGGCAAGAGTCCTATGACCGCTGGAGCCTCATCCAGTGCGGGCGCACGTAATAATTGTTACCGGTGTGGCGGATTTGGCCACTTTGCTGATAGATGCCCCACTCGAGAGAGGAAGGCCCTTGTCATGGCAGACCCCACTTCCACTGAGTCCCCCACTGAGCCTATTCCTGTTAGTTATGAGGTAGACCAGGACTTGGTCGAGGAGTTCTTCGATGATCTGCTCGAAGGGGAGCAGGATGGTGCCCAGGATAGTCACTTTCAGGATGACCCACAGTTAGGGGTAGTTAGGTGCATCCTAGCCCAGCCCCAGGTGAGTGACGACTGGCGTCGCACCACCATTTTTCACACCTTCTGCAGGCTTGGTGGTAAAGCTTGCAAGATTGTCATTGATAGCGGGAGTTGCATCAACGCCATATCTACTGGCACTGTTACCCGCCTTGGGTTGACCCCAGTTAACCACCCTGCCCCCTATAGGGTTTCGTGGGTCGATTCTACCTCCATTCCTGTTAGGCTCCGTTGCCTGGTGCCCCTTCAGTTCCAGACCTATCAGGATGAAATTTGGTGCGATGTTCTACCTATGGAGGTAGGTAGCATTATTTTAGGGAGGCCGTGGTTGTTTGACATGGATGCCACCCTACAGGGCCGTGCAAACACTTGCACATTTGATCACAACGGCCACAGGATCACCCTCCACCCAGCCCCACCTAGGGACCCTACTGTTAGGGGACCAGCCGGCCCTAGTGCCACGACCACCCCTCACCAGGGGAAGGTCAGCCCACCACCACCACCACCTCCGGTGTCAGTTTCCACCCCCTCTCCCACCCTCACCATAGAGGCCCCTCCGACTAGGAGGTTGATGATCATCAGTCCCCGAGAGATGGAGAGAGAGGTTGCTAGTGGTGTCCCTCTTTTAGCTGTGGTTGTCAGGGAGACGGGTGAGGTGGTCCCCAGTCTCGAGGGAGTGACAGACCCTCAGTTAGCTGAGATGTTGCGAGAGTTTGCTGATATTTTCCCGGAGGACCTTCCCGAAGGCCTTCCACCATTGCGTGACATTCAGCACGAGATTGATCTTATCCCGGGCTCGTCCTTGCCCAATCTTCCACATTATAGGATGAGTCCCGCGGACCACGCTGAGTTACAGAGGCAGGTTGATGAGTTGATGAGTAGGGGTTCCCTACGGGATAGCAAGAGTCCCTGTGCTGTTCCCGCCCTGCTAGCGCCGAAGAAGGATGGCACATGGCGTATGTGCATCGATAGCCGTGCGATCAATAAAATCACGGTTAAGTATAGGTTTCCCATTCCCCGGCTGGATGACTTGCTTGATATGATGTCGGGAGCCACGATTTTCTCGAAGATCGATCTTAGGAGTGGCTATCACCAGGTAAGGATCAGACCAGGTGATGAGTGGAAGACTGCTTTTAAGACCAAGGATGGTCTTTACGAGTGGTTGGTCATGCCCTTCGGGCTGACTAACGCCCCTAGCACCTTCACGCGGTTGATGACACAGGTGTTGCGTCCTATGATTGGAGTGTTCTTGGTCGTCTACTTCGACGACATCTTGATTTATAGCCGCACTAGGGAGTTACACCTAGACCACCTTAGGCAGGTATGTGTTGTTCTGAGACGGGAGAGCTTGTTTGCCAACCCTAAGAAGTGTAGCTTCATGACTGACCAGGTTTCTTTCTTAGGGTTCATTATGTCCCGTGACGGAGTCTCCGCTGATCCGGAGAAGATCCGTGCCATAGTGGAGTGGCCCGAGCCCCGCTCACTCCACGATGTTAGGAGCTTTCATGGTCTGGCGACATTCTATCGCCGTTTCATTAGGGGGTTCAGTTCTATCACCGCCCCGATCATGGATTGCATCCGTAAGGGCGAGTTTACTTGGACGAAGGCTGCTGCCACAGCCTTCCAGACTATCAAGGATCGCATGACCCAGGCACCCGTTCTTACACTTCCTGACTTTTCTAAGGTGTTTGAGGTTACATGTGATGCCTCAGGTGTAGGCATAGGAGGTGTGCTTAGCCAGGAGTCCCACCCTATAGCCTTTTTCAGTGAGAAACTCAATGATGCCAAACTGCGTTACTCTACTTATGACAAGGAATTCTACGCAGTTGTCCAGGCTTTGCGCTATTGGAGGCACTATCTCCTCCACCAGGAGTTCGTGCTCTTTTCTGACCACGAGGCTTTGAGATTTCTCCACACCCAAAAGAAGTTGAATGCCAGGCATAGTAGATGGGTGGAATATTTGCAGGAGTTTACATTCGTTCTCAAGCACAAGGCAGGTGCTGAGAACAAGGTGGCCGATGCTCTTAGCCGGCGGGTGATGTTGATATCCACCATGAATGTTCAGGTGGTTGGTTTAGAGAAGTTGAAGGAGGCCTACATTGATTGCCCGGACTTCGGTCCCATCTATTCTGCCCTTCAGTCAGGACCGTCCCGTGAGTTTAGCGAGTATGTCCTTCAGGATGGTCACTTATTTCGAGGTGATAGGTTGTGCATCCCACGGACTTCAGTTCGTGATTTTCTTACGTGGGAGCTTCATGCAGGAGGTCTTGCCGGCCACTTCGGCCGAAACAAGACCATAGAGGCTGTTGAGCACCGTTTCTGCTGGCCCAGTTTGAAGAGGGATGTGGCCCGCATAGTTGCCCAGTGTCGTATTTGTGCCCTAGCGAAGCAGAGGAAACAGAACACTGGCCTTTATACCCCTCTGCCTGTCCCTGATAGTCCTTGGCAGGATATCAGCATGGACTTTGTGCTTGGTTTGCCCCGTACTGCACGGCGGCATGATTCTATTTTTGTTGTGGTTGACCGCTTCTCCAAGATGGCCTTGTTTATTCCTTGTTCCAAGACATCGGATGCCTCTAGAGTTGCCAGGTTGTTCTTCACCCACTGTGTGTCCAGGTTTGGGTTGCCACGTACCATTGTTTCTGATAGGGATGTGCGTTTTACGAGCTATTTTTGGAAAACCCTTTGGCGGATGATGGGCACCCAGTTGAAGTTCTCCACCGCATACCACCCCCAGACTGACGGTCAGACAGAGGTAGTCAATAGAAGTCTAGGGGATCTTCTGAGGTGTCTAGTGCGTGATAGAGTTGGAGATTGGGACCTTGTCTTACCATTAGCAGAGTTTGCATATAATGATTCGGTCAATAGGTCTACAGGGTAGAGTCCATTTGAGATTGTCACTGGTCGAAGACCTAGAAAGCCGATTGATTTGATTCCCTCCCCCATTCAGTCCCGAGTCTCTGAGTCAGCTGAGTCTTTTGCGGAGCATATTAGACAGTTGCATGACCATGTCCGTCGTCATATAGAGGCCAGCAACGCACGTTACAAGGAGTTAGCTGACGCGCACAGACGCACACGTGAGTTCCGCGAGGGAGAGTACGTCATGGTCCGGGTTAGACCGGAACGGTTTCCTTCGGGAGCCGTAAAGAAACTCCAAGACCGCGGTGCAGGACCATTCAGAGTGTTGAGGCGTATTGGGTCGAACGCGTATGAGATCGAGCTACCAGACGACTACGGGATCAGTTCGACGTTCAATGTCTCTGATCTGGTAGCTTATCGGGATCCCGCGGTGATACCCAGTGAGTTATTTGGGCCTGACCCTCCTGTTGTGAGTGATACACCTACTGAGAGTCCACCTCCTCCAGCCCCATTACAAAAACGCGAGCATATAGATTGGATACTGGATGAGCAGGTGACTACTACCAGGAGCGGAGCCTACCAACGCTTCCTAGTGCGTTGGAGAGGGCGCCCCGAGTCGGACAACACCTGGATTACACGTGGAGAGCTGGAGCGGATCGATCCGGACCTGCTGGAGCGGTACCTCAGCGACCGTGACCCTTACTCGACGGGGTCGAGTTCTTCCCACCCGGGGAGAATTGGTGAGGACACACGGCGCTAGCCTCGACGGAGCACCCGGCACACCGCTACCTCTTTGTGGCTCGGCGACGGCGGCACCTTCTAGTTATTTTTTTCATCATGTTTAGGCCATGTTGGGCCTCAGTCTGGACTTGCTCAGGCCTTGTGGGCCTTGTCTTTTAGTCCCTGCGTGGACACTGCTTTCTAGTTGTGGGCCCTTGTAGGCCAATTGGACATTTTTTTATGCTTTGTAGGCTTATTTAGAGGGCAAAGGGTTAGTGGGCCATCTTGTGCTCCACTCCTCCTTGGCCCATGTGGGGATTTGCGCACCCACCCCTAGGGTTAGGGTTTTGGGCGCATCCCACCTCCTCCAAGTGGAGGAGGTAGCAGCCGCCTTCCCTTTTGGGCGCCCCCCCCCTTTCCCTTTCCACTCTTTCCCCCTTGCCTCACTTGAGCGCACCCCCTTGATTGGAGGGAGGGCTGGTCGCAACCCCCTTGAATGGAGGGAGTTGGGGCCCACCCCTCCTCCCATTTGCGCACCCCTCCCCTTCTAGCTAGATTAGGGTTTCCCCATCCCCTATAAATAGTTCTCACCTTGTACCGATTACAGTTTACACATGATTTTGAATACAAGTGAGTATTGTGCAAAGCTTTTTGCGCCCTTCTCTCTCTCTCTCTTTCTTCTCCTGCGACGGGAGAACGGCGGGGTGTGACGCCTCAGCCCTCGGTGGACTCCGGGGTTCCCTCTTATCCTCATCTTCTTCCTCAACGGTTCGTGTGCGTGATTCCAGATTTCTGCCCCGACTTGTAGCAGAGCTCACGCCCCCTTCTTGGACGAGTTTTGCCACGATCTATTTTCTGGAGATACGTCTACGGATCAGCTTCGCGTCGGCGCCGGTTTTGCATCAATCGGGGATCGGCACTGCCCGTACCGATTTTCTCCGCCGACCTGCGCCAGCACCACTTTCTCTGCTCGCCCAGCGGGGAGGCCCTGATTGCGAATTTTCCCCAGGCCTCCACGCTGCGTCTTTTGTGCTGGTTTCTTCAGGGTTCGTGGATCTCCGAGTTAACTTTCCAACGCCGCTGACGGCGTTGTGTTTCGACATCGTCACCGTCCGTGGCGGTCGATCTCGTGGGGTTACGCCAGCGTGTCTGCCCAGTCCGCCCAGCGAACCAGTCCTGACTTTCAACGACTCCTGCGGCTCGCACCGGCGTCGTCTGCCAGCGCCATTTGGCCGAGGGCGACCTCTGCCAATCAGCTGTCTCCACCAACCGGCCCGGACTTGTTCGGGCACCAGAAGGCCGATTTCCAGATTTTACCGACGGCGTGCGCAGTTCTGTGTCCACAGAACCTGATCTGACTTTCAGCAGCGCCCACGGTCACCACCGGCGGATCCAGCGCGCCCCCTTTGGCCGGAGCGTTCCTCCATCAGTCAGCGACGCGTCCTCTCTGACGGTGCTTCAAACGGGCGTCGTATCAGCCCGTGAGACCCCCTCCGCTCAGGCGCGCGCGACACCGGTTTCGGCAGCGTTGCACCCGAACCTCCTCGCGGCCAACCCGTCACCGAGTGCGGCCCGTCAACCCGTGTCCGGCAGTCCCGAACGTATTGGTTGTAGCCTTTTACCTCCCTGCGAGGAGTGGGCCACTATTGGGTTGTATTTTATTGATCTCTGGTGTATCGGGGTTGTTGGTTCACGGCCGGGGTTCCTTCCCCACGCCTAGGCGTGGAGGTACGCGCTCCGACTCTCCTCTTTTTGCTTGCTCTTTTAGTATGTGATTGATTATGCCGCGTGAGAGAAGGTAGGCGTCTAGCCACTTTTTGCCATCACCGCGGATCGTGAGTGAGAGCATCCATCCCTAGCACTAGTCGAGCACCGAGCTAGGACTCGACTCCCCTTGTCTTTGGAGGTCGACTATACGCCTAGACACGTGCGCTTCCCTCCTTGGGACGGCCGAGGTCGGAGTTTCTGTTGAGAGACGTCCCTCATTCTGTGGGATATCACGGTGGTCAGCCACTTGGCGACCCTTGAGCGTGCTACTGCTGGCCTGAGTTAGAGTCTTTTGTGAGTCTTAGTCCGTGTCGGTCCCCGTCCCGCGTCACAGCACCACCACCAAATGCACCCTATACGTGGGAAGGTTTTCTTATGCTATTCCCTGCCAAATATTTTTCTAAGCACATCAAGGAGCGGAAGGCTATGGAATTCACTTCTTTGTGCCAGGGCATGTTGTTGGTGGCAGAATATGAGCTTCTGTTTTCTAGGCTGGCGCCGTATGCTCCTCATCTGGTCAGTACTGACTTACTAAAGGCTAATCAGTTTATGGATGGTTTAAGACCCCGTCTTATTCAGTAGCTTGAGACTCAAAATATCTGTACTTATGTGGAGATGGCCCAGCGGGCATATCTGTGTGAAAGGACCTTAGAGAATGTTAAAAAATTAAAAGGAAAAGGAGAAGAACCGAGCCGAAGATCAGATCGGTGTGATAAGAAAGGCAAGTTTAGCATCACGGAACCCTACAAATCTCGTGATAGCAAGAAGAGATCCCGGAACGGGAGTGGTAGTGGTTCCCAGAAAAATAAGAAAGTCAAGGAAGAAGACAAGCAGGTCGCCACGGCCTGTACTTTTTGTGAGAAGTTTGGTCATTCGGCCGAAGAATGTTGGATGCGCCTTGGCGCTTGTCTACGTTGTGGCAGCCGGAAGCATCGCATGCCGGATTGCCCCCTTATGAAGGAACTATCTTCTAGAAGGGGACGTAAGAGACATGCTCATTTCAATGCTATTTTAGATGATAAAGTGCCCAGGGATGATGGGCTTATGGAAGGTACCGTTCACATTTGTTCCCATCCTGCCTTTGTACTATTTGATACTGGTGCTTCTCATTCCTTTATATCTACCGCCTTTGTAAAGACCTTGCCAGTTTCATCAGTTCCTTTACCATCGGACCTTGCTATTACTACACCTTTAGGTCCTAGAACCAAATTCACAAACTATTATCCTAATAGTGAGGTAAGGGTAGAAGGTCATAATCTCCCTGCAAACCTCGTATGCCTTGACATGGAGGGCTACGATGTTATATTAGGTGTATATTGGCTTATAGACCATGATGCCGATATAAATTGCCGTAATCGGATTATCTCTTTTTGAAAATCAAGTCTTCGAAGGTTTTCTTTCCTTGGTATCAAATATAGGAAGCACCTTGCCATTATTTCATCTCTTCACGCTTGCAAACTTATCTCGCAAGGATGTGAAGCTTTTCTTGCTTTCGTAATTATCACTGAATCCAAGGAGATTACCTTAAAAGATATTTCTATCGTAAATGAGTTCTCTGATGTATTTCTATCAGATTTACCCGGTTTATCACCCGAAAGGGAAGTAAACTTCTCCATTGAACTCATTCCCGGAGCAGCACCTGTTTCAATAGCTTCCTATAGGATGTCCTCCACAGAAGTTAAGGAATTAAAGACACAGCTTCAGGAGTTATTGGACAAAGGATTCATACAACCTACTACATCTCCTTGGGGTGCGCCAGTTCTATTTGTCAGGAAGAAAGATGGATCTCTCATGTTATGTATCAATTACTGGCGACTGAACCAGCTTACTATCAAGAACAAATATCTGTTGCCGCGTATCGATGAACTCTTTGATCAAATTTCGGGAGCAGAATATTTTTCCAAGATAGATCTCAGGTCGGGTTATCATCAACTCAAGATCAAAGATGAAGACATGTACAAGACTACTTTTCGGAGTCGTTATGGCCACTATGAATTTGTAGTAATGCCGTTCGGGTTAACTAATGCCCTGACAGCATTCATGCAACTTATGAATAATGTCTTCCAGCCTTATCTTGACACGTTTGTAGTCATCTTCATTGATGACGTCCTTCTATACTCCAAAACAAGGGAAGAACATAAAGAGCACTTAAAAATAGTCTTACAGACACTAAGAGAATACAAACTCTATGCAAAGCTTAGTAAGTGCGAGTTCTGGCTAAAGGAAGTCTCATTCCTCGGTCATATTATTTTAAAGGAAGGTATCGCTGTCGATCCTTCTAAGGTGGAAGTTGTTAAAAACTGGAGCCGGCCAACGACCGTGTTAGAAGTAAGAAGCTTTCTAGGGCTAGCTGGCTATTACAGGAGATTTATTACGGATTTCTCTAAGATCACCATTCCTTTGACTAGACTTACAACAAAAGAAAATCCTTTTATACGGTCGAAGGACTGCGAGGAGAGTTTTCTAACTCTTAAGTATCACCTCACCACAGCCCCAATTCTGACATTACCCGTTGAGGGTGGTGGATTTGAAGTCTATACGGATGCATCAGGCATTGGCCTAGGATGTGTTCTTATGCAAAATGGGAAGGTGATTAGTTATTCGTCCAGACAATTGAAGCGTCATGAAGGGAATTACCCTGTGCATGATCTGGAATTAGCTGCGGTTATTTTTGCTTTAAAGATTTGGTGACATTATATTTATGGGGAGAAATTCATTATATTATCAGATCATAAAAGTCTGAAATATCTCTTTACCCAAAAGGAGTTTAACATGTGACAACGCAGATGGTTGGAGTATCTCAAGGACTTCGACTTTTCTATTCAATATCATTCAGGGAAAGCAAATGTTGTGGCTGCCGCTCTTAGCAGAAGACCGATGGCAACACTAGCAAGCCTCAGAGAAGGTATGAATTGTCTTACCAAAGATTTCTCTCACTTAAATCTTGATATTCACAGGGAAGAAGATGGATGTATAATTACCAATATAAGGTCTCAACCTACATTGATTGAGGATATAGTCAAATTGCAAGAGAATGATCCTACATTGATAGAAATCAAGGATAACATTGATCAGAGACCAAAATTCTCTATCTGACATGATGGAAGATTGTTATTTAAAGGTAGGATTTGCATGTCAAATCATAATGATAATAAGAAATTAATCATGGAAGAGGCATATAAGTCAAGGTATGCTGTTCATCCTGGTGCTACCAAGATGTATCAAGACTTGTAAAGAAACTTTTGGTGGCCCAACATGAAGAGAGAGGTAGCAGATTTTGTGTCCCGCTGTCTCACTTGTCAACAGGTCAAGGCAGAACATTTAAAACCTAAATAGATTGGGGGATAGACTAATGTTAATTAAACTTATCTTAGGTGAGGATATTTTGAATATAATTAGTGCATATGCACCTCAAGTAGGATTAGAAGAGAGCATTAAAAAGTAATTTTGGGAGGCTATTGATAGTTTGATCCAAAATATCCCTAGTGAAGAGAGAATCTTTATTGGAGGGGATCTTAATGGTCATGTGGGTATAGATAATAGAGGCTATGAGAGGATTCATGGAGGGTTTGGTTTTGGCAATAGAAATGACATGAGTAACACTATTCTTGATTTTGCTGTGGCCTATGATCTAGCAATTACTAATACCTTCTTTAAGAAGAGGGACGAACACTTAATAACATACAAGAGTGGAACACATATAAGTCAAATTGACTATTTTCTCATTAGGAAGGTTGATAGAGTCTTGTGTAAAGATTGTAAAGTTATTCCTGGTGAGAGTCTAGCCCCTCAACATAGGTTGTTAGTAATGGATGTCACTATCCCTAAATTCAAAAGAAAGATCATTATAAATAATTATTCCAAGATTAAATGGTGGAATTTAAAAGGTAAAAGTTTAGAAACATTTAAAAATCATCTATTAAAGGAAAATATTTAGAATTTAGACCAAAAAACTAATGTAATGTGGAATAATGTTACAAATTGTATAACGAGGGTTGCAAAACAACTCATAGGCGAATCTAAAGGTAAAAAGAATTTAGACAAAGAGACTTGGTGGTCGAGTGAGGAAATCCAAAATACCATTAGAGTAAAAAAGGAATGCTTTAAAGTTTGACAAACTAACAAAAATGACCAAACCCTAGAAGCCTATAAAATGGCTAAAAAGAGAGCTAAGAAAATAGTTAGCGAAGCTAAATCAAAGGTATTTGAAGATTTATATAATAAATTATGAACCCGAGAGGGTGAAAAGGACATATTTAAACTTACAAAATTAAGAGAAAGGAAAACTAGAGATTTAGATCATGTTCGGTGCATTAAATGTGAAGATCAAAGGGTTTTAACCAAGGATCTTGAGATTAAAGGGAGGTGGCATAGCTATTTTCAGAAGTTACTTAATGGAGATTCCGTCAAGGATTTATCTCTAGAAGGTACCCAAGAGTCCACAATATTTGATAAATATCAATATTTCAGGTGTATTAAGATGTCAGAAGTGGAGAATGCTTTAAGGAAAATGAAAGTGGGCAAGGCCTTAGGATTAGATGGCTTACCTATTGAAGTATGGAAATGCCTAGGAGATATTGGTATTCAGTGGCTAACAAAATTTTTTTAATAAAATTTTAAAGGAACGGAGAATGCTAGAAGTTTGGAGAAAAAGTGTTGTAGTTCCTTTCTATAAAAATAAAGGAGATATTCAAAGTTGTAATAATTATCGTGGAATTAAGCTTATGAGTCATACTATGAAACTTTGGGAAAGAGTAATTGAAAAACGCCTCCGATGTATGACTACTGTATCGGAAAATCAGTTTGGTTTTATGCCAAATAGATCTACTACAGAAGCTATTTTCTTACTACGGCAGCTAATGGAGAAGTATAGAGAGATGAGAAAAGATTTATATATAATTTTTCTTGATTTAGAGAAGACGTACGATCGAGTACCGAGAGAATTGATTTGGTGGACATTAAGAAAGAAAGGAATCTCTCAAGGATATGTTGATTTGATTAAAGATATGTACGGCGGTGCTATTACTAGTGTTCGAACTATTACTGGGGAGACTAGTGAATTTCCCGTTTCTATAGGTTTGCATCAAGGTTCTGCACTAAGTCCGTATCTCTTTGCCTTAGTTATGGATGAAGTAACCAAATAATTACATGAGGATATCCCTTGGTGTATGCTATTTGCAGACGATATTATTTTAATTGATGAGAGTATTGATGCTCTAAATGCTAAGTTAGAGCGTTGGAGACTTGCCTTGGAGTCTAAAGGTTTTAAAATTAGTAGGAGTAAGTCAGAGTTTATGCACTGTAATTTTAGTAATGGGAGAGTGGTTCAGGAAGACATGGTTCTAATTGATGGACATAACATTCCGAAGAGTAGTAGCTTTCGATATTTAGGGTCTATCATACAAGAGAATGGGGAGATTTATGATGACGTTACACATAGGATTAAGGCAGGCTGGTTAAGATGGAGAAGTGCATCAGCTGTCCTTTGTGATCATCGTATGCCTGTGAAACTCAAAGGGAGGTTTTATAGAATGGCTGTGAGACCTGCTTTGTTATATGGTACCGAGTGTTGGGCAGTACGAAAGGAACACATCCACAAAATATGTGTAGCAGAGATGAGGATGTTGAGATGGATGTGTGGCAAGACTAAGAAAGATAAGATTAGGAATGAGCGCATCCGTAATGACTTAGGGATAGCTCCAATTGATAGCAAAATGAGAGAAAATAGACTCAAGTGGTTTGGACATGTGTTTTGTCGCCCTAACTCAGCGCCGGTTAAAAGATGTGACCAAATCTTAGTGGATGCTAGTAAAAGAGCTCGAGGAAGACCTAAAATAAGATGGTGCAATGTTATTAGGAAGGACATTAGATCATTGAGTTTAAATATGAATATTGCACTTGATAGAAATCTTTGGCGGAACAGGATTCATGTAGCAGACCCCAATTAATTGGGATAAGGCTCTGATGATGATGATGATGAAGTAAATTACACCCCTTAAATATTCTCGAGTGGAAGTGGGAAAGTATAGGGATGGATTTCATCATGGGTTTATCTAAGACAAGAGGAGGACACGATGGTATATGGGTGATCATAGATCGATTGACTAAGTCTGCACATTTTCTACCGATCAAAAGTCGATGGTCTGTGGATGTACGAGCAGCATTATAAATTAGGGAAATTATCAAATTGCACGGTGTCCCTGTCAGTATCATATTTGACCGAGATCCTCAGTTTACATCATAATTTTGGAAGGTTCTACAACATTCTTTAGGGACCCGACTGAACTTTAGCACGACATTCCATCCCCAAATCGATGGTCAAATAGAAAGGACAAATCAAGTGGTGGAAGATATGGTCAGGGCTTGGGCTATTGATTTTGGAGGAAGTTGGCATGATCACTTGCCTCTAGTAGAATTCGCATACAACAATAGCTACCAAGCTAGTATTCAAATGGCACCGTTTGAAGCTTTATATGGAAGAAGCTGTCGTTCGCCTATTTGTTGAAATGAAGTAGGAGAAAGGCAATTTCTCGGTCCAGACATTATTAGGGATACTATCGAGAAGATAAAACTCATTCGAGAAAGACTTCAAATGGCAGAAGACAGGCAGAAATCATATGTTGACAATCGAAGGCGCGACTTGGAGTTTCAAGTAGGAGATCATGTATACCTTAAAGTTTCTCCAGGTCGAGGTATTCAAAGATTTGATATCAAAGGGAAGCTTACTCCAAGATTCATTGGTCCTTTTGAAATTCTAGAAAGGGTTGGTGAAGTGACTTATCGATTACATTTGCCTCCACAACTAGCAGGAGTTCATGACGTATTCCATGTATCTATGTTGAAGAAATATGTTTATGATCCTTACCATGTTATCACCAATGATAATATAGAAATTCAAAAGGATATGATGTACGAGCAAACACCAATCAAGATCCTTGAACGGGAGGTGCATCAACTTTGGAATAAAGTCATTCCTATGGTTAAAGTCTAAAGTCCAATGGAAGAAATCATGGTCCTATGAAGCAACATGGGAGACCGAAGAAGCTATGCGTAAAAGATTTCTAAAATTATTTAACTGTAAGTACACTCTCCATATAATCAATA
This sequence comes from Amorphophallus konjac, assembly GCA_022559845.1. Taxonomy (NCBI): domain Eukaryota; kingdom Viridiplantae; phylum Streptophyta; class Magnoliopsida; order Alismatales; family Araceae; genus Amorphophallus; species Amorphophallus konjac. The sequence continues at coordinate 151,993,653 of CM040120.1, read as the reverse complement.
CATTGAATTTATGGACTAAATTCTCTTAATTGGGGGAGGGTATAATGCCCCGAAAATTTTATAAAATATTTTTGAAGTATTTAAGAAATTTTTAGGAATTTATAAGAATTTTTAAAGACCAAAATAGATTAATAAATGAATTTCTGAGTTAAATAAATTATTATTAAGGCCCAAGTATGATAACCAATTAACCTAGCCTATTTAAATAAAGCCCAAAGGACTTAAGGACCAAGCCTATGAAGTTTAGCCCATATTCTAGAAGTCTAATTAGTTATTTACGGAATATAGGGGATACATACTCCCTATTTAGATAAATAAGTTGATAAATGAATAAACGAATTTGAATCAAATTCAAATTCGGCGCTCGGACACGTAAGCGGTCTATCGCAAGACCGCCTACGTCCATCAGACGGTCGCCATAACGACCACTTATCTCTGCAGATTCCGTGGATTGAGAAAAGGGCCAAAAGATGGAAATTTTTTATTTGTTAAGTGAGCTGATATATTAATAAAGGAAAAAAAGTACAAAGCTTAGCATTCTGAGGATAGAATGCTAATAGGGGTTGTGAACTGTGAAGGACCACACAAGTCGTGGACTATGCACTCATGATGCTAATAAGAGCAAGGCCACACAAGTCATGGGCTATGCCAAAAGAGAACATGTAATACAACTAAAACAATGTGCCAAAAGCTGAGATGTCCACTTGGTTTGGTCGGTCGATCAAATTAAATGCTACAAGAGACATTAACCTGGCTGCACCACTGAGGCAAAGGTTAGAGGCAACAGAGATGAGTGTAATGCTAATGTAATCAGTGATGAAAATGATATTAGAAGAGACTAAGATTTCTTTCAAAACTAGAATTATGGCCAATCTAGTCATATAATAATGAGAGCAGCTGAAGAAATCAGATTAGGATTTAATGATAAATCTCTATAGAATTACTTGCACTCTCCTTTTAGAAGTGCCTCTGAGTTTTTTTGACTCTATGCAGCTTCGAATGTCTCCAAGGATGCTGATAAGTAACTGAGCCTTGGAGCAATTTTTGTCTTCAAAAATCCTTTTGCATCTCTCCTTCCAAAGGTTGTATATGGTAATATGAATGGCAGTTTGTGCAAGAAGTCTTAGTGAATCTTTATGTGGGAAGGAGATAGACAAATATCTCAGCTCCTCATGCAAAGTATTACCTGTAGCTCTTGTAAAGTCAAATCGAAGGAGGATTTCTTTCAAGATTTCATTAGCATACATGCACTGGAAGAAAATGTGATCTGATGATTCCCCATTATTCCTACATAAAACACAGATGTTGGCTGTTTGGAGGTCTCTTTTCATCATCACATCCATTGTTGGTAATTTTTTTTGTGAAGCTTGTCAAGTACAAATTGCTGCTCTTTTGCAAATAGCTCCTTCCCACACCCATTCAAAATGTTGATATGGTTGATTTTTTTTTCTCACCTCATTCCAGATGTTTCTTTGGCTAAAATGCCCATTGTTGTGATTCCACAAGATTTTGTCATCTTGATGTTTGTGAATTTGAATACCCTGGATAATAGGCCAAAGAGTATGCATATCAATTGAAGTAACAGTAGGCAAATTCCAGTTACCTTTATGGATAAAGCTTTGGACTGTTGCATTTTGACTCATGCCCAAGTCCTGGCGAATTCTATCTCCATACATGGAAAAAATACTCTTACCATATATCCAGGGGTCATGCCAAAGACTGAACTTTGCCCCATTACCAATTTGGTATAAGATCTGTTTTGATGACCATTCTCTTTGTTTTAGAATCCCTTTCCATTCTGCTGAATAATGTCCTTTGACTTGAATTTGCCAAATGTTTTTACTGTTTAGATATTTGGCATTCACCCACTGCACCCAAAGCGTATCTTCATTATGAATGATGTCCCACAGTTATCGAGTTAGACTTGCTGTATTCCATTGCTGGATGTTTCTTATAGCCAGACCACCCTCCTCCTTAGGCTTACATATGTTGTTCCATGAAATAAGGTTCGCATATCCTGCAGTTGAACTTCCTTTCTAGAGACCGAGATTTTTGGACTTGTAGACGTGTTTAGGAGTCTCAGAGGTCGACCTGAAGTTTAATAAGGACTCTAGCATCATTCTAGTCTCCAAAACCCTATAACTAGACCCTAGGTTTCACTTGCGCGACCCCTATGTTTGGCTCACATGGAAGTAAGGTAAGACGGCTTTAATTCAGGAAGGTTCTTTAGAGTTTTTTGTTCACAATATATATATCTAACTCCTCCCAAAATTTCGTTCTAGGAGATCAAGCACGTAAGGAGTTAGAGGTGTTCAAAGTTGCTGATTTTACACCAACAACCCAGGAAATTGAGCAACGGACCAATGAAGATCAGGAGATTAAGAACCCAAAACGAGGTATTTATAAGTTGCACCTTTAGAAGTTCCTTTGTATCTTCTTCTTACCCTCCAAATTTCACGTATTTAGGTCAGGAGAATCAAGAGATATTAGGTCGTGAAGTTGCTGTTTTAGCACAGGGAGTGCAGGGAACTAGGGTTAACTTCCAGGCTTAAATTCAAAGTCAAAAGCCCAGGACAGAGGTAGGTCATCTCATGAACGGCTAAAACATATTCTAGGATTAAAAGCTTTCTTGTTGCACTTGATTTCATGCATTATAGATGGAGAATTTCATATTTTATTTGAGTCTATGCATCTAGTGTAATGTTCATGCATAAATCCTAACCCTAATGAAATAAAAGGAATTCCCTTGTAAATTTCGCAGAACCCATGCGTATTGTTGAATTATTCTTTGTTCTTGCATGCTATAGAGTTTATATATGTTGGTTTCCAGGCATGATATGTCTTAGATTAGCCTTTAGTTTCAATTGTTTAGTTTCTGTCAGCCAACCATAAACGGCCTAATAATGGACCACCAGTAATTGGTTAGCGGCCCTACGATAGACCGCTTATCGAGGAATAGCGACCAAAATATAGTCCGTTTGTGTTTCTACGATTTCACTGTTATAGAACCATAAGTGGACTTACGATAGACCGCTTAGCCATACAAACAGTCGTATATTAGACCGTTTACAACTCTGAATTCTGTATTTTTGGTTAATCCGAAACCTAATGTAGAATCACTCTATCTCTTATATGATAAGCCCAGTTAGTTAAGTTTTATCCCTGTTACTGGCATTGTTTATGTATATATAGAGATTTCTAGTAGATTTCACATTTCCTACGCATTTAGAACTTATTTTAAACATAAGTTAATTTCTTGCCAAAATCATATACTTTGTATTAAATGCATGTTTCAAAAGTAAGATGAATGTGGTTCACTGTGGATTTCTTACTGATCTTCTTCTCATCTATAGAGTCATTTTCCTAAGTACATGGCATATATCCCGGTATATGACCACTAGTTACACCTATGCATATTAGGCACACAATCTTGGACTTGATAACCTATCCTTTGGATATTCCTTCCAATGGACTAGGAAATCTTATTTCAAGGCCTCCGTAATTCTCTGCGAGCATGGGATTCCCACTAGGATGCCGAGTTGGTTGTACCATTAAAGCCTATTTGTCTAGAGTGCACTATCATCAAGTTTTGAAATTATGTCTCTTAAACGGTCTAGGATTCGACCGCTAAAGCCAATTAACGGTCCAGTCTATGACCGCTACTGTCTCTGAGTTCAGAACGACTTATCTGGATTCGGCCTATTCTAAACGGTCCAGAACTAGACCGCTTTCTTCAAGAAATGGAACAGTAAACGACCACTATTTTCCTGAGTACAGTTAACCCTGGGTTTGACCCAAGGGTTAAGATTTCTATTATCCTAGATGGACTATTGATTATCTGGGATTTGTCACCTTATTCAAGATATTTAAATAAATTATGAGAAGTAAAGAATGTACCGTTATGCTTTCCCCGAGGCATAACCTGGCTATTAATGCATTTCTTGAACTCTTATATTCATATTTTGTACATTCTCTCATTGACATTGTACCTTGAAACCCATCATTGAACTTGTTACATACATGGCTAAACTTTATTGTTATATACGTGGAAGTAGCTTGATTTATACTTGAAGATGCAGTTTGAGCACCGATTGTGTTCAAGGGCTCTATGCTAGTCCCCTCGGCTGATTATCGGAAACATACTTTATAAACCATGGGATATGATGCTACTGGCGTCGCATTACGTTGCGAGTACTTTCTTTATAAATAAGTGAAAATCCACGGGACTTGAATATAGATCCACATAAATTCACTAAGTACTTGTTGTTAAGCGAAAGGTACTTAAGTGCTTGTTACATGACTTGATAGTACATTCTTGTTACATTCTTGCTTGATTATACTAGCTCAATCATTGTCTCGTATCTCAAACATGATAATGTCTTGTTACTTTGGTTGTACTCACATGATTTATCGTATTTGCATGACTTTATCTTGTTCTTTAGAGCTAAGACATTAATCACATTAACATTGCCTTCATGTTGATGCGAAGATACCTACTGGGCAAGTGTGCTCATTACCTATTTTTCAATCTTTTCAGGAAGTACTAGTGGGTCAGATTCGGATTCAGGTCATTCCAGTGATGTGTCTGAGAGTGATTAAAGAGTGAAGACTTAGGAAGTCCAAAACGTCTAGATTGAGTCTATGTAATATTCACTTATTGAGTCTAGTGAATTTAAGAAAGACAATGTCTCATGTACTTGAATTATGGTTGTTATTATTAATAAAAGTTAAGGTTTGAGTAAGTTATTCTGCAATTACTTTGTGTGATTATTTTGCGCTCTGATTATTCTTGCTTGCAAGAGGCTTACCATGCCGGCTGTTCACGTTCCCGATTGTTTTAACTGCATATTCTCGGGGCATGATAAGATTAGTGGGCTATTTAATGATTTATGGGTTAAGTAAATTAATTTGAAGGCCAATTATTAACCAGATAAGTAAGTCCATTTTTAACAGGCCCATAAACCCAATTCTAAGGCTTTTAGGCCCAAGCCCAACTCTAGAGAGGTAATTAGGATAATTACTTAATTTTATTGAATAAATAGGGATAAATAGGATTAGAATCTGACCAAAATTCAAATTCTGGCGCCCAGGAAAGTCACGATCGGTGCCTTGATGAAGGCTGTCCAGGGGTGGGTGACCACCACCTGGTTCTGTGAACGGGAATTCTAGAAGCATGCAAAACTTGGATTTTTATCGTCCCTATCGCAATGGATCGAAGTGATCTGGCAAGGGAACTTGTCTGGGTCTCTTAGGGGATCAGATGGGTACCCAATAGGACTCCTAATTCGATCTAAAATCATAGCCCTAGGTCATTCCATATAAATAGAGCCCAGATTCGATCTGCACGAACCTTAAGTTTTGCTCGCGTGATTCGAAGGTAAGATGTTGGTATTTCATGTTAGTCATTTAGAAGTTTTTGATTCCCTTTGTATCTTCTAACCTTATGCAAACTTTCGTACTAGGAGCACAAGTGGTTAAGGAGATAGAACGCCTGGAAGTTGTTAGTTCCACAAAGGATGCGCAGGAACGGGGGTATTCTTCCTATGGGAAATTCAAAGTCTAGGGATCAACCTAGAAGTAGGTTATCTCATGTTGGCTTAAACATCAAGATAGGAACAAAAGCCCTCAATTACCTCATGATTTCATGCACTATACACAGAGTATTTGATGTTTTTCCATGACTGTGCATGCATAACCTTCCCTGCATACTATCCCTGCACCCCCTAATTAAAAGATAAGAATTTTAGCTTAACTCATGTCTTATCATGTAGCACCCAACATAAATGTATGAATAATAGAAAATAGACTAAAAATAAGTCAAAAGAAAGAAAACTAAATGAAAAATAAAAGCTTAACTCGATCCCTTTGAAGGGCCAAATGGGCCTTATGGGCTAGGTAAAGAAGTAGCATGGGATATATGTGCATATACATATATTAGAAGGGTTGGTTTATATAACCCCAAACCTCTCTCACGTTCGAAACTTGCATTGAGTTTAGGGTTTGCTAATTTAATGGAGAAAGTGGCTGCAGATATGGATAGGAAGAGATTTCATAGGGAAGTTTTAGACTAATTAGGATTACTACGTGGGAAATTAATTCCCATTAGGATTCATGCCCGGAAGGCTTTGTCTCTCCCTATAAATAAAACTTTCCGTCGAACAAGCTAAGGCTACTGGTGCTGTTCGTTCTACTTACCTCTGCTTCCTCTGTTCTCCGTACGTGAAGAAGAAATATCATCTCCTTCCTCTTCTTCCTGGCATCTGTGGATGACAAAGAAATGATGACCACACGGCATGTACGTCCCGGCACCTGAGAGTAAGTCGAGGACGGAGAGGCCGACTAAACCCCATATGTCATCCGATTAGGGCGAAAACACACCTGGTAGTCCGCTACTTGATGTCACGTCCCGAGATTATGTAGAGGAAACAATCAGGAATGTGAATAGTCGGCTAGTGCGTCTCGAGCAAGCAATATAATCCGAGCGCAAGACAATCACATAAGAGTAATTGCACAACGTAATTCACTAAAAACCTTCAACTTTATTTCTTCATAAAATAATTCCCAAAGTACATAAGATCTTTAATTATCTAAACTAGACTCAATAAAAATAAAGATTACATCATGACTCGACTAGACATGTAATAACTAAGGCTTCTCTCGAGTCGTTATCCTTCAATTGCTCTCGGGTCCATCACTTGAGTAATCAGAATCCGACCCACTAGAATTTCCTGAAAAAGATTGGAAAGTAGGGTAATGTGCACACTTGCCCAGTAGGTATCTTCGTATCAACCTGAAGGCAAATTTAAATGATTAGCATTTTTGTTCTAGAGCATAAGATAAATCATGCAGATATGATGGAACACCCGATTAAAGCCAAGTAACAAGATATGGTCAAGCTTGATATATGAAAATATGATTAATCAAGAATATATCAAGAATGTATATTTTGGCCTTTCCATGAACAAGAATGTAACAAGAATATATTTTTCATAACCAAGAAGCTATGCACTAGAAAGTCATGTAACAAGTAAGAAAGTACTTTTCGCTTAATAGCAAGTACTTCATGAATTTACGTGGATCCCATGCATATTTCACTTATTTATAAAGAAAGTACTCCCAGCGTAATGCGACGCCAATAGCATCATACCTCATGGTTTACAGTATGTTTTCGACAATCAGCCGAGGGGACTAGCATAGACCCTTTGAACACAATCAGTGCTCGAACTACATCTTCAAGTATAAATCAAGCTACTTCCACGATTATAACAATAATGTGGCCAATAATGTACAAGTTCAATAATAGTTTAATGATAAGGTAACCAAAGTAAGAATGCTTCAATTTAAGAACAAGAGATTTTAAAGATGACTTAAATGGACATCATGCTACAGAAGAAATTCAGCAGCACAACGGTACTTTTATTATTTCTATACCTTTAATATTGACTTATTAACAAAAGTCAGAGTCCAGATAATTCTAAGACTATTCATGAACTTAAGAAAACCAACCCCAAAGGTCAAACCTTGGGTTACATATAATCAGGAACCAAGCGGTCTAGTGTAAAACCGTTTAGTACAGAAAGCGGTCATATGCTGGACCGTTTAGAAATTCAAGTAGTCTAGTCTTGGACCGTTTCATAAGACTGAGTCGTCAATATAAGAGAAACTGCCTGGAGCTTTACGGTCTAGTGGAAGGCCATTTAGTATCCGTTAGCGGTCTAGTGAATAGCTGCTAGCAGACTCTGGCGGTCAATCAGATGGCTGCTAAGTTCCAGAATATATAAAACATCGGTAAAAGTGCTTTCTAGATAATGGACTTTAATGGTACAACCAGCTCGGTGTTCTAGTGGGAATCCCAGGCTCGCGGAGTCTTATGGAGGCCTTGAAACAAGATTTCCTAGTCCGTTGGAAGGAATATCCAAAGGAGAGGTCATCAAGTCTAAGGTTGTGTACTTAAGGTGTAAAAGTGTAACTAATGACAACATACCAGGATATGTGCCATGTACTTAAGAAAAATGACTTGTAGAAGAGAGAGAATCATGTAAAACAGTGATCAAGTTAAACCATGAATCATTTGAATCATGTATTTATTACAAGAGTATATAATTTTGCTCATAAATTAACGTAAGTTAAAATAATACCAATGTGTAAAAAACATGAATTCTATTATGATAAATAAGAAAATTAACTAAGTATGTAAAACCAGCACTCAAACCAGGAATAAAACTTAGTTAACTAAGCTTACCATATACTAATTAAGGCCAATCTGCAATATGTTTCGAATTAATAATATTACAGAAATCAGAACTCAAACGGTCTAGTATATAGGACCGTTTCACTATGGTTAGCGGTCTATCGGGCGACCGCTAGAGTTTCAGGCGGTCTACAGGAAGATCGTTTCCTCCTGTATTTATCCGAGTTCAAATGATAATAAAATAAAATGCTAAACTAAGGCATATCATGCATGGAAATCAACATATATAAACTTCCATAATCATGATTGAATGAATATAAGCCAATAATATGCATAGGTTCATGTGATAATAAGAAAATTTCCTTTTTACTCAATTAGGGCTAGTTCATGCATGAATACTATACTAGATGCATAGTCTCAAGTAAATCATAAAAATCTCCGTGTACAATGCATGAAATCTATTAAACCAGAGGGCTTTTATTCCTGATATAAAGTTTAAGCCAATCATGAGATAACCTACCTAGGTTTTGGGTTTTAAACTTTGAATTTAAGGCTGCAAGTCAACCCTAGTTCTCTACTCGTCCTAAACTAAACCAACAACTTCACGCCCTTATATCTTTTGATTCCCTTGACATAAAGACGTGAAATTTTGAGGGTAAGAAGATGGTACTAACAGGAACAAATTGTTTTAAAGAACCTCTATCTAATTACCTCATTTGGGGCTTCTATTTCCCTGATCTTCTTGGGTCAGCCGCACCATTTCCTGAGTTATTGATGTAGGATCAGTAACATTGGAAGCTTCTAACTCTTTGTAGACTTGATCTCCTAGAACGAAATTTGGAGGGCAGTTATACCATAGTATTATGAAAAAAATATTCTAAATAACTTACCTCTAATTCTACCTCCTTACCTTAGTCCCACGCGAGCCAAAAGTAAGGGTCGCACACGTCAATTCTTGGATCTATTTATAGGGTTAGCTAGGGTTTTGAGGATTAGAATGAATCTAGAGTCCAAATTAGGCTTTCAATTTGATCTTCTAGCCTTCTAGACTTATCTAATTAGTAGATAGAATCGATCCTAGGTGTTTTGGATGCTAAAAATCTAATTTTTTTCACATTTTCTCATATTCACGGAACTGACATAGCTTAGCGGTCTAGCTCTAGACTGTTTACTGTCCCTTTGCGGTCTCGCTATAGACCATTTTCCCTATTGGGCACCGAATTTGAAATTAGTTCAAACTCTTTTGGTATTATCGCCATTATTTTCCATTTACTTATCTACCAAAGATCCCTTTAATTCCGTGATTACACCTATTTTACGGTTCTAAAATATGGGCTAAGGTCCCAAACAATCTTTTGGGCCAATTGGGTTTATTAGATTGGCCTAATCCTCTTGCATTAGTGTAAGGCCTAAATAATTGGATTTTTAATTCATCATAATTCAATTAAAAGCATATTTAATGCTTTAATAATTAATATAATTTAAATTTGAAAAGTTCTTAGAAAATTCTCGGGCGTTACACCCTCCCCCACTTAAAAAGAATTTATCCCCAAATTTAATATCTGGATTTATGGAGAGTGTACTTACATTCAAATATCTCTAGGAATCTTTTGCACATGGCTTCTTCAGTTTCCCATGTTGTTTCATGTGGCCATGACTTGGTCCACTGGATTTTAACTATAGGAATGATTTTATTCCGAAGTTGACGCAATTCTCGTTCAATGATATTGACTGGCTTTTGCTCGTATGTCAAATCCTTTTTAATCTCCAGATTGTCGTAAGTAATGGCATGGAAAGGATCAGGTACATACTTCTTGAGATTGAGACGTGAAATACATCAAGAACTTCAGATAGTTGAGGGGGTAAAGCTATTCGATATGTGACTTCACCAACCCTATTGAGAATCTCAAAGGGGACAATGAATCTTGGAGTAAGCTTGACTTTAATACCGAATCTTCGAATACCTCGACCAGGAGAAACCTTAAGGAATACATGGTCTCCTACTTGAAATTCCAGGTCGCGCCTTCGATTATCAGCATATGATTTCTGTCTATCTTGTGCTATCAAGAGTCTCTCTCGAATAAGCTTTATCTTCTCAGTAGTATCCCTGATGATATCGGGACTGAGAAAATGCCTTTCTCCTACTTCATTCCAGCAAATAGGTGAACGACAGCTTCTTCCATATAGAGCATCGAATGGTGATGTTTGTATACTAGCTTGGTAGCTATTCTTGTATGAAAATTCCACTAGAGGCAAGTAATCATGCCAACTTCCTCTAAAGTCAATAGCACATTCCCCGAGCATATCTTCCACCACCTGATTCATCCTTTCAGTTTGACCATCAGTTTGTGGATGGAATGCACTGCTAAAGTTAAGTCGGGTCCCTAATGAATGTTGTAGACCCTTCCAGAATTGTGATGTGAACCGAGGATCTCGGTCGGATATAATGGTGATAGGGACACCATGTAGCTTGACAATCTCCTTCATGTATAATGCTGCTACTACATCCACAGACCATCAACTTTTGATTGGTAGAAAATGTGCAGATTTAATCAATCGGTCTATGATTACCCATATACAATCACGTCCCCCTCTTGTCTTGGGTAAACCCATTATAAAATCCAACACCATACTTTCCCACTTCCACTCGAGAATAATCAAGAGGTGTAAATTCCCAACAGGTCTTAAATGTTCCGCTTTTACTTATTGACAAGTGAGACATTGGGACATAAAATCTGCCACTTCTTTTTTCATGTTGGGCCACCAAAAGTTTTATTTCAAATCTTGATACATCTTGGTAGCACCAGGGTGAATGGTATAGCTTGATTTGTGAGCTTCTTCCATGATAAATTTTTTAGTATCATCATGATTTGACACACAAATTCGATCCTTAAATAATAGTCTTCCATCATTTGAGATTGAAAATTCTGGTCTTTGATCAATATATTCCTTAATTTCCATTAATGTAGGGTCATTTTCTTGCAATTGGACTATGCCCTTAATCAATGTAGGTTGAGACCTTATATTGGCAATCATACCTCCTTCTCCTTCATGTATAATGCCAAGATTTAAATGAGACAAATCTTCAATAAGACAAGTTATACCTTTCCTGGGGCTTGCTAGAGTTGCCATTGGTTTTCTGCTAAGTGCGTCTGCTACACCATTTGCTTTCCCCGGATGATATTGGATAGTAAAGTCGAAGTCCTTGAGATACTCCAACCATCTGCGTTGTCGCATGTTTAACTCCTTCTGGGTAAAGAGGTATTTCAGACTTTTGTTGTAACGACCCAGAGTTCAGGATACCGATATACCGATAACATCGATACACCGATACCAAGAACTGGGGAAGCCACCCAAGAGGCTGATGAGGCCCCTGAAGGGTTAGAAGAAAAGTGCTGAGGGGTATGCATAACGAATTGGAATTTGGAACGCGCAATTTACAATTAAGTAAAGAAATTAACACAAGTGCGGAAGTAATTCAAAATAACTAGAGTGATATGTATATACTAGTCCAGAGAAACAAGAGTACTAGCCCAAAAAGGTACAACTACGCGGGGTATACCCCGGCAAAAGTACAACAAGCCACAAGGGCGCCTCGACTAAAGCTGGCAGCTAAGCACGGTCTCCGAAACGGCTCACAAAGCACCGGGAGACGACGGGCGCGGCTCACCTGAAAGGAGAAAGGGTGAGTCACAGCCAGACTCAGTAGGGGTCACGCGGATCCCTACCTCGCACTAAACGAACATACATGCATAAATAAGACAAGTAGAGCATGCATTTAAATAAGCTAACAGACAATGGCATGAATAACTACTTAAGTAAAGCTGTAAACTCTAACTAAACAGGTATAACAGCCAAAGTATGCCACAGTTAACTAAATGCAAGCGATTAAAACTAAAGCTACCAAATAGAATAAGTCTTAACTAATCCAAGCAACAAGGAAGGACAACCACTGGACTAGAAACCAGAAGTGTCCACTGACGACTTACACTGCGTCTCAAGCACTCGCAGTCGACGAAGCGACAAGCTAAGCACGTAAACAGTACCAAACCAAGTGACCAGTCGGAGTGGCACCCGTCGGTGTCAGTCCACAGTCTCCGACCACGTGTACACAGACTGACTCTAGCCTGAGCCAGGCCCTCTAGCTAGTTTTCCCCCTTGGTAGGACGCTACCATTGGCTGGGAGCCCACGGAACTAGCTTATAAACCGTGCATGGGAAACACACCCCTCCTCCATCCTCAAGCGGGTCGGTACTCAACAGACCTCAGGGCAACAACAGTGGCTCCATTGCGTGAAAAGAAAGGCTACTCTAATGGTAATAAAACACGCCACTAAACATTTAAAACAATACGAATATGGCATGAGTATAAAAAGGAACGCACAACAAATGGGCTGGCAACATATTAAAACCATCAGGGAAGCGGCGGTCTAATACCCACGCGCTACTTGAAAGTGACGGTCGGGGACTGGCGCGTTACACCAAGAACGACGCGCTGGTCTCCATCCGTTACTTCCACCTGAGTTCCAGCTCAAAGGACCTAAGAGGGAGAGTGACGGTGGGGGTCCTATGCGTTGCTTTGAAGCAACGCGCGGGAGCACCGCCGTTACTTTCACCCGAGGCCCTAAACCAACGTACAGCGTTCAAATCGATCGCAGGCGAAACGACGCCCCAGTCTCGGCGCGTCGCTTGGAAACGACGGCCGGCCGACTGGCCGTCGGGCGCACCGCCTGACCAAACCAACGTAAATCAACGAGAGAGCGATGGCTGGAAGCCCTACCGTTACTCTCAATGTAACGCACCCACGATGGGCCGTTACATTGAAGTAACGCGCTCACGAAAGACCGTCGGAGATGTGACGGTTCCTGGCGAGACCGTCACTTCACCTGGGTCGCGGACGGGTTATATCTAAAAATCGGTTCCCTCCTGGACGATCTGAATCACCGGGTAATGACGTAAAACCTGTAACCTGTCAAACCATGCAACCCATACGACAATATAACAACTAAAAACATCACATGCAAGGCCTAATAAGCATTTATCTCAAGAATTTCATTAAAACCCTACAAATGGAAGAAATGAACATTATGCATGCCACGGGCTCAAATCAACGGAACGAGCCACAGGAAATGATCCTAGCGAGATCAGGATTCCATCCCCCTACCTCTCGCAAGCCGAAACCGAAGAAAAGACCGCATGCAAGGAGGAAGAGCTACGAAGCCTCCACGCTCCACCTCGCTCCCACGATCACCGAACCATGCCGAAGTGGGTACCCACGCGTTCTTTTCGACGCGAGGAATCCACCGGCGCCAACCACGCCTCAATCCGACGCCGTCTCGCCCGCGTTCCCTAAGGAGGAGAGAGGGGCGATCGCAAGAGGAGAGAGAGAGCGTGAGGGCGAATGAGAGAGTTCGATGGGGAGAGAGAGAGGGTGAGGGTTAAAAGAAAAAAGAAATTAAAAGATTTAATATATATATATAATATAATCATTATATATATTAAAATCTCATTAATTCTAATAACACTCAATTAACTCCAAATAAATCCGGAAAAATACCAGACAAATTCCTAAAAATCCAGGAAAATAGCCGGAAATTCCAGAACAAATAATAAAACAAAACCCATCAAGGATCCATTAAGGCACGGGCCTTACAGTCCCTCCCTCCTTACAGAAATTTCGCCCACGAAATTTACAACAACCGAAAAGGAGGAAACTGAGAAAGGACTTATACCTCACTAGAATAAAAAGGGGAAAAACTGACGCATCTCATCTTCACGCTCCCAAGTAGACTCATTACCGGAGTGACGCTGCCAAGCAACCCTTACCAGAGGAATAATCTTATTTCTCAACCGCTGCTCGCGACGGTCTTCAATTCTGATAGGAAATTCTGGCGTGGACAAATCACAGTCACTTCAGGCCATACTGAATCATCGAGAACATGAGAAGCATCTGGCACAGATTTCCTCAACTGAGACGCGTGGAACACATCGTGAATAGCTTGCATAGCCGCAGGAAGTTGCAAACGATAAGCCACCTGACCAATAGTTTCAACAATAGGAAAAGGGCCAACATACTGCGAGCTAAGCTTTCCACGCTTCCCAAATCTGGAAACACCTTTCATCGGAGATATTTTAACAAACACCATATCTCCAGGTTCAAATTGTAGTGGACGTCCGCGCTGATTTGCGTAGCTTTTCTGTCGACTCTGAGCCGTCAACAATCTCTGCCTGATCAGACGAACCACATCAGAACATTGCTGCACCATGTCGGGTCCTGTCAATAATCTGTCCCCAACATCAAACCAGTTCAGAGGAGTTCGACAAGGACGACCATAGAGTGCTTCATAAGGAGCCATTCCAATACTGGTATGAAAACTGTTATTATAAGCAAATTCAACAAGTGGCAAATGCTGACTCCACGAACCCTGCCAATCAAGGCAACACAATCTCAGCATGTCCTCCAAAGTCTGAATAGTCCTCTCTGACTGTCCATCTGACTGAGGGTGATACGCTGAACTGAAAGCTAACTCAGTGCCCAAAGCTTTCTGGAAACTACGCCAGAAGCCGGAGGTAAAACGTGGGTCACGATCTGACACAAGTGAAACAGGAATTCCATGCAGTGGCACGATCTTCTGCACATACAGCTCGGCCAATCTCTACACATTCCAAGTAACTTTAATCGGCAACAATCTGGCAGTTTTAGTCAATCTGTCGACTAACAACCAGATGCCATCAAAACCCTGAGAAGTCCGAGGCAAACCCACCACAAAATCTGTAGTAACATGGTCCCATTTCCACATCGGAATCTCTAACGACTGAAGCAAACCACCTGGCTTTTGATGTTCGGCTTTAACTAACTGACAAGTCAAGCACTTAGAAACAAACACAGCCACGTCTTTCTTCATACCTGGCCACCAGAACTGCTTCTTCAAATTCTGATACATCTTGGTGACACCCGGATGAATGGCAAAACGAGAACCATGGGCCTCACTCAGAATCTCAAGTCTTAAATCATCTTCAGCGGGAATATATAATCTGCCTTGAAGACTGACAACTAGCTCATTATCAAAATCCACATCATAGCTTGATATAACACGAGCCAAATCAGAATCAGCCTGCTGGTCATCTTTAATCTGATGATATAAAGCTGAACCCAAAACTAAGCTAGCACAAACTGCCATCTTCGGATCAGCAGGAAACTCTGCACTAAATGCCTCACTTGGAAGCCATTCCCACAATTTCCATTCATAAAGCAACAAATGACTGACCTGCACTTTTCTGCTCAGAGCATCAGCCACTACATTCATTTTACTAGGCTGATAGGAGAGTGTAAAGTCATAATCTTTCATGAATTCCATCCATCGCCGCTGCCTGAGATTCAGATCTTTCTGGGAGAAAATATACTGTAAGCTCTGATGATCGGTGAAAATCTGAAATTTCTCACCATACAGATAATGTCTCCAGATCTTTAAGGCAAAAACAACTGCAGCTAGCTCCAGATCATGCATGGGATAATTTCCTTCATGTTGTTTCAACTGCCGGGATGCATATGCAATAACCTTACCATGTTGCATTAGCACTGCACCCAAACCTACTCGAGAAGCATCTGTACAGACCATAAATCCACCCGAGCCGGAAGGCAAAGTCAACACAGGAGAAGAAGTCAATAGCCTTTTCAATTCAACAAAGCTAGCCTCACACTGATCCGACCAGACAAAAGACACATCTTTATGAGTCAATCTAGTCATCGGGGCTGCAATTTTCGCAAAGTCTTGAATGAATCTGCGGTAATACCCAGCCAAGCCTAGAAAACTTCGAATCTCTATTACAGTTCTCGATCTCTGCCAACTCAAAATAGCATCGATCTTTGCAGGGTCCACTGCCACTCCATCACCAGAAATCACATGACCAAGAAAATGAATTTCCCGAAGCCAGAATTCACATTTACTTAGCTTCGCATAAAGCTCGTGATCTCTTAGAGTCTGCAGAACGATCCTCAAATGCTGCACATGATCATTATCAGAGGCAGAATAGATCAGAATATCATCAACAAAGATCACCACAAACTGGTCCAGAAATGGACGAAAGATACACTACATCAGGTCCACGAAAGCTGCTGGGGCATTAGTCAACCCAAACGGCATGACTAAAAATTCAAAATGACCATAACGAGTGCTGAACGCAGTCTTCTCCACATCGGATTCCCGGATCCATAACTGAAAGTAACCAGATCTGAGATCAATCCGTGAAAAGACAGTAGCAGACTGTAACTGGTCAAACACATCATCAATCTTGGGAAGCAGATACTTATTCTTGATAGTCACCCGATTCAACTACCTGTAATCAATACAAAGTCTCAGGCTTCCATCTTTCTTTTTCACAAACAGCACTGGGGCACTCCACGGAGAAAAACTGGGGCGAATATAACCCTTTTCCAGTAACTCTAGTAGCTGTGCTCGCAGTACTCTCAATTCAGCTGGGGCCATTCGGTACGGCGGCTTGGCTAAGGGGCCGGTACCTGGAATCAGTTCAATCACCATCTCTATCTCTCGCTCTGGGGGCAAGCCTGGAAACTCGTCAGGAAACACATCAGGGAATTCACAGACAACCGAAATATCACAAACATCATGTCGTGACTTTTCAACAATAACCACTGAAGCAAGGAATCCCTGGCAACCTGCGCTAAGCAACCTATAGGCTCGAATAGCAGAAATAATCATACGAGAAGATCGGGATCGAATACCTTGAAAATCAAAGCCTGATTTTCCCTGTGGCTGAAAATAGACTTTCTTCGATCTGCAGTCAACCACAGCTCCATAATGCTCCAACCAATCCATTCCCAGAATAACATCATAATCTGCCAGCTGCAACGCATACAATCTTGCCGGCAACTGGTGATTATCGATCATCACAGGAGACTCTTCCAGGCACAAAGGTGTAACCATGAAATCTCCAGAAGGCAATTCAACAAACATCTCATAAGATACCTCGGAAGTCGGTTCCTCAATACAAGCCATGAAATCCTCAGAAATAAAAGAGTGAGAAGCACCAGAATCAAATAAGACACGAGCTGAATGACCATAAAGCATAATCGTACCTTCCATAAGATGGGACGCAACAGCATCAGCTCTAGTAAAATGAGAAACCTTGCCTTTCTGCTTCTTAGAACCAGTTGAAGATTGCTGAGAAGACGCCGACGCTTGAGAGTAAAATTGCTGAGCTTGAGGTGCAGTCGGAGGTCTGAATTGCGGCTGCTGAGGTTGAGAAAACTGAGGAACTTGTATTTGTTTCGGCCTCAGCGGGCAATCACGAACCACATGACCCAGCTGATCACACCTAAAGCAAACAACAGGAAGAGAACACGGCTGGCCCTTGTGATGACCACCGCATCTCCTACACATCCATGGCTGACTGACAGCTGAGCTCTGCCGAGTCTGAGAAGAAGGTGCTGTCGGCTGCTGAACAGAATCTGTACCGGACGGCTGTTGGAAAAACTTCTTCTTCTTCTTAAACCGCTTGAACTTGGGCTTGAAGGAGAGGAAGCACTAGAAATCTCTGACTGGACCGAGGGAATACCTGGCACTGGCGGTCGGTAAGTCTGCTGCGACTGAGCTACCGGCTGCACTGACCCTGCTTGAGGATATCCACCAGGTCTCGTCATCTCCAGCTCTAAAGCCATCGCTGTCTGGCACGCACTATCAAGATCCGCAACACGACTGGTGATAAGAGGCATCTTCAATTCAGGCCTCAAACCTCACAAAAATTGCTGAGTCTTCAAAGCTTCACTAGCCAGCACATGAGGCGCATACTGACCCAATTCCATAAACCTATTCCGGTACTGAAGCACAGTCATACCGCCCTGAGTCAGGTCCATAAATTGATACATCTTGTCCATCTGAAGACAGGCGGGAGTATAGGCACGCTCGAAAGCAGCAATAAACTCTGCCCAAGTGATCTGCCGAAGGGGTCTTGAATGAAAGGCAACCTGCCACTCGGCTTTCCACCACGTGATGGATGTACCCTGGAGTTGAAAAGCAGCAAGCATAACTTTTTCATCTTCAGCACACTCCATCGATACGAACACACTCTCGATCGCATCCAACCATTGCCTTGCCACCTCTGGATCAGCTTGACCATCGAAAGCAGGCGGATTGAACATAAGAAATTCTTTCAATGCCTTGCCTCGACTGCCAGGCGCTTCAACAGGAGGAGCAACAATCGGCGCTGGAGGAGGAACAACTGGAACAGCAGGAACTGCAGGAGGAGGTGCAGAACCACTATCTTCCCTGGGCGCATCTCGAGGAACACGAGGAGCTCGAGGGGGTCTTCCTCGACGGGGAGGCATAATTACACTGCCAAAACACAAATCAATCGCAATTAATCAATCATACGGAAAACATCCTATACCAGCAATAGATGACAACAGGACTAGCTCTGGACAAGCGCAAATTTCAATTCCTTATACAATTCCTCAACTAATGCTCTGATACCAACTGTAACGACCCAGAGTTCAGGATACCGATATACCGATAACATCGATACACCGATACCAAGAACTGGGGAAGCCACCCAAGAGGCTGATGAGGCCCCTGAAGGGTTAGAAGAAAAGTGCTGAGGGGTATGCATAATGAATTGGAATTTGGAACCCGCAATTTACAATTAAGTAAAGAAATTAACACAAGTGCGGAAGCAATTCAAAATAACTAGAGTGATATGTATATACTAGTCCAGAGAAACAAGAGTACTAGCCCAAAAAGGTACAACTACGTGGGGCATACCCCAGCAAAAGTACAACAAGCCACAAGGGCGCCTCGACTAAAGCTGGCAGCTAAGCATGGTCTCCGAAACGGCTCACAAAGCACCGGGAGACGACGGGCGCGGCTCACCTGAAAGGAGAAAGGGTGAGTCACAGCCAGACTCAGTAGGGGTCACGCGGATCCCTACCTCGCACTAAACGAACATACATGCATAAATAAGGCAAGTAGAGCATGCATTTAAATAAGCTAACAGACAATGGCATGAATAACTACTTAAGTAAAGCTGTAAACTCTAACTAAACAGGTATAACAGCCAAAGTATGCCACAGTTAACTAAATGCAAGCGATTAAAACTAAAGCTACCAAATAGAATAAGTCTTAACTAATCCAAGCAACAAGGAAGGGCAACCACTGGAGCAGAAACCAGAAGCGTCCACTGACGACTTACACTGCGTCTCAAGCACTCGCAGTCGACGAAGCGACAAGCTAAGTGCGTAAACAGTACCAAACCAAGTGACCAGTCGGAGTGGCACCCGTCGGTGTCAGTCCACAGTCTCCGACCACGTGTGCACACACTGACTCTAGCCTGAGCCAGGCCCTCTAGCTAGTTTTCCCCCTTGGTAGGACGCTACCATTGGCTGGGAGCCCACGGAACTAGCTTATAAACCGTGCATGGGAAACACACCCCTCCGCCATCCTCAAGCGGGTCGGCACTCAACAGACCTCAGGGCAACAACAGTGGCTCCATTGCGTAGAAAGAAAGGCTACTCTAGTGGTAATAAAACACGCCACTAAACATTTAAAATAATACGAATATGGCATGAGTATAAAAAGGAACGCATAACAAATGGGCTGGCAACATATTAAAATGATCAGGGAAGCGGCGGTCTAATACCCACGTGCTACTTGAAAGTGACGGTCGGGGACTGGCGCGTTACACCAAGAACGACGCGCTGGTCTCCATCCGTTACTTCCACCTGAGTTCCAGCTCAAAGGACCTAAGAGGGAGAGTGACGGTGGGGGTCCTATGCGTTGCTTCGAAGCAACGCGCGGGAGCACCGTCGTTACTTTCACCCGAGGCCAAAAACCAACGTACAACGTTCAAATCGATCGCAGGTGAAACGACGCCCCAGTCTCGACGCGTCGCTTGGAAACGACGGCCGGCCGACTGGCCGTCGGGCGCACCGCCTGACCAAACCAACGTAAATCAACGAGAGAGCGACGGCTGGAAGCCCTACCGTTACTCTCAATGTAACGCACCCATGATGGGCCGTTACATTGAAGTAACGCGCTCACGAAAGACCGTCGGAGATGTGACGGTTCCTGGCGAGACCGTCACTTCACCTGGGTCGCGGACGGGTTATATCTAAAAGTCGGTTCCCTCCCGGATGATCTGAATCGCCGGGTAACGACGTAAAACCTGTAACCTGTCAAAGCATGCAACCCATACGACAATATAACAACTAAAAACATCACATGCAAGGCCTAATAAGCATTAATCTCAAGAATTTCATTAAAACCCTACAAATGGAAGAAATGAACATTATGCATGCCACAGGCTCAAATCAACGGAACGAGCCACAGGAAATGATCCTAGCGAGATCAGGATTCCATCCCCCTACCTCTCGCAAGCCGAAACCGAAGGAAAGACCGCATGCAAGGAGGAAGAGCTACGAAGCCTCCACGCTCCACCTCGCTCCCACGATCACCGAACCATGCCGAAGTGGGTACCCACACGTTCTTTTCGACGCGAGGAATCCACCGGCGCCAACCACGCCTCAATCCGACGCCGTCTCACCCGCGTTCCCTAAGGAGGAGAGAGGGGGGATCGCAAGAGGAGAGAGAGAGAGAGTGAGGGCGAATGAGAGAGTTCGATGGGGAGAGAGAGAGGGTGAGGGTTAAAAGAAAAAAGAAATTAAAAGATTTAAAATATATATAATATAATCAATATATATATTAAAATCTCATTAATTCTAATAACACTCAATTAACTCCAAATAAATCCAGAAAAATACCAGACAAATTCCTAAAAATCCAGGAAAATAGCTAGAAATTCCAGAACAAATAATAAAATAAAACCCATCAAGGATCCATTAAGACACGGGCCTTACATTTGTGGTCCGAAAATATACTAAATTTCTCCCCATAAAGATAATGTCGCCAAATCTTCAATGCAAATATAACCACAGCTAATTCCAGATCATACAAAGGGTAATTTTCCTCATGACGCTTTAACTACCTTGATGAATAACAAATCACCTTTCCTTTTAGCATAAGGACACATCCTAGGCCAATGCCAGACGCATTCGTATAGACTTCAAAGCCACCACCCTCAATGGGCAATGTCAAAATAGGGGCCGTAGTAAGGTGATCTTTAAGAGTTAGAAAACTCTCTTCGCAGACTTTCGACCATACAAAAGGGTTTTCCTTTCTTGTGAGCCTAGTCAAAGGAACGGTGATCTTTGAAAAATATTTAATAAATCTCTGTAATAACTAGCTAGACCTAGAAAACTTCTGACTTCAGACATAGTCGTCGGTTGGCTCCAGTTCTTAACTGCTTTTATTTAGAAGGGTCGACATCGATGCCTTCTTTTGAAATATTATGGCCAAGGAAAGAGACCTCCTTAAGCCAGACCTCGCACTTACTAAGCTTCGCATAGAGTTTGTACTCTCTTAGCATTTGCAAGGCTATTCTTAAGTGCTCTTCATGATCCACCCTTATTTTGGAGTATATAAGAGTATCGTCAATGAAGACGACAATAAACTGGTCAAGATAAGGCCTGAAGACATTATTCATAAGTTCCATAAAAGCTGTTGGAACATTGGTTAACCCGAACGGCATTACCACGAATTCATAGTGGCCATATCTGCTTCAAAAAGCAGTTTTGTGTATGTCTTCATCTTTGATCTTGAGCTGATGATAATCTGACCTGAGGTATATCTTGGATAAATATTATGCTCCTGAAATCTGATCAAAGAGTTCATCTATACGCGGAAACAGATATTTATTCTTAATGGTGAGTTGATTCAGTCACCGGTAGTCGATACATAGCCTGAGGGATCCATCCTTCTTCTTGACGAATAGAACTGGTGCACCCCAAGGGGATGTGCTAGGTCGAATAAAGCCCTTGTCTAATAAATCCTGAAGCTGTTTCTTCAATTCCTTGAGTTTTATGGGAGACATTTGGTAGGGAGCTATTGAAATAGGTGTTGCTCAGGGAATGAGTTCAATGAAGAAGTTTACTTCCCTTTCGGGCGGTAAACCGGGAAAATCTGTGAGAAATACATCAGGAAACTCATTTACAATGGGAATGTCTTCTAAGATGATCTCTTTGGACTCGGTAATGATTACGGAAGCAAGAAAAGCTTCACATCCTTGTTTAATAAGTTTGCAAGTGTGAAGAGATAAAATAATGGTAGGATGCTTCCTATATTTGATACCAAGGAAGGAAAACCTTGTAAGACCAGGTTTTCGAAAAGAGATAATCTGTTTGCGACAATTTATATAAGCGTCATGGTCTACAAGCCAATCTACGCCTAGAATAGCATCATAGCCCTCCATGTCAAGGCATACGAGGTTTGCAGGAAGGTTGTGACCTTCTACCATTACCTCACTATCAAGATAGAAATTTGTAAGTTTTGTTCCAGGACCTAAGGGTGTAGTAATAGCGAGGTCCGAGGGTAAAGGAACTGATGCAATAGGTAAGGTTTTTGCAAAAGTAGTAGACATGAAGGAATGAGAAGTACCGGTATCAAATAGTACGAATGCTGGATGGGAATAGATTTGGATAGTACCTTCCATTAGCCCATCATTCTTGGGCGCTTCTTCATCTTCTAGAATAGCATTGAGACAAGCTTGTCGCTTACGTCCACCACCGGAAGATTGTTCATTCATAAGGGGGCAATCCGGCATGCGGTGCTCCCGACTACCACATCGCAAACAAGCGTCGAGACGCTTCCAACACTCTTCGGCCGAATGACCAAACTTCTCGCAAAAAGTGCAAGCCGCCATGACTTACTTTTCTTCTTCTTTGACCTTATTATTCTTGTGGTAGCCACTGCCACTCCCATTCCAGGATCTCTTCTTGCTATCACGGGATTTGTAAGGTTCCGTGATACTAAACTTCCCCTTCTTATCTTGCCGATTAGATCTTCGGCTCTGCTCCTCTCCCTTGCCTTTCAATTTTTTGACCTTTTTAAAGGTCCTTTTACATAGATGCGCCCGCTGGACCATCTCTGCATATGTACAGATATTTTGAGTTCCAAGCTGTTGAATATAGCCGAGCCTCAAGCCATCTATAAATCGGTTAGCTTTCAATAAGTCGGTGCTAACCAAGTGAGGAGCATAAGGTGCCAGCCTAGAAAACTGAAGTTCATACTCTGCTACCATCATCATTCCTTGACGTAATGAAGCAAATTCCATAGCTTTTATCTCCTTGACATGTTCGGAGAAGTATTTGGCTCGAAAAAGTGTAAGGAAACATTCCCAAGTATGTGGTGCATCTTGAGGTGGTGTAGGAATTGACTTCCACCATGTACGGATATCTTTATTTAATTGGAACAAAGCTAAACGAACCTTCTCTTGGTTAGCACATTACATAACTTCAAAAATTCAGTTCATCTCATCTATCCAATTCTCGGCTTCATCAGGATTAGAGGAACCCAAAAATCGTGGGGGATTTAAGCTCCTAAAATTGCAACGTAGATCTCCCGCTCTTGTCCCTGCGCCAGCTTGTGCCATGTTTTGTAATGCGTGGGTAAGACCCACAACGGTCTGTTGCATACCTTCCCAATCAACACGATGAGCCATTGTAAGAATGAGGTACTTGAGAAGAGTAATGAGTTTGTTAATTCTTATGGAATGAGTGAGGTTAATCCTTAGAAATAATTTTAATTAGTATCTCACTCCCAGGTTCTACCCAATTCCTCTCATAGGTTGAGAATTTCTTTCCTAGTTTCATAGGTGTGGGTCCTTAAACCTTGGACATAGCCTCTGACATGACATATTCCTAGGACTTTCTTAGACCTAGGCTCTGATACCACTTTCACTATCACGTCCTGAGATTATGCAACGGAAACAATAAGGAATGTGAACAGTCGGCTAGTGCGCCTCGAGCAAGCAATATAATCAGAGCGCAAGATAATCACACAAGAGTAATTGCAGAACGTAATTCACTAAAAACCTTCAACTTTATTTCTTCATAAAATAATTCTCAAGTACATAAGATTTTTAATTCTCTATACTAGACTCAATAAAAATAAAGATTACATCATGACTCGACTAGACATGTGATAACTAAGGCTTCTCTCGAGTCGTTATCCTTCAATTGCTCTCGGATCCATCACTTGAGTAATCTGAATCCGACTCACTAGAATTTCTTGAAAAATATTGTAAAGTAGGGTAATAAGCACACTTGCCCAGTAGGTATCTTCGTATCTCAACATGAAGGCAAATTTAAATGATTAGCATTTTTGTTCTAGAGAATAAGATAAATCATGCAGATACGATGGATGACACGAATAAAGTCAAGTAACAAGATATGATCAAGCTTGAGATATGAAAATATGATTAATCAAGAATATATCAATAATGTATATTTTGGCCTTTCCATGAACAAGAATGTAACAAGAATATACTATTCATAACCATGAAGGCTATGCATTAGAAAGTCATGTAACAAGCAAGAAAGTACTTTTCGCTTAATAGCAAGTACTTTGTGAATTTATGTGGATCCCGTGCATACTTCACTTATTTATAAAGAAAGTACTCCCAACGCAATGCGACGCCAGTAGCATCATACCCCATGGTTTACAGTATATTTTTGACAATCAGCCGAGGGGACTAGCATAGAGCCCTTGAACACAATCAGTGCTCGAACTGCATCTTCAAGTATAAATAAAGCTACTTCCACGATTATAACAATAATGTGGCCAATAATGTACAAGTTCAATAATAGTTCCATGATAAGGTAACCAAAGTAAGAAAGCTTCAATTTAAGAACAAGGGATTTCAAAGATGACTTAAATAGACATCATGCTACGGAAGAAATTCGGCAGCACAACGGTACTTTTATAATTTCTATACCTTTAATATTGACTTATTAACATAAGTTTAGAGTCCAGATAATTCTAAGACTATTCAGGAACTCAAGAAAACTAACCTTAAAGGTCAAACCTTGGGTTAGATATAATCAGGAACCAAGCGGTCTAGTGCAAAACCGTTTAGTACAGAAAGCGGTCATATGCTGGACCGTTTAGAAATTCAAGCGGTCTAGTCTTGGACCGTTTCATAAGACAGAGTCATCAATATAAGAAAATTTTTCTGGAGCTTTACGGTCTAGTGGAAGACCGTTTAGTATCTGTTAGCGGTCTAGTGAATAGCCGCTAGTAGACTCTGGCGGTCAATCAGATAGCCGCTAAGTTCCATAATACATAAAACACCAGTAAAAGTGCTTTTTAGGTAATTGGCTTTAATGGTACAATCAGCTCGGCATTCTAGTGGGAATCCCAGGCTCGCGGAGTCTTATGGAGGCCTTGAAACAAGATTTTCTAGTCTGTTGGAAAGAATATCCAAAGGAGAGGTCATCAAGTCCAAGATTGTGTACTTAAGGTGTAAAAGTGTAACTAATGACAACATACCAGGATATGTGCCATGTACTTCAGAAAAATGACTTTAATGGACAAAGGCCTCAAAATGGAGAAACCCGAGGAATCTGATACGGGTTTAGCACGTGCCGAAAATCACTCAGAATCGCAAATCGAGGCGCAGAGGCCTCAAAATGGACACCCTGGAGGCGGTGCATCAAAGCTAAGGTAGTGCTAGAGGCCAAGCATTTGTCTGAGCTACTTTAGAGCCGGGGTAAAACCCCTCTCTGCTTCTAAACCGGCGCGGCCTGTCCTTGGGCTAAACCAGCCCGGCCTGCCCCTTTCTTGTTAAACCGGCGCCCCCCCTGGCTGCTAAACTGGCGCGCCCCCCATGCCTGCTAAACCAGCGCGCCCGCCCTGGCTCCTAAACCGGCGCGCCCGCCCTAGCTGCTAAACCGGCTTGGCCTGCCCCCTATCTGTTAAATCGGTGCCCACCTGGCTGCTAAGCCGGCGAGCAGACAATCTCATGCCCATCTAAACCGGCGTGGCCTAAACCGGCGCGCCCTCGACCACGCCATTTTAACCGAAGGGCCGTCCCATCCTCAGTCCGATGCTCTATTTTTCTTTGCAAACAAAGGGACCTTGCCTGAAATGGATGAACCTCCTGCATTAGACCGACGGGCAACCACCTACACGCCTCAAGCCCCCAAGAATGGTAGACTTTGAGCCCCGCAATGAACCATCGATGTCCGACCATCGCCGTCGACCAATCCTACAGAGGCACCGTCCTACTCTATCGCCCCCCTATTCGCGGGCCACTTAACGGCTTTGAGCAAAGTAAAGTGAGGGGGAAAGATGGAGCTTCCCTCCTATAAAAGGAGGTGAGCTCCGCTCAATAAGAGGTTGGAAAAAAATAGGAGAGAGGCCGGCCGAAAAAAAAAAGGATGCATCCACCTGCGTCTGTGAAGTGAAGAAAAGGGGGAGAGAGTGGGAGAAGAGAGGTGAGCTTGGGGGGGAAGAGCTTGTGCTCTGCTCCCCTCCCACCGGTGTACCTAACTTTTCTTTTCTACTATTTTCCTTTGTTATGGGGTAGATTCCCCTCTCGTATTTTGTTCCCCCGTACACCTCCCTTCTCTTATGAGTGAATGAAAAGAAAGGTTGTTATAATTATATCTTGTGTTCTACCTCATCAGCATTTCCCCTCCCTCTATCTTCTAATCACCCAGGGCTCTTAGAAGCCTACCTCTCTGTGGCATGGCTTTTGAGGGCATCCGTCTGAAGGGTGAACATCTATAGCCCTTGTGGTGAGCAACATGGCGAACGTCTGTCCCTGTGAAACTCCTCTGGAGCTATGGCCCGTGAGTCGCTAGAACCCCTCGAAGGATAGTCCTCGGGCTTCTACGCTCACCTCTAGGTCATGGGGCAGCTATCTTTGGCTCACCCGAATTTTGGGGGTCGTTCCAGAGCATTTCTGTGAGACCCGATCTTTAACGGATCTTTACCAGTATTAAATTAGAATTAATTTCATGAATTTAGGAGTTTTTTGGGGGTTTATTGGGCCTAATTAATTAGGCTTTGTATATATATATATGGGTTTCAGAAATGAAATGGGGCATATATCAAATTTTTTTTAACTTAGGGGTTTCTAGCAATCTGAGGTTTTTTTGAAAAAAAAAAAATAGGTCGAAGGGTTTTTCGTGAGAAAGAGAACCGACGGTTCTCTCCCTCACGCCCTAACCCTTCCCCCCCTTTTTTCGGCCAAACCCGTAGGCGGACCCGCGGCACCGCGAAACCGACAACACCGCCCTCCCCTTCTCCACCTTCTCGGCACGCGTGGCAACCAAAGGCGGCGGAGGCGCTGGTCGCCGGCGTGGACCACCGCAGCGGTGCCCTCTTCGGAGCCGCCCCCGGCGCGGAGGCGCGAACCCGAGAACGGCGACCCTCTCTCCCACTTTCTCTCGTCTCGGTGCGCAGCGACCCGAAAGCCACTGCGGAGGCGCCAGAGCTCCGTCGACGAGCCTACAAGGCATACGAGGTAGCGGCGATCTCGTCGGACCCGAACCCACGGCGGCATCGGGCACTCCTCTCTCCCTCTCTCACGGTGTTCTTGCGGCGAATTGGCACCCTCAGCACAAATACGGTGGAGGGGCGGCCTTCCTCTCATGCTAGGACCGGTGGAGGCTTCCCCGCGACGCGAGGAACATGAATGCATCAAACCGAGTCGAACTGTGGTGTGGAGAGACGGTCGGGAAAGGCGAACCACGGCGCGTCCCTCGGCTTGCATGCGGCCGGATCGGACTTTTTCCATCACGATTGAGGTAGGGGGATAGATGCCCTAGCCCGTTAAATTGTTCCTAATGCATGCCTATCGTCGCTGAGTTCATAGACTATAAACTGTCGCATGCCTATCGTCGCTGAGTTCATAGACTATAAACTATCACATGCCCATCGTCGTTGAGTTCATAGACAATAAATTATCGCATACCCATCGTTGTTGAGTTTATAGATGAATAGATGATAAACCGTTATATTATGATGGTGAAACGGTAGGAAACAGGTTAAAAATTATAATTCCCATTGATTTAAGTTGACTGGGAAGGGATCCGGTTATGGTTCCCCTGAATCCGATTCTCCGGTAAGGATAATGTTTAGATTATTTCAGCTTTTATAACGGTCTGCCATAAATCGTCTATTGACTCGAGCGGCTAACGATTAGACCTTGTAAATAATTTAAATTTGAATGGCGGTAGAAATTTCACGGTTAGTCTGTTTAGCAACACGTAGTGGTTCATCGTTCTACCGCCTAAGGCTATAACAACCATAATTTAACCGCTTGTTCTGCGAATTGTGCGCGCTTGTTTAATTATGCATTTAATATCGCATCCTCACCATGTGTAAGTTATTTTATAGATTAGGGCGGTTTTCATTCAACCGCCATTTCTTGCAGTATTTTAATTCAATCAAGTTCAATTAATTATGCGTTCTGCACTGCATAATTGCCATTTTAGCATATTCAACTATTTGTGCATTGAATTATTGAATAATGGCCATCTTAGCATATTCAGTTAATTATGCCTTGAATCTTGCATATTTGCCATGTTTTAATTGATATCATAAATTATGGCATGTTTTTAGATCCCAATAGACTCATATTCTCGTTCCTAGTAATGGAACCACCAGTCGTAGCCCGACGACTTTTAGTGTCAGCCCACCTGGGAGAGGTGGCGGGGTATTCCCGGTTTACAATTTTTAAGCTAGTTCCCGTGGGCCCTCTTACTTGATAGTAGCGTCCTACTGGGGGGGAAAACTAGCTAGAGGCCTGGCTCAAGACATTGAGCCTGTGTGTGCACACGTGGTCAGAGACTTGGACTGACATTGATGAGTGTTGCTCTGACTAGTTACTCGTTTCTGGTACTATTATGCGTCTCGTTTGTCGCGATCCAGACATGCGTAGATGCTTGAGACGCAGTGTAAGCCGTCAGTGGACGCATCTTGTTTCTTCTTCTGGTGGATCTCCTCTCCTTCTCACTCTTGTCACTTGGGAATGATTGAGTTATTATCTATTGGTAGATTTCGAGTACTTACATTTAAATCACAATTGGCATATTAGTTAGCTGTTTATAAACTATTTTGTTAGTTTTATAGCTTTATTAGATTGTCTTTTAATTATGCCAATGCATGCTTTGCTGCTTTCCTTTAGCTTATTGCTTTCCTTGAGTTAGTTGTGAGTTAGGGATCCCTGTGAACCCTGCTGAGTCTCTATTGTGAGACTCACCCCTTCCTTTTACAGGTGAGATGGAGCAACCGGCTGTAGGATTCTCTTGCGCTTTTGGCGAAAAGTCTTAGAACCAGCAGTGATCTGTCAGTGGTCGGTTAGTAGTCAGTCTGTCTTTTGCTTCCTTTTGGCCAGGGTATGCCCCGTGTTGTTATTTATTTTGACCATTATTTAGTGTGGGACTTGTGATATATGAATCTGGACTACTTGTATAAATTTTACCACTCTGGTATATGTAATTGCTTCCGTTTAAAGTTCAAATGAATGCTTTAATTAATATTGTGCGTGTAATTTCTATTCGTTATGCATCCCCTCGAAAAACACTCACTAACCCTTATAGGGCCTCATCAGCCTCTTGGGTGGCCGCCCCGAGCTCTTGGTATCGGTAAATCGATGATATCGATTTATCGGTATCCGGATCTCCTAGGTGGTCACAGTTGGTATCAGAGCGGTGTTGAGGATTTGTATAAGGAATTGAAATTGCTAGTCCAGGACAAGTCCATGTGAGTCTACTACTGCTGGTTTAGGATGTTTTCCGTGATTGTTGACGGATTTTTTGTTATTACGTGTTTTCTTATAGTTCCAAATGCCGCCTCGCAGAAGGGCACGCGTCATGACGGAAGGAAGTGGTACTTCTATGATTTATGGCTATGCAGCTCGTGTTCTGTTTGATTCAAGTGTTTCTCATTCATTTCTATCTAAAGACTATGATTTCTTTCAGTTCACTCCTTGTTCTTCCTTTTAAATTTCGAGGACAAAATTTTTATTAGGAGGGAGGGACTGTGAGACCCGTTCTTTAATGGATCTTTACCGGTATTAAATTATAATTAATTCTGTGAATTTAGGAGTTTTTTTGGGGTTTATTGGGCCTAACTAACTAGGCTTTATATATATACAAGGGTTTTAGAAATAAAATGGGGCATATCTCAAATTTTGCTTAACTTTGAGGTTTCTAGCAATCTGAGGTTTTTTTTGAAAAAAAAATATAGGTCGAAGGGTTTTTCATGAGAAAGAGAACCGATGGTTCTCTCCCTCACGCCCTAACCAATTCCCCCCTTTTTTCGGACAAATCCGCATGCGGACCCGCGGCACCGCAAAATTGGCAACACTGCCCTCCCCTTCCCCGTCTTCTCGGCACGCGTGGAAACCAAAGGCGACGGAGGCGCTCACCGCCGGAGTCTCGCCGGCGTGGACCACTGCGGCGGCGCCCTCGTCGGAGCCGCCCCCGGCGCGGAGGCACGAACCCGCGAACGGCGACCCTCTCTCCCTCTTTCTCTCGTCTCGGTGCGCGTCGACCCGAAGACCACGACGGAGGCGCCGGAGCTCCGTCGGCGAGCCTACAAGGCGTAGGAGGCAGCGACAATCTCGTCGGACCCGCACCCACGGTGGCATCAGGCTCTCCTCTCTCCCTCTATCACGGCGTTCTCACGGTGAATCGGCACCCTCGGCTCAAATACGGTAGAGGGGGAGCCTTCCTCTCGTGCTAGGACCGGTGGAGGCTTCCTCGCGACGCGAGGAACGCGAAAGCATCAAACCGTGATGTGGAGAGACGGCAGGGAAAGGCGAACCGCGGCGCGTCCCTCCGCTTGCATGTGACCGGATCGCACTTTTTCCATCTCGATTGAGGTAGGGGGATCAATACCCTAGCCCGTTAAATTGTTTCTAATGCATGCCCATCGTCGTTGAGTTCATAGACTATAAACTGTCGCATGCCCATTGTCACTGAGTTCATAGACTATAAATTGTTGCATGCCCATCGTTGTTGAGTTCATAGATTATAAACGGTCGCATGCCTATCGTCGCTGAGTTCATAGACTATAAACTGTCGCATGCCCATCGTCGCTGAGTTCATAGACAATAAACGGTCACATGGCCATCGTTGCCGAGTTCATAGATGAATAGATGATAAACTGTTATATTATGATGGTTGAATGGCAGGAAATAGGTTACAAATTATAATTCTCGTCGATTTAAGTCGACCGGGAAGGGATCCGGTTATCATTCCCGTGATTCTGGTTCTCCTATAAGGATAATGTTTAGATTATTTAAACTTTTATAACGGTCCGCCATAAATCATTTATTGACTCGAGTGGCTGACGATTAGACCATGTAAATAATTTAAATTTGAATGGCGGTAGAAATTTCATGGTTAGTCCGTTTAGCAACACGTAGCGGTTCGTCGTTCGACTGCCTAAGGCTATAACGGCTCTAATTTAACCGCTTGTTCTGCGAATTGTGCGTGCTTGTTTAATTATGCATTTAATATCGCATCCCCACCATGTGTAAGTTATTTTATAGATTAGGGTGGTTTTCATTCAACTGCCATTTCTTGCAGCATTTTAATTCAATCAAGTTCAATTAATTATGCGTTCTGCACTGCATAATTACCAGTTTAGCATACTCAACTCTTTGTGCATTGAATTATTGAATAATGGCCATCTTAACATATTCAGTTAATTATGCCTTGAATCTTGCATATTTGCCAGGTTTTAATTGATATCATAAATTATGGCATGTTTTTAGATCCCAATAGACTCATATTCTCGTTCCTAGTGATGGAACCACCAGTCGTAGCCCGACGACTTTTAGTGTCAGCCCACCTGGGAGAGGTGGCGGGGTATTCCCGGTTTACAATTTTTAAGCTAGTTCCCGTGGGCCCTCTTACTTGACAGTAGCGTCCTACTGGGGGGGAAAACTAGCTAGAGGCCTGGCTCAAGACATTGAGCCTGTGTGTGCACACGTGGTCAGAGACTTGGACTGACATTGACGAGTGTTGCTCTGACTAGTTACTCGTTTCTGGTACTATTATGCGTCTCGTTTGTCGCGATCCAGACATGCGTAGATGCTTGAGACGCAGTGTAAGCCGTCAGTGGACGCATCTTGTTTCTTCTTCTGGTGGATCTCCTCTCCTTCTCACTCTTGTCACTTGGGAATGACTGAGTTATTATCTATTGGTAGATTTCGAGTACTTGCGTTTAAATCACAATTGGCATATTAGTTAGCTGTTTATAAACTATTTTGTTAGTTTTACAGCTTTATTAGACTATCTTTTAATTATGCCAATGCATGCTTTGCTACATTCCTTTAGCTTATTACTTTCCTTGAGTTAGTTGTGAGTTAGGGATCCCTGTGAACCCTACTGAGTCTCTGTTGTGAGACTAACCCCTTCCTTTTACAGGTGAGGCGGAGCAACAGGCTGCAGGATTCTCTCTTGCTTTTGGCGAAAAGTCTTAGAACCAGCAGTGGTCTGTCAATGGCCGGTTAGTAGTTAGTCTGTCTTTTTTTTCCTTTTGGCTGGGGTATGCCCCGTGTAGTTATTTATTTTGACCATTGTTCAGTGTGACACTTGTGATATATGAATCTGGACAACTTGTATAAATTTTACCACTCTGATATATTTAATTTGTTCCATTTAAAGTTCAAATGAATGCTTTAATTAATATTGCGCGTGTAATTTCTATTCGTTATGCATCCCCTCGACAAACACTCACTAACCCTTACGGGGCCTCATCAGCCTCTTGGGTGGCCTCCCCGAGCTCTTGGTATCGGTAAATCGATGATATCGGTTTATCAGTATCCGGATCTCTTGGGTCGTCACAATTCCGTTTGACGATTCCCTATTTCACACCTCGTAAACCCCAGTCCGGGGGAGGTGCTGCCCATTTTTTGCCAGGAACGCGAACGGCAAGAATAATGAACAAACACAAAGAAGGATGAATGGATGAATGAAAAGAGCTCTCTGCGTACTAGAAACTGTGTGTTTGAACTCCTGTGAACTTGACATAACACAGACATTATGGGTTCCCGAACATTTGCACAATAAACCTCTGCAACCTACATTTAAACCTTCTTGTTAACTCATCTTGCCAAGTGAACAAAAAATGGGAATCAGAACCAAGACACCGCTGAATCTTCCCCCTGATCTGGTGTGGCCTAATACGACGCCCAGAGCGGCGCGACGGGTCAGTCTCCCTCTCAAATCCCAACTTCACGAAATCAGCCTAAACCGGCGCGCCCCCTTTTTGGGCCTAAACTGGCGTGCTACTTCTTTTAGCCTAAACCGGCGCGCCCCCACTTTTGGGCCTAAACCGGTGCGCTAATTCTTTTAGCCTAAAACATCGTGCTCCTTCTTGCCGCCTAATCCGGCGTGCTCCTTCCTGCTGCCTAATCCGGTGCACTCCAACCGACGCACCCTCTTAGACCCTTAAACCGGCGCGCCCCTTTCCCACGCCGTTTTAGCCTTGCTCCCATGCCTTCCTTAAACCGGAGTGCCTTCTACAAGGTAAAGAAAAACAATCAATCAAATAAAAAAAGGGATGAAAGCAAATAAATAGTATAAACCACACGTGTGTGTAAATAGATAATGAAATTTAACAACCTGAATGGTGATAACAAAGAATGGCATAACAACGAATGTTTCAAAACTTCCGCTCTCCCAGACTCGATGTGAAAATAATATCAATGATGCCCTGCTAAGTCGGATGTGGACCTTGGGAACCATCCCGTTATGAGCACGATCTGGCACTGCCTCAGGATGATAGTTCGTCGAATTTGACCCGTCTCTACCGGGATCCAATCCCGAATTTTCATTAAACTTGCCATGTCCACGGTAGACATCAGCGCGGTTTTGTCACCATGTTTTATTCTATAAACACGGACTTCTGTCTGAATATGAAATGGTCTTCAAGTGATCGACATATATCTATGAACGTTTACGTTCCGATGCGGGGTTTGTTTAAACGTAGCTCGAGATTTCATTCTCTCGTTTCGTTAATATAAACTTCAGGCCGTAGGGCCCCTTTTCTTGGCAACTAATCAAGGGTTTTCCCCTCTCCGAGGGGATGTAATTAACGTCATGTCCTTTATGACGCGATGGATTCTGTGTCCCGACACGACACACACAATCGTCTGACTAGTCAGATCGAGCGCATGCACTAATGGCTTCCTTGAAGCCCAAATAAATAGTCACCTAGGTGACTGGCACGCCCTCGCACAAATAAACCGAATAAGCGAATGAACAAACGAATAACAAATTAAACAAAAGATGTGTTCCCAAAGTGCGTACACAAGTCTAGCACGCTCAATGGGACTTGACCTCCCTTCATCTCCTCGCCAGGACTAGGGACCCTATGGCCTCCTTATGAAATGCTAAACATTTTTAATTGCAATTGCAGGGATTATTTTTCGACGATCATAATGGCCATCAACTTCGGACCGTTAGTCATCGCGAGTCATGCCAACCATGGCTACCTCGCAGTGCCAATCAAGTTCGGCGACTTTCCTCCGATGGTGGGCTTCCCCAACTTCTTGGGGGTGGCCTTAGTCAACCTATTGGAGATTGAGGGGCCCAAGCTCATCGAAGTCCACATACCCACCACGGGGATTTCCACCACCCGACCCACTATTGTCGGGTCGCCAATAACTAATGCCGACAGCACGTTGATCAAGACCATGGGCTCTTTTGTCCACCACATCCGTTTCGACATGGGCTCGACCACCAAGAAGATGACATCCCCCCAAAGAAGGAGCTAAAGAAATGCTATTGCTGCTACGCCCAGGGGCCGGATCTCCAACACTGGTAAATCGATTCTGATCGGGGGTATCAGAGTTCACCTTAATGGCCGAAGAGCCGAAGTGATCCCCAACGGATCGTTCCAAACATCCCTATGCGTAACTCTTTCCAAGCGTTAGGGAGAATAGAGAAGAAGAATGGTGGAACGACCCGCCGTCCGAAGAATGAAACGGCCTAAAGGCCATGCAGGACCACCCAAGTCTGGGTGCCTAAATTATCTCAGGTCCCAGTGATGACTCGGCCAGGATGGGTCAAAGTCAACAGGCCCAGGACGGGAGAGAAGAAAAGAATGAGGAAGGAGAAGAGGCCAGCAAGGGTACCGTCACCCACAGCTTACCCTGACTGGGAACAAGAAGGCATCACCCTAGCCGTGCACGGATACCTCTGTGGGGTCGGGAACACCTCCCTAGGGAGGCAACGGGTACTACAAGCCATCACCACTGCTGAAGAGGGTCAAGAATATCCAACAGACCTGGCTGAAATAGAAGACGCGGAATCAGGATGCTATGAGCTTCCCCGCCATGAAGAAGATCCACCGAGAGTCTCGGTGTTTGAGAGATTGACATTCCCTTGTCAGTTGACCAGACGTGCAAGGAGAAGAAATGAAAATATATAGGTCTATACCTATCACATGGCCGGAGTGACCGGTTGCTATGGGACTCTACCTATTGAGGCTGAAGAAGTTGCCAAGATCGCTGAGAGGTCGGGACCTCTCACAAGAAGAGGAAAGGCAGCTAGTGAGGCATTGCAAACTCTTGTCGGAACAACCAATCCAGAGGAGACTGTGGCAGCTTTAACTGCCAATGTAATTACTGTTGAAGATGAAAGTGGGATGCCATCCACCTCGTCTGAAGAAACACCATCTGAGGACCGAGGAAGCATCCCCAGCCCTTCTATCAATGATCCAGCCTTGCTGATGTTAGTGCAAAGATATCAGCAGGAAATCAAAGCATTAAAGAAGCAACTGAGCGTGAGGGATACTCACACCTCCACGCCCAGACAACTCGAAGTCCCTCTTGGGACCTCAGGGGGCAGCAGCCAGGCATTTGAGGCTTTGCCGTAGGCCATGGCTGAGCAGCCGAAGCCCAACTATGCTGGGGGCATTCCTCTTCCATAACAACAACTTACGGCTACCCCGCAACCTTCAATCTTCCAATTCCAAGGGGCCCTAGCTATGCCCCACGCGGCCGTGTTAGCAACGCCGCACATGCAACAAGCCCACTTCTACCCAAGCCCGGTTGACCCGGCGGTGATGAGTAAGCTCATGGTCGAGCAGATGATAGAAATGAAGCTGGCGAAAAGGAGCGAAGGTGACTATGCCTCATTTGATGTATACAGGGTACCATACTCATCTCATCATGCTGCCAAGAGGCTGCCCCCTAGCATCACTAAGCCTCCGAAGTTTGAAAAGTTTAACGGGCAAGGGGCTCCGCGCCAGCACATTGCCGACTACACCAATATATTGTTGTGCTATGAGTGTGATTTTGATGGCAACAAAACTTTGTGTGTGATTGGCAATAAACTTCATGTTTGTGTGTGAAAGCTTGGTATTGAATGAGAATGAATTTGTGAAACATGCTTGAAAGAATGTATATGCCTTGTACTCAATGAGAATTCATGAGAACACATGTTTGCATGATTGGATATTTATTAATGTGTGTGATGCATGTGATGCATGCGATTTGAAGATTCTATGTTTATGACAATGCTCCTCGTGAAAGCAATGCTTCATGAATGTTAGTCTTTATCAACAAGAATCCCATTTGAATGAATGAGTTGCTATGCTTTTGTACATGCTTTGCATTTGGCATGATTGTTAACATTTGGGCAATGAACCTTTTTGATGTTGAAGATATGTAGATAAAAGAATGCTATTTGAATGTTGAGCTTCCATGTCATTACATTTGGATGATTGAGAGATTCAATTTCATCATAACAAAAACTTGTCATATGATGGAATGTGTTTTTTGTTGATATGAGAAGCCAAATACATGTTTGAATGGGTTCATTGAAGTATTTTATTGTGAACAAGTTCAAAGTGTTAATGCTTGATGCAAGTATTTTGATTATCAACTAACCTCTTGCTTTATCATGTTTTTTAGGATGAAAATTCTTGGTTGATCCTCATTGGATTATGGCAATATCTAATCACATGTTTTCCCTAGGATTCATGGAGGTTTGATGACGTTTTAAAACCCAAACTGGCTAGGGTCGACCCTCTTAAGTTCTCCTACTACCGGGACAGTTGCGAGGAAGAAAACTACATTGGTTGACCCTGGGGTTGACCCCGCTTCATGGGTCGACCCTAAGGGTCGACCCCCTTGGGACTAGGTTCTGTTTGGGTGTCCCGAGGTGCAGAAAACTCAAGGGTCGACCCTTTCCAGTTGGGCTTCACGAAAACGTCCTTAACTCATTCGTTTGGCCTCGAAACATTACCAAATTATCCCCAAAAGTTTCCTAGACATATGAGAGTGTTTTTAACATGTTTTAGGAGGGTTTTATGGGTCATTTGACGAGCCAAACTTGTATATATACATCAGCTATGAATTTAAGAAAGAAGAGCCCTAATGTTATTTTGTTCTATCTTGTCGGTGAAGAGAAGGGGCCAAGCAACCAAGGAGCTCTTGAGGAAGGGTTTTCATCTCCATCAAAGGGTTTTTAAAGCTCATGATAGAAGAGAAAAGGAAGCGGAATGCTGAGAGGAGCAATATGATGGAGGCTTCGTGATCATCCTACAACGGGTCAAGAAGAACCAGAAGAATCGAAGAAGGGGGAGCTCTATACATGCTATATCTTCTTCATTTCAGTCTTTAGAGTTTGTTTGGGATTCATTGTATCCATTTATCTATGCTTCATACATTTCTGAAAGAATATTTTGTGTGGGTGTTTGGAGAAAGGGTTCTCCGAGTGTTTGTGTTGACGCGTGTGCGTCATTTTGTGCAGAGCATATCCTCATGTGTGCTTGGGCGTAACTTGGGGTGTGTTCCCCGTGTGTGGTTGGGATTTTACTCCCGTGTGGTTGCGTAGGCGTCGCTCTACATGTGTGTGTTGGAGCTTGGCTTCTTGTGTGTGTGTGGATTTATCCCCGGGCTATTTTTACAATAGTGAAGCCTCACCGGTTTAGTGAGGGGTGGACGTAGGGAGCCCGTCGTGGTCCCGAACCACCTTAAAAATCTTTGTGCCTCGTGGTTTACTTGTGGTGTGTTTGAGATTTACATTCTCTTGTTTTAGTTATTCACCATTCGAGGCTTTGGCACATCATTACATGCACACACACTTCCGCATCAATTCTAATCTCACGTGAGTGAGCCTTGAGAGCGTAGTCCAATTTGCTTCATTTTGTTCTTTATTTGTCAAGTCATTGAAGATTTAATTGCTTATCTATCTATCGAACTTGAAGAGTGTTCGAAGTTGTTTGGAATTAATTTTTTAGAAGGCCAATCAATTCACCCCCCCTCTTGATTGTCATTACCCCGGACCCAACAATTGGTATCAGAGCCTCGGCTCTATTTGTCTTGAGATCTCACGATCTATAGAGTGATCCTACGCAATGGCAACCTTGATTAAAATGGACGAAATCTATTCAACCTCTTGTCCTCCATGCTTTGATGGTCATGATTATATTTCTTGGAGAAATAGAATGTGTGCTTATCTTGGTTTGCATGAGCCTTATGTTTGGAAAGCTATATGTGAAGAACCATATAAACTTCCTGCAAATGAAAATGAATGGAAAGGCAAGCATGCTAACAAAAATGCTGAAAGCATTAGAGCATTGATTTTTTTTAAGGATAACATTGCATCTGATGTACTTTCTTGTATTTCCCCTTGTAGGTCGGTGAGAGAGTTTTGGAATGAGTTGGCACTCAAATATGAAGCTGAACCGGACGAGCTAGTCCAAAATTCTTGCATGATGGTTCAAGGAGAAAGCGAGGTTGAGGTAAATTCTGAATCTGTAGACCTTTCTATTGAGGAATGACAAATGACATATGTTGAAATGCATAATAAATGCAAGAAACTCAAATATGAAAATAAAGCATTGAAAAGGAAGATTAATGAGAATGTGCATGATAATCCTTCCTATGAAAAATGTAAAATATTAGAGTCAAAGATGAAAACCTAGAATATGAAAATGAACTTTTAGAATCTAAACTTGAATTATTTTCAGATGATATTTCTTATTTGAATGAAGAGCTTGAGATAGCTAGGATATCTAATAGATCTTTAAACTCTGAAAATGATTGTCATGATTTGCTTGATCAGAACAAACTCTTGTTGTCTAAGATTTCATTGCTTGAAGAAATAGAAAAATATCTTAGAAACAAGTTAGATTCATTGTCTGATCATGAAAAATTATTTGAAAAGCCTCGTGATATTGAAATAGATAGCAAGAGCATCATGGCCGAAAATGAGGAGCTTAAAAAGAACAACAGTTCTATGCTAATTCAAAATTGCTTGCTTGAGAGTAGATTGAACAGCTTTGAAAAATTTTTAAAAGAAAATACCTTATTGAAATATGAAAATGAGCAGTTGCATCTTAAGATTTCAAAGTCTGTTAAAACTGAGAAAGTTCTTGAAAACATAACTGAAAAACTGCATGCTATAAATGATGAAAATAAAGAAAACATAGAAGAAAATGAAAACTTGGAATCTGTGAAATGTCTACTTAGTGATAAAATCCATGCATGTGAAAATGAGATAAATGATTTGAAAAATTATTTGTCGAGGTTTGTAAAAGGTAAAGAAACTTTGAACAAAATGCTTGGTGTAAATGTGAATGTTAAGAAGGAAGGTCTTGGATACAATGCTATGAATAAAAAATCTTTTGAACATAAATTGAAAACCTCTTTTGTTCATGCATCCAATATTCCAAGTACTTCTAAAACACCTCCTCCCATTGCTCAAATAAAAAATTCTGAAAATAGATTTGAGAAAATGAAAAATGCCAAACCAACCATGCCAAATAGATTTTAAAAATCGAAGCCTAATGTTGAATGCTTCTATTGTGGTATGCTTGGCCATGTCATGAATGATTGTGAAGTGATGAAGAAAGATGATCAATATGCTTGCAAAGATAAACATACTTTCAAGACACAAGGAGATGGTGCTTGCTTTTTTGTCATAAACTTGGCCATGTAATTAAAAATTATTTTGTAAAGTAAAAAGATGATTTTTATGTCATGAATGCTATGTTTAATGTTCAAAGAAAATTCAATGACAACCAGACTTTTCATGCTGAAAGGTTTTCATCTTAAAAGGGAAATTTGATACCAAAAACTCATGCAAATAATGAAAAATCATTCCGTCGACCCACATCTACTTGTTATTTTCATTGTGGGAAGTACGGTCATGTCATGAAAGAATGTTGATTTTTGAGAAATGATAATTTGCATTCTTCTAGAATGAATGCTAGGTTTAGTTTTCTTAAATGTAGATCTTTTGAAAATATAAGATGGAATACTTTTAAAAACTCCTTTGCTCATGAAATGAAATCTTTTGCTAGAACTGCTTCTCCTCAATGCTTTTATTGTGGAAACCATGGTCATGTCATTGAGAATGGCAGGATCATGAAGGATGATGATATGATAGCAATGAAGATGTTGAAGAGAGCTTTTATCATAAATGCTTCTAATCTCTAGGCACCTAAGAAGGCTTGGGTGCATAAATTTGTCAAATGAATTGATGATTGATGCAGGTGTGCCTTGAGGTAAAAAAAAATAAAGGGGTTTCAATAAACATGAACAAGGAACACTCATTTGATAAAACTCCCACTTTGTTTTTCTTATTGTCAAATTCGGTGATTTTGATGCTTTTACTTCTGATACTCTGTTAGGTTTTAATTGTATTTCTTCACAAGCCATGCAAGTTTTCGATGAATGAATATTTGGTGTATCAAATGGTGATATGTTGTAATACCCCAGAATTTTTATAAATTATTTCTGGAATATTTAAGTATTTTCTGGGAATTTTAAAGACCAAAATGGATTAATAAATAAATATTAGGTTAAATAAATCATTATTAATACCCAATTATGGTAAACCATTAACCTAGTCTATTTTGAAGCCCAAAAGACTTATGGACCAAGCCCATGAAGTTTGGCCCATATTCTAGAAGATTAATAAGCTTATTCATGAATTATAGGGATAAATACCCATTAATTAGATAAATTAATGGATAAGACGAAAATAGGGTTGGAACTCATTCAAATTCGGTACCCAGGACCTGTAGCGGTCTATCGTAAAACAGCTAAAAGCATGTGGCGGACCAGGCTTTGACCGCTATTACCTAGCAGTTCCGTGAATTGAAGAAAGAGCAAAAAGATGGAATTTTTGCTAGTCTATCCTTTAGGGATCGAGATGGAAGGACTAGTAATCATGTTTGGGACTCTCTGAAGTCGATCAAAGGTTTAACAAGGACTCTAGAATCGATCTAATCCTCAAACCCTAGCAAAACCCTATACATGGGATCTAGTTTTGACCTATACAACCCTTACATTGGCTCGCGTGGAATCAAGGTAGGACGACATTATTTCAGGTAGGTTCTTTAGAAGTTTTTATTGATAATACATAAGACTAACATCTCTCAAAATTTCATGCTAGGAGATCAAGCACACAAGGAGATAGAAGGTTGCAAACTTGCTGGTTCCATCTAAGCGACCCAGGAAACTGTGCAAAGGTCCGGTGAAGATCAAAGGATTAGAGAACCAAATCGAGGTATTTAGCCAAAGTGCCTTTATAACTTTTTGTTCCCCATAGTATCTAATTTTTACCATCCAAATTTTACATCATTAGGTCAAGAGAGTAAGGAGTTGGAGCAGCTTGAAGTTGCTGATTTGTCATAAGGAGTACAAGGGACTAAGGGTAGCATCTAGCATCAAATTCGAAGTTTAAAGGCTTTTAGCAGAGGTAAGTCATCTCATGTATGGTAAAAATATTATGCTAGGATTAAAAGTCCTCTGGTTTTGTTCGAATTCATGCTCTATATGTGAAGAATTTCATGTTTTAATAGGACATATGCACTTAGTATATCATGCATGCATATCCTTAATCCTAACTAAGTTAAAAGGAACTTTCTTGTCCATTCATAGAAAACCCATGCATATTGTTAGCTTAACCTTTGTTGTATCATGATAGGGAAGTCTATATATGATTTTCAGACATAATGTGAGTTAAGAACCTTAGAATCTTCTTATTTTATTTACTGTCAGACGTGCTCTAGCGGCTTAAAGTTCGACCGCCAACATAATCTAGCGGCCTTACAATAAACTGTCAGACACCCTACAAACATGATTTCTATGTAATCTCTAGCGGACCAGAAGTAGAGCGCTAAAATCACTCCTGTGGCTTTACGATAAACTGCCAGACACCCTGCAAATGTGATTTCTATGTAATCTCTAGCGGACCAGAAGTAGAGCGCTAAAATCACTCCTGCAGTTTTACGATAAACCGTCACAACACTGTGACGCGCCTACCTTAGACCACTATAGTTCTGTGTTCTGTCAACCTGAGACAATCTTAAGAATAGTCCACTTAGCCTATGTTATGCCTAGATAATTATGTTCAAACCTGTTTAAAAGTATTGTTTTATGACTCTGAGACTTAAATAGTATTCATAACGGTTAATTCCATGTTCTTTATCCTAATTGGATTATTTTAAGCATGCCAAAACCATATAATTTCATGCCAAAACCATATAATTTTTTACTAACTCTATGGTTTAAATGCTACATTGATGAGGTTTCAACGTGGATTCATTTACTGAACATATTCTCCCTCATCTATAGAGTCATATCTATAAGTTCATGGCATATATTCCGATGTATGACCATTAGTTAGACACGTTGCACTATTGGAACATAATCTTGGACATGATAACCTCTCCTTTGGATATTCCTTCCAATGGACTAGGAAATCTTGTTTCAAGCCCTCCGTAATTCTCCGCGAGCCTGGGATTCTCACTAGGACGCCGAGTTGGTTGAACCATTAAAGCCCATTTGTCTAGAAAGCACTACCGATGTTTTGTATTTATGGATCTTAGCGGCCCAATAATTGACCGCCATAGTCTTCTACCGTGCCTTATATAGACCGCTAAAGGGTCCTTGACGGATCTACCTTTGACCGCCAAAGACTCTTGAGAGCCTGTTTTCAAATATCGAACAGTCTTGTACTTAACGGTCCAGAACTAGACCGCTATATTCATGTAACGGCCCAGTTATAGACCGCTAAACTCT
Source organism: Amorphophallus konjac (assembly GCA_022559845.1). NCBI lineage: Eukaryota > Viridiplantae > Streptophyta > Magnoliopsida > Alismatales > Araceae > Amorphophallus > Amorphophallus konjac. Next base: position 151,950,546 of record CM040120.1, on the reverse strand, counting down.
TGAGTTTAGTTAACCCAAGGTTTGACCCAAGGGTTAATAACCATATGATCCTAGAAAGACTATTAAATCTATGGGACATGTCACCTTTATCAAGATGATTTAACTAAGTTATGGAAGTTAAGAAATGTACCGTTATACTGTCGATTTATTTCCATGGCATAACCTAGTCATTAAAGTATTTACTGAAATTCCTTATTTCCTTGTACAAGCATTCGTATTTTTGGTTACTTTATCTTGAATTATCTTTGAAGTTGAACATTCTTAGCCACATTATTTATATGCGTGGAAGTAGCTTGATTTATAGTTGAAGATGCGGATCGAGCACTAATTGTGTTCAAGGGCTCTATGCTAGTGCCCTCGGCTGATTATCGAAAACATAATATTATAAACCATGGGGTATGATGCTACTGGCGTCGCATTGCGCTGGGAGTACTTTCTTTATAAATAAGTGAAAATTCACGGCATCACGGAAATCACGGTAATCACGGAATTATCCACAAAGTGATATTCCACAGAAATTCATGAAGTACTTGCTACTAAGTGAAGAATACATTCTTGCTTGTTACGTGACTTTCTAGTACATTCTTATTCATGAAAGGCCATTCTACATTCTTGCTTGGTTATACTTGATCGATTCATGTTCTCATATTCTAAGCTTGATTATATCTTGTTATTTTAGTTAGAATAGCATGTTTGATCGCATTTCATATCATTTTACCTTATTCTTTAGAGCTAAAATGCTAATCACTTTAATATTACCAATCATGTTGATGCGAAGATACCTACTGGGTAAGTGTGCTCATTACTAATTTTCAATCTTTTTAGGAGATGCAAGTAGTTCGAATTCGAATTCAAGTTATTCAGGTGATGGGTCCGAGAGCAAATGAAAGTCACATGAAATTGAGAGTTAAGACTTAGGAGTCGATAATGTCTAGATCGAGTCCATGTAATCTTTCTTTTTATTGAGTCAAGTAGATTTCAAAGAGTTGACTAGTTGATGTACTTGAGTTATTCTCTTTATTAATAAAAGTGAAGGTTTGAGTAACTTATTGTGCAATTGCAATTTTATGTGTGATTGTTATTGTAGCAACCCTGGTAAAATAGAAGAAATAAATCTAAATTGAGCAAAATAGATTAAAGGATTTAGTAAATAAATGATAAAGAGCCTAAATGAGTAAATAATAAACCAAAATGAAAATAACACATCGTCGAAAGGCGCTAATACAAAAAGAAACACCTCTATCTAAGGCGTTAATTTGTAAATGGACGCCTACATTCTTGGGCGTCAAATCTTAACGGCTAAAAATAAAAATAAGCAAAGAGAAAGAGACGCCCGCGTCAAGGGCACTGTTTTGATAAGAAACGACGGCAACTCAAGGCATCAATTTAAAAATAACGCCTTAACGTAAGGCATTAATTCCATCTGTGACCCATTCGAACCCGGACATTATCCGGGGTAAGTTTTTGGATTAATACGTGTTCAATCGAACATGGAAAGGACTCTATCAAGGAAAGACATGTTCTAATCAAACTCCAACTCTATTGGGTTCTGTAAACCCTGTAAATAACCGTTCCTGTCGAACCCTAATAAGCTATTTGGTCGAAGGAAAGCTCTGCTGCTGCCGTGCGTGAAGAACAGATATTGTTCTTCTTCCCTTGCCTTCGGTCATAATCATGAAGAATATTGATGTTCTTCATCGTCTTTGCTGCAGGAAGTTTGCCGTAGGTAGTAACTCTTCTGCCTAGTTGAAGGACGGGAGGTTCTTCATCAAGACGATCTCTTCCTCCAAGAAGGAAGCTGTTTCCATAAGCTTCGGAAGAACTCTGTTTAGAACATAATATCATTCTTCTTCACGTTCCTTCACCAGAACATTCATCAGGTAGGTTTTCTCAAGAACATAGCACAAACTAGTTTAATTCCATAATAATACCATCATGACATGCATGAATATAGTTTTATTATAGTTTTTAAAAGGGTTTTCTGTGGATTTTAAAAGAAGCGACCCTATCAAGGGTGCTAATTTAAAAGAAACGACCATGACCAGGTCGCGAATTCCAGTTTTGACGTCCTGCATTAAGTCGTCAATTTCATTTAGTTATTAAATTAACCACGTTTAAAACTTTATGTCTATCAAAACATGATTCTAATTTAATGCATGATCATAGTTGTTGAATCCTGCTATTTTTCTCTTCCTGACAGTGTGATTCCTCTTTTTGAAATTTTATTATCCTTGAAATTACCCATGTTCCTATTAATCCTGGAACATCTTGAATTAACGACCTGATGAAGGTCGTGTCTTACAGAACTAACGCCCTGAACCAGGGCGCGAATTTGAAAGTAACGCCCCTGTTTAAGGCGTGTGCTATTAAAATTCCAGAATTTAGAAATTTTGCAAAAATAGAAGAAATATGATGGACGCCTGCTGTATCAGTCGTCAAATTGTAAATAAACGCCCCTGAAAAAGGCGTTAATTTCATTAGTAACGACTTTACCTATGTCGCTATTTTCCTGGTTACTATTTTCCACTGTTACTGCTAACCGAGGGTTATATATATATATATATAAGTATATTATCTGGCACTATATTTCCATTCCGTGAATATAGTCCCATGTTTCATAATGATTTATCGCATTACCCTCAATTCTCGGTGACATACAAGCTCTCCTTTGGACATTCCGTTCCTTTGGACTAGCGAGTTAGTCATAGAGACCTCCGTAAGACTCCTCGAGCCTTGGATTCCCTCAAGGCCGACTGAGCTGGTTGTACCTTAAAACCCCATTACACAATCTTTGCCATGTCACTTTATAGAAACATGGTATACCGGCCCTCATGTTATGCTAAGTGTATATCATGGGAATTTTCTTAATGGGATGAGGTTATCATGCCGTTGATGTGCTGTTCATGTGGACCTCAATTCTATATAAAGAGTGCATGTTCTTACTTGTCATGGTACCCGGGTCAAGGGAACCAATTCCACCTAGTTTTATCGATGTTCGTGAACATGCCGTTATTATCATCTTACTATGTCAAGTTTAATATTTTTTTGGACTCTATTCTATCAAAGTTTATCTTACGTGTCTACAAGCTTTATTCTTGAAATTCCTTATTGGCTATACACAAAAGTGGATGTCAAATTACATGATCAATGCCTGCGCATTTAGGGCCCGATCTGGTTCTGGGAGGAGCACCCAAAAGTACTTGTGCCCATGGGAGTTGAATGATCACGGTATGGCATTGTACCGAAGTGCATGACTAGCTTGATTGGACATTTCACAAATCTTGACTTGCGTGACCCAAAAAAGGGTATTTATATACTTGTTTGCTTGGACGTGATAGCCAAAATTTTTGACATGACATGATGAATATATTTGCTTGAACATCTTGACTTCTACTTGATACTAGTACTTGAAAGTTCATGAATAGTTCACCTTGTTAGCGTGTTGTTATACTCTCTATCTTGTCGTTTTACGCGAGCATGCATAGCTTATTGCATTTGTGGAAAGATGTAATTACTTAAACCCATTGCTAGTTCTTGAGATATAATTTCCTACTGAGCGTTCGCTCACTCAGTTTTTCCCTACTTTTCAGGTAAGTCCGATGACGAGACCCAAACGGACGGGGAAGGTAAAGAGTGAAAGAGATTAGAACTTCTCCAGAGTCAACTAGTCTGGTCTTTTCTAGATTTTTTAGATTCAAACGTTGTACTTTTCTTTTGGCATTTTTAAGGGATTGTAATAGAAGTACTCTTATGAAGGAATAAAAGGATTGGGTTATCTTTACTTTTGCGCATCTCTGATTTTGTGTCGAATACACTAATACTCTGATTGACATGATTGATATAAACTCATCACGCATCTCCGGGTATCTTCCGCTCTCGGGGCGTGACAGTTTTTGTGGTATCAGAGCCTAGGGTATTCAATTCCTAGGAAACCCAAGTCCAAGGATAGGTTTAAACCTTTAACCAGTGAAATTGGGTAGAACCAAGGGTTGAGTTAATATAAAGATTTAAAAGCCCTTAACGCGAGTACATACTAATATAGTTATTATAATTATAGGATAATGGCTGCCGAACGTGCTCAGTGGCGCAACATGCAACGCACGCTGTAAGGCATGACCCAGGTGCTCCAACAGGTAGCACAAGGAGGTGGGCATCGTGGAACGGGAAATCTCCACCAAAGTTTCAAGAATATGAACCCTCCCAAATTCATGGGATCCACTGATCCAGATGACGTGGAGCACTGGATTCGAGAGACAGAACGTATATTTAGAGTGATGCAGTGCACGGACCAAGAGAAGGTCCTATTAGCCACTTTTCCACTCGAAAGAGACGCCCGCTGTTGGTGGGAGTCTGTAGAAGCTACATTAGACCAAGACCAAGTTACATGGGAGGAATTTGTTGAACATTTCAACAATAAATACTTTTCAGACCGAGTCTAGGAAAAGAAAGCTACCGAGTTTGCCGCCCTCAAGCAACGGTCATTATCAGTGGCGGAATACGAGGCACAGTTCTCCAGGTTGTCCCGGTACACTAAGCATTTAGTTAGTACCGAAAGGATGAAGGCTAGAAGGTTCTTGAACGGGCTCAGGCCCCAATACATCACCCAGCTAGCACCGATGGACATCCAAGTCTATTCGGAAATAGTACGCCGAGCCCAGCTTTTAGAAGATGCCACGGAACTATCAGATAGAATTCGTGGTAAGGACAAGAGGGAACAAGTCACAAGTTCGGGTTCCTTCAAATCCAACATCAAGGAGAGGCCGAGCAATGGAGGAACTTCTTCTCAGTAGCAGAAGACTAAGAAGACCAAACCGTTCTCCATTACCACTACGCCTTCTAATATAATATGCAAGCATTGCGATAAGGCTGGTCATAAAGTCGAAGAATGCTGGAGGAAGCTTGGAGCATGTCTCCGTTGTGGGAGCCGTGATCATCGGATTCTCGACTGTCCCTTACTCAACGATCAAGCCGGTGACGGGAACCGCCTGGTAACAAAGAATGCTCGTCTCCACACAATTATGGAGACTGAACAAGAAGAAGGCGGACTAGTAGAAGGTACATTGAAAGTTTGTTCCAAGTCTGCACATGTCTTATTTGATACTGGTGCATCGCATTCAATTATTTCCAAAAAGTTCGCTGATCCGTTACCTTTGGAACCAGAATGGATAAGATTAGTTTTGTCTACTCCTCTTGGGAACGAAACTGATATTACTCACCATTACCAAAACTGTGAAGTATTGATTCAAGGTAGGAATTTCCCTATCAACCTCATATGCTTAGACCTAAAGGAATATGATATCATATTAGGAGCGGATTGGTTATCCAAATACCACGTAACGGTTGACTGCCGCAATAGCAAGGTTACTTTCAAGGAGTTTCCGGAATTAATCTTTACTAGCCCCAAGAGTCGAAACAAGACACCTTTTATTTCAGCTCTCCGAGCTAGCAAGCTAGTTAGGAAAGGCTGTGTATCTTTCCTTGGGTTTGTCACGATTAAGGAGGCTAAGGAAACTAAACTAGAAGACATCCCTGTTGTGCAAGAATTTCCGGATGTGTTTCCGGAAGATTTGCCTGGATTACCCCCGCAAAGAGAAGTGACCTTCACCATCGATTTAGTCCCTGGTGCTGGTCCAGTTTCTAAGGCACCTTATAGAATGTCCCCTGCTGAACTCAAGGAGTTGAAGGAGCAATTGATGGAGCTTCTCAAGAGAGGATTTATCAGACCAAGCACTTCCCCGTGGGGAGCACCTGTGCTATTTGTAAAGAAGAAGGATGGATCCATGAGGCTATGCATCAACTATCGACAGTTGAATCATCTCACTATCAAGAACAAGTATCCACTGCCGAGAATCGATGAGTTATTTGATCAAATATCTGGATCCAAGTATTTTTCAAAGATTGATCTCAGGTCAGGATATCACCAACTAAGGATCAAGGATGATGACATTCATAAGACCGCATTCAGAAGTAGGTATGGCCATTATGAGTTTGTTGTTATGCCTTTTGGACTAACAAATGCCCCTGCTGCCTTTATGCAGTTAATGAATAGTATATTCAGGCCTTATCTAGATCAATTCGTGGTGGTTTTCATTGATGATATATTAATTTACTCCAAGACCAAGGAAGAGCATGAGGAGCATTTAAGGATTTCATTACAGATATTGAGGACAAACCAACTATATGCAAAGCTAAGCAAATGTGAGTTCTGGCTAGAAGAAGTAACTTTTCTAGGGCATGTTATATCGAAGGATGGCTTATCTGTAGATCCATCAAATGTCGAGGCTGTAAGAAATTGGGAAAGACTGACCAATGCTAGCGAGATCCGTAGTTTCTTGGGTCTTGCGGGCTACTATCGGCGATTCATCAAAGATTTCTCCAAGATCGCCGTACCACTCACTAGGTTAACTCGCAAAGAGATCCGTTACGAATGGAGCGAGGATTGTGAACGAAGCTTCCAAGCTCTCAAGGATCACTTAACTATTGCCCCAGTCTTAGCTCTACCAATTGAAGGAGAAAAGTTCGAGGTATACACCGATGCATCTGGTATTGGCCTCAGATGTGTCCTAATGCAGCAAGGAAAAGTTATAGCCTACTCTTCTCGCCAATTGAAAAAGCACGAGGAGAACTACCCAGTTCATGACTTAGAATTGGCCGCGGTAGTATTTGCACTGAAGATATGGAGACATTATCTATATGGAGTGCAGTTCATTGTATACTCCGACCATAAAAGTCTTAAGTACCTCTTCTCTCAAAAGGAATTAAATATGAGGCAAAGGTGTTGGCTAGAATATCTCAAAGATTTCGACTTTACTATACAATATCATCCTGGAAAGGGTAATCCTGTAGTTGATGCCCTTAGTCAAAAGCCGAGAGCATTATTAGCCAAGTGTATGATTCAGGAGTGGAAATTGCTAGAACAATTCTCGAAGCTGGAAATAAGCATGGACAAGGGAAACAAAAGTGTTATACTATCTCACGTAAGCATACGGCCAGATTTATTTTCAGAAATACAAGGACTTCAGGATGATGACCCGGTATTAGTGGAAATCAAGGGCAAACTAGAAGGACAATCTGAGTTCCAACTAGCTTCAGATGGAAGGTTGTTATTCCAAGATAGAACTTGTATACCGGATTGTCCAGAATTAAAGAAGAAGATCTTAGATGAAGCTCACAGATCAAGGTACACAATCCATCCAGGATCTACTAAGATGTACCAAGATTTAAAAAGGACTTTCTGGTGGCCTAATATGAAGAGAGAAGTCGCAGACTTTGTGTCTCGCTGTCTCACCTGCCAACAGGTTAAAGCGGAACACCAGAAGCCTGCCGGAAAGCTACATCCTCTGGATATTCCCAAGTGGAAGTGGGAGGATATTGGTATGGATTTCATCATGGGTTTAACTAAATCAAAAGGAGGACATGATGGAATATGGGTTATCATTGATCGATTGACCAAATCAGCGCACTTCTTGCCAATCAAGAGTCGATGGTCAGTTGATGTTCTGGCTGCATTATACATAAAAGAGATAGTCAGGTTGCATGGAGTACCTATTTCAATCGTGTCTGACAGAGATCCCCGTTTTACTTCTCACTTTTGGAAAGGACTACAACATTCCCTAGGGACAAGACTTAACTTTAGTACAGCTTTTCATCCTCAAACGGATGGTCAGACCGAGAGAACTAATCAGGTAGTGGAAGATATGCTCAGGGCTTGCATCATTGATTTTGGTGGAAGCTGGCATGATCACTTGCCGTTGGTTGAATTTGCATACCACAACAGCTACCAGGCAAGTATACAAATGGCACCTTTCGAAGCGTTATACAGAAGGAGTTGTCGATCACCCTTATGTTGGGACGAGGTTGGAGAGAAACAACTATTAGGTCCAGACATGGTAAGGGATACCACCAAGATGATACAGTTGATTAGAGACAGACTGCAAGTAGCTCAGTCTAGACAAAAGGCTTATGCCGACACAAGAAGGAGAGATCTTGAATTCCAAGTCGGAGATCACGTTTTTCTCAAAATATCACCTGGACGTGGAATAAGGAGATTTGGTGTTAAACGCAAGCTTACACCAAGATTTATCGGACCTTTTGAAATACTAGAAAGGGTTGGCGAGGTTGCTTATCGCATCGCATTACCTCCACAATTGTCCGATGTTCATAATGTATTCCATATATCCATGTTAAAGAAGTATGTGCACAATCCGACACATATCATTGACCATGGAAACCTGGTGATTCAGAAGGACCTTACTTATGAACAAAAGCCCATGAAGATCCTTGATCGCGAGGTACGAATAGTAAGGAATAAAGTTATCCCCATGCTAAAGGTGCAATGGAGTAAATGTTCTTAACACGAAGCCACCTGGGAGGCTGAGGAATCCATGAGGAAATGATTTCCAGAATTATGTTAAGAGGTATGTACTCTACACTCTCCACACATATATATTTGCGATTGAATTTGGGGACCAAATTCTTTTAAGTGGGGGAGGGTGTAGCAACCCTGGTAAAATAGAAGAAATAAATCTAAATTGAGCAAAATAGATTAAAGGATTTAGCAAATAAATGATAAAGAGCCTAAATGAGTAAATAATAAACCAAAATGAAAATAACACCTCGTCGAAAGGCGCTAATACAAAAAGAAACACCTCTATCTAAGGCGTTAATTTGTAAATGGACGCCTACATTCTTGGGCGTCAAATCTTAACGGCTAAAAATAAAAATAAGCAAAGAGAAAGAGACGCCCGCGTCAAGGGCACTGTTTTGATAAGAAACGACGGCAACTCAAGGCATCAATTTAAAAATAACGCCTTAACGTAAGGCATTAATTCCATCTGTGACCCATTCGAACCCGGACATTATCCGGGGTAAGTTTTTGGATTAATACGTGTTCAATCGAACATGGAAAGGACTCTATCAAGGAAAGACATGTTCTAATCAAACTCCAACTCTATTGGGTTCTGTAAACCCTGTAAATAACCGTTCCTGTCGAACCCTAATAAGCTATTTGGTCGAAGGAAAGCTCTGCTGCTGCCGTGCGTGAAGAACAGATATTGTTCTTCTTCCATTGCCTTCGGTCATAATCATGAAGAATATTGATGTTCTTCATCGTCTTTGCTGCAGGAAGTTTGCCGTAGGTAGTAACTCTTCTGCCTAGTTGAAGGACGGGAGGTTCTTCATCAAGACGATCTCTTCCTCCAAGAAGGAAGCTGTTTCCATAAGCTTCGGAAGAACTCTGTTTAGAACATAATATCATTCTTCTTCACGTTCCTTCACCAGAACATTCATCAGGTAGGTTTTCTCAAGAACATAGCACAAACTAGTTTAATTCCATAATAATACCATCATGACATGCATGAATATAGTTTTATTATAGTTTTTAAAAGGGTTTTCTGTGGATTTTAAAAGAAGCGACCCTATCAAGGGTGCTAATTTAAAAGAAACGACCATGACCAGGTCGCGAATTCCAGTTTTGACGTCCTGCATTAAGTCGTCAATTTCATTTAGTTATTAAATTAACCACGTTTAAAACTTTTATGTCTATCAAAACATGATTCTAATTTAATGCATGATCATAGTTGTTGAATCCTGCTATTTTTCTCTTCCTGACAGTGTGATTCCTCTTTTTGAAATTTTATTATCCTTGAAATTACCCATGTTCCTATTAATCCTGGAACATCTTGAATTAACGACCTGATGAAGGTCGTGTCTTACAGAACTAACGCCCTGAACCAGGGCGCGAATTTGAAAGTAACGCCCCTGTTTAAGGCGTGTGCTATTAAAATTCCAGAATTTAGAAATTTTGCAAAAATAGAAGAAATATGATGGACGCCTGCTGTATCAGTCGTCAAATTGTAAATAAACGCCCCTGAAAAAGGCGTTAATTTCATTAGTAACGACTTTACCTATGTCGCTATTTTCCTGGTTACTATTTTCCACTGTTATTGCTAACCGAGGGTTTTATATATATATATATAACTATATTATCTGGCACTATATTTCCATTCCGTGAATATAGTCCCATGTTTCATGATGATTTATCGCATTACCCTCAATTCTCGGTGACATACAAGCTCTCCTTTGGACATTCCGTTCCTTTGGACTAGCGAGTTAGTCATAGAGACCTCCGTAAGACTCCTCGAGCCTTGGATTCCCTCAAGGCCGACTGAGCTGGTTGTACCTTAAAACCCCATTACACAATCTTTACCATGTCACTTTATAGAAACATGGTATACCGGCCCTCATGTTATGCTACGTGTATATCATGGGAATTTTCTTAATGGGATGAGGTTATCATGCCATTGATGTGCTGTTCATGTGGACCTTAATTCTATATAAAGAGTGCCTGTTCTTACTTGTCATGGTACCCGGGTCAAGGGAACCAATTCCACCTAGTTTTATCGATGTTCATGAACATGCCGTTATTATCATCTTACTATGTCATGTTCAATATTTTTTTGGACTCTATTCTATCAAAGTTTATCTTACGTGTCTACAAGCTTTATTCTTGAAATTCCTTATTTGGCTATACACAAAAGTGGATGTCAAATTACATGATCAATGCCTGCGCATTTAGGGCCCGATCTGGTCTTGGGAGGAGCACCCAAAAGTACTTGTGCCCATGGGAGTTGAATGATCACGGTATGGCATTGAACCGAAGTGCATGACTAGCTTGATTGGACATTCCACAAAGCTTGTACTTGACTTCATATGACATGACTTGCGTGACCCGAAAAAGGGTATTTATATACTTGTTTGCTTGGACATGATAGCCAAAACTTTCGACATGACATGATGAATATATTTGCTTGAACATCTTGACTTCTACTTGATACTAGTACTTGAAAGTTCATGAATAGTTCACCTTGTGAGCTTGTTGTTATACTATCTATCTGGTCGTTTTACGCGAGCATGCATAGCTTATTGCATTTGTGGAAAGATGTAATTACTTAAACCCATTGCTAGTTTTTGAGATATAATTTCCTACTGAGCGTTCGCTCACTCAGTTTTTCCCTACTTTTCAGGTAAGTCCGATGACGAGACCCAAACGGACGGGGAAGGTCAAGAGTGAAAGAGATTAGAACTTCTCCAGAGTTAACTAGTCTGGTCTTTTCTAGATTTTTTAGATTCAAACGTTGTACTTTTCTTTTGGCATTTTTAAGGGATTGTAATAGAAGTACTCTTATGAAAGAATAAAAGGATTGGGTTATCTTTACTTTTGCACATCTCTGATTTTGTGTCGAATACACTAATACTCTGATTGACATGATTGATATAAACTCGTCACGCATCTCTGGGTATCTTCCGCTCTCGGGGCATGACAGTTATTGCGCTCTGATTATTCTTACATGCAAGAGGCTTACTATGCCAGCTGTTCACGTTTCCTGATATCATCTTCTGCTGTAATAAAATCTCGGGGCGTGATAGTTAAGTTGGTATCAGAGCCTAAGTCCAAGGACTTAGGGAGAAAAGTCATATCATAGGATAAGTCCAAGGTTAAGGACCCGCACCTATGAAAACTAGGGAAGAAATTCCCCACCTATGCGAGAATTGGGTAGAGCCCTAGATAAGATAATAAAATATCTCTAAGATTAATCTCTTTCAAAATTTCCATTAGAATTAACAATTTGTTATTCTCTCAGGTACCTTATTCTTATTTGCAATGGCTCATCGCGTAGATTGGAACGGCATGCAAGAGACCGTCGCTGGTCTAACACAAGCACTACAAACTATGACCCAAGCTGGCGTAGGAGCGAGGGCTGGCGACCTACATCGTAACTTCTGGAGTTTAAATCCTCCACGTTTCTATGGTTCTTCCAATCTAGACGAGGTAGAAAATTGGATAGACGAGATGAACCATATTTTTGAAGTTATGTAGTGTGTGGATCAAGAAAAGGTTCACCTTGCTACTTTTCAATTGAATAAAGATGCCCGTACGTGGTGGAAGTCCGTTCCTACACCCCCAGCTGATGCACCACACACATGGGAAGGCTTCCTTATGCTCTTCCAAGCCAAATATTTTTTCGAGCACATCAAAGAGCGGAAGGCTATGGAGTTTGCTTCTCTGCGCCAGGGCATGATGTCGGTGGCTGAGTATGAACTGTAATTTTCCAGGCTGGCGCCATATGCTTCGCACTTGATTAGCACTGATTTGCTAAAGGCTAATCGATTTATGGATGGATTAAGGCCCAAGTATATTCAGCAACTGGGGACTCAGAATATCCGTACTTATACGGAGATGGTCCAGTGGGCGCATTTATGCGAGAGGACCTTAGAGAAAGTAGAGAAATTAAAAGGAAAGAGAGAGGAACCAAGCCGAACGTCTGATCGGCATGATAAGAAAGAAGAAGTTCAGCATCACGGAACCCTACAAATCCCGTGATAGCAAGAAAAGATCCTGAAATGGGAGTGGTAGTGGCTACCACAAAAATAAGAAAGTCAAGGAAGAAGACAAGCAAGTCACTACAGCCTATACTTTCTGTGAGAAGTTCGGTCATTCGGCCGAAGAATGCTGGAAGCGCCTTGGCGCTTGTCTCCATTGTGGCAGCATGGAGCATCGTTTGTCGGATTGCCCCCTTATGAAGGAGCTATCTTTTGGAAGTGGATGTAAATGGCAGGCTCGCCTCAATGTTGTTCTAGAAGATAATGAAGCGCCCCCAAATGATCGGCTTATGGAAGGTATTGTTCACATTTATTCTCATCCTGCATTTGTGCTATTTGATACAGGTGCTTCTCATTCCTTCATATCCACTGCTTTCTCAAAAACATTGACATTTTCATCAGTTCCCTTACCTTCGAACCATGCTATTACTACGCCTTTAGGCCCCGGAATCAAACTCACCAACTATTATCCAAATAGTGAGGTAAGGGTAGAAGGACATGATCTTCCTGCAAATCTTGTATGCCTTGATATGGAGAGCTACGATGGTATTCTAGGCGTAGATTGACTTGTTGACCATGATGCCTACATAAATTGTCGGAATAGGATAATACCCTTTTGCAAACCTGGTCTTCCAAGGTTTTCTTTCCTTGGTGTCAAATATAGGAAGCATCATGTCATTATTTCATCTCTGCACGCTTACAAATTAATTTTGCAAGGATGTATAGCTTTTCTTGCTTCCGTTATCCTCACCGAATGCAAGGAGATAATCTTAGGAGATATCCCGATTGTCAATGATTTTTCGGATGTATTTCCATCAGATTTACCCTGTTTACCGCCCGAAAGGAAAGTACACTTTTTCATTGAACTCATTCTTGGAGCGGCACCTATTTCAATAGCTCTCTATAGGATGTCCCCCACAAAACTCAAGGAATTAAAAAGACAACTACAAGAGTTACTAGACAAGGGTTTTATTTGACCCAGCACATCCCCTTGGGGTGCGCTAGTTCTTTTTGTCAAGAAGAAGGATGGATCTCTCAGGTTATGTATCGATTACCGGCGACTGAATCAGCTTACTATCAAGAACAAGTATCTGTTGCCGCGTATTGATGAGCTCTTTGATCAGCTTTCGGGAGCAGAATATTTTTCCAAAATAGACCTTAGGTCAGGCTATCATCAACTCAAGATCAAGGATGAAGACATATACAAGACGGCTTTCCGGAGTCGTTATGGCCACTATGAAGTTGTGGTAATGCCGTTCGGGTTAACTAATGCCCCGGCCGCATTTATGCAACTTATGAATAACGTCTTCAGGCCGTATCTCGACCAATTTATGGTCGTATTCATTGATGACATTCTCATATATTCTAAAACAAAGGAAGAACATGAAGAACATTTAAGGATAGCCTTGCATACTTTAAGAGAACATAATCTTTATGCCAAACTTAGTAAATGTGAGTTCTGGCTTAAGAAAGTCTCATTTCTTGGACATAATATTTAAAAGGAAGGAATCGCTGTGGATCCTTCTAAAGTGGAAGCTGTCAAAAACTGGAGCTGACCAGCGACCGTGTCAGAAGTTAGAAGTTTTCTAGGCCTGGCTGGTTATTAAAGAAAATTTATTAAGGATTTCTCCAAGATCACTGTTCCTTTGACTAGACTTATAAGAAAAGAAAATCATTTTATATGGTCGAAGGACGTGAGAAGAGTTTCCAAACTCTTAAGGATCACCTCACTACTGCACCAATTTTAACACTACCAACGGAGGGTGGTGGATTTAAAGTATATGCAGATGCATCTGGTATTGGCTTAGGGTGCGTTCTAATGCAAAATGGAAAGGTAATTTGATATTTTTCAAGACAATTGAAACGTCAAGAAGAGAATTATCCTGTGCATGATTTAGAATTGGCGGCTGCTATATTTGCCTTAAAAATTTGGCGTCACCACCTTTACGGAGAAAAATTTACGGTTTATTCAGACCACAAAAGTTTAATGTTTTTGTTCTCCCCAAAGGAGCTGAATATGAGGCAAATAAGATGGTTAGAATACCTAAAGGACTTTGATCTTGATATTCAATATCATCCTAGAAAGGCTAATGCTGTAGCGGATGCACTCAGTAGAAAACCAATGGGAAAGCTATCAAGTCTCATGATTAGTATGACGAATCTCATTCCTCAATTTGCTCAATTGAATTTAGATATTGACATGAATGAAGAAGATTACTTTATGACCAATATTTGAACTCAACATACATTAATAGCAGATCTGGTCAAGCTACAAGACAATGATCCAGTATTACTGGAGATTAAGGCCAATATTGAGCAAAGGCCGAATTTCTCTATTGCCGACGATGGAAGATTATTATTCAGGGATCGAATTTGTATACCGGATCATGTTAATACTAAGAAACTGATTCTAGAAGAAGCTCACAATTCCAAATATACCATTCATCTCGGTGGTACAAAAATGTATCAGGATCTGAAAAAGAACTTCTGGTGGCCTAACATGAAAAGAGAAGAGGCAGATTTCGTGTCACGCTGTCTCACTTGTCAACAAGTAAAGGCAGAGCATTTAAGACCCGCAGGTAAATTACACCCCTTAAATATTCCCGAATGGAAATGGGAAAGTATAGGGATGGATTTCATTATGGGTTTACCCAAGACAAGAGGAGGACACGATGGTATATGGAAAATCATAGACCGATTGATAAAGTCTGCATATTTTCTGCCAATAAAAAGTAGATGGTCTGTGGATATTCTCGCAACCTTATACATAAGGGAAATAGTCAAATTGCATGGTGTCCCTGTGACTATTATATCTGATCGAGATCTCCGATTCACATCATAATTTTGGAAGGGTCTTCAACATTCTCTAGGGACCCGACTAAACTTTAGCATGACATTCCACCCACAAACTGATGGTCAAACGGAGAGGACGAATCAAGTGGTGGAAGAAATGCTCAGGGCTTGTGCTATTGACTTTGGAGGAAGTTGGCATGATCACTTGTCTCTAGTGGAATTTGCATACAACAATAGCTACCAGGCTAGTATACAAATGGCACCGTTTGAAGCTCTTTATGGAAGGAGTTGTCGTTCCCCTATCTGTTGGAATGAAGTAGGAGAGAGGTAATTTCTCGGTCCCGATATTATTAGGGATACTACCGAGAAGATTAAACTCATTCGAGAAAGACTTCAGATGGCCCAAGACAGGTAGAAATCATACGTTGACAATCGAAGGCGCGACTTGGAGTTTCAAGTAGGAGATCATGAATTTCTTAAGGTCTCTCTAGGTCGAAGAATTCGAAGATTTGGTATTAAGGGCAAGCCTACTCCAAGATTTATTGATCCTTTTGAAATTCTGGAAAGAGTCGATGAAGCAACTTATCGAATTGCTTTACCTCCTCAACTATCTGAAGTTCATGATGTATTTCACGTCTCAATGCTCAAGAAGTATGTTCCTGATCCTTTCCATGTCATCACCTACGACAATCTAGAGATTAAGAAGGATTTGACATATGAGCAGAAACCAATCAAAATCCTTGAACGAGAGGTACGTCAACTTCAGAATAAGATTATTCCTATAGTCAAAATCCAGTGGACAAAATTGGGAGAAACAGGGGAAACCGAAGAGGCTATGTGCAAAAGATTTTCAGAATTATTTGAATGTAAGTACACTCTCTACAATCCGTAAATTAAATTTGGGGACCAAATTCTCTTATGTGGGGGAGGGTGTAATACCCCGAAATTTTTATAAATTATTTTTGGAATATTTAAGTATTTTTTGGGAATTTTAAAGACCAAAATGGATTAATAAATAAATATTAGCTTAAATAAATCATTATTAAGGCCCAATTATGGTAAACCATTAACCTAGCCTATTTTGAAGTCCAATAGACTTATGGACCAAGCCCATGAAGTTTGTCCCATATTCTAGAAGATTAATGAGCTTATTCATGAATTATAGGAATAAATACCCATTAATTAGATAAATTAATGGATAAGACGAAAATAGAGTTTGAACTCATTCAAATTCGGTACCCAAGACCTGTAGCGGTCTATCGTAAAATTGCTAAAAGTATGTGGCGGATCAGGCTTCGACCGCTATTTCCTGGCAGTTCTGTGAATTCAAGAAAGAGCAAAAAGATGGGATTTTTGCTAGTCTATCCTTTAGGGATCGAGATGGGAGGACTAGTAATCATGTTTAGGACTCTCTAAAGTTGATCAAAGGTATAATAAGAACTCTAGAATCGATCTAATCCTCAAACCCTAGTAAAACCCTATAAATAGGACCTAGTTTTGACCTGCGTAACCCTTACATTGGCTCGCGTGGAATCAAGGTAAAATGACATTATTTCAGGTAGGTTCTTTAGAAGTTTTTATTGATAATACAAAATACTAACATCTCCCAAAATTTCGTGCTAGGAGATCAAGCACACAAGGAGATAGAAGCTTGCAAAGTTGCTGGTTCCATCTTAGCGACCCAAGAAACCGTGCAAAGGTCCGATGATAATCAAAGGATTAGAGAACCAAATCAAGGTATTTAGCCTAAGTGCCTTTAGAACTTTTTGTTCCCCGTAGTATCTACTTCTTACCCTCCAAATTTCACATCATTAGGTAAAGAGAGTAAGGATTTAGAGTAGCTTGAAGTTGCTGATTTGTCACAAGGAGTACAAGGGACTAAGGGTAGTATCTAGCATCAAATTCGAAGTTTAAAGGCTTTAGCAGCGGTAGGTCATCTCATGCACGGCAAAAATATCATGCTAGGATTAAAAGCCATCTGGTTTTGATCGAATTCATGCTCTATATGTGAAGAATTTCATGTTTTAATAGGACCTATGCGCTTAGTATATCATGCATGCATATCCTTAACCCTAACTAAGTTAAAATGAACTTTCTTGTCCATTCATAGAAAACCCATGCATATTGATAGCTTAACCTTTGTTCTATCATGATAGGGAATTCTATATATGATTTTCAGACATGATGTGAGTTAAGAACCTTAGAATCTTTCTATTTTATTTACTGTCAGATGTGCTCTAGCGGCTTAAAGTTCGACCGCCAACATAATCTAGCGGCCTTAAGATAAACCGCCAGACACCCTGCAAACGTGATTTCTATGTAACCTTTGGCGGACCAGAAGTAGAGCGCTAAAATCACTCTGGCGACTTTACGATAAACCGCCACAACACTGTGACACGCCTACCTTAGACCGCTATAGGTCTGTGTTCTGTCAACCCGAGACAGTCTTAAGAACAGTCCACTTAGCCTATGTTATGCCTAGATAATTATGTTCAAACATGTTTAAAAGTATTGTTTTATGACTCTGAGACTAAAATAGTATTCATAACTGTTGATTCCATGTTCTTTATCCTAATTAGATTGTTTTAAGCATATGATAATTTCATGTCAAAACCATATAATTTTGTACTAACTCTATGGTTTAAATGCTACATTGATGAGGTTTCAACGTGGATTCAATTACTGAACATATTCTCCCTCATCTATAGAGTCATATCTATAAGTTCATGGCATATATTCCGATATATGACCATTAGTTACACACTTTACACTATAGGAACATAATCATGGACATGATAACCTCTCCTTTGGATATTCCTTCCAATAGACTAGGAAATCTTGTTTCAAGGCCTCCGTAATTCTCTGCGAGCCTGGGATTCCCCCTAGGATGCCGAGTTGGTTGTACCATTAAAGCCCATTTGTCTAGAAAGCACTACCGGTGTTTTATATTTCTAGATCTTAGTGGCCCAATAATTGACTGCCATAGTCTTCTAGCGCGCCTTATATAGACCACTAAAGGGACCTTGACGGATCTGCCTTTGACTGCCAAAGACTCCTGAGAGCATGTTTTCAAATATCAAACAGTCTTGTACTTAACGGTCCAGAACTAGACCACTATATTCATGTAACGGCTCAATTATAGACCGTTAAATTCTTGAGTTCAGTTAACCCAAGGTTTTACCCAAGGGTTAATATCCATATGATCCTAGAAAGACTATTAAATATCTGGGACATGTCACATTTATCAAGATGATTTAACTAAGTTATGGAAGTTAAGAAATGTACCATTATGCTGCCGATTTATTTCCATGGCATAACCTAGTCATTAAAGTATTTATTAAAAATTCGTATTTCCTTGTACAAGCATTCGTATTTTTGGTTACTTTATCATGAATTATCTTTGAAGTTGAACATTCTTGGCCACATTATTTACATGCGTGGAAGTAGCTTGATTTATACTTGAATATGCGGATCGAGTACTAATTATGTTCAAGTGCTCTATGCTAGTCCCCTCGGCTGATTGCCAAAAACATACTATTATAAACCATATGGTATGATGCTACTAGCGTCGCATTGCGCTGTGAGTACTTTCTTTATAAATAAGTGAAAATCCACGGCAGCACGAAATTATCCACAAAGTGATATTCTACAGAAATTCATGAAGTACTTGATACTAAGTGAAGAATATATTCTTGCTTGTTACGTGGCTTTCTAGTACATTCTTGTTCATGAAAGGCCATTACTACATTCTTGCTTGGTTATACTTGATCGATTCATGTTCTCATATTTTAAGCTTGATTATATCTTGTTATTTTGGTTAGAACCACATGTTTGATCGCATTTCGCATGATTTTACCTTATTCTTTATAGCTAAAATGCTAATCACTTTAATATTGCCAATCATGTTGGTGCGAAGATACCTACTGGGCTAGTGTGCTCATTACCTATTTTTAATCTTTTTAGGAGATGCAAGTAGTTCGGATTCGGATTCAAGTTATTCAAGTGATGGGTCCGAGAGCGAATGAAAGTCACATGAAATTGAGAGTGAAGACTTAGGAGTCGATAATGTCTAGATCGAGTCCATGTAATCTTCCTTTTTATTGAGTCAAGTAGATTTTAAAGAGTTGACTAGTTGATGTATTTGAGTTATTCTCCTTATTAATAAAAGTGAAGGTCTGAGTAACTTATTGTGCAATTGTAATTTTATGTGTGATTGTTATTGCGCTCTGATTATTCTTGCTTACAAGAGGCTTACCATGCCGGCTGTTCATGTTTCCCGAGATCATCTTCTGCTGTAATAAAAGCTCGGGGCGTGACATATGTGAAATGATAGATTAGATCTGTCAGGAAGCTATTACTATGCGTGAGTTGATCTTAGGATCAAAGTTCTCCTCCTAGTACTAAAATTCATAAATTCAACATGTTTGGCTTATGAGGAATCATTGCTTTTGATGAAATCAACTTCTCTTGATTTGCAATGATCTTAATTTACAATTGGTATCAATTGAAAATCCTTCTTGATTCATAAAGGTAAAAAAAATTTAACATTGTTTTGAATGA
Organism: Amorphophallus konjac; assembly: GCA_022559845.1. Taxonomy (NCBI): domain Eukaryota; kingdom Viridiplantae; phylum Streptophyta; class Magnoliopsida; order Alismatales; family Araceae; genus Amorphophallus; species Amorphophallus konjac. Next base: position 151,930,812 of record CM040120.1, on the reverse strand, counting down.
ACATGGCTTAGCTTCAGCTCAATAAATGTGGCATATTTACTTTGCAAAGGTCATGAGCCTTCATTGAGTTGCAATGATTATTTTTCACCTGTTTGCATACTCATGCATATAGAGCATATCATATCAAATCGTTGATGTTTACATATCGTTCACACTCTTGCTTACACTGGCATCTACATGTTGCATATTCTGACTCATGTGTGCTTGCATGTCATCTTGCATGAGTATATTGTTAAATCCCTGCATGCTTGGTTGTACATAACTTACAAATCATTTTCTTGAAATTTTCTAAGGTCTTACACTCCTTGGTAAATAAATGTTGCACTGATTCAATCTAGGTTTGTTACATGGCATATACTAAGGGAGAGATATCTAAATTGATGAGTGCATATACTCAGGGGAGAAATTCTCATGTCTCTAGCACAATTCATAGTATATACTTGAAACAAAACCCCTACACTTTTATAAGCTTGTCTTTAATGTGTTTTAACCATAAAGATTTTGGAAATTCTTTTAGCACTTACTAGATACTAGAAGCTCTACATGATCATTAGGAGTAACTATGAGGAAAAAGTTGTCTGCCCCTACAATTTGTGAATAAGTGGATTGTGGATCCTAGTAACCAAGAATCACCACTGAAAGAAATGAGGAAACTTGTGTGAAATGGTAAAATAAAATTCCACCAGAAAAATGAAAGAATGACGGATCCTAGTAACCGGGAATTCCCATTGAGACACATGAGGAGACTCGCGTAAAACGGTGAAGTCCAATTTTAGAAACAAAAAGAAAGGGGTTGTGTGAAGCTATCGATAGTTGAGGATCCAAAAGCAAATTGTAGAGTGAAAAGACATCGGTTAGTGTTATTTGGAAATTGTGTATATCATTATGTTTAAGATTCATTGCACACTTTTGAGCACATGCACTTCACGGAGTTTCAGTTTTGGGTATATCTTGTGAATTTGCCTATATACATAATCATGTAAACTAATTGTACATGCACAGCTTCCTTAGTTAAGGCGCATGTTATACTTCTAGCTTTTGAATCTGTTGCACTTTTCTTATCCCACTCCATAAGGGAGATCTATTTAATATATGCTAACAGTTGCATGATTGTAAAGATTGCTTGTATGCTTACTTTCTATCATTTGCATTCATTCTCCCTCAAGGTTTGCTCTTGTCAATGACAAACGGGGAGAAGTTGTGATTGTTTGCATATCACGTTGCATAATGAGAGTGCCACTTTGCATATCAAAAGAATCAATATTTGGTATCCTCAATTGGTTGCAAACTCAAATCATTCATTGTCTTGCTCATTCATTGACATCATTCGGACCATGCACATTCATGGTATCATGCTTATCGGGCTTCCAAGTATTCTCCCCCCCCCATTTTTTGATCATGCCAAAGGGGGAGAAGAAAATGTAATTCACATAAGGTTTTCTCGTCATAGAAAAGGGGGAGATTGTTGTGCTATGAGTGTGATTTTGATGGCAACAAAACTTTGTGTGTGATTGGCAACAAACTTCATGTTTGTGTGTGAAAGCTTGGTTGAGAATGCTTTGTATTGAATGAGAATGAATTTGTTAAACATGCTTGAAAGAATGCATATGCCTTGTACTCAATGAGAATTCATGAGAAAACATGTTTGCATGATTGGATATTTACTAATGTGTGTGATCCATGTGATGCATGCGATTTGAAGATTCTATGTTTATGACAATGCTCCTCGTGAAAATAATGCTACATGAATGTTAGTCTTTATCAAAAAGAATGCCATTTGAATGAATGAGTTCCCATGCTTTTGTACATGCTTTGTATTTGGCACAATTGTTAACATTTGGGTAATGAACCTTTTTGATGTTAAAGATATGTAGATAAAAGAATGCTATTTGAATGTTGAGCTTCCATGTCATTACATTTGGATGATTGAAAGATTCAATTTCATCATAACAAAAACTTGTCATATGGTGGAATGTATTTTTTGTTGATATGAGAAGTCAAATACATGTTTGAATGTGTTCATTGAAGTATTTTATTGTGAACAAGTTCAAAGTGTTAATGCTTGATGCAAGTATTTTGATTATCAACTAACCGCTTGCTTTATCATGTTTTTCAAGATGAAAATTCATGGTTGATCCTCATTGGATTATGGTAATATCTAATCACATGTTTTCCCTTAGATTTATGGAGGTTTGATGATGTTTTAAAACCCAAACTGGCTGGGGTCGACCCTCTTAGGTTCTCCTGGTGCCGGGGCAGCTGCGAGGCATAAAATTGCATGGGTCGACCATTGGGGTCGACCCCCCTTCATGGGTAGACCCCAGGGGTCACCCCCCTTGGGACTGGGTTCTGTTTGCGTGTCCAGAGGTGCAGAAAAGTCAGGGGTCGACCCATGGGGTCGACCCTTTCTGGTCGGGCTTCCCATGTTTTAGGAGGGTTTTATGGGTCATTTGGCCAGCCTAACTTGTATATATACATCAGCTACGAATTTGAGAAAGGAGCCCTAATGTTATTTTGTTCTATCTTGTAGGTGAAGAAAGGGGCAAACCAACCAAGGAGCTCTTGAGGAAGTGTTTTCATCTCCATCAAAGGGTTTTTGGTGCTCATGATAGAAGAGAAAAGGGAGCGGAATGCTGAGAGGAGCAATATGATGGCGGCTTCGTGATCATCCGACAACGGGGTCAAGAAGAACAGGAAGAATCGAAGAAGGGGGAGCTCTATACATGCTATATCTTCTTCATTTCAGTCTTTAGAGTTTGTTTGGGGTTCATTGTATCCATTTGTTTATGCTTCATACATTTCTGAAAGAATATTTTGTGTGGATGTTAGGAGAAAGGGTTCTTCGAGTGTTTGTGTTGACGCGTGTGCGTCGTTTTGTGTGGAGCATATCCGCGTGTGTGGTTGGGCGTAACTTGGGGTGTGTTCTCCATGTGTGGTAGGGAGTTTACTCCCATGTGGTTGCGTAGGTGTCGCCCTACATGTGTGTGTTGGAGCTTGGCTCCGTGTGTGTGGGGGGATTTATCCTCGGGCTATTTTTACAGTAGTAAAGCCTCACCGGTTTGGTGAGGGATGGACGTAGGGAGCCCGTCGTGATCCCGAAGCATCTTAAAAACCTTTGTGCCTCGTGGTTTGCTTGTGGTGTGTTTGTGATTTACATTCTCTTGTTTTAGTTATTCACCATTCAAGGCTTCGGCACATCATTCCATACACGCACACTACCACATCAATTCTAATCTCACATGAGTGAGCCTTGAAAGCGTAGTCCAATTTTCTTCATTTTGTTTTTTATTTGTCAAGTCATTAAAGATTTAATTGCTTATCTATCTATCGAACTTGAAGAGTGTTCGAGGTTGTTTGGAATTAATTTTTTAGAAGGCCAATCAATTCACCCCCCTTCTTGATTGCCGTTGCCCCGGACCCAACAAATGTGATGGGCGACTTAGCTACAGATGAGTCATACCTGCTAAAGTTCTTCGGGTCCACATTAACAGGGCTTGCCTTCAAGTGGTACTCAAGCTTGCTGCCCAGGTCTATCATTGATTGGCCCGACATGCAGAGAAAGTTTAAAGAAAGGTTCCACATCACCGAGAGGGAGGTGACGGTGGCCGAATTATATGAAACCAGGCAAAGGAACGATGAGTCTGCCCTAGAATACATCAAATGATGGAGGAACCTCAGCATAAGGTCCAGACGCCCGCCGCATCAGGAGGACGCCGTTCAAATATGCAAGCAGAACTTGAGAAGTGAGGTGCTGGAAAGAATGATAGGCACTAAAATTAAGTCGTTTGACCGACTGAATAATATTGTGGTGGAAGTCGAGGCATTCCTCTTAAAATACTCCGTCACTCCCGCCACTTCAAGCCAGAAGGCCAGGTCAGCCGACTAACGACTGACATCTCAAGAAGTGCACACGGTCAACTTCAAGACCTTTGAACAATAAAAAGAAAAAGACAAAGGGGTTGTTGAGTCTTCTCCATCCAAGCCCGCCGATCAGTGAGAGGGTCCATCCCTACTAGATAAAATGAAGAAGCTATATTCATTCCATTGAGATAAGACTCGAGTCTTGTTCGAATGGGCTACGAAATTCGACAAGATCACTCTCCCAGAGCCAAAGAGGCCGAGAGATCTTAGAAGAAAAGATGATCCTTGTTTCTGCCCATATCATCAAATGATCGGGCATCCTATCAAGGATTGCTATATCTTTAAAGACACTATTGAGTCTTTAGTCAAGAAGGGAGAATTGCAAATGGGGGAGCACGAAGTCGATCCTCCGCGCCCGCATGAAATGCCCACTCTAGGGGTAACAATCAACATGATATCTCTATATCAGTATCTACCCGAAGAAGTGGCGGAAGCCTGCACTCAACAAACCTATGAGGCCTATATCCTAGCGCCAATAGAAGATCCAGGGAATTGTCACACCGTGCCATCAATAGCAAGAAGAATGGCAGCGCCTCATTGTGGCCCAGGAATTCATATACGAGGTGTCACACCTCAGCCGGAACCCCCGGTTGTGACCCCCGTCTGGCATGAGACGGCTCCTCAGCTGGTCATCAAGAGGTTAACCAACAATAAGAAGAAACACATCCCTATGTGGGTGCACAAAGAAGCCAATCTGATAGTGAAACAGCTTCAATAAATCATTAATGGGCTTGATGAATATGAACATCGTGAAATTCAGCCCATGTAGCTGAAGGAATATGTCCCTTGGGAACATTTTGAGTCCCTAGAATTAACATAAGAGGCTGAAGCTGAAGCTGGAGAACCCGACATATGGGATGAACCTCCAAAGGAGTAGCCGCCGACTATGAAGAAAAAGAAGAAGTCCAAGAACAAAAGAGAAGGCCTTGCCGTATCTTGCAATACCCTCGTGGCCCTATTTGAAACATTCTGAATCTCTAAAGAAGAGGATGAAGAGATATGCCTCGCGCCAGTAGAGGCAAATCAAGCTGAAGCTTCCACCTCCCAGCATGCTACTAGGTCTGGAAGAAAATGGGGGCATTCCCCCCAGGCTAACCATAACATCATGCTACATGGTGAGCAACCATACCGGGTTCCCCAGCCCGAAGTCAAGAGTGCAGAAATTCCTCTTCCACTAGGGCTTTACCCTGAACATGCAAGCAGTTAGGAGGTCCCCTCTTTTACAGAATTTCTATCCTCTCGAAAGGACAATCGGCCATGCCCGCAACCACAGTGGTGGGCCAAGGGTGCTCCTACTTCACCCTCAGTAGTCTCTCCTTTAGCAAATAAAGACTACGCAGGCGCTCCAAGACTCACCGAATTCATGCAAGAGAAGGAGCCAGTCGGACCAGTGCAATAAATTCAGGCGGCACTTGAAGAAAAAGATAAATTGTCTCCCGAACCAGCCCCTCAAGAATACCTTGAGAGAAGGCATAAAAGGTCTGAAGGACTGAGGTTGACCAACGTTAGAATCACCAGAAGAATAGTGAAGCAGCTGAAGAGAATCCTTGCAAGTTTTTCTATCTAGGACATACTCTCCCTGGACGAAGAAAAAAGGCAAGCCGTTATCACGGCCCTACAAACCCCAACATACTTTGATAGCTATTTTGCCGAGGCACAATCAGGGGTGGCTATGACATTCATGGAAGAAGGCATGCTTCTGCCCTCTATCAACCACAATAGACCGCTCTACATGACGGGGCAATTGAATGGCCAACCAATAGGTAGAATTCTAGTTGACCCAGGGGCGGCAGTAAACATAATCCCCTATCGGGTATATCAGAAGTACTACTTTGATGTGCACCTGATCGAGGTTAGTGATATGAGAATTGTTGGCTTTAACCAGAAATTTGAAGTCCCCATGGGCGTGGCAGAGTTTGAACTCTCACTCGGCGACTTCACTACCAAAGTGTAGTTCCACATGATAAATTCTGATACATCATACATGGCGCTTTTCGGCCGGCCATTGATGCATCAAAATCAGGTGGTGGCCTCCACCCTCCACCAATGCATAAAATACCCTCGGAATGGGAAAGAAGAAAGAGTGTTCGCCGACTTACACCCTTTCGAGGTCTTCAAATGTCACTTATTAGATGCTTCGCTGTATCTAGAGAAGCCGAAGAAGCCTACCCCTCCAGCCTAAGACAAGGGGAAGAAGAAAATAGAATCCGGCACCTGGTTTCCTCTGCTGCCGCCTGATTACTTGGCTCCCCCAGAGGTGTCACTCATATCTGAGGAAGACGGAGACCTCAGAGCATTCCAACTCAGCATTTACCCTAAACCGGGGGCACTAAAACTCGAAGAGCTACTTGGTGATGTTGAGGTCCCGCCAGGGATCATCAAGCCCATAGCTGATGCAGACTGTTAGACAGTTGAAGTATTGAAGATCCTGGAGGTTCTTAATCTCGATGGTCAACCTACCATGTTCTATGTGGTCAATGAGCAGCCTGCAACAAGGGATGATGATTGTAGAATCCTGTAGATGCCTAATTTTGGACATCCCACGGACCCTTGTCTAGCAATCATTGAAGTGACACCTTCTCATTGGTTGATTGGTAGTGTGGGGTCTTATCCTCGTTTAGGTAGGTTCCACCCTGTTCCTTCGCAGATCCAACTTTGCAGTAAGTGTGGCAAATTTTTCAAGGCTTTATACACATTCCATGCACTAATCTCTAGGCAGCCAGGGTGATGGCTGTCCAGAACCCAAGATGGCCAGACTGTTGGCCGCCTAGCCAAGGCGGCCAGACATCCTTGGTGGCCACAAAGTTGGCCGCCCACCTCTTCTGGACGGCCATCGACCTGGCCTCCCAGACCGTCAAGAAGGCCACTGCCTTGGCAGCCCATCTCCTTTGGACGACCATCACCCTGGCCGCCTCCTGTCAACTGTCCGTCAACCCCATGATCCGCCCACTCCGGGCACGTCCTCCGCAGCTTCTCCTACTCTAGGGGGGTTCAAGACTCATGTTGCTTACACATAATCTACTTTTGAATGATTTTCATAGAGGGAAATCGCCGACATACAAAACCCCCGTTCGAAACCATCTGACGGGCGGGGGGGGGGGGGTGGGACATTTTGGGAGGAGGAGAGGTTCTGGCAGTTGGGAGCCGATAGAGAGAGCTGTGAGCACGATAGCGCCTTCACTGACCTTCCCCTAGTAGAAGAATCTGAACTCGAGGAGCTCCGGTGGGGGAGAGTCCATCTTGCAGGAGGTGGCCATCCACATGGCCGCCTACCACCTCTAAACGGCCATACACTTAGTTGCCTTCCTCCAGTCGACGGACAAACCCCGTCCCTCTTTCTCTATTCTCTATTTTGTTGCATTTTACTTCATTATACTACATACACGCATGCTAGATTTTGCCTAGATCTCTTTCTTTAAAGAGGTTTTCCAATCTAAAACATAGGGAAGGCGGATGGTCGAAAGTCTCTGCCATCCCCCTTCTCGCCCCACTTCCCGGTAGGATCACCCCCATTTGCATGTTTTCCTCTTTGGTTCGAGCATATACTACGCTGTCACAGTCAAATGGGTTTATTCTCTTTGTTTGCTGGTTAACTTGCAGGAACTTCATCATCGACTTGCAGAGCTCCACGTTTATGGCTGGTCGAGACCGAGGACTGGAAGCACCCACATTCTCCCGTTCCTAAGGCGTTCACGATCATCCTACCCCTGTGAGGCTCAGGTATTAGCCTCTGGCAATCACATTAATCATTTCTTTCTGACCTGTGCACTCTAGGTAGTAGCATCATAATTCGGAGGGAGGACACACGCCACGACTACCAACACACACCTACCAACTTTCGGCACCTTCAACCTCCTGGCGATCACGATGGGACCCTAATTGCTCACTGTGAGTCCTTAAATTGAACTTTATTGCATTTAGTTTCTAGCAAATATCCTTTTCTTATTTTATTTTTCATTTTTAGTTACCCACGGCGCATGTTTCTGCATGGTTTACTTGCAAGACCAAAACAGGTGGCGGCCAGGTGTCTGGCCACCCAGGTACAAAGGTTGCCAAAGACCAGGCCTCCGACCATCCTGGAAGGCCAAAGACATGGCCGCCCAGGTTCCCAAGGTGGCCATCGAGTTGGCCGCCTTCGGTTCACATTTATGCTTCCATTTCAATCATGTTTGCATAGTTTAGCTTCTATTTTGTATATTTTTGGTTCAATTTGTTCTAACATTATAGGTTGAGTCTGGGGTGGGCTTATGAAAAGCCGGCATCACATCCATTAGGAACACCCTCCCTTTGATTTGGACTCTTCACCCGGGGATTCCCACCCGAGTGTAAATAGTCCTTTTCAATTGGGAACCTCCGTGAGCCCGCGCGAATAGTTGATTCCTACACGGTCGCCGGGCAGGTTGTATCTTCGAAGTCCTATTAGATTTTCTAAAGGTGTTTAAGTGAGATTTATCTTAGGATTATCTCGGAGTTTGGCCTTGATTCCCCTATAAAATTGCATGCTTATCTAAGAGGGAACAAGTTTAAATTGGACTAATCTCCGGATTAGCCTAAGCTAAAAATTGTGGGCCGCATTGTTTGAATACATGCTTGTTGTTAGATACCATTAATTCATTCCTAATTGGCTTTAAAAATTCCACTTCAATTTTCTAAATGTTAATTAGGTTGAGTTTCAATGGACCAATGTGATTCTAACATGCATGTCAATGATGAGGATGACCTTGAATTCTATGACACACAAATCCGACTTGATGCCGAGGAAGATACACCCAATGGTTTCATTGGGATGTGTCAAAGTTCAGAAATTGATGTACATCAAAGCAAAAATAGTGAAGAATTATCCTCCGAAAGCTAAGAGTCCATCAATGTCAAAACCCCATCAATGTCCCCAAAAGAAGACCAAGAGCTAGCTAGAGTATTATCTCAGTACTCCCCTAACTATTTCGTTGCTCTAGCTTCTTGAAGAAGATCACATCTCAATACTCAATCCATTCCAAGGAGATCTCCAATTCCAATGTCAAACTCATTCAATAGGACTCATTTCTGTGTTCCAAATCAACCTAACCATCCTCTTCGCTCTCAAGCGGTTGCATCCTCTCCGATTTCTCATGCTATGCCTAATGTCAATGCACCCCTTAGGCAATCCAATCTCATATCCCGACAAGAGGTTGAAAGGTATGTCCGGCAAGTAGTTGCCGAAAGCCTCCCCAAACCTCAACGTCATTCCTTCACTAGCTATTGTAAACTTCCGAATGCTTATTTTCCCCCGGGTTTCAAAGCCCCCAAATATCGGAAGTATGATGGTTCCACTGATCCACATGAACATCTCTCTTGCTTCCTAATGGATTCTTATCAATGGCTTTATGATCGGGTCTTCCTAGTTCATCTCTTTCAAAAATTTCTATAAGGAGAGGCCTTTAGATGGTTCTCTTCACTCTCGGCCATTGATCTTATCAACTTTGATGTTGTGTCCAAGCGTTTCATCGCTCATTTTGGCCACATGGCTAGCGTAGCTCCCACTCTCACAGACCTTATCATGGAAAAGATGAAGCCCGACAAGGACTTCATTCAATTCGCTAATAGGTGGAGAGCTATGACTTCTATGTCTAGGATTGCCATCCCGGAATCTTAAGCCATCACCATTCTAGTCAATAATGCAACTCCTCAGCTCCGTGCTATCTTGATGCTTAGCAAGTTTCACACATTCACTCAACTCTACAAAAGAGCTCATGTTGTCCAAGCTCAGCTCAAGAATTCTTCCTTTCTATTCTTCCTTGATGATTGCAATGTCCCAACTTCAGAAGGGACACCTTCCTATGATCACATCAATCCCTTCCATCAACCTTTTAATCTCACCAACCATGAGGTTGCCATTGCAAGCCGCGACGCGCGTATGAAGGGGCAAGGGAATGCCCCTAATTCTTTTCCTTTCCATCAATCACCTCATGTTCCATCCTACACTCAGGAAGGGGTTAGCCATGGTTAGGGATAATCAAGAGTCCAGGCTAATGGAAAGAGGAAAACATTGGCAATATGATGAGGAAGAAGTGGCGAATGATCAACCCATAGTGTACTCGGACATAGGGAACATGATTGGCCATGAACAAGGGACAAGACCTTTGGTCTTGATCCGGCCAAGGAATGAACCACCTTGACAAAGCCAAGACATTCCTCCTTCCACTCCAACTCCACCTCAAGGGGCAAGACCCTTAGTTTTCATTCTGCCTAAGGGCCCATCATCTACTCGGCAATCAAATGATGGTGTCTCTTCTCCGCTCATGGCGTAGGATCATTCAACTTTATCCACTTCTCACCAAGACACCTCACGGGAAGAGCTACTATCATCTATTAATTTAACCAAATCAGCTCCTACCCCAACCATGCTACCGACTCAATTTGAACCAACTCCTATTGTAGATGAGTCATTTGTGACCCCTACCCCTATTGATGTAGCTATAATTCATCTTCCACAACATGAATCATCCATTTTGATGAATCAGATTCTGGATTTGCTCTCCCAAATCAAGATGTCATTCCAATTATCCAATCAAGCTCTTCACATATCGCTAACCCCCAGATTGCTCCTGCTTTAAAAATTTTAGCCGACATCTCCATGGTGTTGGGCCCGACCACGATCATGTCGTCAAAGGACAAGGAGCCCATCGTCTCCACCCTAGATGCCTACCAATCTACTCCATCCTCCGAATTCTTTGAGTCACCCGTACCTAGGGAGAAACCTCAAGATGTAGGATGGCACATAATGTCGAAGATGGGCTATGCAGCTGGTGCAGGGTTAGGTAAGGATGAACAAGGGATTCAAGAGCCGATTGAGGAAAATGGAATAATTGAGAGATATGGATTAGGGTGTCAACTAACTAAGGTTAGCAAAGATGAATCAAACAGGTGGAATTTGCACGATCATTTTGTTAAGGAGTCCTATCCATTGGAAGAGAGAATTGTCAATGTAGAAACATGCCATGAAGATGAACATGTGGATCCGAAGAAAAAGCTAGATGAAGTAGACATAGAGGATTTGGGTTTATTAAAACTATTCTCTGAAGAATCATTGTCCTACTCCATAACCCAAGAAGAAATTCATGAAGCCAAAGGAGAATCGACTTTGTTAGTCATCCTCTATTTTCTATTCCTCTTGTTCACGTCCCTCAAACGAGGTTCCATCTTCAAAGCTGATCAATTCCAAAAGGCAAAGCTTGAAGCTGTCATTGAGGAGCCCACTCTAGGTGCAGAACTCTCATATCATGATTCCCCAGCTCAAGAACCTTCATCCACCACCCTTAATCACATAGTTTCAATCAACAGCCCTGTCAGGGGCATTTGCTCTGTATATAATAGGTCAGATTTAGAAGAGTCCAAACCTTTGGCTACACCACACAAGAAGATTTGGGGCACCCGAATTCTCTACCAACTTTGGTCAGGTCGAGCCGAAAGTTATAACTAGTTAACTCAAATCTTAATGTTTAGTTTAATGAATTCAATAAAACTGTTACAAGATGAAGAACGTTCTAACCCGCCTCCTATGGACAAACAAATTCAAGTCAAAAAAACCATTAATCCTAGTAGGTATAGGGGTCATGTCCATGGCCACGTACTTGCTTACCATTCACTTGAACCTTGTTTTCGGCCTACCAAGGTGGTGGATTGCTCCTCTTCCTCTATCCAGCCGTCCACAGAGTGCCCAGACGATACCGTCCGCTCTGTACGAACCCTTGTACATAGCTAACAACCCAAAATCACCAAAAAATGGAAAATCCAAACCAAAAATCCAACAAAAAATCAGAATTCAAAGAAAATCAACAGTCTGGCAGCTGCCTTGTGTTTCAATCTCCATCCTTCATGCATGATAAGGTTAGGTTGCATTAAAACCTCAGTTGGTTAAGACTTTGATCTACTAGAACCGAGAAGAATTCTATCTAGCTAAGCTAATGCTCCAAGGGGCAGGCAATATGCACACACTCACATGCTTTCAAAATATGGCAACGGCCTAAAACAGGTGACTATCCCGAAGATTTCTTGAAGAGACCAAAATCCTCCTTTTCCTCTCTACTCGACCGATCAAGACAGTCGGCACTCTTAAGACATTGAGCTCAGCAGCTGAAATGTAATACCCTCAGGTGAGAGTAGGACTCACCTTCTCTACAAAATGAGACCAGAGCACGGAAGCAACTGGGAGCCTAAGTTTGGCATGATGGCATTGTCATCAGGATAAGTTGTAACCGGCGAGACTATCATTCGAGAAATCTAGAGGCCTAAATCAACCTAGATGTACGCTCAGGATACCTGGGAAGGTTGTAGAAAGAGCCTATCCTTCCTTCATTGTTGTGATGATTTTCAGCAATTGCTAGACGTTGGCCCCAAAAAATTGAAATATGATGAAAATCCACAATAAAATCACAAAATCAAACCCCCCAAAAAATAATAATTAAATATTCAAAATTCTAAAAAAAATGGAGGGACATCTCCCCGATACTTGCATCTCACCCACACCACCTCCTTTCCTTCATCATTGCCCCACAATTGCGTATCCCAAAGGCTACTCCCCTTTCTTCATTCCATCCCACCAGGGGATTTATACTTTCACTGCTATCAACACCCAAACTAGGGACAAATTGCACGCCCATCTGCCCATCCAAACTAGTCCAAATCCATGGCTATCTTGTCGGGAGGTGGAGCACTCCTCGTTCCTTCGCTTTCCATGAATCTTAATGGCAATTGAACTTCACCAGCTCAGCACTTCAATTTGAGTCCTAAGCAAATGAAACCTTCATATCACTTGATTTTCAATAGATGCCGGGTTCGTTATGAGTATCTTTTTCCTTACACTTTCTACTCCATACCCCCCTGATCGGACAAACGTCCTACCTATGCCAACTTGTCCAAGATAGACTTTAGCTATGGAGCTTGAAATATCCTTTTATTGGTCTTTCCCCAACCAGACACCTCAAAGAGGTCAATTGATGTGCTAGGTGAAGTTATGATAGGCGCTTCCCTATCATCGGGAATGGTCACCGCCGGGGACGTACTTACGCCCTGGTGACCATCCCTGCAGAATTCAATTTTGCCCATTAGGCCCACTGTTAAGCTGAAGGAGGATGTTTGCTTTCCCTACCCACTTACCTTGGTGAATGCTTCCTCTTTGAATGCTTATTTACTTATGAACTTCACTAATGTGTGTTTATGTAGCTACAGGTCATATAGCATCGAGATTCGTCTCACATCGCCTTCTCCTACTATATGTATACTATATTATATAGAGCCCAAGGGCTAATAACTTCGGGTGCATGAACTCTGAGTTCCTCTCTAATAAAAACAATGAGGGGTATATGGTCCCTAAGTTATTCGACGGCCGTTTGGTTTCTTGATTGACCTCGGGATGACGGACTCGTCGGACTATCGACCGACGTCTTTCCCGGAACCAGACAATGCTACCTCTGGATATGCATTAGGTAGTTTTTTCCCTTTAAACCCAGCATGTATCATATAGGTCCCTTTTAGTCCCACCATTGATCATAAAAAAATAAAAAAACAAAAAAAAGATGTATTTAGAGAAGCATGGCATGCACTCGTGCAGGAAGAAGGAGACAAGGGTCGAGAGAAGGGTTTACCAATCAATCTCCCATGGACTCTATCCCTCTTTTGTCAACCATCCAAGTTCTTCAATTCCATCACCTTTTTGTTGTCTACCTTATTCCACTCCGATTTGACAAGTCGAGAGTGTGTTTTGCATGTGATCATCATGAGTATTCTGAGATTGGAAGGTCATTTTCTCTTATCCTGATTTTTTGTTACCCGCTCTTGTTTTGGGTCTTGTATCTCCTTGAGCTGGATTACGTTCATCCCCTCAAGTCCCGCTGCGCTATGGTAGGGGGTCCCACAAGACTGTAGATACAAGCCCTCTTAGATTCCTTTTCCTTCCTTCCTCCCCTTTTGAATGACCTCTCTGGTCTCATTATGCTTGTCCGTTCATATATGCAGCTCAATCTCGACTCGAGAATCTCCTTGAGCAGGATATCCTTATTAGGCTTGTTTCTTTACCGAAACACCCATTTATCAGTCCTCCCTTGCAAAATGGGCGTTCCGGAGGGGCATTTGTAGATGCCTAATTTCAGACATCCCGCGGACCCTTATCTAGTGATCATTGAAGTGACACCTTTTCCTTGGTTGATTGGTAGTGTGGGGTCTTATCCTCGTTTAGGTAGGCTCCATCATGTCCCTTCGCGGATCCAACTTCGTGGTAAGTTGGTGGGGGGTTTTATCCTCGTTTAGATCAACTTGCAGAGCTCCGCATTCTTGGCCGGCCAAGAGCGAGGATAGGAAGCACCCACATTCTCTCGTTCCTAAGACGTTCATGATCATCCTACCCCTATGAGGCTAAGGTATTAGCCTCTAGCGATCATATTTTTCCTTTCTTTCTAACCTGTACACTGTAGGTAGCAGCAGCATAGTTTGGAGGGAGGCAACACGCCACGACTACCATCGCGCACCTACCACCTTCCGGCGCCTACAATTCCCCGAAGAGATGCATGATCCACCTGTCCCAATTATGGGACTCCCCTATATCACTAGCCGTGCGATCAAGCTAGCCAGAAAATAATAGATCTCCTTTTGTCAACCTTCCAGTCAAAAGAAGATGTTCAAAGAACTATGGTATCCATCAAACTTGGATAGAAGACTGCTACAAATTACTTAGCACCCGGGACTGGATTTCTCTATAGAAGACTATCAAAAAATCGATATGATTTCTACCTACACCGTAACGAGTGAAGACCCCCCGGTGGCAATTTATGATGAATACATAGGAGACTATGAAATAGATGAGCCATCGACTGAATTGAAGGGCTCGGACCCTCCTCGACCACGAGTGCATAATGATCATGGAGCTGATGCTCCATGCAGATGCTGGGAGTCCATCTCAACGCAAGCAACTACAATTCCCAGCAACAACTCACAAGAGTCAAAAGTTGAAGAAAGTAATCCCACCCTTGAGTGCGCTCCACCCATAAGCCGGCATCCAGGCTGCATAGAGTGTTAGTCCCAGGGTAGGTGAGTGGACAAGAAGGGGGGATTGAATTGTCTCCCACACTAGATGGCAAATTAAAACACTACGCAGTAGAATTGATAACTTTTAACGAGATTGGAGAATTAACTAAACAAGGTAACTAAATTCTCTCAATCTCTCCGATCTCACAAAATCACACACATGGATATAACATACAAATCACACAAACACACAAACCAAACTACAGTGCACAATGATTTTTAAGGTGGTTCGGGACCACGACGGGCTCCGTACGTCCACCCCTTACCAAACCGGTAAGGCTTCACTCAGGGATAAATCCCAAACACAGACGCGACGCTCCAAACACACACGGGGACATGCCCCAACACACACACACACGGAGACGGAGTCTCCCACACGATCCGACCACGGATCAAACCACACACACACACGCTGCAACAACAGCATCACAATGAATCCACAACCGTACGCAGACGGTCACACACACACAATGTATTTTCAGGTTCAGAAAATAAACACATATTTACAAATCATGCTCAAACCACAATACAATACATGATAACCATCATAAATAAGTAGAAATAGAACGTGAAGTATTTTCCCCCTTGTTTCCAAGACGAATGGATAGAGTTGATCGAAGCTCCAATCGGACGATGACGATTTCGACGTCCTCTCGTTCCTCTCCTTGATCCGTTGCTCTTTTCCTTCTTCCTTGAACTCCAGAAACCACTTGGAGGAGATGAAATCTCTCTCTCCTCTTTCTCTTTTCTTCCTTTCTTCTTCCTTCTCCTGCAAGATAATAATCTATAAGCTCAAAATATGGAGTTCTTGTTAAATTCGCAAGTCACACGTATGCATATATAGGAGACATCAAAAGTCCATTATAACCCTTCTAGAATCATCCAAAAAGACCATAATATGACTCCTAAGAACATAGGGGCAAAAGGGTAAAGGTTAGAGCACAAATAGATTGGGTTTAGTGGGTTTTCAAATTCACGTATTTGGGGTTCACCGGTTTCGGCCGACCTAAACACTGGGTCGGTCGACCTAAATTTTATAGGAAAATTTTCAGGCTGTATTGCCAATTTCGGTCGACCTAACCTACTCGGTCGGTTGACCAAAATTCAGTAAGTCCCAGATTTTTGTATAAAACTTAAATCTACACTCCCTTACGCAAATTACATAAAATGTGAACTTGAAAGCCCAATTGACAAGGAGTGTATGAACATATAGAAAAGCATTCAACCGATCATTTTTGCAAACCAAAATTTAGTATCAATCAACCTAATGTTTAATTAACATGAATGCTCAATATGATGTCAAAACACAACCATTGTTTGTTTAAGAACCTTAAATATGTTTCCATCATTTAAAACCCCTTCTTGAATATGCAAGAAGGCCCCTTGAAAACATAGTTGACATACCTAACTTGATCAACATATGACCATGAATATGAACAGGGTGTGAGAATTAAAATGGCCAATTTCTACCAATCTTCACCTGAAATGATTAATCAACATGCAAGCTCAAAAGTCCCATGAAGAATATTCATGAAGGCACAAGCAAGAACTCAGTTTTGCTAAACGAAAACTCTTAGCATATAACCAAGGAAGCTTAAAAACCTCTCTGAAGAACATGGATTGAGTACGTTCAAAAGATTAAGAGCTCATGATAAAAATCCATGAAAACCATGAATTTAAACAACAAGTATGAGCCCCAAAATCCATTTACATCTCAACCATATTTGAATATGGTCCATGTAAGAATTGCAAGAAGTATAATCATGAAAACCCATACATTCATTTCCACAAATAAGCATCATCAAATCGATTTCCACCAAGTTTAACAAAAGCACTTCCATTTGCATTCTAGGCCACAATGACCCCATTAAGAATATGCATGAAGATACCAAATGAATATATGCAACACAGAAAGCACAAAGAACTTGGTCATTCTAACTTAATATGGCCATTGTATTCAAACATGTATTACCCTCAGAATCAATGAGAGAAAGGATGTAAACCACATGAACAATTTTATCATCCTTCTCAGGGTTCAATCAAAGCATGAGAAACTCTTTACAATCTCATATAGCATGTAGCAATGAGTTCTTCTAAATTCTAAGACATATGAAACATGACAATGATCATAAATGCACACTATCATCAAAATCATATGCAAACATACATATGATTTAGTTATCATCAAAAACATAAACATGTGCAAGGCACAAAATAATCTCCCCCTTTTTGATGATGATAAACTCTATGACTTTATGATTGACATGACAATATGATTTGATGACGCAAGTCACACAAAGATCCTTCTCTTCATTTGACACGAACATAAATCTTTCTCCCCCTTTGACATTATCAAAAAGTGGGAGGAAGGCAATGAAGTTCAAATTTTAGCATGATAGATTAATGAATCAATAAAAACGCACATCAGAAGATTGGATGATCCAATAGCACAAGGAACAACAAGATGTTTCATGGAATGTCATTAACACATCAAATGATTTTCTTTGATTTTCAGATTTTCAGATTTTTTAGTTTTCGTGTGAGATGAATGAAGCTAGATGTAAATAAATGATGACATATGACATGCACATACTGCAACTAAGTAGATATATATATATATATATATATATATATATATATATATACATGCAACATAGCTCCCCCTTACTTATTTAAGAAGGGAATAGGTATAAGAAAAGTGCATGAGAGTCAAAACAACTAGGATGTTCATGTGCACCTAGGAGATGTGCAATCATATCGAAGAGTTATGCAATAGTCAATGCAGTCAATCAATTTTCTGAATAGATATTAAATCAAATTTCTAAATATGTAAGTGAATAACATGAAAATAGATTGTTGCAATATAGATATTCATATTTTTAAATCAACACAATGAGAGAGTATACAGACTGCACTTTAATTTATGAGAACAGCGTATTGTAGGCTACACTCTGTCACAAAGAATTTTTATCAAAATTTTTCAACTCAAGCAAATCACATTGACATTCAGAATTTTTTCTTGAGTGATCAAGTTCAAATAACTCCTTTTCATGCAAGGAGACACATGGAGCTCATGTCAGACTCTCCGATTACTCAGAACATTGACCATTTCACCTCATTTTGAACAGAGATACTACAGTACAATACCTTTCAGAAATGAACCACATCATGTCTCAGGTGACGTGTATCTAGTTTACTCAGTGAGACTAAGCATTGCTCTGCCATTTTTTTCAGATTCTTTCTAAAAACAAATAGGAAGGTAGCTTTTTCCTCAACTGCCTCTTCAGCATACATGCAGTAAGTTTAATATCTCTAGAGTGTTGAAAGGAAATTCTTATATCCTTATGTTTAACACTCATTTTCACATTTTGTGTAAAAAGTGTGCGAATTTGATTAAGCATGTATACCGAAAATTTTATGAACACATAATAGTGTAGCTCCCCCTATCTAGATGCACTTATAAAATATTTACTCCCTCTGAGTGTGTGACATGAAACACACCTGTGATGACTCATATGCAACATTATTTAGCAAGGAGTATGAAGTCTTAGAAGTTCCAAAGACGTGGGTGATTAGCATATAATAACATGCAAGCACACAATGGGAAAACATGCAGTATGCAATGTAAAATGTAATGTGATGCAAATTTTTAGATTTTATTTGAAAGTTCTAAATACATCGTAAAATGTAACATGAATGCAAAACGTGAATTTTTAGTTTTTCATTTGAATGATCTAAATGCATCTAATGCATGAGTTCTAACCTAACGTATGCAACCTATAACAATATGAGAATTGCAATGCAAGATGCAAAAGTAAGATGCAAGAGCTTGATTTTCAGAATATCATGACAGATTGCACACGAAAACATTCACATTCAAATGATGAACAACAAGCATTTTCCATGACATGGCCTTTATGAACAAGGGTGCAAAAATAATCAAAATTAAGCAATGCAACCCAAATATTTTCAGAAATTCTTCAAAAATAGATTTTCAATAGCATTTCAGAAGTTTAGAGATCATCTACAAGCCAAACTGATTTTACAAGTTCTGGTATGAGGCGGAGGTAAAAGTCTGAAGACCGTACTCACACATAGTGAGAGTTTCCAACTGGACATAATCCAATCTTCCACAAACACCATTTGTTATACAAGATATGCAGTTAAGTTCAAATGTGCTATCAAAATATACAGTTCATATTGAAATATATTCAATGGTCAATGATCTCATAAACACTCCTCAAGATTTTTAATTCTATTCAACCAATTAGACAAATTCATCACATCAAGTTTGAGGAATAACAAGTCAGATTTTTTAGAAGTGATACTTGTCATATGAACAATGTCACCAAGTGACATAAGCCATTGCAGAGATTTCAGGGATTCACCTTTTCAAGAATCATGTGCATAGAATCATGATTAATTCAGCTTTAGTAATTGGAAACAGATGCAATTCCCAAAAATCTGAGTTAGATTCATAATTTAAAATCATTCATTTAAAAACACACTCCCCCTTACAATGTGCATAATTTTCACAATTGACATTTTATGAAAATCATGCATCCTATGACTTAAATGAATAATTGACTCATGGTACTAGACGGAGGCACATTCTCACGCATGGTGATAGATTTCAGACAGGAATGACCCGCCCTTCCTCAAATCACCATTTAATATACCATGTAGTCATGTAATAATGAATAGATAGATGCAATGCAAGCTCATAAGAAAAATAGATTTTTCATGATTTTCATGAATAGAAATTCACTTAAAATAAATTTTAGATTTTCAAAGACAATTCAAAATTTTATTTTCAAAACATGTGCCTTGAGCAGCCATTATTTTCCAAGCCTTCCACTTGGATTCAAGGCATTCCTGCAACAAAATTCTCATTTGATAGTTTTGGGTACCCAAACCTTCTTGGGTCCTAGATGGTTAACATGAGTATTCAATTTCTTTAAGACATTCAAATCATCAGATTTCATCAATGAATAGTCATACATAATATGCCCTAACTCAGCACAGTAATGACAACAACTAAAAGATCTCACTGTTTTCTTGTATGCATAAGCATTGAATTTCTGTGATTTAAGAAAAGTGTTTTTACTTTCAACATGGAAATTTTTCTTTTTCATTGCATGATAGTTGTCATTTTCCTTTTGAAAGTAAGATTTCATCAAGTGACCATATTTCCCACAAATATAACAATACAATGGGTGAACTCTATTATATGGTCGTTTTGCATGAACATAGAAAATTTTAAATCAATTTCTCCTTTTTGAAAACTTCTTTAAGTTTTTCAAATCATTTTTTCTATCACATGCTTTCAAATTATCATTCTTCAACACATAATAATCACTGAAAACATGACCATACTTGTCACAATAGAAACATGACACACTTCTTTTTCTTTTTGAAACAAGGTGATTTTTGTATATTTTTGAGTCATCCTTTTTCATAACAAAACAATCATTCATCACATGACCATGTTTACCACAATAAAATCATGAGACATTTTTGTTGGTAACATGGTGTTTAAGATTGTGCTTCCTAGCATGGACTTTTGTATAAGTAGAATTATTTTTCAACTTCGAATCTTGGTTCAATTTTTGCTTAACATCATATTTCTGGGTTTTGTTTTTAACATGCTGAAACCAGTGAACGTTCGATGAACTAGCTACATCCGAACCCAAGACAATAGATGTATACAGTTTGTTTTCAAAACTCTTTTTGTTCACCAGATTGTAGCCAAGGCCTTCCTTTTCATAGTTCACTTTGGTTCCCAAAAGTTTATCAAGATTTTCTTTTCCTTTGACAAAAGTAGACAATGAAGCATTCAAATGAATAATTTCTTTTTCAAGGGATGTAATATGTAATTCATAGCTAGCTATCTCCTATTCACTACAAATAACACATTCATTCAATACTCTATTTACAGTTTTATAACTTTCAAGCTCTTGTTCTAGCACATGTAATTTTTCACATTCATCAACAACCAAACTTTTTCCCTTTTCAAAAACAAGCAGTTTCTCAGACATGGTTGTATTTAGATGTTTCAATTTTTCATTCTATTCTCTAATACATGAAATGGTTTCTTCATGTTTTTGAATATCAATAAAGAATGATTCATTTTCAAATTTCAATTTGAAGCATCTATCACATGAATAATTTTCGATTTCAAATTTTTCTAGATTTTTTAAATTACTTTCAAGTAAAGAGTTCTGAATTAACAAAACACAATTTTCCCTTTTGAGTTCTTCAAGTTCATAACACTTATCACAAGAAGCATTATCATGAAAAGCATGTTAAGGTTTCTTTTTATGTTTTCTATTTTTAGATTTAACCTTCTTATACTTTTCAACTAATTCATCATACAAATCTATAAGCTCTTCAAAAGAGATTTCCTCATCTTCCGAGTCTGGCTCGGAGCTTTCCTTGCTTGTTGTATCTTGCTTGTCAGCCATCAAGCACTCACTATCCTTTATTCCCTTGTAATTCTCGATAAAGCATTTCAATATCTCCCTAGCCGTCCTGCATGAGGAAACAAGTGAAATTTTGTGAAGATTAATTGAACTTCTAAAAATGTATAAAAGCTTAAAGTTGTCTTTGTATCTCCTCACATGTTCGACAGTCCAATTAGACTCATCATTAGGCAACCCATATGAATCATGCTTAACTAAATCCAAGAGTTTGAGATTAATGGTTTTAACATAACAACTCATGTGCCCAAGCTATTCATTGAAATTTGAACCATTAAAACGAGGAGGTGGAGAAGACAAACAAGTGTTATACATGATGCTTAGAAAAAGCTCACCGAGATCTCTCTCTATAGGTCGTGAGACCTCAAGAAGATAGAGCCGTGGCTTTGATACCAATTGTTGGTCCCGGGGTAGGCGAGCGGACAAGAAGGGAGGGTTGAATTGTCCCCCACACTAGATGGAAAATTAGAACACTACGCACCGGAATTGACAACTTTTAACGAGATTGATGAATTAACTAAATAAGGTAACTATATTCTCTCAATCTCTCTGATCTCACACGATCACACACACAGATATAACATGCAAACCACACAAACGCACAAACCAAACCATAGTGCACAATGATTTTTAAGGTGATTCGGGACCACGATGGGCTCCCTATGTTCACCCCTTACCAAACTGATAAGGCTTCACTCGGGATAAATCCCCAACACGGAGGAAATGCTCCAAATACACACGGGGACACGCCCCAACACACACACACACACACACAGACGGAGTCTATCACATGATCTGACCACGGATCAAAACACACACACACACACACACACACACACACGGTGCAACAACCGCAGCACAACGAATCCACAACCGTATGCAGACGGTCACACATACACAGTGTATTTTCAGGTTCAAAAAATAAACGCAAATATCCAAATCATGCTCAAACCACAATACAACACATGATAACCATCACAAATAAGCAGAAATAGAATGTGAAGTATTTTCCCCCTTGTTTCCAGGACGAATGGATAGACTTGCTCGAAGCTCCAATCGGATGATGATGATTTTGATGTCCTCTCGTTCCTCTCCTCGATCCGCTGCTCTTTTCCTTCTTCCTTGAACTCCAGAAACCACTTGGAGGAGATGAAATCTTCCTCTCTTCTTTCTCTTTTCTTCCTCTCTTCTTCCTTCTCCTAAAAGATAAGAACTATAAGCTCAAAATATGGAGTTCTTGTTAAATTCATAGGTCACACAAATGCATATATAGGAGGCATCAAAAGTCCATTATAGCACTTCTAGAATCATCCAAAAGACCGTAATATGACTCCTAAGAACCTAAGGACAAAAGGGTAAAGGTTAGAGCATAAATAGATTAGGTTTAGTGGGTTTTCATATTCACGTATTTGGGGTTCTCCGATTTCGGTCGACCTAAACATTGGGTCGGTTGACCTAAATTTTACAGGAAATTTTTCAGGCATCACTGTCAATTTCGGTCGACCTAAGCTACTAGGTCGGTTGCCGAAATTCAGTAAGTCCCAGATTTTTGTATAAAACTCAAGGCTACACTCCCTTATGCAAATTACTTGAAATGTGAACTTGAAAGCCCAATTGACAAGGAATGTATGAACATATAGAAAAGCATTCAACCCTTCATTTTTGCCAACCAAAATTTAGTATCAATCAACCTAATGTTTAATTAACATGAATGCTCAATGTGATGTCAAAACCAAACCATTGTTTGTTTCAGAACCTTAAACATGTTTCCATCATTTAAAACCCTTCATGAATATGCAAGGAGGCCCTTTGAAAACATAGTTGACATACCTAACATGAGCAACATATGACCATGAATATGAACATGGTGTGAAAACCAAAATGGCCAATTTCTACCAATCTTCACATGAAATGATTAATCAACATGCAAGCTCAAAAGTCTCATGAAGAATATACATGAAGGTACAAGCAACAACTCAGTTTTGCTAAACGAACCCTCTTAGCATATAACCAAGAAAGCTCAAAAACCTCTTTGAAGAACATGGATTGAGTACATTCAAAACATTAAGAGCTCATGATAAAAATCCATGAAAACCATGAATTTAAACAACAAGTGTGAGCCCCAAAATCCATTTACATCTCAACCATATTTGAACATGGTCCATGTAAGAATTGCAAGAAGTATAATCATGAAAACACATACATCCATTTCAACAAATGAGCATCATCAAACCGATTTCAACCAAGATTAACAAAAGCACTTCCATTTGCATTCTAGGCCACAATGACCCCATTTAGAATATGCATGAAGATACCAAATGAATATATGCAACACGGAAAGCACAAGGAACTTGTTCATTCCAACTTCATATGGCCATTGCATTCAAACATGTATTGCCCTCAGAATCCATGAGAGAAAGGATGTAAACCACATGAACAATTTTATCATCATTCTCAGGGTTCAATCAAAGCATGAGAAACTCTTTACAATCTCATATAACATGTAGCAATGAGTTCTTCTAAATTCTAAGACATATGAAACATGGCAACGATCATGAATGCACACTATCATCAAAAGCATATGCAAACATACATAAGGTTTAGTTATCATCAAAAATATAAACAAGTGCATGGCACACAACACAAAGCATACACTGCCGACACCAAAGCTGATCATCCAGCCCAATCAGTAGCCAATGGCTCAAAAAAAGGGAAAGCTGAAATCCCGTCGCAAGGCGAAGTAAGATAGGAACATATCTATGAGGCCCTCGAAGTTGAAGAAGATGATGAAAGCTTCGTAGACCTATAGTCAGCTCCTCCGGAAATAGAAGATGGCGGCCAAGCCACTATCGACGAATTGGTCGAAATAAACCTCGGCACGGAAGATGATCCCAGGCCGACCTTCCTTAGTGCCCTCCTGCTACACAAGAAAGGGGGTCATACATAAAGTTGCTTCAAGGATTCCGAGATTATTTTGCTTGGAATTACAAAGAGATGCCAGGCCTTAGCCTTGTAATTGCCCAGCATATCTTGGCCATTGACCCTAAAGCCGAGCCGATGAAGCAATCACCCCGGTGAATGAGGCCCTAATTGATAAGTAAATTCTGCAAGGAGGTCGACAAGCTGATAGATGTTGACTTCATGGTGGAGAACCAATATACTACCAGGCTGGCCAACATTGTGCCTGTCAAGAGGAAAAACGGCCAGATTCGGATCTGTGTGGATTTTCGGGACCTGAATAAAGCCTATCCAAAGGATGATTTTTCGGTGTCAATCACCGAAGTAATGATCAATGCCACTACCGACCATGAGGCCTTGTCGTTCATGGATGGATCGTCCGGCTACAATCAGATCTAGATAGATGATCATGATAGAATACACACTGTTTTCCAGTCACCTAAAGGGATTTTTCATTACAAACGGATGCCCTTCGGTCTCAAGAATGTTGGCGCCACCTACCAAAGGATGATGACAAAAATATTTGACGAGTTGCTCTACAGCAAAGTTAAATGCTATATCGATGACTTGGTCGTCAAGACAAAGAAGAGGTAGTACCACCTGGCTGACCTCAGAATTATATTTGAAAGGCTGCGGTTGCATGAATTGAAAATGAATCTGATGAAGTGCGTTTTTGGCGTCTCCAGCGAAAAATTCCGGGGCTTCATCGAAAGATACCGGGGGATTGAGATAGACCCCGCAAACATTAGAGCTTTTCATAAGCTGCCTCTTCCTAGGTGCCTGATAGAATTACGGTCATTGCAAGGCCGACTAGCCTACATCCGTAGGTTCATCTCCAACTTGTCTGGCCGAGGCCAGCCGTTCCATAAATTGATGACAAAGGATACCCCGTTCCACTAGAGCAAAGAATGTCAAAAGGCCGTCAATCAATTGAAAGTATTCCTGAACACCCCGCCAGTTCTGGGGGCAGTGTCAAAGGGCGACCGCTGATCCTGTACATAGCCGCCACTGAATACTCGCTGGGGGCAATGCTCATCCAAAGGAATGAAGAGGGAAAAGAACAAGCCCTCTACTACCTCAACCGAAGACTGGTCGGGGTTGAAACGAAATATACAGCAATTGAAAGTGCCTGCCTCGCTCTTATCTTCGCAGTCAAGAAGATGAGGCATTACATGCTATCACATGAAGTCCAGATGATATCCAAGGACAATCCGGTCAAATATATACTCTCTCAGCCAATCCTAAAAGGGCGATTGGGCAAATGGGCCGTCATTCTCATGGAGTTTGATATCTCTTATGTAACACAAAAGGCCAGGCCATCGCGGACTCTTCTTTGCAGCACATCCAGTGCCTGAAGATTCTCCTTTGATCACGGAGCTCCCCGAAGATGAGACCGTAGAAGTGGGCAAGGTTCAACAAGCCACCTGGCAGCTACACTTTGACGGTGCTTCAAGAACAGAAACATCCCCGCAACGGCAAACAAGAATAAGAGCAGGGGCGGGCGTCATCCTCAAATCCCCTGAAGGAGAGGTGCTACACACCTCTTGTTCAATCAACAAAGCCTGCACAAACAATGATGCAGAATATGAAGTCTTAATTATCGGCCTCTAGGTGGCTCTCCAGTTGGATATCTGCATGATGCAAGTGTTTGGGAATTCAATGTTAATTGTCAAACAAATTCAGGAGCAATATGAAGTCCGGAAATCTAAATTACTCCCTTACCATGCTAAGGCGAAGCAGCTTATGGAGAAATTCTACTTCATTGAAATAAATCATGTCGACCAGTGTCAAAATGCGCAGGCCAATACCGCCTGATGAATCACTCAACATACGGGTGATCAACCGATGTCAGGTCCCCAGTGTGATAGAAGAAGAGACAAGTGGAGAAGAGCCTGAAGTGGCAACCGCAGAAATGGTCGGATCACACGACTGGCGTGAGCCCCTCATGCGATGCTTTAAACACTAGCAGCTGCCCAAGTAAAGGGAAGAAAAGATCAGGTTGATTCAAATAAAAGACTCTTGAAAAGTCAGAAACAGAATTTTATTCCCAATCATGGCGGACACAAAGAAGAAAATACTCCTTCGGTGCCTCTCTATGGAAGAAGCATGGAAAGTCTCGAAAGAATTTCATGCCGGGTCGGTTGGAGCACACCAAGCAGGGCCAAAGATGAAAATTGAAATTAAAAAGCTGGGCTACTACTGGCCGACAATGTTCGATGACTACTACAAGTACGACAAGTCGTGTCAAAAGTTCCAAGAGCATGCAACGGTCCCCAGGCGACCTCCAACATAGCTACATCCAACAGCACCCAGTTGGCCATTTGTCCAATGGGGAACAGATGTCGTGGGCCATCTGCCCCCATCCTCTAAAGGATACAAGTACATTCTGGCAATAACATACTATTTCTCCCACTAGGCAGAGGCTGCAGCCCTAAAAGAAGTGACAATAGAAATCGTGGCTCGATTTATCTGGCGAAATGTAATATTTTGATTTGGCATCCCCAACCGGATCGTCTCAGACAACGGAAGCCATTTTTGGAATCAATAGGTCTACAAATTGACCGAAAAGTACAAGATTGACTAGATGACATCCACTTCATACAACCCGCAGGCAAACGGGTTGGCTGAAGCATTCAATAAAACACTTTGCACCCTCCCGACGAAGACTGTCAATTCTAACAAAAAGGACTGGGAAGACAAGATGTATGAGGCGTTATGGGCGTACCGTACCATCTATAAAACCCCAACGGGATGTTCGCCCTTCTTTTTGGTGTACGGCTCGAAAGCAGTTGTCCCCATTGAACTAGAGGTACCCTCACTTTGTGTCGCCATCCAACATGAATTGGTCAAAGACGACCGGACAAACTTAGAACGAAGACTGGAAGACCTCTCCGACCTAGAAGGGAAGCCACCCCAGGCTCAACAGAACATACAGGTGTACCAGGCCCGCATAGCCCGCGCATTCGACAAGCTTGTCAAAGGGCGTGGATTCAAGAAAGGCGAACTCATGAAGGTCAAAAGAAGAGAGGTGATGGTTGCCAACCCTAAAGGCAAGCTGAATGAGAACTGGCTCAGGCCATATGTTTTCCAGAAAGTCTAAGAAGGAGGTACGTATGTGGTTGTCAACCATCGGGGGAGACTCAATTCTCACCCCTTAACGGAAGACATCTGAAACTAAATCACGCATCACTTCTCCAGTTCGATGAACAATTAAACCCCGCGCCTCACGTGGAACAAGAATGTCTCTCAGATCTCCCGTGAGACTATGCAATATTCATTCAAAAAAAAGAGAGAAAAAAAAAGAAGAAAAAAGAAAAAAAAGAAAAGAGAAGAAAAAAAAAGGAGAATGGAGAAACATAAAATATTTCATGTCCCCCTGACACATAAAACTTCTATCTTGGACCTTCTGTCCAGGCCAGTAAAAAAGACCATTGCTTTGACTCGGACCTTCCATCCTGGTCAATGAACAAAAAAAAACCCTTCTCCCTTCGACCCAGATCCTCCACCTGGATTCGGTGAACAAGAAGACCATCTTTCTTGCTTTGGCACTAACCCCGTGGCAATGAATAAACCACCACAATATTACAATCTCTAGTCCCACCGATGAAGAAACCTGCGGCTCGGACTTCCCATCCAAAGCCATGAACAAAAAGACACTTCCATTCTGGATCGGACTTTTCGTCGAGCTAAAGAATAAAAATACCCCTCATACACTCGGCAACCCCAACGCAGTAAAGAATGAAAAGACCCTCCTTTCTTTGGCTCGGACCTTCTGCCCATGTCAATGAATAAAAGGAACCCCCTTGCTTTGGCTCGGACCTTCCATCCAAGTCGATGAACAAAAAGGACCCTCTTCGCTCGGCCCGGATCTTCCTTCCAAGTCGATGAACAAAAAGAACTCGGCCTTACTTTGGCTCGGACCTTCCGTCCAAGTCGATGAACAAAAAGAACCCTCTTTGCTCAGCTCGGATCTTCCGTCCAAGTCGATGAATAAAAAATCCTCTTTGCTCGGCTCAGATCTTTCGTCCAAGTCGATGAATAAAAAATCCTCTTTGCTCGGCTCAGATCTTCTGTCTAAGTCGATGAACAAAAAGAACCCACTTGCTTTGGCTCGGACCTTCCGTCCAAGTCGATGAACAAAAAGAACCCTCTTCGCTCGGCTCGGATCTTTTGTCCAAGTCGATGAACAAAAAGAACTCTATTTGCATGGCTCGGATCTTCCGTCCAAGTCGATGAATAAAAAACCCTCTTTGCTCGGCTCGGACCTTCTGCCCAAGTCGATGAACTAAAATCCCCCTCTTTAGTTGGCTCGGACCTTCCGTCCAAGTCAATGAATAAAAAGACCCCTCTTTACCTAGCTCAGACCTTCCGTCCAAGTCAATTTAATAAAAAGACCCCTCTTTGCCTTGGCGCTCACCCCGTGCCAATGAATAAACCACGCCAGCTCCCGGCACCCTGCCGATACTAGGAAATAAACCCTTTGCTTTGAACTTTCCACCCGAATACATTAATTAGCACATAAATTCCCCCCGTTCCATTGAGTCCCTCTCAACAGCCTTCGGCTTGGACGTCTGTGGACGTCAAAAAAATGACGATGATGATCATACGGCATTCACGTCCACGTGCGAGTCGAAGATCGGAAAGTCGAATAAACCCTATGCCTCCTCCAAGCAGGATGAATACCTACCCGGTGCTCCGTCACCCAACATAGAAGCCCCTCGGGCTGAAGAGATGGCCCTGGCTCCCTACAAGGCGGTGTCGAAGGCCGAATCAAAAGAAACTCAAGAATTCAAGCACATGTTTGGCATGCGCCAGAAATCACTCAAAGTCCTGAACTGAGGCTCGGAGGCTCACAACTAAAGTAACGCGGGAGGGCAGGCGTCCATCCGAATCACCGCTAAGCCGGGAAGGAATCTAATGGGTCTTAAACCGGCATGGCTATACCTATACAGCCTTAAACCGGCGCGCCCCTTTCAACAGCCTTAAACCGGCGCGCCCCCCTTACTTATGCTTAATCCGGCGCGCCCCTTTGCATGATGTTAGTCCGGCGCACCCCTTTATATGTTGTTAATCCGGCGTGCACAACACCACGCCGGTTTTACTCAAATGTCATCCCATCCATCCTCCGATGCTCTGTTTCCTGATGAATCTCACGCGAAGTACAGAGAGGAGAAGAACAGTGCATTCAATGCCCGTCCCATAGCCATTTAAAGACTGCGGAGCTGTGCACACCCCAACTTGACAGCGCAATGGTGGCAGCAGTAGTAGATCTCCCGGCAGACCTGCGAACATCCCGTCCTCGGATGAATGACAGGGCACGGCTCGAACTAGCAGCAGCCAGCGCGACGAGTCGACTCCTAACGCTGATGCGAATGAGGCAGAGGTGGCGGGAAACCTCCCCCCACTGGCCATCCTTCGAAGAAAACGCAACCCATCCTATATATAGGTGGGTGGAAGAAGAAGAGAGCGGCTCAAACCCCCTCGGCTGTATGCAGTGAAGAGAAGAAGAAAAAGAAGAGGAGAAGGCCACCCGAAGAGAAGGAAGCTCCACCCATCCACGCCAGAGAGGTGAAGAAAGAAAGAGAGAGGAGAGGGAGAGTGAGAGGTGAGCTTGGAGGGGGAGGAGCTTGTGCTCCGTTCCCCCTCCCCCATCGATGTATTCCCTCCTTTCTCTCTACTGTACTCTCCCCCTTTCTCACTTTAGGGTAGATTCCCAGCTATATTTCCCTTTGCAAATGAATAAAAAGAGAAGTTCTTTTTGCAACACACGGTGTTCTTCTTCCTCCCTCTCTTTCCCTCTGCCTTCTCCTCATCCAGGCCCTTCGAAGCTTGCTTCTCCATAGCATGGCCTTCGGAGGAGTCCGTCAGGGGATGAACATTCATGGCCTCTCATGGCACACATTCGTCCCACTTATGAAACCATCACCCGTGAGCTGTGGGAGTTCTTGAAGGCTAGTCCTCGAGCTTCATACACTAACTGATGGGTTATTGGACCGCCGTGAGGTCTACATTTTGAGGTTCACCTAGGAGCAATCCATTTGCTGTTCCTCCATTTTCTCTGGCAAACGTCAGTCCGGGGGAGGTGCTGCCCAAATTTTGCCAGGGGAAGAACACGTAAGAACAGACAGACGAACAACTAAGCCCCCTGAATCAAGCTGAATCTCTGAGTTCCTGCACAAACTCTTCAAACGAAACACTTGAATCTTCATGCTAATCCACCTTAATAAACAATCAAAATACTTAAATCTCCTCTCCGCAAAGCTAATCCATCAATTGGACGAACAAACGAATCAACAAATCAACCCACAAGTGAAGAAAGAAGAAACAGAGCACAACATAGCCATTGGGTCGACCCAAACCGGCGGGGCGGCTCACCCGCACCCAAGCCATTCCAACAAGGGTTCCAACCCTAAGTTGGAACCCTCCCCTAGCTATAAAACATCTCTTGCCCCCCTCCTAGCCTTGCCACCAACCTTTGCAAGCCCTAAACAACCCTTCCTTGGCATCCAAGACATCAAGCCCTAGCCGCGGTTCTCCGGGTGGCATCCGCATGAAATCTTCCCCTTGTGGTTTAAAGCGTCATCTTTTGATCCTCATTCCCTTGAGGTAAGCTTCTGATGTCTGTGGAGGATCATAGATTCACACTTCTCGCATTTCTCCTTGGTTGAACCATCAAGATCTATACCACATCGGTGGGTTCTTTCGGTTTGTGTTTTAGATGGCCCCGAAGAAGCGTGCTTCTCGCAGAAGTGAGGCATCGAGCTCCAGGGAAGGGCGTCGATCTCAAACCGCCGCATCTCAGCCCGCAAGCAAAATCTTGGATCGGACCGTTCTACGTCCACGGGCGGTAAACTTTGAAAATCTTAGTCACCATCTACGTGGATTAGTTGATCTATTATGCAGCCAGCCAAACTTGCACATTTTCATGTCTATACATCGCCGCATTTACCCCAATCTGGTACACCAATTTTATAGCAATTTGGGGGTTTCGGGTGATGTTTCAGTTACCACGGTTAATGGACAGGAAATTATTTTGTCACCACACTTGTTGGGTCTTGCCTTTGACTTGCCAAATGAAGGATATGCATTTGGAGATGTAGAAATTTCGGATGCCACTGTTTACCTCTATATGACTTCTGAAGAAATGGGTGACCGGTCGGTCGCCGGATTAAATGCCAACCAATTCCCTCATTTGCAACATATACTGCACCAAATGATTACAACTATTTTATTGCCACGTGGAGGAGGCCATGACAAGGTTACGGAGAAACACATGTTCTTGTTTTCATGCTTCTTTGCTGGAATTCCCATTAAATTTTCACAGCTTATTCTTGATCACATATGTTCAAGCATGATGCACAAGCACCGTACTTTGCCATATGCTGCGGCCTTAACAGCCATCTTTACTTATATGGATATAAATTTGTCAAGAGAAGCATCTCAAACTATCCGTGACACAGACATCTACACCTATCAATCTATTTGTCACCACATGGGGTTTGAAGAGCGAGATGGCGTGTTAGTTCGTCAAATAAAAAGGGCAGTACCACCAGACTGTTCAGAAGATAATGAGGATGACAATGAAGAGCAGGCTGCAGATGCTCATGTTCCTGCAGTAGGAATGCCTTCTGAGGAGGCACAACTAATCATGGACCGCTTGGATTCTATTGATGATCGGTTAGACGAGTATGGGGAGACCATGGCAGCTATGCAACTTGAACTATCAGATCTGAAACTCTCTCATCAGGAGCACTCTCGCTATGTCACTGACGCTTTGGCCCACCAAACCCACATGTTTGATGAAATTTCGGCATATATTAGGCGTCAACCTGGTCCCTCCACTCCGGATGATCGTGCTGAATAGGCTATGTTGCTCCTTTCACTTGGCATCCTTATTTCACCCCCTCCTTTTTGATGATGTCAAACGGGGCGAACTCTTGGCCTATATGTGCCCCGGCTATTATATGGTAGTGTGTGATGTGTGCTTGCATGAATGTGTGCTTTTATCATGTTTCTAGTTCATTACTTCTGTTGCATTTCCTTTGAGTTTTCATGCATTGCATCTTGTCATTTGCATTACAAACCTTGTTCCTTTTCCAGTAATTGTCGGCAAGAAAACTTTGAAAATATGCCACATGATGATCAATCTTATATTTGGATTTCTGGTTGACCATGTCCTTAAACTGTTGGATTGATTCATGTATATGGCATGGTGGATGCTTTACAATGTGGTTTCTATTATTTTGTCATCATCAAAAAGGGGGAGATTGTTGAACCCCCTCCTCATGTATATGACTTATGGTTTTTGATGATGATCAAATATTTTGTATGATCTGAAAATGAGCATAACTACGTTCTGGAAATGCACACATCAATTGAAGACATGATACTTGAGAAGGCTCAAGCACAACAACTCATTGTAAGTATTTTGGTTTCAATGTGCAACATGTGGAACTAATTCAAACTTTGTTCTTGACAGGCCAAAGCTCTTAAACGACTGAAGGACGATTGGTGAGATCGATCCTAATCTCCTCTATTACACTGTTAGAACTTATGTCTAGATGTGGAGCATTCTTGTTTTAAAACCCCAACTTGAACCCCCTACACTTAGCCTTGTCTTATCTTCATTTTTTAGAAAGTGCAGGAAAAAGGGTCGACCCCAAGGGTCGACCCATTGCTGCCAGGCAGATTCCCATTTGAATGGGTCGACCCCAAGGGTCGACCCCTGCTTGTGGAATTAAATTCCAGAACTGGTTTCATCATGGGTCGACCCCAAGGGTCAACCCTTTTCCCTCAAATTGTTTAGGCTCCAGAAAGGGTCGACACCAAGGGTCGACCCTTGTAAATTCCAGAAGGCCATTTTTTGAAGACAGCAACGGTTCCTGAAAGGGTCGACCCTAAGGGTCGACCCATGCTGCCAAGAGCATCTGGCCCCTCACGAGGGTCGACCCCAAGGGTCGACCCTTTCTGGTCTGGGCGGCGCCGTGAATGTAGACTTTTGGTGTTTCGACACAATGGTCCAAACACACTTGTTTGGCTGTCCGTAATCCACTCCATAATAAGTGGATCTTGTCCCTTGGCCGCTCCTTGACCACCCTTGGGCTATATATCATCTCATTGAGATGAAAACCCTAAGAGAATTCGTATCTTCCTGAAATTGGGTTTTTGTTGTAACCTTTGTGAGTGCAGGTCGCAACCAGCAGCCACAGCCCTTCTTCCACCTTGTTGTGTGCGTGAAAGGGAAGGAAAGAATAAGGATTCAAGCCTCCAAATCGACATCCTGCTGGTTGGCTGCGTGAAGATCAAGTTTGTACAACATCCGAGCATAATCGTCAAGAACGTTCAACGGGCTGCAACAAGTGTTCGACGAAAATTGCTGAAGTGATAGGGGGAGCTCCGATCAGGATAAATCATCTTCTAAACTTTGTATTCTGAATCATTTTGTTTGATCCTAAATATTTTTGTAATCATAACTTCAGAAACTTGTGTGTTGTGTTCGTGTTCGGAAACACGAACGTGCGTGTGTGTGTATGTGCGCATGTGCGCGTTTGACTACCAGATCGGAAGCCGTGTGTGTGTGTGTGTGTTTGCTATTCTAAACAGCGTGTGTGTGTGATTCACTCGTTAGTGAAGCTTTAATCCTCAAGTGTGAGGGGTGGACGTAGGGGACACGGATGTGTAACCGAACCACCTAAAAAATCCATGTGTCTCATGTGCTATGATTTTTCCGATTCTTGTCGAGTGGGCTTCACGGTGAGTTGAGAGATCACTACACCAGCTATTCAAACACATTCCGCACGCATTCACGAGTGTGATCCTGTTCGTGCAAGTATTAGTGGTTGTTTGTTTAATCAGCATTATTTTCAGAAGAGAAGCAAACTTTTATTAGCCAATCAATTCACCCCTCCCCTCTTGATTGCCACATTTGGGACTCAACACCATCAACTTCAAGATGAGATCGAGCGCCTCGTCCGTGAGGGACACCTATCCCAATACGTGTCTGGGCTGAAGGAAGACTGAGGTGCCCCCGAAGAAATCGACAATGCCCCCTGTGGAGTCCACATCAACGTCATCGCTAGCAGCACGGCATCAGGAGGAGATAGCAGCCGAGGAAGAAAGCGTCACACCAAGCGGGCGAGCCGAGCCTCTGTTGAGCACTCTACGGCCCCGCAGGCAAGCGAACCGCAGGCCCTAGTATTCTCCGACCAGGACCTGGAAGGGTTAACTACCCCGCATGACGACACTCTCATTGTATCGGCTACAATAAACCATTGTAACGTACATAGGATCTTAGTTGACAATGGTAGTGCCCCTGATGTATTATCCTATGAATGTTTCCTCAAGATGGGAGAGAAACAATCTAAACTCTGCCCTATCCGAACCCCCCTCTGTGGGTTCAACGGCCAGGCAACTTATCCCGAGGGATCCCTGAGCCTGCCAGTTACTATCGACACCCCGCCCAAAACCATTACGGTTACAGTGGACTTCATTGTGATTAAGGGGATGATGGCATATAACACCATCTTTGGCCGAGGTTTCCTCAGCCGAATGATAGTGGTGCCCTCTACCTTTCACCAAAAAAAGAAGTTCCCTACCAAGTATCCGAGAAATTCCTAGGCTTCTTGGTAACTCAGCAAGGGATTGAGACCAACTCCGACAAGGTTCAGGCCATGCTGGACATGCGGCCGCCCACCTGCATCAAGGACGTTCAACACCTTACGGGGTGCATTACTATGCTCAACCGCTTCCTTTGCCGGGCGGCCGAACAATGCCCACCCTTCTTCAAATTGTTGAGGGGACCCAAAATGGCGTATGCTACGTTCGCCTGGGACGAGAAATGTCAGAAGGTGTTCGCAGAACTCAAGGAATTCTTGGCCTCACCCCGGGTGCTGTCCAAGCCAACCCCGGGCGAAGCTCTGCACCTTTATCTCTCGACGACCCTGTCCACAGTAAGCTCGATCCTAGTCAGGAACGACGCAGGGATCGAGAGACCGGTTTAGTATACCAGCAAGGTGCTTAATGAGGCTGAAAGAACGTATCCTGCAATCGAGAAACTCATGCTAGCATTGGTTATCTCAGCCAAGCGCCTCCAACCCTACTTTCAAGGGCACTCCATCGTCGTATTGATCGGTGAACCCCTGAGGAAGATTCTCTTTCACCCATCATGCTCGGGGCCTACGACATCTCGTATCACCCCCGCTCTTCCATCAAGGGACAGGCCCTCGCGGACTTCATCGCCGAAAGCACTGTCCCGATTGAGGAAGCACTTCCACCTGCGCACGGTCCCACTTGGGACCTGTTCATCGAAGGGTCCTCCAACTCAGCCGAAAGCGGTGTCGGTATCCTTCTCAAGTCCCCCGAAGGAGCGGAGATGCGATACGCCTTGAAATTCATCTTCCAACCGTCCAACAATGCCTCCGAGTACGAAGCCCTTATCTCAGGGGATAGAATGGCTCGATGACTGGGAGCCGAGCGAGTCAGGATCCACACCGATCCCCAATTGGTCGCTAGCCAGGTTAACGGTGATTAGGAAGCTCGGGAAGGACAAATGATCAAGTACCTCCTGGTGGTCAAGAGGATGGCCCGACTCTTTGAGAGCTTTGAGGTAGTCCGGATAGCCCGGGAGGAAAACTCCCGAGTGGACGCCCTCTCTCGCCTGGCCTCCTCCCTCGACCCCGAAGGTACACGATCGGTATTCCTCGAAGAGCTCGAGTGACCGAGCATCGAATCCGAGCTTATGACCGTTGACCCGGCACCCCCGAGCGACTGGCGGACCCCCTATATATCCTGGCTACGAAATTTCCAAAAGCCCCCCGACCCTTGGGAGGCTCGAAAACTCAAGTAGCAAGCTCGGTGTTTCATCATGCTGGATGATGATTTGTACTGCAGATCTTTCTCCGGTCCCCTCCTCAAGTGCATCAGCGCCGACAAAGCCAGCTGAGGGGTTCAGGAAGTACACGAAGGCATCTACGGCGCGCACCATGGAGGAAGATCACTCGCCAAGATCTTGCTTCGGTAGGGTTACTGGTGGCCCACTCTCCAGCGCGACTGCACGACCTATGTGCAAAAATGCGACCGATGCCAGCGCTTTGACCATCTGATCCACCAGCCCGCTATGAAGCTCATCACCCTTACCGAGCCATACCTCTTCGCTCGGTAGGGAATAGATATTCTTGGGCCGTTCCCCACGGCTCTGGCTCAGAAGAAGTACGTCATCGTCGCCATCAACTACTTCACCAAATGGATCGAAGCCGAGGCCACCACCAAGATCACCGAATCAGTCGTATGGAGTTTTGTTTGGAAGTCGATCATTTGTCATTACGGTGTCCCCCGAGTGATAGTGAGTGATAATGGTTGGCAATTTGATTCTCATTATTTCAGAGACAAATGTGCTGACCTAAACATTCGCAACCACTATACTTCGATAGCCCACCCTCAGGCCAACAGACTGGTTGAGAATGCCAACAAAACTATCTTAAAAGGCATAAAAACCAGGCTCGGCAAGGCCAAGGGAAGCTGGCTCGAGAAACTACCGAGCATACTATGGTCGCACCGAACTACTCAGAGAATGGCTACCAGTGAAACACCTTTTTAGCTGGTGTGTGGCACGGAAGTCGTGATTCCATTGGAGGTCGACAATCCTTCTCTCCGAGTCATCCACTTCGAACCCGAGGTGAACGAACAGAAATTAATAGAAAACCTCGACTTAGCGGACGAGATCCAAGAGATTGCAAAGATCCGAGTAATGGAATATCAATGGTGCATCACTTGATACTACAACTCCAGAGTCTGAGATAGACACTTCCAGCAAGGGGATTTTTTCCTAAGAAAGGTCGAAGCCTCTCGACCACCGGAGGTGGCGGGGAAGCTAGCCCCTACTTGGGAATGTCCCTACCGTGTGGTCAAGATGATTGGGAAAGGGGTGTATTGACTGTCCACCATGGAAGGAACACCCATCCCTCGGACTTGGAAGGCGACTACACTTCACAAATTCTACTTTTGATCATCTGGCAAGCATACACATGTATGCAAAGTGGAAAAAACATTCTTCTATTTTCACTAAATTCTAGTGTACATCAAGTAGGCCGCAGCCAATACAATATGCATGTGCAACAACAAAATTACATCCACTGGCACTATGACGCGAGTAAAATGCTCGGCCAACCCGGTAGGCAATCGTACGTCCAGCCACTGACTATGCCTCATGCAAAAATTGGCTCGGATAAGGGATAGTTGGCCCCGTTGGCTCGAGAAGCTCGGAGGAAAGAGGAAAAGAGGGAAACAACAAAAACAAAAAGAGAGAAGTAGACCCAAGACAAATGAAGAGGAAGCTTGAGAGAGCTCCCCTTCTTAGCAATGGGGTCGACGGCGGAAGGAAAGGAGGGGCTGGGTGACCAGAAAGGAGGAAGCTTAAAGAGCTTCCCCTCCCCCTAAAGATGGTGTCGGCGGGACAAGGACAGGAAGGTGACATGCTCTCGCATGTCGAACCCTCTCCCAAACTGACCCCCAGCTGTCGAACCCTCTTCCAAACCGAAATAGCAGGAGCTTCCCTCCTACTGCCGTCTGCATCATCATCTTTCGAAGCGCTCTCCATGCTCAACTGAGATCGACAGCACAACGCTTTGCGAAAAGGGAAGAAGGAGAAACCATCAGGGATGGCCTTAAGCGATGGAAGAAGGAGGAGACGCCCCTCGGACCTTTTATAGGCCGAAGGGGGAGCTGATAGCCGTAAATGACTCTCCCCTTAAAAACACGCTAAAAGGAGCATTCCCTGACACGGTTACCTCATTTCCCAACATCCCCCCCAGTGGGACGTGCGAATCGACAAGTCATTTACAGTAGAATGGAAAAGTAGAAAGGTGCCAGTGCCATGCCAATTATCTGACAGATCGGCACACGTGATATCTATAGAGAAAATCGGTGCCTTCCCCAATGACTACGGATACGGTAGTCAAATCACACCAAAAGCGGTAAGAAACAATCAATTCAGCACTTAATATTGCCGCTACTATACTGTCCAAAAAATAAAAAGGTCTTGCACGGCTACAAAAGGGAAAGAAAGGAAAAGCTTGTACATCAGGCCTCAGGCCCATCTACACGCTCGGTAGACAACGCCCCCTCAGCACCAGATGATCTGCCCCCAGTATTCTCGGTGACGGCCGGCCCAGGTACTGACCCCACTTGTGTGGGAATTGTCTCGGTCGCATGCCCTCCCGAAGCTGCTGGAGTTGGTGATCGCTTGGATGAGCTCGAGGACTCCCGACCCCCCTCTTCGCTCGACGTATAGTGGGAAGAGTCGGTAGATCCCCAGTCCGAGTCATAACGTTGCTCGGAAGGAAAAATGAGCCCATTTGCTTGGGCCTCAACCCCTATGATGGCCCGATTGAAGCCCTGGGAGAAGCCCTTCCAAAGGCCCCGACGGTAGCCCGACTCATAATAAGGGAATGCAGCCTGAAGAAGAGCCGCGTGGTAAGCCTCTGAACATTTATGTTGCTCGAGCGCTTCCACCCCGGCAAGCTCCGCCTTCCTCTCGAGCTCGGCTATCCTCTATTCTGACTCAGACAGCTTCCTCTCGACCTCGGTCTGCGCACACTCGGCCCCCCAGACTCGGCCCTCAAGCACCTCCCGCTGGGCCTTCCATTGCTCGCCGCGCTCGACCTGAATCCTGCGCTCCGCATGCAGGAGCTCATTCTTCCGATCGACCATACGACGGGCCTGGGCTAGCTGCTCCACCAACGACGGAGCCTCCGCCTGGCTCGACTGCACCTATGCCCGGAGCGGGGCCACCACCTGACGAAGGTCCTGAAGATCGAGGGTCAAACGCTCGACCTTTCGATTCGGTGCACAACAGGCCCAAGGAAGAAGGTGGGGAAAGCTCTGAACCAGAGTGCCCCAGAGGGGAAGGAAGCTGACGGATCGCCGCCGCGGTAATCTCTTCTAGCTTCGCGAAAGCCACCGCGATTCTCTGCTCCTCCAAACTACTCTCACGGCGCATGAGCCCTCGTATATAAATGAAAAGGATGGCAAAACCCTAAACCCCGGAGATAAAGGGACGCAAATAATGCGCAATGCTTATAACCCATAGTCAGAGGCGGCGTGACATTCCGATCTCCCGAGGAGGGGCCTTCTTTTACTCATCATGACGGGCATATTTTCAGGACAAGCCACATCATGTGGCCCCTACAAGAGAGAGATCTCCACCCAACTAGAGCCATGAAAAGTCCAGCCCAAATGCTACTCAACCGAGCCTAATTTTCGCTCGGGAGTAGGAGGGGGACAAGTGGAGAGGGGAAATCTTACCGCCCATATGGAGAGGCCAAACAAGGTCTGACCCGACCCAACGAGGCCCAGCTCCTTGAAGTGGTAGCCCTCGGGCCCACTAAAGATAGGCCTAATAGCTTACTTGGAACAAGCACTTCCTAGGCGACCTTCGGGTTGGGAAGTCCGAGCATCAGTTAGATCGGGAGAGCTCCATCGGAGCCCCGTATTCTCTGCCCAGACCACACACTCATCGCTCGAGAAGACATCTCCTGAGCCAGAGCCTCATCCTCGGGCTGACTGATGGAAGCTTATTTGTACGACTGTTACGTGTCCCATAAAAGCGGGGAGCTTAAGAGGATTGGGGAGATCGGGAATCCACATGCTATAAAGAGCCCGTAAGGAGGACATAACCCCCCCCAAAACTCCTCAGCTTATAGGGATCATTCACTCAACGAGCCATTATTTAAACTGGAAGAACCCTCCCGAGAGAAGGTAAGCCAAGAACCCTGAGCAGGAACCACTTCACCCTTTGGTGGAGAGGGATCTCGCGTTCCCATCTTCCTCATAACTCTTCATTTCGCACCAGTGCTCTACTACATTTGCTGACTTAAGCATCAGAGGGTCTTCCCCAGGGATCTATCCCTGGGTACGTCTGACTTGTTTCCCTTCTTGCAGTTCATACTTCAAGGATACGTGGACATCTTCCTCCCCGCTCAGGAGTATAGCGCGAGACCCCCCCTCTTCAAATAGTTTCCACGACAATGTAACCAAGGTAGAGAACGCACAATAAGAGATCTTAAGAATTCCAAATATGACTTAAGACAAGGCCATGCCACGAAAGGAATCCAGCAGCACAACGGCATATTCTTTAACTTTCATAATTCATTAGATAGCTTTTGAATAAAGTTTTAGGTTCTAGATAGTCAATAGATCATCTAGAATCATAGGAAATTCAACCCTTGGGTCAAACCTCAGGTTAAACATAGTTTAGACATGAGACGGTCAAGTTCAGACCGTTTCTGGGAGACACGGTCATGCTAGAACCGTTTCTTGATAGTAGCGATCATGGAAGGGCCGTTTCTACACTAAGTCAATGCCAGAATAAGGAAAGAGTTGACGTAATAGAATTCCGGATAGACATGGTCACAGGCTGGCCGCTATTGGACATTAGCAGTCGTCTGATGGCCGCCTCTAGCCAGGACACAGAAAACCAGCGGTATGATATGTGCGTTCTACTTTATTGGACTTTGAGGGTACAACTAGCTTGGCGTCCTAGTGGAAATCCCAGGCTTGCAGAGACTTACGTAGGCCTTGAAAGAAGATCACCTAGTCCGGTGGAAAGAATATCGAACGGAGAGGATCACAAGTCCAAGTGGTGTACTTATAAGTGTAAAAGTGTATCTAATGGCCACGCACTGGGATATGCACCATGTACTTAAGAAAAGACCGTAGATGAGAAGGGATCGTGGTAAAACCGAGATCAAAACATCACTTAAACAAGTCCATGAAGTATGTAAAAATATGATCATTAATACAAGAGTATATATTTTGGCATGAAAGTAGCATAACTTTAAAATATGTTTAAAACGCATAAAGAACATAAAATCTATCAAGATGGATAGTTAATATAACCAAATTTATGAATATAGTATCATAAATAGGAATAAAACCTAATTACCAAGGCCCAACATATGTTTAATAGGGTTGTTCTGCAATCTATATTGGGTTAACAGTATGCAGGACATAGAAACGAAGAAGCGGTCTCGGGAGGACCGTTTCTGATAGTAGCAGTTCTACTGGGACCGCTTGATGAGGTTTAGCGGTCGCTTGTAGACCGTTTCTAGTCTGTCGGCCAGACGGGTAAAAATAGAGCAATAAAAGCCTATTCTAGGGTAAACTATGCATGGAAACTCTAGTAAACATGAAGGTAAGTCATGATAGAGGAAAAGTGATGCATGGAGATGCATAGGGTTGCGTGAATTAGTTCAAATGATCATATTTTTCCCTTAAGGGCTGGATGCATGTTTGCAGGAATAATTTTCAATTGGCAGTGACAATAAAACATCTAATACTCCATGGAGGAAGTATGAAATTACACACAACCAGAGGACTTGTACTCCTAACATGTTGTTTTGGCCATCCATAAGATAACCTACCTCTCTGATAAGCGATAGACTCCAAATTCTAACTGGAAGATCGCTCAGGTTCTTGCATGTCCTGTGCCAATCCAGCAACTTTCCGCCCCTCTATGTTCTAGTTCTCTTGACCTAAATTCATGAAAAATAGAGGGTAGGTAGAAGATAGAAAGGGGAACAAAAAGTTCTAAAGACACAACGTGAACTAACCTCGTTTAGGGCTTCTAATATCTTGATCTTCACTAGACCGGCGCACAGGTTCCTGTGCTGCCTATAGCGAACCAGCGACTTGCAGATGCCCTAATTCTTCAACTATTGAATCTTCTAGCATGAAAATTGGAGGGGAGTTAGATAAAACTAAGGAGAACAAAATCTTCTTAAGAATCAACCGGAGATAATGTCTCCTTACCGTCGAACTTTGCGAGCCAAAACAAAGGTTCGCACAGGTCGAACCTAACCCTATT
This sequence comes from Amorphophallus konjac, assembly GCA_022559845.1. Classification (NCBI taxonomy): domain Eukaryota; kingdom Viridiplantae; phylum Streptophyta; class Magnoliopsida; order Alismatales; family Araceae; genus Amorphophallus; species Amorphophallus konjac. The sequence goes on along the minus strand of CM040120.1, from coordinate 151,888,536 downwards.
TATAGAGTCCTAAATTGGGGTAGAATTGATCCCTAGAGAGTTCTAGAGAGTTTCCCCTACCAGATAGCTTCGATCCAAGGCGATTTGGTTACTAAAGATCCAAACTTTTCACGTTCTACAAAGCCCATTCTCGGAACATAGTAGCGGTCGTCTCAGGACTGCTTTTGTATAGTAGCGGTCGTGCGGTAGACCGCGTTTAGGCATTAATTCTGAAATTTTTAGATTTTTGGATTTATCAACTAATTATCCCCTTTTTGGTCTATTTATCCAACTTAATTCCGCAAATTACCCAAATTACGGCTCTACCAATGGCTTGGGCCTAAAATTCTTCGATTTGGGTCTTGTGGGCCTATTTAGGTGTATTTAAACCTAACATAATATCTGGGCCTTGAAATAATTATTAAATAGACCTATATTCTCTAATTAGCTTATTAAGTCTATTTAAATGATTAATAATTATATTAAATCCCAGAAAATTCCTAGAAAATTCTCGGGCGTTACACCCTCCCCCACTTAAAAGGAATTTGGTCCCCAAATTTAATTCATGTTGTTTTTAAGCAGAGTGTACTTATATTCAAATATCTCCAGAAATCTTTTGCGCATAGCTTCTTCCGTTTCCCATGTCGCCTCGTGCGGCTAGGATTTGCTCCATTGGATTTTGACCATGGGAATATTTTTATTTCGAAGCTGATGTACTTCTCACTCAATTATCTTGAGTGGCCTTTGCTTGTACGTCAAGTCTTCCCATATCTCCAGGTTATCATAAGTGATGACATGGAATGGATCATAGACGTACCTTTTTAGCATTGAGACGTAAAAGATATCATGAACTCCTACTAGTTGAGGAGGCAAGGCTAGTCGATAAGCAACCTCACTAACCCTTTCAAGAATTTCAAAAGGGCATATAAATCTTGGTGTAAGTTTGCCTTTGATGTCGAATCTTCGGATACCTCGACCCGGAGAAACTTTGAGGAATACGTAGTCTCCTATTTAGACTTTCAGGTCACGCCTTCGATTATCAGCATAAGGCTTTTACCTATCTTGAGCCACCTTGAGTATTTCTTTAGTCAACTTGACTTTTTTAGTAGTATCCCGAATGAGTTCTAGGCCTAGAAATTGCTTTTCTCCAATCTCACTTCAGCATATAGGTGAGCGGCAACTCTTGCCATATATGGCTTCAAATGGTGCCATTTTAATGCTAGCTTGATAGCTATTATTGTAGGAGAATTCCACTAAAGGCAAGTGGTCGTGCCAACTTCTACTAAAATCAAGTACACATGCCCGGAGCATATCCTCCACCACCTGATTGGTTCTTTTAGTTTAACCATCAGTTTATGGGTGGAATGCAGTGCTGAAATTCAACAGGGTCCCTAATGAATGTTGTAGACCTTACCAGAATTGAGATGTAAATCAAGGGTCTCGATCAGATATAATGGTGATAGGGACTCCATGCAGTTTCACAATTTCTTTTACATATAAGGCAGCCAAGACATCCACGAACCATCTACTCTTAATAGGTAGGAAGTGAGCCGACTTGGTCAAGCGGTCAATGATCACCCTAAAGAGGCGTAATCTCATTCTAATCTTGAGCCATGAGATCCAGGGAGGATCCTTTATCACGGTCACCACGTCTGTATGAACTGCAAGGCAGGAAACATATTAGAGGTGCCAAGGGAGGATTCGCTGGGGAAAGACCCTCCGATGGTTAAGTTAGCAAGTGTGATAGAACATGAAGGTGAAAAGAGAGGGTAGCAGGGAGAGGGCGCGAGGTTACTCTTCACCAATAGGGGTAGTGCTTTTCTCTCAAGACCAATGCCTTACCTTCTCGAAGGGTCTCCCTGGAGTTTATATAGCAATCCATTTAACGTATTAGTCTAGGGAGCTGAGGGGGGTTCGGGGGGGTTACGTCATTGTAGTGGGCTCTTTATGGCGCGAGGACTCTTGCCCTCCCCTATCCTTTGGAGTTCCCTGCTCCTGCTAGATGCGTAACGGACGCCTGTATGAGCTTCCGACAGTCGGTCCGGGCCAAAGGCGCTCACTTTTTGTCCCGAGCGATGAATATAGCTCGGGTAGGCTATGTCGGGTTCCCGCGGGGGATATCTCGACCGATCTGTCGCTCGGACTTTCGGACCTGAGGGGTCGCCTTGGAAGTGCTGCACCGAGTGAGTTTTGGACTTGAAGTGAGTGAGCCCAAAATGGGGCTGTCACTTTGGGGGAGCTTGGCCTGGTTTGGTCGAATTGGACCTAGTTGGGCCGTGCTCTCGGGCTGTAGATTTTCCCCCTCTTCACTTGTCCCCTCCTACTCCCGAGCCAAAATTGAGCTTGGGTGAGTAGTAGCTACGGGGAAGACATTGGTGGCTCAGTTTGGATGGGAAATTATCTCCGGCAGGGGCCACTTAATGCGGCTATCCTGGGAGTATGCCTGTAATGATGACTTCTTTTGAGTCGATGTGAGGAACCCCCTCCTTACATTTTGGAATGTCACGCCATTTTCCGCCAAGCTCATGGGGAGATAAATATCACGCGTGCTTGCGTTCCAAACCGCCTTCGTTTATGGTTTTCTTTTTCCACCGCATCAGTACTTCAGAAGGGCTCATGCATCGCGAGAGGGATCGGGAAGAGCAGCGTCTTGCAGAGGCCTTTGTAGAGTTAGCGGAGATTACGGTGGCGGTGATTCGCCAACTTCCACCTTCTCCTGAATCATCCGATTCGGTGCTTTTTCCCTCTTCTTCCGATTCCTCTCTTTCTTCCATGGCGGAGCAACATCTTTCGACCGAGATACGCGAAGCCGAGCCAGGCACGGAAAGTTTGGTGCCGTAGCATGAGCATCCCATGTGCAGTGAGCTGGGCGAGGTGGAAGTAAAGAGGATGGAGAAGCGGTATGGGTTGCCGTGGAAGTATTTCTTCTCTCCACCGCAGCCTCATGAATCTAGCTTGTCCTATCATTCATGCCTCTTCTGTACTTTCCTTTTGGTTTGGAAGAGTGGGTTTCACCTTTCTCTCCACCCTTATGTCGTGCGGTTGCTTCAATTTTACCGACTGGCTCCTATCCAGTTGGTCTCCAACTCGCATACTTTTATCTTTTCTTTCATCTTTCTCTGCCGCTTGTGCGGGCCTCACCCTTCCTTGGAGCTTTTCAATTCTTTCTTTCAGTTGAAGGAGCAGACCCACGCAGGTAAGGGCTTTTTCTATCTTCAGGCGAGGAGGGGAAGGAGCTGCGTGTCCCTTTCTACCAAAGATTCTTCACACAAGGGGTGGAAGACCCAATTTTTTTGGGTGGGTTCATCCGTGGATGACGCCCCCTGGGATTTCCCGACGGCGGTTAATTTCCATCGTCTAATCCTCCGAAGCAAGTTGCAATTCCTTCGGAGCTGGAGGAGGAGATTAAGGTTCTCTAGGAGAATCGCTGGACGACCGTCGAGTTGATGACTGCGGTCAATATCGAGGATTATCCCTCCCGTGCGTTGTCGTCTCAAGGTAAAAACCTTAATGTTCCGCGTTGCTACTTATGGGTTGGGCGCGTAGGCTTTCTTCTGACGTTTTGACTTCAGCTGCTCAGATTCTAGGCGGACGAATGATGAAGGGGAACAGCCGTCGGAGCAGGAGATCGTCGATCTGGAGGAGACACCTGCTCCGAGTGAACCCCAAGTGTCCGGGGACCCTTCTTGCGCGTGAGACCAGGGCAACCAGATTGCTCGGGGGGATGCTCCAAAGCGCCGCGGGGCCAAGCAAAATGATCCAGGGAGCGGCTACTCTTGTCTTCGATGAAGGCCCAGACCGTTGAGAAGAAGCGGTTGACGAAGGCGGGAGTCTCCCGTCCTACTGAAGATCATGCTCACCCGATCAAGGGGCGTGCCTGCTCGGTCGAGGAGCGTTCAGTAGAGGAAGTCTGCTGCCAGGATCTCCCGCCCGTCGAGCCAGAGACGATGGCCGCTAGTGGGGGAGGTGTCACCAAACCTGACGGGCAGTAGAGCGAAGTGATGGCCTCTGGGTGTCCACTCGAAGTTGGTGGGGCACGGGACGAGGCCACATCCAAATCTATGCCGAGTGTTGTCGTCCCGAAAGTGGGGACGCTGGGGGGGTGACTCGGTCCCCGCTCTTTTAGAGAGGATTCCTCCTCCCACGGTGCTATCACCCGAGCTTCTCTATATCAACGATGCCGATCCTTGGTGCCTTCATTGAATCAGGAGGAGATCAGGCGCGGTCCCCCTTCTTTGCTCTTCGAGGGGTTATGGAGGGTGGTTTAATCATGGCCCAGCTGGGGGCCAAGATAACCGATTTCTTTGCTCGACGGGACAGTGAAGAGAGGTCCCATTCTCGGGTTCGTGCTGGGTCTGACAAGAAGATCAATCAATTGACTTCCGAGCTTGAAGTCTCTCAGCGGGAGGCCACCTTGTTTCGTGCCCAGCTCCGGTTGAGCCAAGATGAGGCTCGGACACTGGTAAATCAGTTGGCCCAGGCTCGCTATACGGCTGACCTGAAGGGCAAGGTCCTGGAAGAGGAACGCCAGTCTCAGTTCGAGCGCTTCGAGCAGTTGAGGGCCGAACGGGAGGAGCTTTGCAACCAGGTCCGGGGGGCCAAGCGAGTGCGGGAGGAAGCCAAGGTCTCGCAGACTAAGGCTGAGGCGAAGAGGTCCGTGATCGACAGGAAGTTGCTCGAGGCTGAGCAGAGAATAGCCGAGCTTGAGAAGGAGGCTAATCGAGCAGAGGCGGGGGCAATCGAACGATACAGACGTTCAGAGGGCTATCACGCAACTCTCAAAATGGCCGCCTTCTCGTATTATGAGCCAAGCTACCGTCGGGGGCTACGGAAGGGATTTGCCCAAGGTTACCATCGAGCGATCGTTGAGGCCCAGCAGTAGGTGTCCGACGAGCTTGTCTTTCCTTACGGGCAACGCTACGACTCGGATGCGGATACTACGGATTCCTCCTCTTTGACGTCGAGTGAAGGAGACAGTGGGGATGCCTACGCGGATACTACCGCTGGACCGCCACCACTATCTAGGATGGTAGAAGCGGACGGAAACCCGAGGAATGGGGCCTCGTCCCGCTCCTTCCTAACCTTTGCCCGCTTCTCCCTCCTCTTCCATCCCCGCCGCCCCCTTTCTTTCTTCGGGGGGGGGGGGGGGGGGGTGGGGTGGGCGGGGGCTTTCTCGCTCTTCTACTCTTCAACCAACTTCATCCTTCTTCTTTCACTCTTTGGAGGGTGCCTTTAACCTTGCTCGCACCACTTGGAGGTGCTTGCTTTCTGTTAGGCTTCCGTCCTCCTTCCAAAGAGTTGGCAGAGGAGGCCTTCTCTTGTTTTTCTTCCGTTGATACCTCTTTTTTGTTTTTGAGTTTCTCGAGCGAACAAGGTCAGCTGCCCCGTTATCCGAGCCAATTTCTACATCAGGTAGAGTCAGTGGCTCGACCTGTGGGTGCTAGCCATGTCCGCGCCGAGTCATTAGCTCGTTTTGTAGTACTAGTGGATGTAGTATATTTTTGCTTTTTGATACGCACTGTATTGGCTATGGCCTATCTGATGTATGAAGAGACATTAATGAAAGGAAATTTATCACCATTTGTTGCATACATGTATGTGAAAAGCTCAAAAATAGAACTTTCTTAATGTTATTGCATTCCATGATCAGGGGATAGGCGTTCCTTCCATGGTAGACAATCGATATGTCCCCTTCCCGAGCGTCTCGTCCACTAGGTAGGGGCCTTCCCAATTAGGGGCCAGCTTCCGCGCCGCCTCCAATGGTCGAGAGGCTTCAACTTTTCTCAGGACGAAGTCTCCTGGATGGAAAAGTCTATCCCGGACTTTGGCGTTGTAATATCGAGTAAGGCACCGCTGATATTCCATGGCTCGGTTGCTCGCGATCTCTCTAATCTTGCTTGTCATATCGAGGTTTTCTAGCAGTTTCTACGCATTTGCCTCGGGCGAGAAGTTGACGACTCGGAGAGATGGGCTACTGACTTCAAAAGAATCACGGCGTCTGTGCCGTACACCAACTGGAAAGGAGTCTCACCGGTGGTAGTTCTTGGAGTAGTTCGGTGTGACCATAGTACGCTTGGCAATTCCTTGACCTAGTTACCTTTGGCCTTACCGAGCCTGACCTTAATGCCTTTTTGTAGAGTTTTGTTGGCATTTTCGACCAGTCCGTTAGCATGTGAGTGGGCTACCGAAGTGAAATGGTTGCGAATATGAAGCTCGACGCATTTGTTCCTGAAGTAATGAGAATCAAATTGCCGACCATTATCGCTCACAATCACTCGGGGGATGCCAAAGCGACAGATAATCGATTTCCACATGAAGCTCTACACGACCGACTCGATAATCCTAGCAGTGGCTTCGGCTTCAATCCATTTTGTAAAATAATCAATGGCGATGATGATGAACTTCTTTTGGGCTTGGGCCATGGGAAACGACCCCAGGATGTCGATCCCCCATCGAGCAAAAGGGTATGGCTCGATAAAGGTGACGAGCTCTGAGGCAGGTTGATGGACCAGATGATCGAAATGTTGGCATCGGTCGCACCTTTGTATGTAGGTCGAGTAGTCGCATTGGAGAGTGGGCCACCAGTAGCCTTGTCGCAACAAGATCCTGGCGAGCGCTCTTCCTCCTTGATGTGTGCCGCAGGCTCCTTCGTGGACCTCTTGAATTGCTCGGCCGACTTCCTTGATACCGAGACACTTGAGGAGGGGACCGGAAAAAGACCTTCGGTACAAAGCATCATCTAAGATGACAAAGCGTCGAGCTTGATACTTCAGTCTTCGAGCGTCCTGAGGGTTAGAGGACTCTCAAGAATCCCGAAGTCAAGATATAAATGGGGTCCGCCAGTCTCTCGATAATGCCTGGTCAACGATCATGAGTTCCGCTTCTATGCTTGGTCGTTCTAGCTCTTCGAGGAAAATTGATTGTGTACCTTCTGGGGCAATAGAGGAGGCCAATCGAGATAGGGCGTCCGCTTGGGAGTTTTCCTCCTGAGTGATCTAGATAACCTGAAAGCTCTCGAATAGTGGGGCTATTCCTCTTACCAGTTGGAGATATTTGACCATCGGTGCTTCCCGAGCTTCGTAGTCACCGTTGACTTGGCAGACGACCAATTGGGAGTCAGTGGGGATTCTGACTCCTTCGGTCCCCAGTCGTCGCGCCATCTTGGCTCCCGAGATGAGGGCCTCATACTCGGAGACGTTGTTGGATGCCGGGAAGTTGAACTTCAAGGTGTATTGTAGTTCTACTCCTTCCGGGGATCGGATAAGAATGCCGGCGCCGCTGCCAGCAGAGTTGGAGGACCCATCGATGAAAAGATCCCAGGTGGGCCCGGGCATTGGCGGATGAACTTCTTTGGTCGGGACAGTACTCTCGACGATGAAATCTACGAGTGCCTGTCCCTTGATGGCCGAGCGGGGTCGGTAGGAGATGTCATAGGCCCCGAGAATTATATCCCACTTGACAAGGCAACCTGAAGCTTCAGGGTGAGTGAGGATTCTCTTCAGAGGCTCATTGATCAGCACGACAATGGAGTGTCCTTGGAAGTAGGGCCGGAGGCGCTTGGCTGAGGTTACCAACGCTAGCACGAGTTTATCGGTTGCGGGGTACGATCGTTCGGCCTCGCTAATCACCTTACTGGCGTAATATACTGGTCTATGCACTCATGCATCATCTCAAACTAGGACCGAGCTCACCGTGGCAGGAGTCATCGAGAGGTATAGGTGTAGTGTTTCGTTCGGGACCGGCTTCGATAACACCGGGTCGAGGCCAAAAACTCATTCAGCTCTGCAAAGGCTTTCTGACATTCCTCGTCCCAAGCGAACGTAGTAGATGCCAATTTGGGCCCTCTCAATAACTTGAAAAAAGGCAGGCATCGTTCGGCCGCTCGGCTTAAGAAACGGTGGAGCGTAACAATCTGCCCAGTCAAGCGTTGGACATCTTTGATGGAAGCGGCTGGCTGCATATTCAGGATTGCCTGGACTTTATCGGGGTTTGCCTCGATTCCACACTGAGTGAGTAGAAAACTCAGAAACTTTTCAGATCGAACTCCAAAGGCGCATTTAGTTGGGCTGAGCTTCATGTCGTACCTTAGGAAAGTGTCGAAGGTTTCTGCCAAGTCGACGAAGTGGTCCTCGGCCTTGGGTGTCTTGACGAGCATGTCGTCGATGTAGGCCTCGATGTTCTGACCAATTTATCCTTAAAAAATGTGGTTGATCAGCCTTTGGTACGTCGCCCTAGTGTTCTTCAACCCGAAAGGCATTTGGGTGTAGTAGTATACGATGTGGTCGGTGATGAAGGCTGTCTTCTCGATGTCTTCAGGATCTATTCGGATCTTATAGTAGCCAGAGTAGGCATCCAAGAAATTGAGTAACTCATTACCGGAGGTCGAGTCGACTAGCTGGTCGATGCTCAGCAGTGGGTAACTGTCTTTCGGAGTGGCTTTGTTGAGATCGGTGAAGTCCACGCACATTCGCCATTTACCCGAAGCTTTTGGCACTAAGACGACATTGGCGAGCCATGTCGGGTAAAGGACCAGTCGAAATAGGCCGGTTTTCATCCCCTTGAGAATTTGCTCTTTGATGATTGTCTGCTTCTCCGGTGCATGTTTTCTTCTGCGTTGTTAGACAGGTTTTACTGACGGGACAAGGTTGAGCTTGTGTACCACTATCTCCCCAGGGATCCTAGGAAGATGCTCATCAGACCATGCGAAGACTTGAATGTACTCCGAAAGAAAATCTTTGTATTGCTTTTGTACATCATGTGATAAATCAGCTCCAATTTTTACTCCTAGGGCCGGGTCGTCTTTGAGGAAGACCGTCAACAATTCGCCATCAGGCTCGGATGTTGTTGGTTCATCCTCAACTCCCATGCCCTTTTTCTTTTTTCCCTCTAGCCTTATGGCTTCGATCAAGATTATGTAGCACCTCCGAGCTATTGCATGGTTACCTCGGACCTCCCATATACCGTATTTGGTGGGAAACTTCATTTTTTTGTGATAGGTGGATGGCACTACTTTTGTCCGGCTGAGGATACCTCGTCCGAAGATGGCATTATAGGCTGACATCCCCTTGATCACGATGAAGTCAACCATAACAGTAACAGTTTTGGGAGGGGTACCGATGGTGACCAGCAGGCTTAGGGTTCCCTCGGGATAGGTTGCGTGGCCGTTGAACCCACAAAGGGGGGTTCGAACAGGGCAGAGTTTGGATGGATTTTCACCCATCTTAAGGAAGCATTCGTACGAAAGTATATCAGGGGCGTTTCCATTATCGACTAATATCCTATCTATGTTACAATGGTTTATAGTAGCCGACACTACAAGAGCGTCATCGTGCGGGGTAAATGACCCTTCCAGGTCTTGGTCAAAAATTACTAGGGCCTACTGCTCGCTCGCTGCCGGGGCTCTGGGGGACTTGGAGGACTTGCCCGTTCAGCGTGACGCTTCCTTCCTCGACTATTGTCTCCTCCTGATGCCGCGCCACCAGAAATGACCATGATGTGGATCTCGCAGGGTTGATTGTCAATCTCTTCTGGGAGGCCACCATCCTCCTTCTGGGGCTCGGACATGTACCGAGACAAGTCTCCCTGGCGGACCAGACGCTCGATCTCATCCTTGAGCTGGTGACAGTCTTTGGTATGGTGCCTGTGGTCGTTGTGGAACTGGCAATGTTTGCATCGGTTACGACGCTTGGCCTTCATAGGCTCGGGTTGGCAGAGAATTCCCGAGCCTTTGATGTCTTCGTATATCTCATAGACAGGAGCAGACAGAGGGGTGTACCGCTCGTATTTTCGAGGGGGCTCCCTTCGGTCTCCGTCTTGATTCCACCGTTTTCCTTGGCCCGAGCCTTGCTCGGATGGTCGCTTCTTATCTCCCTCTCGACCCGAGCCTGTTGGGCCGCAGTAAGTGCTCAGGACTTTCTCGCACTCTGCGTGGTGTAGGGCTAGGGTCACGAGGTCGGCGAGGGAGGTAGGGGGATGGAGGACCGGTTCTCGCCGAAGGTTCTCATCGCGGGTGCCTTCGGTCAGTGCGGTGATGGCTGAGGCGACATCTAGGCTGGGGATACGCAAGGCTTCCGATTTAAATCAGTTGATGTAGGCCTGAAGTTTCTCCCCCTGTGCCTGCTTTACTGCCAGCAGCCCCGCTACCGACCTTGGAGGGCCGCTGTCGGTGAAGCTTTCCTTGAATACTCACCCGAATTGTCTAAAGTCGTGGATGCTACAGGGGCGAGTGCTCGGAACTAGGCCTGAGCGCCTTGGACCAAGGTGGTCATGAACGCTCAGCATTTGATAGCGTCGGAAACCCCATGCAGGGTCATCAGGGCGCCGAAGCTGTCGTAGTGGTCGGCCGGGTCTCCCTGGCCCTCGTACGACTTGAAGGTTCGCAACCGGATCCTAGGGGAGATCTCAGCCTTCAAGATATGGTCGGAGAATGGAGATCGCTCCTCATCTTCCTTGGTGGAAGTCTTCTGCAGGGCGAGTAGGACGCGCTCTTGTTGCGTAAATCGTCGCTCGAAGTCTCGTAGCTGGAGGGATAACTCCGGTTGCCGCTGGATCAAGGGGCTGTGGGGGCGTCCATGTGGGTTGCCGCGTCATCCCTAAAGAGGATCAGTTTCTGGGAACTACCAGTGTGTCCCGGCTTCTTCTCTCCTCGGGGTGGAGGAGGCTTCTTGTTCTGGAGGGGGGGCGTGCGAAGGTCCCCCCGAGCTATTGCGTATAAGCCATCATCCCCGGAAAGTGAAATGGCCTCCAGCTGTTTGCTGGGAAGCTTCTCCACGGGGAGGGCTTTCCCGTGGGAGTCGTGACTTCTCCTGCCTGGCCGCTTGGGTCCTCATTAGTTCTACGAGGATATCCAGTTTAGCGTTGAGGGTTCGGAGAGCGTCAGAGCTCTCGTTAGGGGGTTGCACCTCCGTGGGTGGTAGAGGCAGCTCGTCGGCTTGATTGTTGTCGTCGGAGGGGATGTTTTCTTCGGGGTGGGAGGGCGTAGGTTCCCCGTCCGCCACTACGGTCTTTCCTCTGCTGTCGGTGACCTTCCTACCGGAGTTTCTTCGCACCATGATGGCTCTTTATTTTTTTCCCACAGACGGCGCTAGATGAAGAGGCATAATCTCGCGCTGATCCTGAGCCATGAGATCCGGGGAGGATCCTTGACCACGGTCACCACGTCTGTATGAACTACAAGGCAGGAAATGAATCAAAGGTGCCCAGGGAGGATTCCCTGGGGAAAGATCCTCCGATGCTTAAGTTAATTAGCAAGTGCGATAAAGCATGTAGGTGAAAAGAGGGGGTAGGAGGGAGAGGGAGCGAGGTTACTCTTCACCAATAGGGGTGGTGGTTTTCTCTCAGGACCTATGCCTTAACTTCTCAGAGGGTTTCCCTGGAGTTTATATAGAAATCCATTTAACGTATTAGTCCAAGGAGCTGAGGGGGCTTCGGGGGGGGTTGGGGGGGTTACGTCCTTATAGTGGGCTCTTTATGGCACAAGGACCCTTGCCCTCCTCTATCCTTTGGAGTTCCCTGCTCCTGCTGGATGCGTAACGGACAACTGGATGAGCTTCTGACAGTCGGTCTGAGCCATAGGCTCTCACTTTTTGTCCCGAGTGATGATTATATAGCTCGGGTAGGCTATGTCGGGTTCCTGTGGGAGATATCTCGACTGATCTGTCGCTCGGACTTCCGGACCTAAGGGGCTGCCTAGGAAGTGCTGCTCCGAGTGAGTTTTGGGCTTGAAGTGAGTGGGCCCAAAATGAGGCTGTCACTTTGGGGGAGCTGGGCTTGGTTTGGCCGAATTAGACGTAGTTGGGCCGTGCTCTCGGGCGGTAGATTTTCCCCCTCTCCACACCCAAATACCGTCATGTCCTTCTCTTGATTTTGGTAGACCCATGACAAAATCCATCCCTATACTATCCCATTTCCACTCGGGAATCATCAAGGGATGTAGCTTTCCAGCGGGCTTTTGATGCTCTGCCTTAACTTGTTGACAAGTGAGGCAGCGTGATACATAGTCCGCCACTTCTCTTTTCATATTAGGCAACTAATAATTCCTTTTAAGGTCTTGGTACATGTTGGTAGCACCAGGGTGAATGGCATACCTTGATTTATGTGCTTCATCCATAACCAGCTTCGTAGTATCAGCATCATCTGGGACATAAATTCGCCCTCGGAATAGCAGTCTTCCGTCAGTTGCAATAGAGAATTCTGACTGTTGATCTATATCATCCTTGATTTCCATCAGTGTAGGGTCATTTTCTTGCAACTTGACCAGGCCTTCTATTAAATGTAGGTTGTGACCGAATATTGGCAATATACCATTCTTTTTTCTTCGCATTTATATCTAGATTTAACAGGGCAAATTCAACAATGAGATTAGTCATACCATTCATGAGGCTCGATAACATTCCCATTGGTGTCCTACTGAGCGCGTCGGATACAGCATACGCCTTGCCTGGATGATACTGGATGGCGAAGTTAAAATCCTTAAGATATTTCAGCCATCTCCTTTGTCTCATGCTTAGCTCCTTTTGAGAAAATAGATATTTCAGACTTTTGTGCTCCGAATATACCGTGAACTTTTCTCCATAAAGATAGTGACGCCAGATCTTTAGAGCAAATATAATATGGCAGCTAGTTCTAGATCATGAACTAGATAATTTTCCTCGTGCCTCTTCAATTGTCTTCAGGCATAGCAAATCACTTTGCCACTTTGCATAAGAATGCACCTGAGGCCAATGCCTGATGCATCCGTGTATAATTGAAATCTGTGGCCTTCGATAGGCAGTGCCAGAATGGGGGCAATAGTGAGATGTTCCTTGAGAGTTACGAAACTTTCCTTGCACTCCGTGGTCCATACAAATGGATTTTTCTTTCTAGTGAGTCTTGTGAGAGGAACGGTGATTTTGGAAAAATCCTTGATGAACAATCGATAATAACCAGCCAGACCAAGGAAACTTCTGATTTCAGATATAGTCGTAGGTCAACTCCAGTTCTTGATAGGTTCTACTTTAGAAGGATCCACGTTAATTCCTTCTTTGAAGATAACATGGCCAAGGAAAGAAACCTCCTTTACCCAGAACTCACATTTATTTAGTTTGGCATATAGTTGATGTTCCCTTAATGTTTGTAAGGCAGTTCTCAAATGTTCCTCATGTTCTACTTTCGTCTTGGAATGGATATGGATGTCATCAATGAATACGACCACAAAGCGGTCGAGATATGGCCTAAAGACGTTGTTCATGAGTTGCATAAATGCTACGGGGGCGTTGGTTAACCCGAATGGCATAACCACAAACTCATAATGTCCATATATACTACGAAAAGCCGTCTTGTGAATATCCTCTTCCTTAATCTTCAGCTGATGATAGCTAGACCTGAGGTCAATCTTGGAGAAATACTGCGCACCGAAGATCTGGTCGAACAGCTCATCAATGCGCAGTAGTGGGTACTTGTTCTTGATAGTAAGTTGATTCAACTGCTGGTAGTCAATACACAGCCTGAGGGATCCATCCTTCTTCTTGACAAATAGAACTGGCGCACCGCAAGTGGATGTGCTAGGTCGAATAAAGCCTTTCACCAGCAACTCTTGAAGTTGCTTTTTCAATTCCTTGAGTTCCGTGGGGGACATCCTGTAAGGGGCCTTTGACATAGGTGCTGCTCCAGGTGTGAGTTCAATGGAAAAATTGACCTCCCTCTCGGGTAGTATATCGGGTAAGTCTAAAGGAAAGACGTCCAGAAATTCTTTTACTACGGAGATTTCTTCTACAGGGATTTCCTTGGACTCAGTAATGATAATGGAAGCAAGAAAAGCTTCACACCTGTGTTAGATGAGTTTACATGTGTGAAGAGAAGAAATAAGAGTAGGATGCTTCCTAAACTTAATGCCAAGAAAAGAAAACTTTAGGAAATCTGGTTTATGAATAGAAATCTGCATATTGTGACAATTAATGTCGGCATAATGGTCACAAAGCCAATCTACTCCTAATATGGCATCGTAGTCTGGTCAAGGCATATGAGATTCGAAGGGAGGTTATGGCCTTCTATGATAACTTCACTATCGGTGAGATAAGTTTGAAGTTCCATTCCCGAACCTAAGGGGCCGGTGTACTTATAGTTACATTCGAAGGTAACGGAACAGGTGAAATTGGCAAGGTTTTAGCAAAAGTGCTAGAAATAAAGGAATGAGAAGCACCGGTATCGAATAACACAAATGCAGGATGTGAGTAAATTTGGATGGTACCTTCCATCAGTTCCCCTTGTTTGGTAGCTTCTTCGTCCACAACTGCATTGAGACGAGCCTGCGCCTTCGTCCTCCGTCATTCTTGGAGGGCTATTCCGTCATAAGGGGATAGTCTGGAATGCGATGCTCCCGACTGCCACATCTTAAGCAAGCGCCAAGAAGCTTCCAGCATTCCTTGGTCGCATGGCCGAATTTCTCACAGAACGTGCAAGCCGCCATGACTTGCTTGTCTTCCTCCTTCGCCTTCTTGTTCTTGTGGTAGCCACTACCACTCTCGTTCCGGGATCTCTTCTTATTATCATGAGACTTATAAGAGTCTGTGATGCTAAACTTCTCCTTCTTTCCATGCCGATCCATCTTTCGCCTAGATTCCTCTCCCTTGCCTTTAAGTTTCCCGACCTTTTTCAAGGTCCTTTCATATAAATGTGCTTGCTGGACCATCTCCGTGTAGGTCCGAATATTTTGTGAGCCAAGTTGTTGAATGAAGACGGGCCGTAACACATCCATAAAATGGTTGACCTTTAAGATATCTGTGCTCACCCGATGTTCGGCATAAGGGGCCAAACGGGAGAATTGGAGTTCATATTCCGCTACTAACATCATGCCTTGGCGTAGAGAAACGAATTCTGTAGCCTTTCGCTCCTTGATGTGCTTGGAGAAGTACTTTACCCGGAAGACTATAAGAACCTCGTTCCATGTAGGCTGGGCATTTTGGGGTTGTGCTGAGGTGGCCTTCTATGCATATTTATTTAGTTGGCAAGTGGAGAGACGGACCTTCTCTTGATCAGCATATTGCATAAGATTGAAGATCCTTTCAATTTCTTCTACCCAGTTCTCTACTTCATCTGGATTAGAAGATCTAGAAATCCGTGGAGGATTTAAGCTTCAACAATTTTGATGTAAATCACCGGCACCAGCCCTCGCGCCAGCTTGGGCCATATTATGTAGGGCTTGGGTAAGACCTGTAATAGTCTGTTGCATCCCGTCCCAGTCAACACGGTGTGCCATCGTGAAAATAAGGTACTTGAGAGGATAATCAATTACTTAATTCCTATGGAATTAATAGATTTATCATCGAGAAAATATCTAATTTAACTATCTCATCCCGGCTCTACACATCCTTACATGGTTGGAAATTTCTTCCTGGCTCATAGCATTAGGTCCTTAACCGTGGACTTAGCCTAGGACATTTTCCTAGGAATAAGTAATTCATGAGACCTAGGCTCTGATACCAACTTAACTGTCACACCCCGAGACATATGTACAGGGGAAGTAATATCGGGGAACGTGAGCAGTCGACAATACGCCTCAAGCCAACAATAAAATCAGAGCGCAATAAACGTCCACATAAAGATGCATAATTACATAAGGTTGACTCTTGATCTACTAGACTCAAGAAAAATGAAAATTACATAGTAAGACACAATAAAGTGAAAATCACATCATAACTCTAGACTACTAGGAAACTCTTGACATTCTAAGTCTCCTCTCGACCATCAATCATCACTCTCAGACCCATTGCTAGAATAATCCGAATCCGACTCACTTGAACTTCCTAAAAAAATTTAAAAAAATAGGATAATGAGCACACTTCTCCAGTAGGTATCTTCGCATCAACATGGAGACATGTTTTAAGTAATTACATTTTCGCTCTAGGGAATAAGGTAAAAGGCAATGCGATAAAACATACGAACGAGATCAAAGTAACAAGATAGGAATTATAGAGATACGAAAAATATGAATGGACAATAGAGCATGATCAAATAGGATTTTTAAGGTAAAGTGGCCTTTCATTAACAAGAATGTACTTCATAATCATAAAGGCTATGCACTGGAAAGTCATGAATAAGAATGTACTAGCAAGTATGCAAATTATCACAAGTTTGCCTCATGATTTTCATCCGTCTATAAAAAAAGTACTCCTGGCGCAATGCGACGCCAGTGTTCATCATATCCCATGGTTTTCAGCACGTTTCTGGCTATCTGTCAAGGGGGGTAGTGTGGAGCCCTTGGACATTGTCCCTGTCCGCTCTTACATCTTCAAGTTACAGATCAAGCTACTTCCTTGAGAATATAGTAAAGTTTTGGTCAATCAGGTTCAATTCAACAATAGTTTCCACGATAACGTAACCAAGGTGGAGAATGCACAATAAGAGATCATAAGAATTCCAAAGATGACTTAAGACAAGGCCATGCCACGGAAGGAATCCGCCAGCATAACGTCATATTCTTTTACTTTCATAATTCATTAGATAGCTTTTGAATAAAGTTTTAGGTTCTAGATAGTCAAAAGATCATCTAGAATCATAGGAAAATCAACCCTTGGGTCAAACCCCGGGCTAAACATAGTTTAGAGATGAGAAGGTCAAGTCCGGACCGTTTCTGGGAGTCGCGGTCATGCCAGAACCGTTTCTAGACAATAGCGGTCATGGAAGGACCATTTCTAGATTGAGTCGATGCTAGAATAAAGAAAGAGTCAACATAACAGAATTTTGGACAGATCTGGTTACGAGCAGTCCGCTATTGGACATTAGCGGTCGTCTAATGGCTACCTCTAGCCAGGACTCAGAAAACTAGCGGTATGATATGTGGGTTCTACATTATTGGGCTTTGATGGTACAACCAGCTCGGCATCCTAGTGGAAATCCCAGGCTCGCGGATACTTACAGAGGCTTTGAAATAAGATCACCTAGTCTGGTGGAATGAATATCCAACGAGAGGATCACAAGTCCAAGAGGTGTGCTTATAAGTGCAAAAGTGTATCTAATGGCCACGCATCAGGGTACGCATGATGTACTTGAGAAAAGGCTGTAGATGAGAAAGGATCGTGGTAAAACAGCGATCAAAATATCACTTAAATAAGTCCATGAAGTATGTACAAATATGATCATTAGTACAAGAGTATATGTTTTGGCATGAAAGTAGCATGATGTGACACGAAATTGGGAGGGGGTTGGCCTTCTTCTACCTTCTGCCCGTAGTCGCGCTATAGGCTCATGGCGCCTTCATGAAGAACGCGCTAGGATGATATAGCGCGTTCTCAGACAGCCGCCGGACGAAGAAGTTGGGCATTGGGGATCCCATGGATGACGACGGGGAAGTGATTCACACGGGGGGAACACGTAGGAAGGTGGGTATGACACGGGGGATCTTAAACAAACACAAGAGGGCCCTAAACATCGATTAAACTAACCTATTACTAGCTAGGATAACTTGGGGAAGGTGGGAGCGGGGGTGGGCGACGAGGGAGAAAGGGGCATGGCAGGGCGAGCTAGGACCACGTAGGGTTTTGGCTGGGGCATCACACCCGATCCCATCGCAGGACCGGTGCAACCAAGCTCCGTCTTGATCATAGCAACGTCGTTGGCGATGGTGGAGGGCGTCGATCGTCGGTGGAGGAAGAACGGAGCCCTGAATGGGGCCTCACACCCGACCACTTCTCAAGGCCGATGCACCTGGAACTTCGAACGTCCTCCGTGAAGGGGAAAAGGGGAGGATTAGAAGAAGAACGTGGGCATCGCACCCGAAGAGGGGAGGAGGGAGGGGATTCCAAAGATTGGGGGGGGGAATATAGCCATGCTATACTCAACTCTTTCAAACACTCATTTTTTTCTCAATTCATTTCATTACTTAGGGGGAAGGGGAAGCCTAAACGACACTAGAACATCAATTACAACAGTGGGAAACAGCGAACATTGAAGTCATTGGGAGTCCCAAGTGCTGGGTAGTTGGGGCGCCTGCAGTCGACTTTCTGCCTGAGATCGCGCTAGGGAAACCTAGCGCCTTCTTCAGGTCGCGCTACCATTGGGTAGCGCGTTAATCTTCAGCCCAGCAGCTTCATCGATCGGCTTTGGCCTGGCAGCTCGCTTGATTTCCATCAAACCCCTCCACTTTGGAAGGTTCGTCCTCGAACCTAGAAGCTCAAGATCCCAGTCTGTGAGAACAGGCTGGTTCCCTAAGCTCTGATACCATTTGATGTGACACGAAATTGGGAGGGGGTTGGCCTTCTTCTACCTTCTGCCCGTAGTCGCGCTATAGGCTCATGGCGCCTTCATGAAGAACGCGCTAGGACGATATAGCGCGTTCTCAGATAGCCGCCGGACGAAGAAGTTGGGCATTGGGGATCCCATGGACGACGACGGGGAAGTGATTCATACGGGGGGAACACGTAGGAGGGTGGGTATGACACGGGGGATCTTAAACAAACACAAGAGGGCCCTAAACATTGATTAAACTAACCTATTACTAGCTAGGATAACTTGGTGAAGGTGGGAGCGGGGGTGGGCGACGAGGGAGAAAGGGGCATGGCAGGGCGAGCTAGGACCACGTAGGGTTTTGGCTGGGGCATCACACCCGATCCCATCGCAGGACCGGTGCAACCAAGCTCCGTCTTGATCATAGCAACGTCGTTGGCGATGGTGGAGGGCGTCGATCGTCGGTGGAGGAAGAACGGAGCCCCGAATGGGGCCTCACACCCGACCTCTTCTCAAGGCCAATGCACCCGGAACTTTGAACGTCCTCCGTGAAGGGGAAAAGGGGAGGATTAGAAGAAGAACGTGGGCATCGCACCCGAAGAGGGGAGGAGGGAGGGGATTCCAAAGATTGGGGGGGGGGAAATATAGCCATGCTATACTCAACTCTTTCAAACACTCATTTTTTTCTCAATTCATTTCATTACTTAATCAAACGAGGTGGGGTATATATATAGGGGGAAGGGGAAGCCTAAACGACACTAGAACATCAATTACAAATGTGGGAAACAGTGAACATTGAAGTCATTGGGAGTCCCAAGTGCTGGGTAGTTGGGGCGCCTGCAGTCGACTTTCTGCCTGAGATCGCGCTAGGGAAACCTAGCGCCTTCTTCAGGTCGCGCTACCTTTGGGTAGCGCGTTAATCTTCAGCCCAGCAGCTTCATCGATCGACTTTGGCCTAGCAGCTCGCTTGATTTCCATCATAGCATAAGTTTAAAATACTTTTAAAATGCATAAGGAACATAAAATCTATCAAGATGGATAGTTAATATAACCAAATTTATGAATACAATATCATAAACATGAATAAAACGAAATTACCTAGGCTGAAAATATGTTTAATAGGGTTGTTCTGTAATCTATTTCAGGTTAACAGTATGCAGGACACAGAAACGAAGAAGCAGTCTAAGGAGGACCGTTTCTAATAATAGCGATTCTACTGGGACCGCTTGAAGAGATTTAGCGGTCGCTTGTAGACCGCTTCTAGCCTGTCGGCCAGACGGGTAAAAATAGAGCAATAAAAGCCTATTCTAGAGTAAACTATGCATGGAAACTCTAGTAAACATGAAAGTAAGTCATGATAGAAGAAAAGTGATGCATGGAGATGCATAGGGTTCCGTGAAGGAAGCAAGAAATAATCTTATTTTTCCCTTAAGGGCCGATTGCATGTATGCAGAAATAATTTTGAATACGCAGTGACAATAAAGCATCCAGTACTCTGTGTAGGAAGCAAAAAATTACACACAACCAAAGGTCTTTTAGTACTAACATGTTATTTTTGTCATCCATGAGATAACCTACCTCTGTGACAAGCTTTAGACTCCGAATTTCTAACTGGAAGATCGCTCAGGTTCCTGCACATCCTGTGCCAAACCAACAACTTCCTACCCCTCTATCTTTTGATTCTCTTGACCTAAATTCATGAAAATTGGAGGGTAGGTAGAAGTTAGAAAGGGGAACAAAAAGTTCTAAAGATACAACGTGAACTAACCTCGTTTAGGTCTTCTAATCTCATGATTATCACTGGACCCGGGCATTGGTTCCTGTGCAGCATGTAGCGAACCAGCGACTTGTAGATGCCCTAATTCTTAAACGGCTAAGTCTTCTAGCACGAAAATTGGAGGAGAGTTAGATAAAAATAAGGATAACAAAATCTTTTTAAGAATCAACCTGACATAATGTCTCCATACCGTCGAACTTTGCGAGCCAAAACAAAGGTTCGCACATGTCGAACCTAACCCTATTTATAGAGTTGGCCTATGGTTCGGGGGATAAGATAGAACTTATAGTCCTAAATTGTGGTAGAATTGATCTCTAGAGAGTTCTAGAGAGTTTCCCGTACCAGATAGCTTCGATCCAAGGCGATTTGATTGCCAAAGATCCAAGCTTTCCATGTTTCTACAAAGCCCGTTCTCGGAACATAGTAGCGGTCGTCTCAGGACCGCCTTTATATAGTAGCGGTCGTGCGATAGACCGCATTTAGGCATTAAGTCCAAAATTTTTGGATTTTTGGATTTATCAACTAATTATCCCTTTTTTGGTCTATTTATCCAACTTAATTTCGTAAATTACCTTAATTACGGCTCTAGCAATGGCTTGGGCCTAAAAGGCTTGGATTTGGGTCTTATGGGCCTATTTAGGTGGATTTAAATCTAACATAATATCTGGGGCTTGAAATAATTATTAAATAGACCTATATTCCCTAAATAGCTTATTAAGTCTATTTAAATGTTTAATAATTGTATTAAATCCCAGAAAATTCCTAGAAAATTCTCATGCTTTACACCCTCCCCCACTTAAAGAAATTTGGACCCCAAATTCAATGCATGTGGTTTTTAAGGAGAGTGTACTTATATTCAAATATCTCTGGAAATCTTTTGCGCATAACTTCTTCTGTTTCCCATATCGTCTCGTGCGGCCAGGATTTACACCATTGGACTTTGACCATGGGAATATTTTTATTTCGAAGCTGACGTACTTCTCACTCAATTATCTTGAGTGGCCTTTGCTTGTACGTCAAGTCTTCCCATATCTCTATGTTATCATAAGTGATGACATGGAATGGATCATGGACATTCCCTTTTAGCATTTAGATGTGAAAGACATCATGAACTCCTACTAGTTGAGGAGACAAGGCTAGTAGATAAGCAACCTCACCAACTCTTTCAAAAATTTTAGAAGGGCGTATAAATCTTGGAGTAAGTTTGCCTTTGATGCCGAATCTTCAGATACCTCGACCCGGAGAAACTTTGAGGAATATGTAGTCTCCTATTTGAAATTCCAGGTCATACCTTCGATTATCAGCATAAGAGTTTTGCCTATCTTGAGCCACCTTTAGTTTTTCTTGAATCAGTTTGACTTTTTCAGTAGTATCCCGAATGAGTTCCGAGCCTAGAAATTACTTTTCCCCAATCTCACATCAGCATATAGATAGGTGAGTGACAACTCCTGCCATATAGGACTTCAAATGGTGCCATTTTAATACTAGCTTGATAGCTATTATTATACGAGAATTCCAGTAAAGGCAAGTGGTCGTGCCAACTTCCACTAAAATCAAGTACACATCCCCAGAGCATATCTTCCCCCACCTGATTGGTTCCTTCAGTTTGACCCTCAGTTTGTGGGTGGAATGCGGCACTGAAATTAAGATGTAAATCGAGGGTCTCGATCAGATATAATGGTGACAGGGACTCCATGTAGTTTCACAATTTCTTTTACATATAAGGCAGCCAAGACATCCACGGGCCATCGACTCTTAATAGGTATGAAGTGAGCCGACTTGGTCAAGCGGTCAATGATCACCCGAATACCGTCATGTCCTCCTCTTTATTTAGGTAGACCCATGACAAAATCCATTTCTATACTATCCCATTTCCACTAGGAAATCACCAAGGGATGTAGCTTTCCATCGGGCTTTTGATGCTCTGTCGTAACATGTTGACAAGTGAGGCAGCGTGATACATAGTCCGCCACTTCTCTTTTCATATTAGGCCACCAATAATTCCTTTTACGGTCTTGGTACATCTTGGTAGTACCAGGGTGAATGGCATACCTTGATTTATATGATTCGTCCATAACCAACTTCTTAGTATCAGCATGATCTGGGACACAAATTCGCCCTCAGAATAGCAATCTTCCGTCAGTTGCAATAGAGAATTCTGCCATTGATCTATATCATCCTTGATTTCCATCAGTGTTGGGTCATTTTCTTGTAACTTGACCACGCCTTCTATTAATGTAGGTTGAGACCGAATATTGGCAATAAAGCATTCTTATTTCTCCGCATTTATATATATATTTAACATGGCAAATTCAACAGTGAGATTAGTCATACCTTTTATGAGACTTGATAACATTCCCATTGGTTTCCTGCTGAGCGCGTCGGCTACAGCATTCGCCTTGCCTGGATGATATTGGATGGCGAAGTTAAAATCCTTAAGATATTCCAGCCATCGCCTTTGTCTCATGTTTAGGTCCTTTTGAGAAAAGAGATATTTCAGACTTTTGTGGTCTGAATATACCGTGAACTTTTCTTCATAAAGATACTGACGCCAGATCTTTAGAGCAAATATAAACGGCAGCTAGTTCCAGGTCATGAATTGGATAATTTTTCTCATGCCGCTTCAATTGTCTTGAGGCATAGCAAATCACTTTGCCACTTTGCATAAGAATGCACCCGAGGCCAATGCCTGAAGCTTCCGTGTATACATCAAATATGCCACCTTCGACAAGCAGTGCCAGAATGGGGGCAGTAGTGAGATGTTCCTTGAGAGTCAAGAAACTCTCCTCGCACTCCTTGGTCCATACAAATGTATTTTGCTTTCTAGTAAGTCTTGTTAGAGGAACGGCAATTTTAGAAAAATCCTTGATGAATCGTCGATAATAACCAGCCAGACCAAGGAAACTTCTGATTTTAGATATAGTCGTCGGTCGGCTCGAGTTCTTGACAGGTTCTACTTTAGAAGGATCCACGACAATTCCTTCTTTGGAGATAACATGGCCAAGGAAAGAAACCTCCTTTAGCTAGAACTCACATTTATTTAGTTTGGCATATAGTCGGTGTTCCCATAATGTTTGTAAGGCAGTTCTCAGATGTTCCTCATGTTCTTCTTTCGTCTTAGAATAGATATGGATGTCATCAATGAATACGACCACAAAGTGGTCGAGATATGGCCTGAAGATGTTGTTCATGAGCTTTATAAATGCTGCGGGGGCGTTGGTTATCCCGAACGGCATAACCACAAACTCATAATGTCTGTATCTACTATGGAAAGCTATCTTGTGAATATCCTCTTCCTTAATCTTCAGCTGATGATAGCCAGATGTGAGGTCAATCTTAGAGAAATACTCCACACCAGAGATCTGCTTGAACATCTCATCAATGTGCGGCAGTGGGTACTTGTTCTTGATGGTAAGTTGATTCAATCGTCAGTAGTCGATACACAGCCTGAGGGATCCATCCTTCTTCATGACAAATAGAACCGGCGCACCCCAAGGGGATGTGCTAGGTCGAATAAAGTCTTTCTCCAGCAACTCTTGTAGTTACTTTTTCAATTCCTTGAGTTCGTGGGGGACATCCTGTAAGGGGCCTTTGACACGGGTGCTGCTCCATGTGTGAGTTCAATGGAAAATTTGACCTCCCTCTCGGGTGGTATACGGGTAAGTCTAAAGGAAAGACGTCCAAAAATTCTTTTACGATGGGGATTTCTTCTGTAAGGATTTCCTTGGACTCAGTAATGATAATAGAAGCAAGAAAAGCTTCACACCCTTTTGAGATGAGTTTACAGGCGTGGAGAGAAGAAATAAGAGTAGGATGCTTCCTATACTTAATGCCAAGGAAAAATAACTTCGAGAAATCTGGTTTATGAAAAGAAATCCACCTATTGCAACAATTAATGTCAGCATAATGGTCACAAAGTCAATCTACTCCTAATATGGCATCGTAGCCCGCCATGTTAAGGCATACATGATTCGCAAAGAAGTTGTGACCATCTATGATAACTTCATTATCGGGGAGATAAGTTTTATGTTCCGTTCCCGAACCTAAGGGTGTACTTATAGTTAAATTCGAAGGTAACGAAACTGGTTAAATTGGCAAGGTTTTAGCAAAAGAGATAGAAATAAAGGAATGAGAAGCACTAGTATCGAATAACACAAATGTAGGATGCGAGTAAATTTGGACGGTACCTTCTATCAGTTCCCTTTCTTTGGTAGCTTCTTTGTCCACAACCGCATTAAGATGAGCCTACCGCCTTCGTCCTCCGTTATTCTTGGAGGGTTGTTACTTCATGAGGGGATAGTCTGGAATGCGATGCTCCTGACTGTTGCATCTTAACCAAGTGCCAAGATGCTTCCATCATTCCTCGGTTGCATGGCCGAATTTCTAACAGAACGTGCAAGCCGCCATGACTTGCTTGTCTTCCCCCTTCACCTTCTTCTTCTTGTGGTAGCCACTACCACTCCCATTCCAGGATCTCTTCTTATTATCACGGGACTTATAAGAGTCCGTGATGCTAAACTTCTCCTTCTTTCCACGCCGATCCATCTTTCGGCTAGATTCCTCTCCCTTGCCTTTAAGTTTCTCGACCTTTTCCACGGTCCTTTCATATAAATGTGCTCGCTGGACCTTCTCCGCGTAGGTCCGAATATTTTGTGAGCCAAGTTGTTGAATGAAGATGGACCTTAACCAATCCAGAAAACGGTTGGCCTTTAAGATATCTGTGCTCACCAGATGTTCAGCATAAGGGGCCAAACGGGAGAATTGGAGTTCATATTCCGCCATAGACATCATGCCTTGGCATAGAGAAGCAAATTCTGCAACCTTTCGCTCCTTGACGTGCTCAGAGGAGTTTTTTGCCCGGAAGAGTGTAAGAACCTCGTTCCATGTAGGCTAGGCATTTTGGGGTTGTGCTGAGGTGGCCTTCCACTAAGTACGAGCATCTTTATTTAGTTGGAAGGTGACGAGATGGACCTTCTCTTGATCAGCACATTGCATAACGTTGAAGATCCTTTCAATTTCGTCTATCCAGTTCTTTACTTCATCTGGATTAGAATAGCCAGAAAATCGTGGAGGATTTAAGCTTCAAAAATTCTGATGTAAATCGCCGGCACCAGCCCTCGGGCCAGCTTGGGCCATATTCTATACTGACCGGGTAAGACCTACAACAGTCTGTTGTACCCCATCCCAGTCAAAACGGTGTGCCATCGTGAAAATAAGGTACCTGAGAGGATAATCAATTAGTTAATTCCTATGGAATTAATAGATTTAACCCTGAGAAAATTACTAATTTAACTATCTCATCCTGGCTCTACCCATTCTCACATGGTTGGAAATTTGTTCCTGGTTCATAACATTGGGTCCTTATCCTTGGACTTAGCCTATGGCATTTTCTTAAGAATAAGTAATTCATGAGACTTAGGTTCTGATACAAACTTAACGGTCATGTCCTGAGACATATGTACATCGGAAGTAATACCAAGGAATGTGAGTAGTCGGCAATACGCCTCGAGCCAGCAATAAAATCAGAGCGCAATAAACATCCACATAAAGATGAAGTACAAAATATTTGACCAAAATTATAACTTTTATTGATAATAATGATGCATAATTACATAAGGTTGACTCTTGATCTACAAGTTTCAAGAAAAATAAAAATTACATAGTAAGACTCAATAAAGTTAAAATCACATCATCACTCTAGACTACTTGAAAACTCTTGACATTCTAAGTCTTCTCTCGACCATCAATCATCACTCTCGGACCTGTTGCTAGAGTAATCCGAATCCGACTCACTTGAACTTCCTAAAAGAAAATTAGAAAAATATGATAATGAGCACACTTGCCCAGTAGGTATCTTCGCATCAATATAGAGGCATGCTTTTAAGTAATTACATTTTCGCACTAGGGAATAAGGTAAAAGACAATGTGATAAAACATACGAACGAAATCAAAGTAACAAGATAGGAATTATAGAGCTATGAAGAATATGAATGGACAATAGAGCATGATCAAATAGGATTTATAAGGTAAAGTGGCCTTTCATTAACAAGAATGTACTTCATAACCATAAAGGCTATGCACTAGAAACTCATGAACAAGAATGTACTAGCAAGCATGCAAATTATCACAAGTTTACCTCATGGTTTTCATCTATCTATAAAAAAAGTACTCCGGACGCAATGTGACGCTAGTGTTCATCGTACCCCATGGTTTTCAGCACATTTCGGGCTATCTGCCGAGGAGGCTAGTGTGGAGCCCTTGGACACTGTCCATGCCCGCTCTTGCATCTTCAAGTTACAGATCAAGCTACTTCCATGAGAATATAGAAAAGTTTCGGCCAATAAAGTTCAATTCAACAATAGTTTCCATGATAACGTAACCAAGGTAGAGAACGCACATTAAGAGATCATAAGAATTCCAAAGATGACTTAAGACAAGGCCATGCCACGGAAGGAATCCGACAGCATAACGGCATATTCTTTAACTTTCATAATTCATTAGATAGCTTTTGAATAAAGTTTTAGGTTGTAGATTGTCAATAGATCATCTGGAATCAAAGGAAAATCAACCCTTGGGTCAAACCCCGGGTTAAACATAGTTTAGACATGAGACGGTCAAGTCTGGACCATTTCTAGACAGTAGCGGTCATGGAAGTATCGTTTCTAGATTGGGTCGATGCCAGAATAAGGAAAGAGTCGACGTAATAGAATTCTGGAAAGACGCGGTCACGGGCTGTCCGCTATTGGACATTAGCGGTCGTATGATGGTCGCCTCCAGCCAGCACTCAGAAAACTAGCGGTATGATATGTGCATTCTACTTTATTGGGATTTGATGGTACAACCAGATCAGCGTCCTAGTTGGAATCCCAGGCTCGCGGAGACTTACAGAGGCCTTGAAACAAGATCACCTAGTTCGGTGGAATGAATATCCAATGGAGAGGATCACAAGTCCAAGAGGTGTGCTTATTAGTGCGAAAGTGTATCTAATGACCACGCACCGGGGTACGCACCATGTAGTTAAGAAAAGACTATAGATGAGAAAGGATCGTGGTAAAACAGCGATCAAAACATCACTTAAATAAGTCCATGAAGTATGTAAAAATATGATCATTAATACAAGAGTATATGTTTTGGAGTGAAAGTAGCATAAATTTAAAATAGGTTTAGAATGCATAAGGAACATAAAATCTATCAAGATGGATAGTTAATATAACCAAATTTCTGAATACAGTAAACAGGAATAAAACCTAATTACCTAGGCTTAACATATGTTTAATAGGGTTCTTCTGCAATCTGTATCAGGTTAACAACATGCAGGAGATAGAAATGAAGAAGCAGTCTCGAGAGGACCGTTTCTGATTGTAGCAGTTCTAATGGGACCGCTTGAAGAGGTTTAGCGGTCGCTTGTAGACCGTTTCTAGCCTATCGGCTAGACAGGTAAAAATAGAGCAATAAAAGCCATTTCTAGGGTAAACTATGCATGGAAACTCTAGTAAACATGAAGGTAAGTCATAATAGAAGAAAAGTGATGCATGGAGATGCATAGGGTTGCGTGAATTAATTCAAATGATCATATTTTTCCCTTAAGGGCTAGATGCATGTATGCAGAAATAATTTTCAAAATGTAATGGCAATAAAACATCAAATACTCCGTGTAGGAAGCATGAAATTACACACAATCATAGGGATTTTACTCCTAACATGTTGTTTTTGCCATCCATGAGATAACCTACCTCTATGACATGCTTTAGAATCCAAATTTCTAACTAGAAGATCGCTCAGGTTCCTGCGCATCCTGTGCCAAACCAGTAACTTCCCGCCCCTCTATCATCTTATTCTCTTGGCCTAAATTCGTGACAATTCGAGGGTAGATAGAAGATAGAAAGGGGAACAAAAAGTTCTAAAGACACAACATGAACTAACCATGTTTAGGGCTTCTAATCTCCTGATCTTCACTCGACCAGTGCACTGGATCCTATGCAGCCTGTAGCGAACCAGCGACTTGCAAACGCCCTAATTCTTCAACGGCTAAGTCTTCTCACATGAAAATTGGTGGGGAGTTAGATAAAATTAAGGAGAACAAAATCCCTTAAAGAATCATGAGATAACGTCTCCTTACTATCGAACTTTGCGAGCCAAAACAAACGTTCGCACAGGTCGAACCTAACCCTATTTATAGACTTCGCCACTGCAAAAAATTAGAGATATATGGGCTATTTATTTAGAGGCATTTATTAAAACTGCTTTAAATTTATCATAAATAGAGGCATTTTATATTCAATATTGCCTCTAAAATATTTTATTTGTTTCCTTAACTTAAAACTCTATGCAGGGGCATTTTAAAATTGCCTCAATATAATTACGCAGGAAAAGAGAATTCGATTAAAAATGCCCCTAAAAAATTTTTGCCAGCGCGCCATGAGCTCCCATGCTAACATAACCACCACTCCGTCAATCAACTTCGATCCTTCCCATGTGTGGAATCCCTCTTTGATCCATCTTCTACAGCACTCTGCCTCCTCTCACCTCCTGGCACCCTCCCGGGTGCCGCAGACTCTTTCCCATCATCTTCTCCCTCCGCCACTCCGCCTCCTTAACCTCCGTTGTGGATCCATCTCCTCCACCTCATAGCCTCCCTAGCCCCCTTCTCCTCAACCTCCAGTGTGGTTCCTCAGCAGCCGCAAGAGCCGCCCACCCTTCCTCAGCACCACTACATACAGTTGCCAACCTCAGGTCCTAGCTGCAACCGGCGTTGGGCAACACTCCCTGACCACTACCATGCCACTCTTGCTCTGCTGCTACACCACCACGTCGCTGGTTTTCGCCCCCTCACCAGCATTAACTTCTAACCTGCAAGCACCGAATCCTACTCACCTTCGAGGCTGTGAAGGTACAAGATGGCCCTGATCTCGATCCATCTTCTCCTCTACCCCTCCGCCTCCTCACCTCTGGTGTAGACTCTTCCTCCACCTTCTCCTTCACCCCTCTCCGCCTCTTCTCCTCCGTGGCCCCTTTCTCACCCCTCACTCCTCCTTAGCAGCCGCGGGAGCCACCGGGCCTAGCCGCAATAGCTGTCGGGCTTTTCCTCAGCTTCACTACAGTTGCCCACCTCCGCAGGGCCTAGCAACAACCAGGGCTGGGTGACAGAGGGTTATGGATTGCCTTTGGTGTTCTATCTTTGAACTCAGACGATGAAATGACTCGTGTCATCTAGAAATTTATCAAGGACATGTAACCATGATGCGATCTTTTGGTTCTACTACAACTCTGTTGTGTTTCTATTTTTTATGGACGCCCTCCATTATTTCTCAGTTGAAAAGAATTGCACTTTGGTGCGTCTTGTAGTTGATTTTCCAATTTCTGGATTTGAACATAAACTACTTTGACCTGGGGCTTCCTCACCGTGATGCTATTGATGATAAGGTGATCGCCGAGAGTGCAGAAGCCACACTCAAGTAAGGTTCACATGGTGTTTATTTTTCTTAGACTGTTGTGATTTTATATGAATGGAGGTTATAACATTCCTGAATTTTTATTTCAAGATATGGATCAGCTTAATTGTCATTTCAATTGTTTGCTCTATTTCTTTATCGTATGAGAAGTTTGGGTGTGCGTCAAAAGATGGCAACGTGACCTCTTACTTGTCTATAAAAGTTCCCCTCACTTGAAATGCTCATTGTAGTCTTTAGACCCTGTTTGTTCTGAATGGACCCATCTTCCAAGTCTATCAAACATGCAAATAGGGCTGCAAATGTGTTAGTGGAATGAGAAATGTGTTTCCATCTCTTGTTATGATAAAATTAAAAGAAATGGAATTGCAGTTAATTATATCTATCTGGTCCAATTAATTTTTTCTATCAAAATTGGATTTCTCGAAAAATGGTGCATCTCTTACCTGTAATAATATATTAGATATTGGATGCATACTACATCCAGTGGTTGGATTTATATTTTGGGAAGGGAGAATAATGAGTGTTAAAAGGGGTTTGGGGTGGGGACTAACAACTAATTGAGGTGACTCTTCAATGCCCCATACCTCTACCCCCTCTCACCCCATAAAAATTTACTGTGCACCTAGATCTGATATGGGACCAAAGTCCCTGCTCATGTCCCTGGATCCATTATGGACTTAAAAGGTTTTTCATGTCCTTGGATCCGATGTGGGCTAAAGTCCCTCCTCATGTCCCCTATGTAGCCACCAAACAGTGACTCCATTCCCACATATATTGGACAACAACGAAGTTCGAGGAAGTACCACTTACATAAAATATTCATTTTGGAGCCATTTCTTTGCTTTTCCATTGGAGTCGGCATCTTCTTGGTCTCTCCTAGTAGTTGGCAGCATGTCATGAGAGTCCCACATCAAATCCCTACTTCATTTATAGATGTTTTAATTTCCTTTTCTCTAGGGCAAGGAATCTCTCCTCACCTATTTTACGTCCTCTGTTTATTTAATAAAATTGGTGGTAAAGCCCACCCTTTCTTTTGGAAAAAATAAGGAAGTTTGGGGACTGGACCTTATAAATGGCCAAGCAGGTGTGTCTATCAGCATGAAGATTCTAGTTTACACACAGAGGTCACATGTTCAACTTTACAAGGGGACGTACAACCCTGCTTTCCACATGGGTTTCACATGATAATACCAGAAATGTACATATACTTTATAGTAGCCTAAGTGGGGGATAATTTGGGTTTTAGAAGCTCACTTCAGGTGTCTCCTGGCAATCTGTGAGAGAAATTTCCACCTTCCTTTGAAGCTCAAACAACCAATTTGCAAGCCACATAACATCTTATGTATGATCCCCCATGACTAATCCTCTATAAATTGTATGTCACAACTTCCTATTTGCAAGCCATACAACATTCATAATACATCTACTCCATTCCTAAAACCAGGCATAGTTTTTATTAGCCCCATTTGAGCTAGAGCCCTCTATTTGGACAATGCCACATGTTAGTCAGTTTCTGAAACAACCCTTGCAGCCTACATCATGGCAGTTTCAATGTATATACTCCCATTTCACCACCCCTATCTTCCTCATACTTTGTAGTCACCATTCGTAGACATTATATGGAGTCCAGATGGATCTATAATTGGTACCATTTGTGAATGACTTGGTATAGAACACTCCCACGTCTATTAGAAAATGTTGTCATATGTTCATGGTCTTGTCTGATAAAAAATGAGGCTTCTTTTTACTTATGTTGTTAACCTGCAGCCCTATCCCTCACTTGTGTAAACCTATTTACTTTTTTTGTAGGTGTCATTCCCTAGTCCTACACATCTTCTGAATATTTATTCACTAGATGATCTTCCCCAAACTGTGGTTCAGACACTGAACCAAGGCTCTAATGTCATGAGCTTGGACTTCCATCCACAGCAATAAACAATTCTTCTAGATAATTTGCTACATTCATTGGTGTTCAATTCTTTTTGTCATCTTCGGTATATTGTATTCACCCTGGGAACTCTGTGACATCTGTTTGCTGTAATCTCTACATTCAGTTGGAACAAATGTTGGCGCAATTTTTTGTCAATCGATGTATATGGAGTCCAGATGGATCTATAATTGGTACCATTTGTGAATGACTTGGAATAGAAAACTCCCATGTCTTTTAGCAAATGTTGTCATATGTTCATGGTCTTGTCTGATAAACAATGAGGCTTCTTTTTACTTATGCTTCTTTCTCTCTTTCTTATTTTTAATATTGTGTTGCTCATTTCCAATTATATTATATAGACATATGCTTTTATACATAATAGTGACCTACTAAGACCACAATTAGAGGTGAGCTTTAGTGTTACATTACCTTTATTCAAAGTGCTACGTGCTATTATGTTTGACTTGTTACATTGTGGATAGATTGATGCTCATGCTGGCGGTGTCAATGACAAAGCCTTTTGTTATCCTAACAATATACCTTTCAAGGCTTATAGAGGCAGGCATGGTAAGCACAAGCATGCAGCCTTTTGCAACAGTAATAAAGGCTAGACCAATGCTAGTGTTACCACTTGTAGGCTCAATGCTAGTGTTCCTTCTGACCTCAGTCATTCTCCTAGGGATGTAGACCTAATTAGGGGTACGGCCGGCGGGTTGAACTCGACGACGCTGTCCACGACCGCCCATAGCTGGATGTCCACCACTGCCGATGAAGATGGGAGGGCCAAGGACAACTGGCGAGATCCTTCGGCTTCATAGGATACTTCTTGGCTGGCCACCGTCAAAGGTGAAAGTGAGACCACAGCAGGAGCACTCGACACCGCCACTGTGAGAGGCCGCTCCACCTCCACCGGTTGGGTAAGGCCCGTATCCGATGATGGCATATGCACCGCCGGGACCGGAGCCGCAGTTTCGACCAAAGAGCAAATGGTGGCAGGGACCGAGTCGTACACCACGGCGGACGAACTCGCTTCTACCTCCGCCTCCTCGGTAAGGCTCAGACCCGTCGACGCTTCACAGGTCAGGAGTGCGAGAGCCGCGACCTCGATTTTAGGGAGAGTGTCAAGCGGAGTTGGGCCCGATACCGCTCCTGAGGGACCTACACCCCTTTCTGCCTGGGACTCCCTCAGAGGTATAGTAATGCCTGCCGATATCTTCCCCAAGAGTTGGGCTTCCTTTGGTGCAACTGGCTTCTGGAGAGCCAGAAGCAGAACCACAAGCCGCGGGCTATCTCCCGATTGCAAAAGAGACGTCAAGGATTCCGCGTTCGATCCCAGGAGTGACGTCAGCCTTCGTTCCGCTAGTGGACCGAAAGCCGACCTCCATTTGGTTGACGTACAAGCAAAGGGCACTCAAGATAATTAAGCGAGAAGTACGTCAGCTTTAAAATAAAATTATTTCTACGGTCAACATCCAATGGAGCAAATCCTGGCCGTACGAGGCGACATGGGAAACGGAATCAGCTATGCGCAAGAGATTCCCAGAATTATTTGAATGTAAGTACGCTTTCCTTAAAAATCACGTGCATTGAATTTGGGGACAAAATTCTTTTAAGTGGGGAGGGTGTAATGCCCGAGAATGTTTTAGAAAATTTCTAGGAGTTAATAAAAGTATTGAGCATTTAAATGGACGTAATGAGCTATTTAAGGAATATAGGTCTATTTAATAATTATTTAAAAGCCCAGATATTATGTTGGCTTTAAATCCACCTAAATAAGCTCACAAGACCCAAAACCTAACCTTTTAGGCCCAAGCACAATAATAGAAATGTAATGGGAATTATAATGGGGATAAATAGCACAAATAAGGCACAAATAGGGGATAAATTCAAAAATATGAAAATTTTGGAATAATGGCCAAGTGGCGATCTATCGCGAGACCGCCAATCCATGCGAGCAGTCCCTCAATGACCGCTAAATCCGTCTGATTCCGTAAATGGAAGAAACGTGAAAGGCTGGGATCTTTGGCATCCAAATCCTCAGGGATCAAATTGTGAAGACATGTAAATATGTCTAGGACTCTTAGGGATCTATCCTACCCTTAATTAAGACTTTAAGTTCAATCTAATCCCCCAAATCCTAGGTAAACCCTATAAATAGACCCTAACTTTGACCAATGCGAACCCTAATGTTGGCTCGCATATTTCGAAGGTAAGGAGATATCTTCTCTGGTTAGTCCTTTAGAACAATTTTTTCAACTTAGTTTTATCTAACTCCCCTCCAATTTTCATGCTAGAAGACCCATCCGTTGAACAATTAGGGCATCCACAAGTTGCTGGTTTGCTACAGGCTGCACAGGAATAAGGGTGCCGATCCAGTGAAGATCAGGAAATTAGAAGCCCTAATCAAGGTATTTAGAAGTTGATTCTTTAGAACTTTTTGTTCTCCTTTCTATCTTCTACCTACCCTCCACTTTTCATGAATTTAGGTCAAGAGAATTAGAAGATATAGGGGCAGGAAGTTGTCGGTATGGCATAGGACGTGCATGAACCTGAGTGATCTTTCAGCTAGAAATTCATAGTCTAAAGCTTGTCCCAGAGGTAGGTTATCTCGTGGATGGCTAAAACACGAAGTTAGGAATAAAAGCCATTTGATTTCATGAATTTTCAAACTTTCTACATTGACTATTAAGGTTTTAATAGCACTATGCATCTAGGTTATTTCTGCATGCATAATCTCTACCCTTAGTGATAAAGATAATGTTCTCAGCTTAATTCATGACAACCTATGCATCTCCATGAGTTATCTTCATTATAGAAACGTTTTCTCTCTTTGTCTAACATGTTTTATACGATTTATTGTCCTAGATTAGTGTGTACTTCAGTTTTACTAATGTCTGCCACAGATAGGAAGAAATGGTCCTCCTGTGACTGCCAAAGGTCTTTGGTGGCCTTGCGACAGACCACTAAGCCCTGGTAGGTGGCCATCATTTGACCGCTATTTGGTTTCTGTTGTCTGCACTTTGTTAATTCCAAACAGGTGACAGATTGACCCTATTGTATATATGTTAAGCCTAGTTAAATAGGTTTTATTCTTAGTTATGACTTCATAATTGTACAATTGGTTATATTGTGCCCTACCCTTGATAGATTACATGCCCTGCATGTTTTAAATGCTTATTTTAAACTTATGTTAATTTCATACCAAAGCCCTTATAGTTTGTATTAAAGTTAATTCTATATGCTTCACGGACTTGTTTGAATGATGTTTTGATCGTTGTTTTACCACGATCCTTTCTCATCTAGAGTCTTTTCTTAAGTACATGGTGCGTACCCCGGTGCGTGGCCATTAGATACACTTTTGCACTTATAAGCACACCTCTTAGACTTGTGATCCTCTCCGTTGGATATTCCTTCTATCGGACTAGGTGATCTTGTTTCAAGGCATCTGTAAGTCTCCGCGAGCCTAGGATTACCACTAGGATGCCGAGTTGGTTATACCCTCAAAGCCCAATTATCTAGAAAGCACTTACACTACCGGTGTTTTTCTATGTCCTGGCGAATAGTGGCCCTCTAGAGATTGCCACTATTGAGTAGCGGCCATCCATTAGACCGCCAAAGTTGATTAGCATCCTTTTCCATGACTGCTATTATCCCGGAGTGTTCATGCGTCGACTCTTCATAGAAACGGTCATTATCTGATCGCATCTATCCTATTAACGGTCTAGTAAACCGCCACTATTTCCTAATAAATGGCCCAGACTTGACCATCTTATGTCTAAGCTATGTCTAACCTGAGGTTTGACCCTAGGGTTGGTTTTCTTAAGTTCCTAGATGGTCTATTGATTATCTAGAACCTAACACCATATTCCAAAGCTATCTAATAAATTATGGAAGGTAAAGAATATGTCGTTATGCTGCCAAATTCTTTTCATGGCATGGCCTTGTCTTAAGTCATTCGTTGAATTCTCATGATCGTTCATTGGTGCATTCTTTGCCTAGGTTACATTCTCATGATAATATTGTTGAATTGAACATTATTGGCTGAACTTTATTATATTCTCATGGAAGTAGCTTGATATGTAACTTGAAGATGCAAGGGCGGGCATAGACAGTGTCCAAGGGCTCCACACTAGCCCCCTCGGCAGATAGCTAGAAACGTGCTTAAAACCATGGGGTACGATGAACACTGGCATCGCGTTGCGCCATGAGTACTTTTTTTTTAGACGGGTTAAAATCATGAGGCAACTTGTGATAATTTAGATGCTTGCTAGAACATTCTTGTTCATGACTTTCTAGTGCATAGAATTTATGGTTATGAAGTACATTCTTGTTAATGAAAGGCCATTCTACTTTATAAATCTTTTTTGATCATGCTCTATCGTCCATTCATATTCTTCATATCTCTATATTCCTATCTTGTTACTAGGATTTTGTTCGTGTGTTTTGTCACATTTTCTTTTACCTTATTCACTAGAGCGAAAATATAATTACTTAAAGCATGTTTCCATGTTGATGCAAAGATACCTACTGGGAAAGTGTACTCATCACCCTAGTTTTTCAATCTTTTCAAGAAGTTCAAGTGAGTCGGATTCAGAGTACTCTTGCAACGGGCCCGAGAGTGATAACTGATGGTCGAGAGAAGACTTAGAATGTCAAGAGTTTTCAAGTAGTCTAGAGTCATGATGTAATTTCTACTTTATTGAGTCTTACTATGTCATTTTCATATTTATTAAGTCTAGTAGATCAAGAGTCAATCTTATGTAATCATGCGTCATTACTATCAATAAAAGTTAGAATTTTAGTCAAATATTGTGTATTCCATTTTATGTGGATGTTTATTGTGCTCTGATTATATTACTAGCTTGAGGCATGTTGCCGACTGTTTACGTTCCCCGATATTACTTCCGTTGTACATATGTCTCGGGGCGTGACATATCATCCACATCACATGATGGGACTTATGAAATCATGTGATTCCTAGTACCAATCATTGGTACAACTATCTGGGACACGTGGACAACCTTCCAAAAGACTCCTTTATGGAAAATATTCCATACTTTCCACCTGGACCAATCAGAAGATCTCAGACTCATTTCTATCTAGTTCCTCCAGATTTCATGAGAATTGAACTATTTTGATGGAATTTGTTGGGCTCGGGTTTCTGAAGTTGATGTCTTCAGATCTGGTGCCTTCCTAAGTAATGGACATCCCAGATTTCTTTCATCCAAGATCAAAGGAACAAATTTGTTCCTACTGCTATAAAAACACTCCTACAGCCTTCGTGAGAAGGTTGGTCGAGTAAAAGAACGAGAGAAATCAGAGAGCTCATCCCTGCAGCAAGAAGAGAAGAGAAGAGAGGAAAAATAGAGAGTGAGAAGCAGAAGAGGAATTCGAGAGAAGGCTATCTAGTTCAAAAGAAAAAGAGTGAGGAAAAGAGATCTGAAGTTAATGGAAAATAGAGCATCGCATTCCAGTGAAAGAGGCTTCATTAGAAGCTATAGTTGTTTGATTTTATTCATGCTTTACTGAATATTTGTTTCCTTGAGTTTCACTGTATTCTTTCTTTTTCTTTTTACATACATTTCAGTTCATCTTTGCCTTATTGTGCTCGATGTGTACAATGTGTTTGCACATAGTACATCACTATGTGTGGGTTGCTCTGGGAAACCAGAACGTGGAGGATTGTTCCTCCGATTACCTTGTGAGGTTTTAGAAGAAGAGAATTGGTTCTCCGGGCTTCCTTCTAAGGTTTCAGAAGAAGAAGGGATTGATTCCTCTAGTTACTGCATGTGGCAAGGTTACTGGTCTTGCTTTGTGCGAGATTAGGGGTTGTGGGATTTGTTTCCCTCGGTTCAAGCTGTGTAATCAGCGATTGTTGCAGACAAAGTCTGCATTCTTACCTTGAGCAAGGGATGTCTTACTCATTTGAGTAAGGGGTGGACGTAGGTCTGCGGGTAGCAGATCGAACCACCTTAAAAATCTACTGTCCAGTGGGTTACATTGTGTGGTTGCTCCTTTTCATCTATCTCCTTTCATAGGTTGTGTTGTGAGCTGAATGTTTTACTGAATTCATTGATATATTGTTATTCTTACTAGCTAGGTAACTGATAGATTGATCCTACAATCGGTTTGATTTCTGTTCTGTGAAAACCTACCCGTGACTCCGATTCTATTTGAGCTGAAGCCGGTAGTCTGAGCATTTAAATATTTGTTTGTTGATTCAGTTTGCAGCGCATTTGATGTCTGATTCTGATCTGTAATCATTGGGCCTTTCAGTTGGGTTGAAGTCAGCACTTTGGGCAAATCATTCTGCAGAATTACTGTTTGCTATATGACCGCATCTCTATCTTAGTTCCATTGATTTGTTTTTTGATAGCTTGCTTTTAATTGGTATAGAATCTTTAAATTGGGCATAAATTCCTAGTTGGATCTATTCACCCCCCTCTAGATCCAGCTGCGCACCTAACAATTGGTATTAGAGCGGGTCTCTAACATTATCAGATCCTTCGATCTGTAGAGAAAAGATCCATGTGCGCTCATCACTGTTTTTATCCTTTCAAATTTTTCTGATGGATTCTTTACTGGTGTTCGATGGTTCAAACTTTCAGATCTGGTTAGGTAGAATGTGCAGATTTATTAACATTGTTGATCCAAACCTTTGGACTCCAATTTCTCAAGGGCCACACAAATTGCCCAAGGAGAAATCCAGATGGTCTGAGGATCATAAATTGAAAAATAGAAATAATATCGAGGCTCTACATATGATGAAAGCTGATGTGGATATTAATGCATTCCCTTCCTTATCTTCATGCAAGTCTGCCAAAGAAATTTGGGACGGTCTGATTGTCATCTATCAAAAGGAGAATCAAAGATGCTTGATGGCCAAAGGGAGTTATCAAACAAGCAATGAAGAAAGTGAGGAGGCAAATTGTGAATCCCAATCCGATGAAACTCCTTATGATGCTTTGGTTGTGCTATATTATGAATTGTATGAGAAATACAAGAAAATGAAAACTAAAAATAAGAAACTCAAGAAGGAAGCCAAAAACACATGCTCTGATAATTCTTCATGCAATGATTGTTCATTTTTGAAAGAATTAAAAGAGAATCTTCACTCTGATGTTGAATGACAGAAAAAGCTACTTGATTCTTTGAGAGAAAAAAATGAAAACATGCTAGATAAGAAGTTACACTACAAGAAAAATGGGAAATACCGACGGTATTTTTTGACTAAAAAGTTTTCATCGAAAATACGACGGAATGATTCGTCTTTCTGACGGAAATATATTATGTCAGAAATTCATCTGTAATTACCGATTATTTTGACATAATTATTTTGTCGGAAAGACGTCAAAAAATTTTGACAAAAAAAATTAACATCGAAACTACGTCGAATATTTCAGACGTATTTTTGATAAAAACAAGTTTCGTTGAAAATAAATAATTACAGGTTAAAATGTATGAATAGTTTTCGACGAATAAATGAAGGGCGAACATTCCTCGCAAATACATTGAAATAGTCAGACGTA
The DNA here is from genome assembly GCA_022559845.1 of Amorphophallus konjac. Taxonomy (NCBI): domain Eukaryota; kingdom Viridiplantae; phylum Streptophyta; class Magnoliopsida; order Alismatales; family Araceae; genus Amorphophallus; species Amorphophallus konjac. Next base: position 151,849,668 of record CM040120.1, on the reverse strand, counting down.
TTTTCGACAAAAACATGTTTCGTCGAAAATAAATAATTGCGGGTGAAAATGTATGAACAGTTTTTGACGGATAAGTTTAAGGTTAAACATTCATCGAAAAGTTTCGAACGTTATGCCAACAAACCCTTATCCGTCGAAATATTTTGATATATTTTCGACTGATCTTTTGTCTATTGATAAATGATTAAATAATTTTCCACACTTCCTATTATTAATTAAATTTATGAATAGTTTAGACAAATAATATATAATGTCAAAAATACTTCAGAAACTTTGTTATTAATAAATATTATTATATTGTTATATTTATTAATTATCACTTTTATGGGTTTTCATCATTTTTGTAACTATTTTATGGTTATTGGATGATAAGGGTGACAAATATATGGTAAGAAAGGGTGGAAAATAGATCATATGAGTTCAAATGAGTTACTAAGGGTGACTAATGGGTTACTAACGATGACAAATGGATCATATGGGTGACACATGAGTTACTAAGGGTGACAAATGTGTTAGTAGGGGTGATAAATAGCTCATATGAGTGACAAATAGGTTACTAAAGATGACAAATAGCTCATATAGGTGACAAAATGAGTTACTATAGATGACAAATGGGTCATTTGAAATGTAACATATAGATGACAGAGGTCGGCTGAGTTGACTCCATGACAAATGCGTCATAAACGTTCCGTGGTGACAAATAAGTTGACAGATGAGGGTGATATTTATGAGTTTCTTGTCATTTATGATATATTTTTCTATCATTTTTACCTTTTTGTTAATGTTGTATTTATTAATTATAATTTTTTATGATTTTATAGTCATTTTAATAAGGGTTCTTTGCATGAAAACCATTGTTAGAGGTGAATTTACACAAAAATCACTCCTAGAAATGCATTAGCAGGTATATCACTGTGTAAATCTGAATTGTGCAAAAATGCCATATTTATTTGCATGCATATCACTTCTATGTACCAACAACTTGCAAAAAAACCACGCTTAAATGGCATTTATGCACGATTTGAATTAACCTAGTGATATGTCTGCTAATGCATTTCTAAGAATGGATTTTTTCCAAATTCACATCTAACAATGGTTTTCATGCAAAAATCCCTTTTAATAATGATTTTGTTATTATTGTATTTATTGGTTATGAATTTTATGATTTTGTCTCATTTTCATAATTATTTTAGTATTATCGTATTTATTGATTATCATGTTTATTGTTTTTTAATTATTTTATAATTATTATATTAATTGAATATCATTTTCATGGTTTGTTTGTTATTTTCTTACCTATGTGACAAATTATTGTATTTATTGATTATAGTTTTTATGAATTTTTATTATTATTATATTTATTTTCTCTTTTGGGTTCACCTTCTGTATGTGAGAGCAGCAGAGTAAAATGAATGATAAAGGTGATGAATGCATATTATTGGTGACAAATAAGTTGACAAAGGCAACAAATGCACATTAGTGGTGACAAATAGGTTGACAGGGGCGACAAATGCGTATAAGGGGTGACAACAGACTCTTAACGGTGAAAAATGCACAAATGCGACGGCTCCCAAGGGCAAAGGCGACGGCTCCTACATGCTAAGACTGAAAGATGCCTATTAGTGGTGACAAATAGATCAACAGGGGGGACAAATGCGCATGAAGGGTGACAAATGGATCCTAACGTTGAACTATGAGCATGAAGATAAGCCCTACTAATATTAGAACCATCGACAAACCCTGCTACTTATAGGGGAAGAACTCCCCTTCATGAGGGTAACCCCTACCTGCAATGGATGGTATCCTTCATTTGACGGCAACCACATCACACAAAGATCAAGCATCCATTATGCAAAGAAAGGTTATAGAAAAAGAAATTATATTGATAGGGGAAGAGGGTACAAGCGGTTACTCATCCTCTTTGGGACGGAACCTATCAGGTTGGAGGCTCAACACTCTCTTGTTACAAAACAGGCGGTCCACCTTCGTCAAGGTATCCTACCACCCTTGTAGGTACCCCTGCTTGTACTCCTCCGCAATGTCATTGCCGCTGCTTTCCCCTAATGGCTGGTCCGGCACCGGCCGAGCTTCCTTTCGGAAGCACAACCGTTTGGCGGGTGTTGATTTGTTTTTTAATGAGTTCGACCCCGCCCCCTTTTAAACTAACATGCTAATGCATGTATGTGAAGCAATCATGGAAGTATGAACAAGGGGGTAATGAATATATGAACTAATTGTGATCGCCACCAAGAATTTAACAACGCCAAAAGATGAAGATATGAGAACGACGTTGTGTACCTTGGAAAGAAGACTTGACCGCGCTCAAGAGACGGGTGTGGGGAACTTTGTAGACTCAAACCTCCTCGTTCTCCCAGTCGACTAGAAAAAGAGGGCCACATGTTGTGTTCATGCTATCCTGCAAAACAAAGCCACAAGACAAGAGAAAACCCATTAGAAAACCGAAGTGTAGTATCAATCCCGCAATGATAAAATAGGAGTAGAAATTGAAGGCAAACTCACCGGGGGGAGGTTTTTAACCCCTGTGAAAGGGTGGAAAAGATAGGTGTATGTGTTGTGCATGCATGAGAGTTGAAATCACGAAATTTGATGAAGAGGATAGAGAGAAAACGTTAATGCAAAATGGGAAAAAATGCATGCGTAGCAGAAAATGCAGTATTTTATGATGATTTGTGATTTTGAAGAGAGGAGAACTAAGAGTATAGACTATGAGATCAAGCCCAAAAAGATGCAATGAAAAGCCAATACTTCCCTCTTCAAGCCAGGGTCGAAGGATTGAGTCGACAGTGCAGCATGGCTTCATCTCGAACCAAGAAAGAGCCCCCTGTCGCCACTGCGAATTGGGCATTTTATATAGAGTTTTTAGAGAAAGCCTCATCTTCTTATCACGATTGCAGGAGATATAGTCCAAGATAAATCGAGTTCTATGGATCAAACTCGATATAATACTAAGGACAAGAGATAGGAACAAACGGGACTCGATTTGGAGGAGTATTCTAGAAGATATAGCTCTTGGAAGGAGGTCTCGTCGCACTGTAAAATAGAGTTTGACTTGTACCAAGACACATAAATCCCAAACTTTCGACCAAGATTCCGAAAGATATAGCCAATGAAAATTCGAGCACTATGAACCAAACTTAAGATAATATAAAGGGCAAGAGATAGAAACAAACGGGGATCAATTTGGATAAGAATACCAAGAGATATGATCATTTGAAGCAGCCCCCGTCAGATAGAAAACTGATAGAGTCCAGCTCACACTGGACTCTCGGGTGGCCTTAGCGATCTATCGTAGGGCCGCTGGGGAATGGTTTAGGGGGTGACTGCAAGGGTCCATGGGTCAAACGGGATGATTTCGGATAAGTTTCTGAAAAATGGTATAGTGAATGACCTTTTTTGATGGGCTAGCGGTCTAGCAAATGACTGCTAGCCTTCTAGAGGAAAAATTCTGGGCATACTTTGCGCGACTTTAGAAATCAGATCATATCTTAAAAATGGTGCAGAATTAGTGAAAGTGGTAGAAGAAGAAATTGTAGATAATTGAAAGATGAACAATTTGCAGGAGGAGAGTAAGATGAAAAGATGAGCGAAAGAGGGAAAAATGGGGTGATAACAGAGGGAAAGAATTCTGGGATGGCGGTGAACAGCACAGCACGCCAGAGAAGCACAAATACCATTAAATCGGTGGAGAACTGGCCAATGGTGTAGAAAATGAAATTGTAGATCATTGAAATACGAACAACTGTGGTGAAGACAACTTTTTGAATAGAGGAACATAAGGAGATGAGAAATTACCGTTTTCAAGACTGCGCAATCAAAGTCGTCGAATGCTTAATGGAAGGTTGTACAAAATGGGCCGTAAGTCAACTTGGAAGCTGAAAGTTGATAAGTTAAACTCCGAGACTATAAGAAATCATGATCTCCAAAGTTCAGAGGTTAGGGAATAAGGAAATGGGCTCGAAATCCGTCCAAGAAAGGCTCCAAAATAATGGGTAATTCGAGACATCAAAAATGATGAATAAGAGAAATAACGTGACTTATTGGCTAAAAACGGGTGTGAACAGATGCCCCTCCTTGATATCCGCTTTGCAAGGAAACAAGCGAAAGTGATGCGGAGGTGGAGTGGAAAGGAGATGGAGCAAAAGTGATGTGAAACAGAGATGACGCGGAGATGAAGTGGAGAGAACTGATAAGTCGGCATCAAGGCATAAGACACCCGTCACAAACAACAAGCGATAAAAATTCTCTCGAAAACACCAAACTAACCACAAGGAATGATTGGCAAGGATGAGACATGCCTAGAAAGACTAAACTAAGGGAAAGGAAACACGACCAGCCTCATTGGGGATAAAATGCATGGACAATGAGTGGGTTAGAAGGAAACACATCGTTAGAGCTGGAAAAGAAAAGTGAAACTGAGATAAAATATAAACATGAATCATGCTGGCCAACCAGACCAAGCGGGTAGATCAGAGAAATCGTTCAAATTCGGAGTGGAATGAGGAATCTCTTATTTAAGAGAAATAAGCATAATTAACCATTGTTGAGGAGAAACCTTGAACGGATCACGAGGCGTGAATGCTAAAAAATGGCATCATGCATGCTGGGCTAAAATAAAGAAATCATCAAAATGAATGCAAAGAAAGATAAAATTGAAAGTACTCAAGGATATGATTGCTAGACCAAGCCAAGACGGGGGTCAAGAGTCTTCTTGCAACCACGGCCTGCGAGACAGAGTCCATTGACCCCCACCCGACTCAACCAAGCGTCCTATCCAACGATTAACCGTATGCTCCTAGATCATCATCGTTTTTGTTAAAGGGGAACATCAGATCCCAGAACACACGGCCAACCAGTCGATCCTTGAGAAGCTATAATAATGTAGATACCATATAGTAATGCAACAATGAGCAGGGATAGAGAGCCATACCTGACTTACCTGCCAGGCGAAACTATAATTTTTTTGGATTTTTGCATTTTATGCGATTTTTATGAATTTTCAAATAAGACAGACATGACAAATAAGTAAGCATAAACATAACGAAGACAACATAACCATCAACTGAACGACAGACAACACAACATAACATAACAATCAAATGAATGGAAAATAATTCAACATAACATAACAAAGACAAACAAGCACACATATGTAATAATGGCATGAACAAACCACATGTATGCACGAAAAACATGGTGGGACAAGATAACAACGCGGTGGGATAACACACGGTTGGGACAAGAATATGAGGGATGACCACACGGTTGGGATAACACACGGGACATAGAGGGACGACTAACAGCATATGCAAGACAACTAACAACATGCGCTGAGAGACAAAACAACGTGCGTGGGATGACACGGAGGGATATAAACACGTGACAAGGACACGGCGGGATGAAAGACATGACGAATACGCCCTTCAATCAAAGCCCAAGATCAGAATGTAGCAGAACCGCCAGGTTCATAATCGTGAGGTAATGCGTTCTCATAAAGATATGATGAGATAAAGCAAAAGCTGAGAAGGACATGAGCTTCAGAACAGATTGAGAGAGTGTATTGAAGAAGAGAATAGATCCGAAAGATGTGAACAGGAACCAGATAAAACAAAAAGGTAGAGCAAGGAAACTCGAACACCTGCAACATGCACACTTAGCAAACGCATTATACATGTTCTCAAGAGAAAATGCATGAGAAATAAAAGACATATATTTTTAGACTTTTGTAATTTTTCTGATTTTTTTTATTTTAGAAATATTTGATTTTTTTGGAGCTTTGGTAATATCTGATTTTTTTTTGGATTTTGGAAGTGTTTGATTTTTTGGAGTTTTGGCAATATCTAATTTTTTTGGATTTTGACAATATTACTTTTTTTTTCTATTTTTGAAATAGCAATCTGCAGCACGCAAGGGTGAGCTCAAACTACCGACCAGTGATCGTCGTTCCTACCCCCCTCATTAAAAGCTTCCCTTAAGCAGGGCGTGCATTTGAGGATGGCTCGCCACAACCAACCGCCCCTAAAGAATGGTGCCCCTACTAAGGCCATACCCGGGATCCAGCCGAGCCTAAGAGGGAGAAGCAGAAGAACAATGGGGATAAACTTTGTGCAGGATGGGAGATATCAAGACTTGAACTCCTTCCAGGGCACTACCCCTCAAAGATACAGTCTGTTAGGCCGGGGCTTTCTGTCTTTAATTTTTAGACCCATATTTATCAGGAACACATGCGACCGGGCTCATGACGTCCCACGGGGAATTATACTGCCACTCTTGCCATGCCTTTGATTCAAAATTTTCTTTTGATTTATTTTCTCATTTTGGTAGCCCATATTGGCCAGATATAACATGAAAGCTCACTTTTGAGGGTCAAGACTGTCCCTATTTGAAACCTCTCCCGTATTAGGGAGCGCCTAGGTTGGTCATCTCATCCATCAATCTCTTGCCCCTACACTCGACCGAGCAGAGAAAAGAAAAGAAAAGACCTTTGTGCATACCCAAAGTATGGCCAAAGCTGCAACGACATGCCTAAGAGAAATTGACTATGGCTTACCATGTAGTGTGTGGAAAAACCCATGCTAAAAGGTCACCCTCAACCATCGAGAAAAGGAACTAGACTCCCAGCGTGGAGCTATCACTAGCCTAAGAATGTTGCATAAGCGAACTCGTCTATTTGACATAAAGTGAACTTCCTAAAGTCACTTAAACATGCTGAGAAACCAAAATTATAAGCATTGTGAGCATGAATAATAAAAACAATGACAATCAAAGCATATTCTCGCACAAAATAAAGATACCTTGCAAATCCATGGAACGGAAACCAGCATCTTGAAGCGATCTTGACCATCAAGCTTCGTACAACACGAGCTTTGTATTCCTTGCTTGACAGGATGAAAGGGAGAGAATAGCAAAGGGTTGAAAATTCCTCTACACGAAGGAGTAGCGGACATCATACTGGATGAAAAAGGAAGAGGGACGAGGGCTAGAACTCCCTCGTTAAGGTGCAGAGACCCTGATAACAAGGAACCGGATACAGAATAAACGGAGATTAACTAAGATCAAGGCGGACTAAAGCCTCAAAAATAGCATGAAAAAGGGTGATGACCCCGAAAGGGTGAGGAGGAATGAGTAGAAAGATGAGAAGAAGAATCATAGACACCCGACAGGGTTGGGGAAGAAGAATGAGAATCACCCGACAGAGTCGGTGAAGGAGAATCATGGACACCCGACAAGGTCGGGGAATAAGAAGGAGAATCACCCGACAGACTCGGGGAAGAAGAATAAAAATCACCCGATCGTGTCGGAGAAGGAGAATTAGAGATGGAGCCCGGAGATACCGGAGGAGAAGGATTAGAAGAAGAAATCCCTAGATCGGGATGAAAGGATGACGTGGGTCGAGGCCTAAGATAGTAAAAATAAGGAGGGTCTGGCGAAACTGGATGAGAAAAGTGGGTGTTTGCGGACCCGGGAAGAAAGGAGAAGATCATGGATGTGGGATTGGAATAAGGAAGGTACACCACCGAAGGGTGGGAGCTGAGCAGAAGGAAAGATGAATGAACAGGCGGGGAAGAGGGAGTGGACCCCTGAGTGCACAATAGACGGCCCTTGAACCGGAGCCGCCGCCTCTTCTTAGCTAAAACTGACTTGTAATAGACCTGCCTGGCGCGGACTTGGACCTTTGGGGTTCTTGATTTACAATACTTTCTCAAATAACGGGCCCATCTAGCAGACGGCCTGGCCTGATTATGAATGTGCAGTTTCACTGGGGCGGTTGCCCCTAGACATCTTGTGCTAACAACAGTAGATGGACATTCTTGGACAAGTAACCCTTCTGAGTGATGAATATCACAAACCGGCGGGGTTTTGTCTCTCGGCACTAGAAGCATGAGATTCGGCAACTCCACTTGGAACTTAACTTTGAAGCATAACTCCCTTGATAGAAGAGCAGGACAGCATTGAGGGAGAGTAATACACGGCGTTGACGTGGCCGGCTTGCTAATAAACTGACTGAGATTGCACAAAATGTGCAGAATGTCCTTTGAGGGTGCAGAAGATATGGCCAATTGCCCCTTAAACATGGAGTGCATAACCTGCTTGGCAGCCATATCAGTTAGCACAATATGGGTGGAGAACCCCTCTTGGTCTGTAATCTGAATGGCAATAGAGCGAGGAGAAATAACGGCGACAATGGTGAACTCTTCGATAAACAACGATATTGCCACCGACCCTGCTCTTGAAAAAACTAGCACCAATGCGAGGGAAGTCTTCTTAGCAACCGGTATAGGAGATAGCGGCACATCAGCCCCGAAATATCTTGGGACCAGGACATGTATCGACATTCGGAAGATAAACTCTTGAACTTTGAAATGCACGACTGGCAAGTAATCGTCCGGACTCGGCTCATCGTCTCCCTGGGGGCCAGACCCGAGGGGCACCGGAGGTAGCGCACATCCGCTCCGTGGGGGGTAAGTGGATGGAGAAGTGGAGGTGGTAGAAATATGTTCAAATGGCGTGGAGGCTTCAACGGGGATGGTGTGTTTAGGTGGAGGCAAAGGGGTTGAGATGATGGCAAGCTCGAGTGCGGGCAATGGTGAAGCTTGCTCAGGCTCGGGTAAAGGTGATGGCGAGGATGATGGAGGTTTAGGTAATGGTGAGGGTGGTGGAGATGGTGTAGGCGATGGAGAGGATGGTGGAGATGGTGATGTGGTCGATGGAGGTAGTGGACATTGAGAGGGTGATGAAGGGGGTTGTAGTGCCCACTGTCGACGTGTCGGCACAACGCATCGAGCGGCATTAGGGATAGAAGTAGTGCTGAGGGAAGAAATGGTGGTAATAGGAGCACTAGCCTGAGCAGAGGCTTGGGTTTGTGGAGGCAATGGAGTCAGAGTAGGAGATGGTGATGGGGTAGGTGGAGACATAGGCGTGGGAGTAGGAGTAGGTGTGGGTAATGAACTAGGCGATGGAGCGGGCACAATGCTAGATGGAGAATCATAGGGGTGCCCCTGGCCTTGAAGAGATGGAGATGGTTTCTTAGGTGGCGCTTCTTGTTGCTGCTGCTTGCTGTGAAGATGTAAAATGGCTTTGTGAATAGCGGCCCAATCAATCCTCTTCTTGTCATCCAAGCTGTAAACATAATCCTGAAACTCGGGGCAATCCTTAACCAAATGCCCCTACTGGCGGTGGAAATCATAGTACTAAAGCATATTCCCGGCAGCGGGTTGGCAAGATGCAATTGGAGGAAGCAGCAACGCGTGAGTGGCCATCAAAGCCCTAAAAATATCTGTAAAAGACTCCGGCAATGACGGAGAAGGTGCCCGCTTCGGGCATGGTGGATGCCGAGAGGTATAAGAAGGTAATGGAGATGGGAGTGGAGAAGGGAGTTGGGGTTGCATAGGCAATGGTGCATGGCTACTGATAAAGAGACTCGATGGAGGCATATATGGAGTAGAGCGAGGAGGTATGTAGATGGCATCCACCTGCTCGGGGTGTAGTGTTTCAGCGACCGGAGGTAGGAACGCTTGCGGAGATGAAACGACGGAGGGCTAACTGTGGATGGTGGCAGGTTAACTCATTGAGGGTTGACACGTGGAGGTATATAGATATGTGGGAGCGGAAGGCCGACCCACAGAAGGATATGGTGGAGGGGTGACTCATGGAAGGATATTTGGCGGATGGCAAACTCATGGAAGGTGATGGATAGGAGGCGTATGTGGGCGTAGAAGGTGGAGAGGACTCGGGGTCAAGGGAAACTAGGAGTTGTTGGCGGATGAAGCTGGCTCGGCTATGCAGCTGCTGCCATGATGTTATATCGTTGAGGGCTAAGACGAACCGATACTCGGGCGTTGCATTAGAAATGAGCATTTTGATATGTTCTCCCTCTGGAATATGCCCAGGGATTTGCGCGGCCAGGCGACGCCAGCGGGCGGCAAAGGTCGAGAACTCCTCATCGGCCTTCATCTTCTCATGGACCAGATCCATGATAGAATATCTGGGCCCAACCTGGTCTTGAAATTGCTAAATAAACTTGTCTCAGACAACTTGAAAATTCACAATCTACTCTTGCGGAAGGGAAAATAATCAATCCCGAGCCGGGCCTTCCAAAGACAGACCAAACAGATATGTCATCAAACATTGGTCATGTCGAAATTGGGCCGACTCATAAACGAACTCTTTCAAGTGCACGTAGGGGTTACCGACTCCACCATAACGGCGATATGCGGGAATTTGTAAGGATAGCGGAAGCCGAAGACCTTGAAATGCGAATGGAACACTTAAGGAGGACTTAGGATCAATCCAGCATTGGAGTTCGTCAAGTTGACCCTGGGTTTGAGCAATCATCTCCGGAGAACGGAGAGATCGAGAAGAATATGGGCCAGCTTGAGTAAGAGGTTGTGAATTTGGACCAGGATGACGGTAATGGGCTGGATATCCGGGCTGAGAAGGAGAAGGACCCATTCTGGGAATAGAAGAACATGCGGGTCTGGAAGAAGCATGAGCATAAGGACCCATTGGGCCAGCTGCATAAGCAGAAGAAGAATGAGGCCCATTAGAAGAATAAGGCCCATTAGGAGAATGGGGCACGTTAAGATGATTAGGCCCATTAATGAGAAAAGAGGGCCCATTAAGAGAAGGAGGCCCATGAAGATGAGATGCAATAAGACGTTGGGCCTGGGCCTGGTGCATTTGGTGAACAAGGCTTCATAAGTGGGCCATGAGATTAGCATGTTCCTCGGTTGGATCAGAGGGACCACGAGAAGATGGGCCCGCGTGGGAAGAGGATTCCACGCGGGAATAGAAAGAAGATTTAGAAAAAGAATGATACAAGGGATTGGAATGATGCTCCATGAGAGAAAATGGAGACTTAATACAAGGATATTAAGGAGAATACAAGTGGGGAAGCAAGGGCTTAATGGGCTTGAGGACAAGAGGGGACTGACCTACTAATGCAAACACGAATGGAGAACGGACCAAGGGACTACACAATGGACTAGACAATGGACATACAAAATCGGCCAACCTAAATGGGCCTAACAACAAAGAATATGTGAATGCAACATAAAACACCACTAATGGGCCTCGACAAGCCCAAACAACACAAACAATGTAATGTGAGAGTTTTCACCCAAGTCAAGCAAGTTGATGTGATAGGAAATATTTTATGGGTTTTAATAGACCTTTTAATGATTTAAATTAAGAATAATTCTCTCAAGATAGGAATCCTATGGGAATAAGGTCCAAACTTTGGGTTGACTAAGGTTAATTCTCTCACACGTATGCAAAATGCAAGCCTAAGGGGAGGAAAGGTACAACCGGCCCGGCGTCCGTGTTAGAATCCACGGCTCGCGGGGACTTATGGAGGTCCCGTATAAGATCACCTAGTCGACCCCAAGTAATATGGAGGCGAGTGGATCACTTACCAAGGTAGGAATGCGACTATGATATGCAATGCATGGCCCTATGTGCACCGGAGTGCATGCAATTTCTAGCCTAATACTAGAAAATCAAGATAAAAATAAACTATGCAAACATGATACAAATAAGACAAATAGTATATGGATGGAAATACAATCCAAAGGTCTACACAGCGGGACCAAGAACAGATCAATCTGACCCCGGGAGGTCAATCAAATCACTGAGCAAAGTTGCCCCCGTGAACCTGTGCGCAGACCACATGCAGATTTTATGGACAAAATGCTAAAATGATGATAATTTTTAACTAAGCAAACGTGACCCAAATGATGCGAATAAGCTATGGATGGAAATATAATAGAAAGGACTATTCAATGGAACAAAAATCAGTGCAATCAGACGTCGGGAAGGCAGTCAAATTATCGAGCAAAGATGTACCTGTGAACTTGTCCCCTGCACCTACCTACAGAACTTATGCAGAAAACTCAAAAAGTTGGACAATGTTAGAATATGTAAATGTGACCCAAATAATGGAAGTAGTATATGTATGGAAAGACAATACAAGGGGCTATCCAACAGAACAAAAATCAGCTCAATCGGACACCGGGGTTAAAAGTTACGCCTCGACGAACAGGGCCCCGTGAGCATGAGCGCAGAACTGCATGAATCCCCTTGTGGTCTACCAAATGACCGTTTTTGAACCCATTGCGGTCTACCAAACGATCGCTAGGCAACCAGAGGCCTTAAAACACCTAACACAGTGGGAGTAAATACTACCCAAACATGAATATACACACACCCAACCTACAAAAGAGCATGAAAACATGCATGATGGGCATTGGTGTCCCACCGTGATCGCCAAAAAACTGTTGATTTATTTTTTAATGAGTCGACCATGCCCCCTTTTAAACTAAATTACTAATGCATGTATGTGAAGCAATCATGGAAGTATGAACAAGGGGGTAATGAATAGATGAACTAACCGTGATCGCCACCAAGGATTTAACAACGCCAAAAGATGAAGATATGAGAATGGTGTCGTGTACCTTGGAAAGAAGATTTGACCACACTCAAGAGATGGGTGCGGGTAACTTTGTAGACTCAAACGTCCTCGTTCTCCCAGCCGGCTAGAAGAAGAGGGCCTCGCATTGTGTTCATACTCTCTTACAAAACAAAGTCACAAGACAAGAGAAAATCCATTAGAAAACCGAAATGTAGTATCAATCCCGCAGTGATAAAATAGGAGTAGAAATTGAGGGCAAACTCACTGGGGGGAGGTTTTAACCTCTGTGGAAGGGTGAAAAAGATAGGTGTATGTGTTGTGCATGCATGAGAGTTGAAATCATGAAATTTGATGAAGAGGATAGAGAGAAAACATTGATGCAAATTGGGAAAAAATGCAAGCGTAGTAGAAAATGCTGTATTTTGTGATGATTTATGATTTTGAAGAGAGGAGAACTAAGAGTATATACTATGAGATGAAGCCCAAACAGATGCAATGAAAAGTCAATACTTCCCTCTTCAAGCCAGGGTTGAAGGATTAAGTCGGCGGTGCAGCATGGCTTCGCCCCGAACCATAAAAAAGCCCCCCGTCAGCACTGCGAACTGGACAATTTATATAGAGTTTTCATAGAAATCCTCATCTTCTTAACACGATTCCCAGAGATATAGTCCAATATAAATCATGTTATATGGATCAAACTCGAGATAATACTATGGACAAGAGATAGGAACAAATAGGACTCGATTTGGAGGAGTATTCAAGAAGATATGGCTCTTGGAAGGAGGCCTCGTCGCACTAAAAAATAGAGTTTGACTTGTACCAGGACACCTAAATCCTAAACTTTCGATCAAGATTTCGAGAGATATAGCCAATGAAAATTTAAGTTTTATAAAACAAACTCAAGATAATATAAAGGGTAAGAGATAGAAACAAACACAGATCAATTTGGATAAGAATCCCAAGATATATGATCATTTGAAGTAGCCCCCGTCGGATAGAAAACCGATAGAGTACAGCTCACGCTGGACTCTCGGGCGGCCTTAGCGGTCTATCGTAGGGTCGCTAGGGGATGACAAACGGTCTAGGGGGTGACCGCAAGGCTCCAGGGGTGAAACGGGATGATTTCGAATAAGTTTCTGGAAAACGGTCTAGTGAATGACCGTTTTTGATGAGCTAGCGGCCTAGCAAATGACCGCTAGCCTGCTAGAGGAAAAATTCTGGACAAACTTTGCGTGACTTTGGAAATTGGATCATATCTCGAAAACGGCGGAGAATTAGTGAAAGTGGTAGAAGATGCAATTGTAGATAACTGAAAGATGAACAACTATCATGAAGAGATAATGATGAAAAGACGAGTGGAAATGGAGAAAATGGGGCGATAACAGAGGGAAATAATTCTGGGATGCAGGTGAACAGCACAGCATGCCAGAAAAGCATGAATAACATGAAATCAGTGGAGAACTGGCCAATGGCGTAGAAAAATAAATTGTAGATCTTGGAAAGAAGAACAACGTTGGTGAAGACAACTTTTTGAATAGAGGAACAGAAGGAGATGAGAAACGACCATTTTCAAGACTGTGCAATGAAAGTTGTCGAATGCTTGATGGAAGGTTGACAAAAATGGGCCGTAAGTCAACTTGGAAGCCGAAAGTTGATAAGATAAACTCCGAGACTATAAGAAATCATGATCTCTGAAGTTCAGAGGTTAGGGAACAATGAAATGGGCTCGAAATTCGTCCAAGGAAGGCTACAAAATAATGGGTAATTCGGGACATCAAAAATGATGAATAAGAGAAATAACGCGACTTATCGGCTAAAAATGGGTGTCAACAGCGGGAACCTGCTCTGATGAAGAATCTGACTGCTCAGACGATGACATCTTCATGAGAGTGTCTTTGACTGCCAAAGGAACTCAGGATGTCCTTACGGTTCCCCGTAGAGTCTCTATTTATAGGTAGGAGACGAAACCCCCAGAGGGCAAAAGAGTCTTCGTGCCTTCCCAGCTTTATGGAAATCGAAACGACGGGACCGCGAAGATCGTTCCATCTCCCCCAACGTTTCTGACTCTCAGTCCTTCTTTTTTGTCGGTCATGAGATTGCTTGGACCGAGATTCCTTTCATCTGGATACATCATCTGCATAGTAGACGAGAGGCCGGAGAGAGATACTACAACGGCTAACACCGCATAGTGGTGACAAATAGTCATCAGTGGTGGCAAATAGGCTTCAAGGCTGACAAATGTCTCGTAAGGGTGATAAATCGATAACAGAAGTCACATTATGTGATCAAGCAAAACAAAGGCGACGCCTAGCGAGTAATAAGGGTGACAAATAGCTCGCTATGAGTGACAAATAGCCATTAGAAGTGACAAATAGCTCTGTAACGGTGACAAATAGCTCATGGCAGATAAACTTGAAGAAACTCAAGTTTGTTTGAAGGATTTAACCATGTCCATGCGATCCTAACTTTAGCAACATGAATCTGAAGCTTTCCTAATCATCAAACGACACTGATTAAACTCGACCTATCTTTCTAACTCGTCATGCCTTTCATATGTTCGATCTTGGTGGTTGTAAGACTCTTCACACTTAAGCTCCTGCCAACAGTACATGAGACATTTTACCAAACACTTTGTCAGCATAGGTGAATATTCAATATGCACAGACCTTAGTTCAAACTATGCAGGATATGCACAGACCTCAATTCAAACTGTGTAGGATATGCACATACCTTAATTCAAACTGTGCAGGATATGCACAGACCTTGATTCAAACTATGTAGGATATGCGCAGACCTTAAAGGTACATGTGCTCTGACTTAAGTGCATATGCTGAAACATGTATGAAACTTGTGCTCCGACCATGCCTAGTATGCACTGACCTGATGCCTTGAATGCTCTGACCTGTCGCCTTCATGCTCTGACCTGATGCTTTCATGCTCTGACCTGATGCCTTCATGTGCACTAACTACAGTAAAGCTGCTCCAACCTTATAATGCACACTAGCACATATGCTTAGACCTTATAGTGCAAGCTAGCACATATGCTAAGACCTAAAATTGAGCATATGCTCAGACCTTAGTGTGCAAGAGTGACCATGTGCACCGACCTTTGCATGCAGCATTTTGTTCATGTGCACTGACCTGAAATGCAACACTGAACATGTGCACCAACCTTTTGTGCTTACATGCAGACATGCACTGACCTCCATATGCGACATGCATGAACATGCACCGACTTGTATATGCAATACTATCAGCATGCACTGACCTTCATATGCAGCACTATGAATATGCACTGACGTTCATATGCAACATGCATGAACATGCACCGACCTTCAAATGCAGCATGTATGAACATGCACCGACCTTAGTAAGAAACACATACACACTAGCATGAGAGGCTATAAGATACTAACAGTGTTGCCACAATGAAAAGTAGATTCAGAAGATCACAATTTGCCAATATCCAAAAGCTGAAGACAAAACGTATTGTTTCCAATCATCAAAACTTAATTAGAAATTAAATTCAGAGAATCAAGTTAAAGGCGACACAACATGAGACACACATTATCCCATACAATCTCCTCACAACATTCGTCTCCAGATAGGTGGTGCCATCTCCTCATATTCTAGTTGGTCTAAAATAGTCTCCTCAATGTCGTTGAACATTTCATCATCCTCCATTACAATCCGATCAGAGTCTACACATCACACAAAGCACGTCCATCACCAAGACTTCAAAGATGAAATAACCAAGTTGTTGACAACGAGTAAAATATCCAGTATATTATTTCCCTATGCAGACCAAGCATAGTACACTTCCTTACCTACAACAACAGTAATAACAATGCAACTAATATGAAGAGGAGCAACACTACAAGAGTACATATTAGAACAACAACAATACAAGGCACATTTGACATTTGTGTAGTCTGTTGGTGTAGTGCCTAGTTCCTTGAATCATAGTCAGGCCCGGGACTTGCATGATATGTAAGCATGGGCCTTTCCTATAGTTGAGGATGATCAACATACGTATGGCTACTATTGCCAACCCCATTTATAGCAGCATGTGCTTCCTCTACCAAGTGAAAACCCTTATAATGAGCTCCAGGATATCTATTCACTTGGACAAAGCATTCGGGCCAACTATAATATACACGGGTTTGCGACCAACCCACACTACATAGCATTTATACCTTCCCATTTTCTGAACCTCAATTCCCTGCATGTAAGGTGTTATAACATACAATAGGTATGACAGACATAATAATTGCAGCAAATGTAATATGAAGTGCAATCCATAAGAGCAAATTTGTAGATCAGAAAGTATGTAGGTTTAAGGTTACACTGCATGAAGTATGCTATAGTGGGGTAGGGGATTTAAGTCTGCTAGTTCAAGTGCATGAACAAGGTTTATGTCATGTGAATTAACACCCAATCAACCATGTCTTCTTCAGAAAGCTCCATGAATGGTTTTCTATTTTTTAGATCTTTGAATAAATCCACTGCTTTAAGATACATGTCACGATCGAGATTTGGAGCTAACTTGAGTATATCAATGCATGCACGCATGGAAGGAGTGTCATCGGCCATGTGGAGGGGAGTAGTACGCTGGCCTCGTAATAGCCTCAACAATTCATTGCTTCGGATGTGAAGGGGAAATTACTAAGAAATGTAGTTAATACCACTAGAGGTAATAAAAGGTAGGTTGTACAGCAGACTATAGGCAGAGACGATACACAGTCATAGCAGTAACTCTTGGGATGAAACATGCATTTTTAGAATAAAATAATGACAATGTGGTTGGCATTATTAATAAAAACATAATGTTCATTTGCATAACAACCTTACCCATATCTCATTAAAAAAATCAATGTACATCAGACATTCCAATGTTTACACACTAAATAAGCATGCAGAGATCTTTTAAGAATGTAGAAAACCGGTAACAATAAGCCAAACATGTAGTTCCATAATTTGCATTCTACAATGTATAGTGCATATCCGAGGTTTGATACATATAAAACTTTTGTGATATATGAGAAAAAATGAAGATGGTAAAATTTACAACTTTTTATTAAATTGTAAGCAATAGTATGCCTTAATGTGGTGGAATAAAATTTGAACATATTTACATACTTTCCTGACAAGTAATAACAATATGGAAGTCCATTTCCGTGTGCTCTAATCAAAGCATGGCAGATGTTAGGCCCAATACAGTGTACAGAGCATACACAAAGCATGGTAGAGGTCCAACGAAAAAAAATACTTGTGCAGAGGTTAAGAACAAAACAACCACTGCATTCGTTTAATATAAAACTACCCAGAGCATATCATATACGAACTTATGAAAGGCCTGTAAAATGCATAAACATGGAAGACGATTAAAAAAAAGGAAGAGGGCATCTACAGTAGGAACCAGTGACGACAAGGGACCGAGGAGGACACAGAGGAGACGGGCTCTTCTGTTGGGGAAGCCACCGCTATGCGCACTGATGAAGGGGATGACATTGTAGAGGAGCCTTAAGAACTTAAAATAGAAGAGCGGGTGTCAA
Source organism: Amorphophallus konjac (assembly GCA_022559845.1). Lineage (NCBI taxonomy): Eukaryota > Viridiplantae > Streptophyta > Magnoliopsida > Alismatales > Araceae > Amorphophallus > Amorphophallus konjac. The sequence continues at coordinate 151,831,686 of CM040120.1, read as the reverse complement.
TGTAGGGTCACGAGTGGGATCAGTGTGTCGATTTAACACTTCGCTACAATGGAGGTGGTAACACAGCCCCTCGGGAGTAGAAAAAAGGGGAACGTCGGGAACCCTAGCCGAACGATCGTCGCTAGATCGAAGCATATTGCAGGGGTGATTGGACAAGAGAGGGTGTAGGCAAATACATTAGATAAGGGTGAAAATACCTATCAGTGGCGACAACTAGATCTGCAGAGTAGACAAATACACTGGTAAGGGTGAAAAATAGATCCTAGAGCTAACAAATGAAAAGCAGAAGGAGCTGAAAGGAGGAGTCAAGTTCACAAGAGGACAAAAATATGAATAGTGTATCAAGGGTTTCTAGAGTAATCAGAAGAAGAACGAAGAGACTTGGTCAATGTCAAGATAGTCAATGTTGACTCGTCAAGGTCAACGCCAGTCAAAGAGGACTCTAAAAAGCTCAACTTTTTCTTGACTACAGTCATGAGGTCCCAATCAAAGTCAAAGGTTAATGAATAGATTAGTCAACTACAATGATCCAGGTCAAAGACAAGCAGTTAACGGAGAGAAAAGAAGGCAACGGGTGATCATGTGGTTAGATAAGAGTGATAAATATGCAGTAAGGGTGACAAATAGCCCGTATGACTGACAAATGGACAATAAGCATGTAAATTAGCTAGTAAGGCAGACAAATGGGCTGAAAGGGTGAATCACATGCTCGATGTGTCTGGCACACGCTCAACTCGAAGGCCAAGCTTTGCACGTGATCCTAGGCTTCCCTCGCAGAGGTATATTCTCTCTCATGGGACAATGATATTTTCATATTTTAGCCAGATCATCACCCTTTGTCGCCTCTTTTACACCAGTAAGGCCTATTTTTCACCATTGGCCACCTATTTATCATCTTTAAAGCATAGCCAAAGACCTTTTCATCCAGCAGGTGACTTGGGTTTTTCTCTTCAGTAGTCTGAACTGGAGTCGGCTCCACGGTCGACTCTAGTCAACACTTATGCAAGTAAAGCCTTCATCTTTTCACACTTCAGCCCAGTTCCTTAACCAAACTTGAATCTGTCTGCAGAAAACTCATTGATATTCATGAATTAACATTATCAAGCACACACATTAACAGCATTAAAACATATGAAACTTTGAAGATCAAAATGTATGACAAAACAAATATCAATTAAGACAGGTATGCCACATTCTGAGGTTTGAGACGTGAAATTGTTTAAGATCTTGCATTTCCAAAGGTAATGAGGTCGGCCCCAAACCGGGATCTAATCATATTACAATCACCCTCATTAAATGTCCATGATGTCTCCCTCTTCCTTGACAATTCATCAACATATTTCAGTACATAAATGGCACAGTTGAGGCTTCCTTCTCCCTACTGGGGACATTCGTTATCGAATACAAGATCCCATTTTTCAACTCCCCCAAATGTGCCATAGAACTTCAGAAAGCCCAGTACAACTGCGGCCTGCAAATGAAATATTTGAAATTATTAAGGAATAATTTAAAGATATTATAAATATCTTTGATTTCTGGTACATGGATAAGAAAAAGTACCCAATTTCTTGTAGTGGCATCATGGATGGCCATGCCTCTCATGGAATTGTATGAGACAAAGCTGCGATTCTCTGTGTCAACAGCAAGTAGATGCCAGTGATTTCCAGAGTGTAACATGAAGAATAAATATTTGTTCTTCTACAGTTTTGATATTTGTTCTTCTACAATTCGTTGGATTTTTTGTAGTTGTCCGTTGTCCTGCCGTTTATGTGATTCACTAAAATGGTGGAAAAATAAACCCACTAATGAAAGATGTCAGATGCATTGCATCGTGATTGGAGGAGGTATATCATGGCGTCGATCACCTGCAAATTAACAATCACGATTCTATTAGCAGTAGAAACACAAGTTCAGGGTATGGCGAGGTGTAAAATTTCACAGTTAATGAAAGAAAGTACTATATCATCTATCATCTGGCTGTATAATAGATCAATGACATGATGATGTTTCAAAACAATTCCGTTCTGTAGGATAAAAATGGGGCCACTATCTTGGACAAAAATTTTCTTGGTAGTCAGAGTAAGGCGAATCAGGATAATTACAGAAACTATAAGAGGACAACTTACTCAATATCCCCCATGGCACAAGCATCAATGAATTCATTCATAATCGTGTTATCTGTCGGCTTCAGTCAGCCTTTGCAGATCCATTCAATACTCTGTATGAGCTTTCTGTAAGGGTCGATTTCATCTCCCTTCTACATTTATGCCAATATACCAATCTTAGATTCTATACTATAAGAAGTAGGAACAACGCATACTCACCTTCTTCTTCCCCCGTCCTATTTTCTTTGCAGGTGCCCGCCATTTCCCCACTGGCTTCTCGTCCCGTTGATGAAGGGACTGAAAAAAGACACCTGGATGACAATCACCATGCCCATTGGTTGCCTCCATCTGAGCTTGGATATCACCTTACACATCCTCTTCAGGGGCTGCCTTAGATGGCACAATATGATCCGTACTTTGTTGAAGCGTCCTTAGAGGTGGGACATCGATAGCAATGTCCATTTCAGAGGTTGGACATATAGTTTGCTCAACATTTCCAGCCTCTTGAACTTCGTTGACAGGCGCTGCCGGAGGTGGCATGGCATCATCTATCACCTGTTCGACAGTCCTAGGAGGTGCTGCATCAGCGGCAATGTGAGCCCCTTACACCCTAGTCAGAAAGAAGGCCCTCATTTCCTCAAGTAGCCGTTGCTGGATCTTCAATGTAGCGGCAATATCCTGTAGCACAGGCATGGATGGAGCTAATGAGGACGTCTCCTGAGCACTGGGTCGGGTCATCATCTGACCACCGTACACCGTGTCCCTTTCACTTGGCTCAACAAGGAGCCCTTTGATCACCTACATTTCAAACCATATCACTTCGATTATTCATTAATGTTGAATGACAAAGAAAAATTTTTTAGTACTCATAATACATGTTGGCCTCACAGGTATCCAATGGAGAATTTTAATTTCTGATCTAGAAATGGCCCGCACCTAAATAGTCGGGGGAAAGCCGCCTGCCTTAGTGGCCGCCACACCCGCATGTGCTCAAAAAACCAGACCTATAATACGAAATATATCAAGTTATTTTACAATGCAATAGAATTAATGATTGACACATTAAATATTACACAACAAAAATAAAAAAACTTACAGCAAGTGCGGCAGAACAACCAAATATAAATGTATGGGCCTGGGATGCGTCCCCAGCTCTTCTCTTAGCGCGGTCAATTGTACCTGACCATCATTTCTGGACCGCCAACACTAATTGCTCAAACTTGTGTATCATTACCTATTGCACGGCAGCTGCCCAATTGTAATATGAAACTCTGTCAATGTCATCTAAGCATGACAGCATCTATTGTGGACAAGAATGCGTCGAACGTGGGCAAAGGAAAGTGAACAGTAAGAGTACAATCCACAGCCGGACAGTGTCGCCCACATCATGCTCTTCATCGGACCCAACAATTTGCTGGATTAGAGAGAACACTTTCTTCCGGTCAAATGTTACTGCAAATCCAAATCGATGCTGCAACTTCGACTTCTGTTTCGCGGATCCATAATGTTGAACAGGCTGACCGGAGACAGGTAATCCTAAAATTATGCCCACATCTTCCACACTTAATGCGACCTCTTTACTGCCCATACAAAAGTAATTTCCTCCACTATGGGCGCAAATAATCCTCCAATAGTGTCATGGTCAAGGTGACGGGAGAAGCATTGTCAACATATGGACCAAAGGGTGTAGTCCTCATCAATGACTTGTGGCATTCCTGAAATACCATCTGATCCCTATCCTTCATGTAAATGTCCATAGAACACCGGGCGGAGATGACCTTTGTGTTCACTAGATTCAAAAAATTGTGTAAACAAGAAATTCAGTTAATTGACTGATCAAGAAATATAAAAATTAAGAGGAAGAGAAGGGTGTCAAATGTATAGACAAGGGTGACAAATGAATCTCCATCTAAAAACTTGATCAAATTAAAATTTAGCTTGAAGACTTTAGACTAATGCGGAATTAAAATCATTTAGGATCATAGATAGGAACATGCCTAGCATACATCTAGCAGTTGACACATTGGAAAACAAACCACAGTACGCAAGATCTTTTTAGGTGGTTCAGTCCTCAGGACCTACATCCACCCCATACTCCAACCAGAGTGTGGATTCTGCTGCCTAACAGCTTGAACAGCTGGGCCTCACAGTTTGCGAACAATCCGCTGATTCACAACTTCAACCACTGGGCATTACAGCTCAAGCCACCGCTGATTCACAGCTTCAAACTGTTGGGCCTTACAGCTTATGCCACCGCTGATACACAGCTTAGAAAAAGTATGAAAAACTAAAATTGAAAATCAGAATGTTCAGCATCAGAAGGCTGACAGTAAAGACAAATCAAATGCTCACGTAGAAGCGTTGTGCCTTAGATCTGATCCAAAGGACACAGTGGAGAACAGATCTTCAAGACTTGCTTCAATTGCTTCACAATACCTTCTCTCAAGATCCTTCTTCTTTACTATCTCACGATCACCTTTCACTCTCAGACTCACACTCTTCTTTCTCTGAGATCTCTGCTAAAAATACGGCACTCTATTTTTCATCTCAGATCTCTCTTTTTCTCTTTTGCTCTCTAAGACTTTTTCTTCAAAATTCCATCATCTATCAAAGACGCAACCGGGTCTTCTATATAAAGCTTCACGAAAGAGGGACGCGTGGAAATCACATTTCCCGCCCAGAGTTCCAACAATAGCGCACTTATCGAACCCCACGTGTCAGATCTGGAGGATGAGTGAATATCATGTTGCTGAGAGTTCTTGGAGAGCAAGTCTCCTCGAATCACGTGCTCTAGTCACAGACTCTTGGAACACGTGCCTCACTTGACGTTCTATTTATCTCAGAGACTTGGGAATTTCATTTATTCTGCCAATTAAAACAGAGACATTTAGTCAAACACTTGGTGAGCTGGAGTTCATATAAGCACAGACTTATTATGTGAATGAGACAGACATGCACCGACTATGTACAACATAGACGAGAATGCATATACCATTTACATGCATTAAACAGACAAGCACAGACCTTTGTCTTCATAAGACAAAGATGTGCACCGACCCCTACATATGTATGATAAACCATGCACCGACTCTAAAATGTAAGATGCAAATAATGCACTGACTCTTATATGCATATGATAAGACATGCATCGACTATACATGCAGTCATCAGGAGTGCACTGACTTCTGTATGCATGAGACACAAACGTGCACCGACCCTTACATGCGTACGGCAACAAAGATTGCACCGACCTATACAAGCCCGATGTAAAAGTTGCACCGACCGTTATACACATAAGATGAAGCATGCACGGACCTATATTTCACAAGGCAGAGTATGCACCGACTTGTTCTACCCTACGAAGAGATTGCATGGACTTCTACATGCTCGAGGCAAAAACTACACCAACCTTATGTACACACATCAGAACTTGCATTGACCTGATGTGCATTCACGCAGGATGTGCACTGACTATATGAGCAGAGAAGCGAAGATTGCACCGACCTTATAAGGAGAACACAAGAACGTGCACCGACCTAGTTAGTGTGTGTTATTTCAGAGGCATGCACTGACTGCAAATGCATTCCATAAAGATTGCACCGACTTGCATGCTATTGAGAATATGCATGGACCTCATATGCATACGAAGGTAAAAATGCACTGACTTATTTGCTGTCCTTAGATATGCAAAATATGCATTGACCTATATGCCATCCTTGCATGAAGACTCACAATGTATGCACAGACCTATATGAATGCATAAACATAAACTGCATCGACGTTGATGAACACTTTGAAGGATTATGCAACAACATGTGTTCTGAAATTAGTCTTAACGTGATTCAAAGAATGTGTCACGTCACGAGCTTTTAATACAGCAGAAGATAATCTCGGGAAATGTGAACATCCGCCATGGTAAGCCTCTTGCAAGCAAGAATAACTAGAGCGCAATAACAATCACACAAAGTAATTGCTCAATAATTTACTCAAACCTTCACTTTTATTAATAATAATAATGATTCAAGTACATCAACTAATCAACTTTCTTAAATCTATTTGACTCAATAAAGAGAAAATTACATGAACTCGATCTAGACATTATTGACTTCCTAAGTCTTCTCTCAATCTTATGTGACTTTCATTCACTCTCGGACCCATCACTTGAATAACTCGAATCCGAATCCAAACTACTTGCATCTCCTGAAAAGATTAGAAAATAGGCAATGGGCACACTTGCCCAGTAGGTATCTCCACATCAACATGATGGTAATATTAAAGGGATTAACATTTTGGCTCTAAAGAATAAGGTAAAATCATGCAAATGCGATAAATCACGTGAATAAACCAAAGTAATAAGACATGATCAAGTTAAGATATGATTGAGCAAGCATGATCAAGCAAGAATGTAATTATGACCTTTCATGAACAAGAATGTAACGAGAATCTACTAGCAAGTCAAGCAAGAATGTACTCTTCACTTAGTAACAAGTACTTCGTGAATTTCTGTGGATACTTTCACTTCACGAGCCGTGGATAATTTTACTTATTTATAAAGAAAGTACTCCCAGCGTAATGCGACGCCATTAGCATCATACCCCATTGTTTATAATAGTATGTTTCCGATAATCTGCCGAGGGGACTAGCATCTTCAAGTATAAATCAAGCTACTTCCACGTATATAGCAATAAAGTTGGCCACGCATGTAAAACGTTCAATGAATGTTCAAGACTCAATATCAAATAAGAAAGCCCAAATATAGATTCATGAGTTCAAGAAATGTATTAATAACTAAGTTATGCCTGGGAGAAAATTCGACAGCATAACAGTACATTCTTTATCTTTCATACTTTATCTTGTTGTGTAGTGGACAACGGATCTAGAAGGGAGGGGTGAATAGATCTGCCCCTCTTTTCGCAATACAACCCTCTTTAAAGCTAGATGATGAAATAAGCAGCAGAATATAACTAGCTTGACGAAGAACATAAATGATTTGCTTGGCAAGATGATTACGTAATATAGATATTGAACCTAAGCATACATCTAACAAATATCAATCACACAATCAAACCATAACACAAAGGATTTTAAGGTGGTTCAGACTGAATCCCCAGTCCTACGTCCACCCCTCACCAAATCCGGTGAGGCTTCACTAGTGCAGCACACCAAACCGCAAGTCGGAGAACCACCGATTACCTTCCTACTAACCACCCGTAGGGACGTCAACACCGCAGATCGGACAACCTCCAATTGCCTTCCTACTAACCACCGGTAGGGATGATTCTCAACTTCCAAGTGTTTGAGTGAAATAGAAAAAGAACAACTTATGAAAAACACTCAAACAAGATATAGAATATGCTTAAGACAAAAGATATTGTCTGAGATTTGCTGGAGCTTGAATCTCTTGAGGATTCGATGAAGAGCTTCTTCCCGGAGTAGCTTGATTTCTTCTTGGAATACGCTTCTTCTAGCTTCCTTTGATCACCCTTCTTGCCCTTGAGTGCTTCTAGCTTTGTTGGAGATTGCTTGGCTTCAAATCTGAGCTTGAATCACCTTGGATGGATGAAGAACTTCCTCCCGAAACACTATTCGCGGAGGTGCTACAGTACCTCGAAAGTGGCCTCCCTTGATCACCCTTGAAGCCTTGAAGTGATAGGGTTTCCAACCCCTCATGTGTTGGTTTTATAGACCTTGAATGGTCCTTGGACACCCCCCAGACCAAATCCACAAATCATGGGAGATTAGGTGAGTTTTGATTGAACAAATCCATGGAAAGGGGCTGGCCACGAGGTGAATTTCGAAGTCAAACATGGCTGCATCGAGGCTAGCGGTCGACCTATGGCTTTTGGCGGTCGACCGCTACTGAGAAACACTATAGACGGATGGTCACGGCGAATTCCAATCGACCGCTACGGGCTGGCGGTCGACCGCCAGCTGAAAGACATGCAGACTGGCGGATGCTGGCTGGGGCGGTCGACCGCCCCTGTGCTGGCGGTCGACCGCCAGCTGGGCTGATTTCGGGCTTGCCCGGGTCGATCCATTATCCGCTTCAGCTCCATTGTTCAACTCCATTAGCATCCCGTTCATGTCTGTAACTTCATCCTTGTTGGTCTAGAAAGTACCAACTAAATCTTTGTCTTTTGACTCTCATCTTGTGCAGTGGCCTTGGCTATTTGAATGAAGCTTGTAGTTGTTGTATAGACTTTTCATCAAGGCTTGGACGTGTAGACTTTGTATGCATGTATGAACTCTGTACAGACTTTGCACCTTGAGCATGCATGAGCCTGTACAGACTTGCTTCATGAACGTACAGACTTGGTAACTTGATGCACGAACACAATAGAACGTAATGTATAGACTTTGTGTGTGAAGTAGTCAGCCAATGTATAGACTTGTGTTGCAGCCATCAACCAACGTACAGACTTGGAGTTGTGCTAGCAGCCAACGTACAGACTTTGTCTTGTGCAACGTACAGACTTTGTTTTGTGCATGCAGCCAACGTATAGACTTCATCTGCAGCAACGTATAGACTTCAAGTTGTGCTAGGCAGGCAACGTACAGACTTCATGTTCAGCAATGTACAGACTTTGTCCAACGTATAGACTTTGTCCAACGTATAGACTTTGTCCATCATACAGACTTGGTCCAACGTATAGACTTTGTCCAACGTATAGACTTAGTCCAACGTATAGTCTTGGTCCAACGTATAGACTTCGTCCAATGTACAGACTTTGTCCAACGTATAGACTTTGAATGCAGTGCACATGCCCGCAACCTGTTCGATGAAATGACAAACTGCTTAAACAGATACACAATGACATCATATGCAAACACAATGTGACTTATAGTCGTTGCTATCATCAAAACCATAATAGTAATCATGGTGCACATGTGTTCAACATTCTCCCCCTTTTTGATGATGGCAACACTGTGAGTCATTATATGGCAGAAATAGCCAAGATGGCAAAGTGTATGATATATGTAACATATGCAGCTCAAGATCCATGATAGTAATAGCATGTGAATGCAATTATGAATGCAGATATGAATGCTATGCAATTATGCAAACCCCATCACATACACATGAGATGCAAAGTGAGCAATGGATTCTCCCCCCTTTGACTCTCCCCGTACACCATTCACACATCCCCCATGACAACTCACAAAGCACATAAGCTCTCCCATTTGACAATGCGATAACGCATATAGCTCTTACAAAGGACTCACACAAAGAATTCACCCCATTTGCCAACAGCAAAAAAAAGTGATAATAGTAAAATGTCTGTGAGACCATAGCTGAAAGGAGTTAAGAGCAAGCCATTATATGCAAACCTGAAACAGACCATGAGCAATATATACGGTTCAAAGTTAATGAAATCCGAATTCATCAACAGAGTTCGAAAAGCAGCTACATCCAAGATGTAATAGAAATGGACCAAAGGTGCATATCATGGCAATGTTTAACCGTCCCTTGTCTTATATATCCATATTCAGTAACTACAAAGGGAATAACACAAAAAAATGAGTATTAAGGCTAAACAATCATGACTAAAGCATGGAATTTTATGAGTTCAACAAATTTGATTTTCAATATCTTTTGAATTTGAAGGAACATGACTCATAGTTTATGAGCAATCAAGTCTAGGACATGCCTCCAAGCCGTAAGAATACACGCTGTTTAGACGCCAGTATTCCTAGGTATTTGGCAAGATTGACGCTTATGCTTCAGAATGAACAGAGATAGCAAAGTCACATCATGACATATCCAAACTCATTTCATTGATGAGAAGATATGTTTCTCAACAATTATGCCATTGCTCTGCCTAGAGTCTAGATGAATTAAGACAGAGATAACAGAGGCACATCATGACAGATCATTCGTCACTTGATTTGATGACGTGACATATTTCTCCGTGCAACACTATCATTGCTCTGCAAATTGAATTTCAAGAATTCCAGCTCATCAAGATGTTTAGAAACAATACTTAGCTCTAGAGTATCACCAAGATTGTCATGAAGTCAGGATTTTCAGATTTCAGGGTAGTCATTCAAGACATAACATGCAGTCTTTAGTGAAAGTCTATTAAAACTACAGAACATAGATGATTTCAAACAAGATATATCAGAACTACAAGGAAATCATTAAATCTGAACCAATGTCATTGAATAGACAATCATTAGGGCATATAATAGAAAGCTCTTACACCATATGTCCGTCTGTCTCATGAACACAAACCAGATTGTAAGACACTGAAGTGCTGTTTGCAAGAGGTTAAGAGAATCAACAAAACTCCCCCTAAGAATATGCAATGCATGCGTTGTAGGAAGAGAATGTAATCTACCCCGCCCCGAACTAAACAATATAAGCGTGCATATTAGCGTGAAAGTGCATGAAATGGAAAGGGGTGACGAAGAAGAGTGACCTGACCTTGATCGCCACCAAGGCTCTTCAGCACCAAAAGGATGAAGACGGCGCCGTGTACCTTGGAAAATGAAGAAGAAGACGCGGCCTAACGGGAAGCCGCTACAACGTGTGATCGCGCTTGAAATGGGATGCGGGGAGCCGATGTGGGTGCACCTCCTCACCTCCTAGCCGGCTAGAAAGCGAGGGCCTCACGTTCTATCAATAGTCTCCTGTAAAACAAAGCCACAAACATAAGAGAAAACCCATTAGAAACATGAAAGTGTAGCACATGTCCCGAAATGATGAAGTAGCATGAAAGAAAGGGGGAGAACGCACCGGGGGAGGGTTTTTAACCCCTATGAGTGGGTGCAAAAACAAGGTGGGAGTGTTGTGCATGCATAGGATTTGAAATCATGAAATTTGATGAAGAAATGGGGGAGAAAAACGTTGTGTAAAACGGAGAAAAATGCATGAACGTGCCGAAACAGTGCAAAAAAAAACTAAGTGTAAAACTGTGACGATTTATGAAAAGTAGAGGAAGAGAACTAAGCCTAAGTATGAAGAAAGAGAGCCCGGAGAGATGAAAAATGAAGAAGATACTCCCCTCTTCAAGATGAGACCAATGGAGGACGAAGAGGATGCCGGATGACTCCGCCCCAAGCCGACGAAGGGCGCCCCGTCGCACAGGTTCAAGAACTCGTGATGATTTGCAAAAAGTATGGGCGAAGTTAGGAGGGTAAACGAAGATGAAATCCAGCAAATAAAGTATCAAAATGAAGCCTATACTTCCCTCAATAGCCTGGGGTCGAAGGTTTGAGATGACGATTTGGCATGGCTTCGCCCCAAGTTCAAGAAGAGCCCCCCGTCGCGCAGGCGAACTGGGCAGGTTTATATAGAAAAAAAGGTGAAAACCTTAACTTTCTGCTACGATTTCAGAGGATAGAGTCCACCAAATCTCGAGATCTATGGATCAATCTCGAGATAATAGATAGGATAAGAGTTAGGAACAAACGGGACTCTTTTTGGTGGAAGGATCTGGAAGATAGAGTCCATGTAAGGTGGCCCCGGAGCCTAATCTGCAGGGTTTTTGTTGCACGAAAAGTAGAAAAAACTGATATTGCGGCCAAGATTCCAAGAGATATAGTCAATTAAAAATCATGCTCCATATACCAAATTCAAGATAATACAAAGGGGAAGACACAGCAACAAACGGGGCTCAATTTGGTGGAGTATTCTAGAAGATAGAGCCCTAACAAGGAGGCCCCATTGCACAGGTTTCGGCCTTAGAATTCGGCGGCGAAGAAGATAGAGTTCAAGACTTCTTGG